>CM060943.1:88223808-88847899 GCA_030765085.1 Allium cepa
TAGGGAACATTATATATAGTTTATTGTTATTTATATTTATGTATCATGGTTTTATAATTTTAAGGGATAGTTAAGGATAATTTTATATATATAAATAAAATAAAAATAAAAATAAAAATTATAATTACCAAATTAAATATATAATTTTAAAACTATAATTACATAATTATCGAATATCAAAAATTCAAGCTTATTGGAATATTTCTATAACTTTGTCAACATATATAAAATAAAATGTATTGTGCTATTTTGGCGTAAAGCCTAACTAAGGTGATAATTTTTTTAATTAAAGTTAAAAAGCTTAAGGATATAATTTTCATCATATTAATGTTTAAATACTAGGGAAATTCTAATTTATTGAAAGGTCAAATTATAAAATGCCAATATTATAAATAAGAGGTTATCGTCTTAAAATTATGCAAGTTCTAATTGTTCTAATTCAGATCTAGGGTTTATATTAATTTGGAAGATCATATCTAATTATTATCTTTTAGATCTACCTCTTTCTCTTAATCAGTTCATGAAAGCAGCAACTATGGATTTAGATCTATATAAAATCCAAGGCTGGTGTTAATATGGAAAATCAAATCAAAATTACTTTTCCAATCAACAACTATGAATTAAGGTATGAGTTCCACTAATTCATTTACTTTCGTATGATTTCTTTTCAATCCAAATCAATATGGATCACCTATTCAGATTTAGAGTTTCATGATTTATCTATCCTAAAGTACATTAAAGTCCAAACAAGTGGTATCGGAGCCGCCTATCATTGATTTCATTGGAAAAAAAATTTATGAGTAAGTTTTTTAATTGAACTTCATTTAGAATTCATTAGATTTTTGTAATTTCTTACTTGGCTTTCAGATTTACTTGATCTATGTATTAAGAATTTTTTTTCTATTGATGATTTTGGATTTGATTTAACTTCTTTGACATTATAAATTGAAAGGATGATTCATGAAACTATTTCGATATAGAAGATATATCCAAATGATTTGTATGTCATGTTGAAATAAGTTAGAATTTTGAAATCATTAAATTTATGGAAAATACTCAAAATTCCTCTAAATTTTAGTAACAATTAGCATTCACGTGTTTGTTATTGTATATTTTGTAAATAAGTTGTGAATTTTAATGTAAGGAATATTTTGGATCTGATATGTACGGTTATTTTTTTAATGTTTATAAATGGTATAAACAGATATATATGTGTATATATATATAACTGTTTATGCATGTAATATAAATCTAGTTCTATGATTATTTTATCTTAATCAACTTTTAATAAGTAATTTGTATGTATATATATGTATGTATGTGTGTGTGTGTGTATGAGTAGTTTGGCACATGCGATGCATGTGCATAGGAGGAATCGGTATTAAAAAACGCTATTTGTAAGCTTGTTTATTTTACAAACTGACTTTGAGATATGCATAATGTTTCATTTTTTATGCATGTACATGCACAAATCAATCGTTTATCAAAATGTAAATGAGACTAAGTTATTTTATGAAATTATAACAAATTTTCTGTCTCGCATTATCTTCAATATCTTCTGAAGTGTAATTTTTTAAACATAAACATAAATATTAAACTGAAACCACTATAATCTTCTATATAGACTAAAAATAATAAAGAGAAAATCGATCTTTGGTTGGTTGGCATGAAAAAATAAGCTCACAAAATTATATGTTAACATAAAATTTATGCGAAAAATACAAACATGGATCATTTGTTGATAAATAAACGTGACAATGAAGTTAAATGCTCTGGATCACATGCAGGGAAAATTCTAAGAAGGAGAGGAGCCAGTGAAATTTACAATTGATCACATTTGTATGCAATAGTAAACAATGGACTAAAGAAGTCCAGTCCATAAAGAAAGTTCTATTCTGTACACACTTTGCTTTGATAATTAACTGGATTTTCTTTTAAGTAGTTCGATTGAAATGAAATGCTAATAACTTCGAAATTAATCAGCGTGTCACCTTCATTTCTCGAATCATATGGTTCTTGTGTAAATCACTTATATCCTGGGCATATAATTTCTACTTTGGGTTCGTCTTCCATCTATGACTTTTCTTTGTAGTTACTAATAGCCTATTCGGTTGAACATGTTTCGCCTTTGGCCTCTATCCTAGTAAGGTGCGAAAACATTATCGACGCCTTTGAAGTTGATGCCAAACTATTTTCTTGCGTAATTTTTTTCAATACATTAACAGCCTTATTTAGATCTAAATGTCATGTTATATTATAACATTTTTATAGATGAAAAAACTTTTGTAATGAAAATCTATTATGTCGATGTCATGTAAATATCATTTAAAATGATCAGACGTATATAACAATTCTGCAAATAAATGTTTGTCTGAATTAATCAAATAAAATGCTAATTTTTCTCTTGTTCATAATTTGGTAATAAATACCAAATTTTGGTAATGATTTCTTTCTTTCATAATTGATGTCTTGTAAATATTAGTTGGACGATTGTTCATCTAACATACCTAAGATAATTGTTTGGTTAAGAAAATTAAATATTACAAATAATAAATACACAGTCTCTCTTGCAATTAAATCCCAAATCTATGAAAACTTGCACGCAACAAATTTTTCCTCTATTAGTAATTACAACTTCTTTACAACCAAAATTACCAACTTGCAATCTTTCACATCTACTTCCAAGCCTCCTTTTTCCTTCCCTTCAACAAATGTTGCACAGAAATGGAAATCTACTGTAAATATGCCTGCAACAACCATTCAAATTCCTCACTTTTCAATTTTTAGCAACTGTCGTAGTGATGGTAGAATGGCACTACAACACTGCATCTCCTAGTTATGCAGAGATCATTCCCAGAACCACAACATTAGAACCTGTTGCTTTTGAAAGTCCAAGGTAAGAATTATTCTGAAACACAGAATCGTATATTGATTTCTACCACCTTATCCTTGGACGTATCAATGCTTAGGGTTCAAGAGTTATAACAATCTCAGTGTCTTCCAATCAATGCTTCTTTGGCTATCTCTGTAAAAAGAACAAAAGATTTTTGGTTTGGTTTTTGTCAAAGAAGCATATCTATTGGTTAAATATAAAAACAGGAATATGACATTTAACAATGCTTATATAACAACAGGAAGATAGCATATGTTATTTATTAATAAAATTCTACCGAGTACCATTCATCCTTAAGCATATAATATTACTAATAATCATCATAGATATATCCCAAAATAAGGTATAACATACTTTTGAGATATAATGCATATGAAAGCTGCACTTCATTCGATTTGCAGGTGGTGTTATGTTAATCTATATTCACTGGAGTTTTGTTTTGTTTCACGCATTTTTGTTAATCCTACCGTAGTTTTTCCCGTGAAGCAACTTGGTTCAAAAACTGGAGTTGGACCTTTTTTTAAGTGAAGTCCCCGTTTCATGGTATTTTGGTGTAATGCAACCAAGGGTCCGAATGTATATATCATTGTATTCTTTGTATACAATTATTAGTTCAGTGAAACTAAAAAAAGTGTGAAACTTCAGATTTGAGAGTTAAGATATTCAACTATGTTAGGGTCGAAAAGGATAAGATGCAAATAGAAGTACTCAATTAAACAATAAAAGTATGGTTTGTATATTGACCAACACGCCTGACCGTTTTCTACAATTATCTTGAATTTAAAATCCATAAGGAATTGCACAATTTGTACTTATGTTAATAAAAAAACTAAATATTCGATCGTGCACCAAAAAACACCATTCCAGCCATGCTAATTTTTGGTACGAATCTGAATACTAATATTTCAAAAATAAGCAAAAGTAAATTAGCAGAGGATTCAAGATGACTTTTATTCGTAAAAAAGAAGGTATATCGTATGTCATATGCAAAATATATGTTTGTAAACCATTATCATGTCTGTGCATCTGAATTATACTACACCTGCATTGCTTCATATACAAATCTCCTATTCATTTATTTATAGTTATATGCGTTCTTTATTGTAATTTTCACTTTCAAATTTTGCTGGCCAAAATCAAATAATAAATATGGAGGTGTGTCGGTTAAGTATTTACAGACATAGTCGAGTATTTTTAACAAAAAGTAATAAATGAATTACCATGAAAGATGAAATATGTTATGTTAATGAATTTTCTTTGGCATGTTAATATATTTAAAAAATTTATTATCATTTATTAATATGACCATTATAATGTTTAAACTTTCTGAGACATGAATTTTAGTCAAATCTGAAGCATAGAACGTTATTATCGTAATTGAGTAGTCCTTACATAGAAGCATGCTCCAGCACTTAAATGAGAAGTAGGAACAATTAAATGGTGCAGTAAAATACTAAAAAAGCACAAAACCAAATACATAGCAAAATTGACTGTCACATGCACAAAATTGATCGAATTTTATGGGTTACTTTCATGATATAATCAGCATCAAAACATAACATCATTTCTTTAAACTGCCAAATTTCAAGTAACTGATGGGCACAAAAACTAATAGAATATAGAAGGATACCTCATAAGCAAGATTGTGTCAACATGATATTTCCTGCTCCTTGTCCCTCCCCAATTCAACTTTCTATAATGAATATTTTCCAGCATCATGTTTCCACCTTATAAACTCGTAGCAAGAATACCGTATAATTTTTGAATCACATACAATCACTATTTGGCAAAATATTCTCATAAACTTTATATTAGAAATATAACACTACAAAAGCTTTAGAAATCAATGTGCAGCAATAAATGATTAATTACTATTAAAAAATCAATATTACATAGTCTATTTCGTACATAGTCTGATTCATTACTATTCAAAAATCAGTAATATACGTGGTCCTAAAGAATAGTAAAAGAACTCTAGATTATACAGAGCATTCACTCTATTTTAGTGGCACTGAAAATTAATGTAGATCGTATTCCAATAATCAAGTCCAAAAAATGGATTACTAAAATATAAACATACGACAAGCACCTTTGTCCAAGTGGTTAATTGATTCGGCTTTGGTGTAGGATGTCACAAGTTCGAAACTTGCTTTCGAACGTTTATTTGACATGGGATATGTTGTCCCAATGATTTTTTGTATATAAAGTACCAGTTCAAAAAAAAATGTAAACATAAACGTTCATGCACATGTAACATAGAAGGGGAAAAAAGAATTAGATTTCCATACTCAGACAGCCTATTACTAAGTAATGGGGAAGAATAATTAAACATCAACATGAAACATAGCAAGTTAAAAACCTTAATAAAGAATATGTACAAATGCAATGTTAATCTATTTTTTTGATAGCCAAAACCTTAATAAAGAGTAAAATAAATATCAGTCAGACACATAATACAATCTACATAAGCACATTATTTACCCTAATTTCATGCATGACTATTATGTTATACCTTTGCAAAAGCTCCAATATCCTTCGGGATTATTTAACAAAATAAAAAAAGCAACTAAATCAAACACTACAATTCCTGCATGGCCAAGTTGCCCTTTTTCGAATCTTAGTCAGTGCTATCATGCTCTTAGATATACTCATGAATGATATGTGAAGGGCACGGACCTATGTTAAAAACTGAACAGTAAAATCAATTGCATTGAACATACAAAAATCACAATGGATAAGTAAAAACAGAGCTTTATTTTCAAATAGTATACACAGCAAGTCCTCGAAGGAGCATAATGATATCCTTGTTGTTGCAAATTACAATGGGAATGTCAAATACATTTGCTTGAGTTTGTGCAAGATTAACAATCATATATACTTTGAAGTCGGTGCGCTAATTAAATTAATTTTTTGTCAAGCATTGCAAACTTGCAGTGATATATATATATATATATATATACATATACCTTTGATATCATGTAAGTAGCCTTATAATGAAACGTCTAAAGAGAGTACAAAAGCAACAAATTAATATTGCCAAATTTGAATTACATTTGTTCAAATTAATAAAGAAAAACATCATCACCATGCTTGTTCTATTGTGACTTTACTCAATCGAAATAACCAATATTCGCCATTTCATTTAATTTTCATTTTCTTTCAATCTATAACGAGCACCTTCCCTTTTCAACTTTGACTAATGGGAAGAAGTAGATGAGGGAGGTGACCTGTCCATAAACATCTCTCTGCCTATTTTTTTTCTTTCTTAGATTTTACTCAAAACTCAAAATAAGTTCTTATAGGTACATGCATTTCAATATAATGGAACACGGAAAGGACTCTAGGCATGAAGAATAATGTCAACATTTATTCGATGGGTAAAAGGTTGATTATAGCCCTTACCATCATTTTATACGCATATTAAATTGCACTGGACTTCTCACTACTTAATAGTTATGAAAGTTTGCAGATAATAAAAACAAAAGCAAAGTTGTTCAGTGTTCAAATTTCTCAAATCTAATGCTTCAGTGCTTGTTGTGATAAATGTATTTGTTTTACTTGCTACTGAACATTGCCAGACATAGCATGAAAAAAATATGGAAAGAAAGTGAATACCTGGTTTTGAGTTGGAATGGAAATCTAGCATCTTGATTGTGTAGACATAATTGTCTGTCCCAGAACAAATCGATCCTTTTTTCATTGTCAGTGACCCCTAAACCATAAAATCAACAATATAATAAACCAAAAATGACTATAAAAAACATCCAATCCATGTGCATAGATCCATATCATAATTTGGAAAGCCAAAACGTCATTTAGATAATTATTTTATTTCCTTACAAATTTCATAATAATAACATCTAACAAAGGATCTAATTATTTGGGAACTTTTAAACTGAAAAAAAAAATTCTAGCTAGAGAAATCAAACAGTTGTGGGTGCTTTTTATTTAAATGTCAAACAATTAAACATAGAGAACACAAAAAAAAAATTGAAAACCAAAATCTAAAGTTAGCGGTTGAGTAACCAAATCTTTGAGATTCGGTGGAAACAAATTTACTACGACTGTCAAAACTGAAAGTATAAAAAGACGAATTGATAAAAAAAACTAAAAATAGGGCTTTTTAGGGTGTCGTGGTTGAAATCTGACTATCTAATTTTTCTAAAAGATAACAATTTGAAGAGAAATAGTGGTTGGAAGTGATTAAAATTTACTATAAATTCAATAAAGATGGGTGGATTTTGTTTGGTAGTAGAAAGACAGTGGGACATAGGAGAAGGAAGTTAAGTGATGGAGGTGAAAGTGGACGTAGAGGCGGAAGGAAATGGAATTAAAGGCGGAGTTACGTTCAATTAGGAGGGAGGATGATAAATCTGGTAAAAATCAAAACATCAAAAGTGGAAGAGAGGTGGAGATCGTACCTTGGGAAATGAATATCATCGATGGTGGAAGGTGTGAACAATAATCGGCCATAGAGATGGTGTCGGTGTTCATTTCAGATGGAAAGTGGATGTAATGCTGATGGACGATCGTGACGGCCGACAGTAGGTGCAGCCGAATCGGCTTTGGCTGCAGACAGTACGAATCGGCTTTGGCTGCGGACAGTAGAAGAGAAGGAGAAGGGGACGTAAAGTAAGGTCAATATTGGGGTGGCGATTAGCGAAGTGAAGGAGGGGAGTTTCCATTTTTTGTGCATGAGGGGAAAGTGGATTTGAAGGAAAGTGGAAAATGAAGAGGAAAAGGAAAGGGAAATGGAAGAGGTAGGTACAGAGGCGTGTGAGAGAAGACTGCTGAACAATATGGGAGTGGGTGGGGGGAAAGACTAAATTGCCCCGGTGGAATGTTTTGTTTTAAACTTGAATTGAGGAAATATGGAGAGTGGATGAAAGGCTTCAGTTTGACCCGTTGACTGAAGGATTTACTTTATAGTATAAGATATATAAGGTATTTTGGTTTTCAGAAATTTAGATTAATTAGAAATAAATTATGCTTCTTCAAAGTGTTTATGATTATTTTATTATTGGAATGGATTTTAACATGACACTAATTTACATTTTGGATTACATAACGGTCAACTGCATTTATTTTTATCATAAATGCATTAAATGTGGTTGTTATGGTAACAAATGAATTAATTTATTACCATAAATGCACTAAATGTATCGGTTACAATAAATTTAATGATTCAACATGTTTGTATTTGGATAATAAAAGATATATGGTTTATTATTTGATGCATTTATGTTTTTTTTACTTTCATGCTTTAAAGGAGCAAAAAAATTCATATTTTTTCAAAATATATAGTTGCTGGCCTTAATAAATATTCAAATAATAAACTATAGATAAAGTGATGTTGGAACTTTGTATTTACAATATTTCATAATGACGACAGTTTGACTATAACAACTATATAAGTCATTATTATATACTAACTTATTTATACAGGAATCAATCAAGATCGGATTCAAATGAGCTTCAACTCTTAAGTTTGTATCGAGTCTACGTCTAAGTTTATTCATGTTAAAATCTCTCCTATATGATTAATCTCGACATTGTTTTTAAAGCTTTGCATATTATCAATTTTTATTCTACAATCAGACATCTGAATGCACCAAATCAAACGTCTGAATCTGAAAAAATAAATATTGTTTTTACAATATTCAAACGTCCGAATTGTTCATTTCAGACATCTGAAAATAGTAATTTTTAGCCTATTTTCTTTCTGAATTGAGCTCGTGCGAATTCAAAAGTCTGAATTTTTCAATTCAGAAGTCCGAATATCTATAATGGTATATTTTTCAGATAGACACTTTCATTCGTGAAGAGACGCGTCCTTCATTTCAATAGATATGACCATATCTCTTCATGATAACTCTTCACGAACAAATGCACCTATTTATAATCTATATAAACACAATAGAATTGTTTGCGTAAAAAATGGCCGCAAACACCCAAAGTCGTATGAGTTGGTTGATTTTATGTTGTATTTAGTGATTTGGGTGATTTATGCAAATATATAAAAAGCAGGGACTAAACTGTAAAAGACACACAGATTTATGGTGGTTCGGCCAGAACGTGCCTACGTCCACTTTATATGTTATTCTCCTTTTTTCTTTAGATTACAAGTACAAAGCTTTGATTACAATTATCTAAAGTTGTTTGAGAGTTCCTTCCAGGCTTGAGCTCTCAAACTTCTCTCCCATTGTTGTACCCCTGCCCCTCTATTTATAGAGTGAGGCTGGGGGCAGGGGTCTTGGATGTTTATAGCTGCTGGTGGGCTTGGGCTGAAGCAATCTGGACTGGCAACTTTGGTTCGGCTATGCTTGGAGAGAAGGATGGAGAAGCTTCGGTTCGGTGGTCACCTGGTTCGGTGGTAGGAAAGGAGTGGACCGGTGGAGCTTGGGTTTGGTAGGAGGATGAAGGATGAGATGGTTCGGTGGATTTTGGACCGGTGATGGTGGGTTTGGTCCGATGATAGCATAGCTCGGTAGTGATAGGTAGGGGATGGTTCGGTGGTGAGTTTGGAGGCATGTTTGGCCGAATGAGATCCGGAACTCTAAATGCCGAATGAGGCTCTGCTTCATACTGCCGAATGAATGAATACCGAATGTACTTTGGCACTGGGAATGCCGGATGACGCTGCCGAATGAAGCCTTATTCTAGATATGCCGAATGACTCTGGTGATGATTACCGAATGAACCATATGTTGTAGATGCCGAATGGGCTTGAGTGTTGGAGCGCCGAATGAACTTTTATATGTGAACTTTGAGTGAAACCCTTGACTTATGTATGCTTGCTTGCTTCTTTTTGCTCCGGTCGTGGTGGAAACGCACACAACATGGATATCCTAGTTTTGACCAAAAAAGGGATAACACTTTGCCCCCCAAAATATGCCTTGCGGTAGGAAGGCGTGTTTTGTAATGCCATGAGCTGGATGTTCGTATCCTGTTGACAACCTGTAAAGAGCTTGATATTTTATATGGCCCCAAATGACGACCGTTTGGGATTGAGCTATTTGGGATGAAGCGCGGCCGTTCATGGTCAAGCGCCTAACTTCAAATGACGATCGTTCGTGATCAAGTCATTTGAGGTGAAGTGCGACCGTGCGCGGTCAAGCGCATAAATCCGTGCGTCGATCGTTCGGGATCGAGTCATCTGCAGTGAAATGTGACCGTTCAAGGTCAAGCGCTTTACTTCAAATGATGACCGTTCGGGATCGAGTCATTCGAGGTAAAGTGCGACAGTGCGCGGTCAAGTGGTGGTCCTCAAATGATGACCGTACGCGATCAAGCCATTTGAGGTAAGGCGTAACAGTCAGTGATCAGGTGGCGGACCTCAAATGACGACCGTTCGCGATCGAGCCATTTGAGGTAAGGGGAGTTGTGCCGTTCGAGGCGAGTTGTGCCGTTCGAAGCGAGTTTGTGACCGTTCGCGGTCGGGTACCGTTCGAGGCGAGTTGTGACTGTTCGAAGTCGGGTGCCGTTCGAGGCGAATTGTGACTGTTCGAAGTCGAGTGCCGTTCGAGGCGAATGAGTGTGCCCGGAGGGGGGGGGCTTAATATTATCAGTGTTGGAGTCATTGTTTGGGGGAATTTTTCGAATCAAAGACTTCGGCAGTTCGTTGCCATGCAATAGGTGCTCGTGGATCGTTCGCGATCCAACGGGTATACAAATAAATAATTTTTTCATATAATTGTAAATGTTAAAGCAATAGTAACTTACAACAGAAATGTCCAAACAGGAAGAATTTAAATGTTCAAATCGAAACAAAAGCAAAGCAAGGATGACAAAGCGTAAGTTCCCACTCCGAAGCAGTTAATGATCATTCAGAGCATGCCTGGAGATCGTTCGCGATCTCGTACATGTGTAAACGATTTAATTGCGTTAGTGGAAGCTTACGACCTGTTCATCGTTATTTTAATCAAGCAATCAATGGATAATCAAATGGTGCCTTGATCCAGGGTCACCTCTAGCTGACGTAGAGGGCGGTCGCTCTGGCTCCACCGCTGGAGTTCGCCTCCTCACATACTGAAGGAGCATACCGTTCCTGATATGCCCTTCTACCTCGTCCTTCAAATGCCTACAATCATTAGTGTTATGACCATTCAATTCATGAAATACACAAAACTTATCTGATTTTCTTTCGTCAGAGGTTGGATCCCTTCGCATTGGTCTACGATACGGAACCTGCCCCTTGGTATCCTGATAAATCTGTTCCAAACTCTCATTCAGCTCTGAATAGGTGGTGAAGCGTGGTTCTCTTCGTAGCCACTTTGTCCTGTCATCATTATCCTCAGCCTTTCTTTTTCCTTTGCTAGTTTCCACACCCTTTCCAGGTGGATTTCCGTTCTTGATTACGTAAACGTCATCTTCTTCCTCTCTTTCTGCACTAGCATCTTCCAAACGCAGAAACTTTTCAGCCTCATGATAGAACTCTCCCAGATTCATAGGCGGGTCCTTGGTTAATGAATGCTTGAACTCTGTATTACCAGCTATTCCAGATACAGCCGCCATCATGACCATAGATGGATCTGGTCGATCCACTGATGCTGCCGCCGCATTAAATCGCGTTAGAAAGCTCCTCAAAGTCTCTCCAGTTTTTTGTTTCAAGGTTGCCAAAGTCATCACATTCTTGGGTCTCGCAATATGAACCCTGAATTGCCTCATGAATCTCTCAGTTAAATCTGCCCATGTTCCTATGGAGCCGCTCTCCAGTTGCCTAAACCATAACGCTGCAATGTCCGTCAAATACAGTGGAAAGCACCGGGCCATAACCTCCTCCAATGCCCCCAGCACTTCCATATGTCTCATATACTTCGTTAGATGGACCGTGGGGTCCGTTTTCCCGTTGTACATGTCCAATGATGGTAGCTTGAATTCTGGTGGGTTCCTAGCCATCCTAATCGCAGAAGAAAAAGGACTCCTGTTTACATCTTCCAAGTCTCTGTTTACTAAACCGCCTCTCATAGCTCTTCTAACCATCTCTGCTAATCTGTCATTGTCTCCAAGCTGTAGTTCTCGTTCACTGTCTTCGACCTGCCCCCCAAGTCCGCGGGAGTTTTCATGTGTATGCCTCCCTGGCTGAACGTTCATTCCTCTATTGCTACCAGGTGGTTCGGATGCCCCCATCTCACTTCCCGGGGTCGGATCAACATGCTCTACGTGAGTGCCCCCTAGCTCTGGTGCTGCGCCAGATGGTCCTGCCCCGTTCTGAACCCCAGTTTCTCCTTGGATTTGTGCTCCAATTTGCCCAATTTGTTGAAGTAAGTTCTGGATCATCTCTTCTTGTCTTCTCATCATGGCCTCCATCTCATCCCTAGTGATGAAGATCGACGCTTGATTCCCTCCTGAGGAAGCCTCTTGACTTCCTTGGTGTTCACTTCTCTCTGGCCTTTGCCTTCTACTTGTTTGTCTCGTCATAACTCTTAGATCTGAACTCTTAGATTTTCAAATTCAACTTCTATCCGATGTAGTGGGAGCTGGTTCCTCTCAATGAAAGCACCAAAATGTTTGCGTAAAAAATGGCCGCAAACACCCAAAGTCGTATGAGTTGGTTGATTTTATGTTGTATTTAGTGATTTGGGTGATTTATGCAAATATATAAAAAGCAGGGACTAAACTGTAAAAGACACACAGATTTATAGTGGTTCGGCCAGAACGTGCCTACGTCCACTTTATATGTTATTCTCCTTTTTTCTTTAGATTACAAGTACAAAGCTTTGATTACAAGTATATAAAGTTGTTTGAGAGTTCCTTCCAGGCTTGAGCTCTCAAACTTCTCTCCCATTGTTGTACCCCTGCCCCTCTATTTATAGAGTGAGGCTGGGGGCAGGGGTCTTGGATGTTTATAGCTGCTGGTGGGATTGGGCTGAAGCAATCTGGACTGGCAACTTTGGTTCGGCTATGCTTGGAGAGAAGGATGGAGAAGCTTCGGTTCGGTGGTCACCTGGTTCGGTGGTAGGAAAGGAGTGGACCGGTGGAGCTTGGGTTTGGTAGGAGGATGAAGGATGAGATGGTTCGGTGGATTTTGGACCGGTGATGGTGGGTTTGGTCCGGTGATAGCATAGCTCGGTAGTGATAGGTAGGGGATGGTTCGGTGGTGAGTTTGGAGGCATGTTTGGCCGAATGAGATCCGGAACTCTAAATGCCGAATGAATGAATACCGAATGTACTTTGGCACTGGGAATGCCGGATGACGCTGCCGAATGAATCCTTATTCTAGATATGCCGAATGACTCTGGTGATGATTACCGAATGAACCATATGTTGTAGACGCCGAATGGGCTTGAGTGTTGGAGCGCCGAATGAACTTTTATATGTGAACTTTGAGTGAAACCCTTGACTTATGTATGCTTGCTTGCTTCTTTTTGCTCCGGTCGTGGTGGAAACGCACACAACATGGATATCCTAGTTTTGACCAAAAAATGGGATAACAAGAATCATTCTTTTCAAAAACAAATTTCAATCTATTCTTACTTTACTCTCATATTCTTGATTCTAATATTCTTATGCATTTAATTTCATTCTATTGCTTCCTTATTCTTCACATATTCATATATATATATATATATATATCATAAAGGAGAAGATTATAGGAAGAGTGTACTGTAATTGACAAATTCGTGCTATTAAAAAAAACGTAGTGTCAAGAAAACTTTATTTTGTATAAGTCATATTCTGCTGCTCAAGCGTGTGAAGTCCTCTTTGGCTATTGAGGCGAAATCATGTTCTACTGCTCAGGTCCCTTGTTCGGCTGTTTAAGGGTTGTGTAGACCTATTCCTTTGGGTTAAGTGAGGGTTGTTGTAGCTGAAATTCTAGAAAGAGTCTGAAACTGGATGTAGAACGAAAAGTTCGAACCAGTATAAAAATTCCTGGTATGCTTGTTTTATTTTTACTTATTTACATTGCTATAGTATTTTAGTTAATTTTACACTAGTATACTATAATTCCATATAGCACGATCCGCACTGTCTTTTCATTTGGTATTGGAGCAAGGCATCTTATAATCATTACAAAGTTATTTGATATTTTGTTAATATGAAAAACAACACCAGCATTAGCATTGTCACTAACACTAGTTTTATTGAAGGTCAATCTACTGCACGACCTCCACTATTCAATGGCATGAATTACAACTATTGGGCAACACAAATGCGTGTTTATATGCAAGACAATTGTTTTGTTGCATGGAATGTTACACAAGCAGAATATACTACACCTACCACTGAATATACTACTTGGACGGCTGCATAAAAACAAGATGCTTCTGTTAATGCTAAAGCAATGAATATGTTGTTTTATGCATTAGATAAAAATGAATTTAACCGAGTTAGCATATGTAACACTGCGTATGAAATATGGAGAACACTAAAAGTCACTCATGAATGTACTAACAAGGTTAAACAAAGTAAAATATCTATGCTTAAGAATCAATTTCAAAATTTCAGAATGAAGCAAGATGAATCTTTAAATGGTATGTACTCCAGATTTCAAGATATTCATCATTCTTTATTAGGACTAGGAGAAATATACTCTGATTTTGATATTGTTTCAAAATTCCTTAACTCTTTAATGGATGAATAGGAAAGAAAAGTCTTAGCTATTGAAGAAGCTAATGATCTTTCTACCATGAAACCAGAAGATATAATAGAAAATCTAATGTCCTATGAAGTAAATTTGTAGGCAAAAAGAGTCCAAGCACAAGACAAAAAGAATATGGCATTTCATGCAGAAGAAGAAGAATCAGACTCGGATGAAGAAGATTTAGCATTTATTGCTAAAAACTTTAAAAAGTTCTTAAAGTACAGAAACAAAATCGAAACAACGGAAAACGAAATTTCATCAACAATTCAAATAAGCCATCTTCATCTATGCTAGAATGCTTTAACTGTCACAAGAAGGGGCACATGTAAAAAGATTGTTTAGAACAAAAGAAAACATGTCACAATAAAAACCGAAAGGATAAGTTTAAAAGAAAAGCATTTTCTGTAATATGGGATGAGTCAGATTCTTCTTCTTCAGAAAGCAGTAGTGACAGTGAAAATGAACAAGCAAATGTTTTTTCATGGCTACAGAGAATGAGGTAAATGATTTTACTTTTGATGACATGATTGAAATAAATTCTGAATTATTAGATACTTTAAAAAGTCTCAAAAGAAAATATAAAGAGAATCTAGAAAATCAGAGAAAAGCAGAATTCGAGAGGGACATGCTTAATGATGAAAAACAGATATTAGAAGAAGAACTTGGAAAACTTCAAGATACTTTTACTAATGATAACTCTCAACTTACCTTATTGAGTCAAGAAATTGAAACTCAAAAGGAAAAGAACGATGCTCTTATCTTTGAAAATCATGAGCTAAACACCAAGATCAAAATGATTAAACTAGACAATACTAGCCTCAAAACAAGTTAGAATGCATTAGTAAAAATGTATCTAACTTTAATAAAGGCATAGAAAACTTATCTAAAATTATTGAAACTTCTCAGTCTATTTCAAATAAGAAAGGTCTAGGTCATACTAAGAAATCTATAGCTCCATCAAAAACTAAGCAAGATAAGAGAAATATTTCTAAATCTAAGTCTATCATAGTTCAACCAAGAAGGAACCAAAACTCAAAAACCATAAAAATATGGGTTCCTAAAACAAACAACAGTTTGATTAGGAATAAATTTATTGAGTCCTTTTTGAAAAATGTTCACAAAAATAAAAATTATTTATATAAAGGGAATATTGAATCCTTTTGGGTTTGGTTTCCTAAGATCTAACTCTTAGGATCCTATCAAAAAGTGGGTACCAATGTTATTCTTTTATTTTATGCAGGTCCCACTTGAGAAAAAAGGAAAATGGTACTAGACAGTGGTTGCTCGAAACGCATGACAGGAGACAAAAATATGCTATCAAATATCACATATTCAAATGGAGGCTCTGTCACATTTGGAGATAATTCCAAAGGTTATATCATCGACAAAGGCGATGTGAGCAATTATGGTATATCTAATTTACCTCCCTTTCTAATGTTTTAATTGTCAAAAACTTGAAGCATAATTTGTTAAGTATTAGCCAATTGTGTGACAAAGGATTCAAAATCTCATTTTCTGAAAATAAGTGTAGTATTTATGATCAAAATGAAAAACTTATCTTTGAAGGTTATAGAGATAGAGACATATACGTTCTGAGTATGAAAATTAATCATAATTCAGGTATGTGCTTAGTAGTTAAAGAAAATGATTTTTGGTTATGGCACAAGAGATTCTATCATATTAACTTCAAAGCTATAAACAAAATATCTAAAAATGATTTAGTAAAAGAATTACCAAAAATAAACTTTAAAGTCGATCATATTTGTGATGAATGTCAATTAGGAAAATTAACTAAATCACCTTTAAATAAAAGAAAGTTACTTCTACATTGCAACCACTTGAATTACTAAATATGGATTTATTTGGACCAACTAAAGTACAATCCATAAATCACAATAGATATGTGTTTGTAATTGTAGATGACTTTTCTAGATATACTTGGACCATATTTATGAAAAATAAAAGTGATACTTTCGACCATTTTAAAGTTTTTGTCAAAAGAATCCAAAAATTCAAAGGATTAAAAATAAAGAATATTAGAAGTGATCATGGAGGAGAGTTCGAAAATGAAGCTTTTGAACATTTCTGTAAAAAGAAAGGAATATTTCACAATTCCTCATTTCTTAGAACTCCACAACAAAATGGAGTTGTAGAACGGAAAAATAGAACATTACAGGAATGTACAAAAACTTTATTAAATGGAAACACACTTCCAAAACATTTATCGGCAAAAGCTGTAGCAACTGCTTGTTATGTTCTAAATCGTGTTTCTATACGACCTCTTACCAAAAATACTTCACATGAACTTTTTCATGGAAGAAAACCAAATATTTCCTATTTTAAAGTCTTTGGATGAAAATGTTTTATATTAAATACCAAAGATCAGCTTGGCAAATTCGATGCAAAATCCGACGAAGATATCTTTATAGGATATTCAGATCGAAGCAAAGCTTATCGAGTGTTTAAGAAAAGGACTAATACTATTGAGGAAAGTCTTCATGTATCTTTTAATGAATTTTTTTTTACAAAAACCAAGTATAAGAGATGATGAAGAACTTTCAGATAAAATCACAAATTTTGAAAATATAAATTTTGGAAAATAATGAAAACATAGTTGATAATTCTAGTGAAGATGAAATTGTTATTCATAACAACAATGAGTTAAGATCTCCACCAAAAATATTATGGGATCATCCTGTTCAAAATATTATTGGAGAAATTAATTCAAATGTCCGAACTAGAAATCAATTGAATCAAATGGGCCACGTAGCATTTCATTCCAATTTTGAACCTAAAAACTCTAAAGAAGCATCTTCAGATGACTACTGGATAATTGCAATGCAAGAAGAGCTAAATCAGTTTGAATGCAATGAAGTTTGGGAGTTAGTTCCTAGACCAAGTGACCAAACTGTTATTGGTACAAAATGGGTCTATAAAAATAAGGCGGACGAACAAGGCAACATCACCAAGAATAAAGCAAGGTTGTAGCTCAAGGTTATAACCAAGAGGAAGGAATTGATTATGAAAAAACATTTACTCCTGTTGCAAGATTAGAAGCAATACGTATCTTATTAGCTTATGCATGTTTTCATAATTTCAAACTTAATCAAATGGAAGTTAAAAGTGCTTTTCTGAATGGTTATATAAGAGATAACATGTACGTTGAACAACCTCCTTTATTTATCCATGAAAAATATCTATACCATATTTATAAACTTAAGAAAGCTCTACATGGTTTGAAATAAGCACCACATGCTTGGTACGAACGGCTTAAGAGCTATTTACTATAATTTTGATTTCAAATAGGAAAGGTTGATCAGACACTTTTTATTAAACATTTAAAAAGAGTTATTTAAATTGTTCAAATTTATGTTGACGATATCATTTTTGGTTCTACCAATGAAAAATTATCCCAGGACTTTTCCGATATGATGACAAAAGAATTTGAAATGTCTCACATGGGAGAATTATCATATTTTCTTGGTTTACAAATCAAATATTTACAAAATGGTATTTTTATTAACCAAGAGAAATATTGTAATAATTTAATCACACGCTTCAGAATGGAAAATACTTCTGCTAAACCTACTCCTATGAGTACAACAACACATCTCGATAGAGATGAAAATGGTAAAAGTATTGATCAAAAATTATACCCAAGTATGATTGGTTCATTACTATATTTAACGGCCAGTCGTCCTGACATAATGACGAGTGTTTGTTTATGTGCTAGATTTTAAGCTAATCCAAAAGAATCACATTTAAGAGCAGTTAAACGTATATTATGGTATCTTAGTAATACCAAGGACTTGGACTTTTCTATCCAAAAGAGTGTCCTTTCGAATTAGTATCATATAGTGATGTGGATTTCGGTGGATCTCGGACTAATAGAAAAGTACCAGCGGTACGTGCCATTTTACTGGAAAATCATTGATTTCTTGGTTTAGTAAGAAACAAAATTGCGTTTCACTTTCTACATGTGAAGCAGAATATATTTCTGCTACATTAGCTTGTGCTCAAGTTATTTATATGCAACAGGCACTTAGAGATTTTGATATAAATTTAACAAATTCAACAATATATTGTGATAACTCAGGTGCTATTACTTTATCAAAAAATCCTATCAATCATTCACGAACAAAATACATTGATATTCGTCATCATTTTCTTCGTGATTTATTGAAAAAGGGAAAATAAATTTAGATCTTGTTACATCCGAAAACCAATTGACTGATATTTTTACAAAACCACTTCTTGAAAATACTTTTATTAAACTAAGACGAGAACTCAGAATTATCTCGTTTAGAAATTTAATTTGATCTTTTGAAACATATTATTAGTAGCATACTATTTTTTTTACGTACAAGTTTTATATTATTTACATTCAATTTTTTTAAGTTAAATTTTGATGTACCTTTTAACCATCCATCTCCTGAAAAATTGTTATCCACATTTTTTTCTATTGCTATTTATTGCTATTTTTTCTTAGGAACATATTTATCTTTGATTCTCATCCACATATTTACTTTCTAAATATAAGTTTTGCTCACCGATAAATTTTCTCCTCTTGCTAAATTGTTTTTCAACTTCCTCATTATTCTACTTTTATCTATCAACACAACCATGTTGCTTTCTCAATTACTTGCAATTGTTTTTTATTCTATGGCGTCGAATGGCTCTAGTTCAGAAGAACCTTCTTCTATAGAGTTTTCTACACCATCTTCAGCATATTCTTCCAATTTACCAACTCCAACCCCTTGTTATGAACCTTCCCGGCATGTATCTCCTAATGATCATACCGATCACACTCCAGAAAAGAAGAAATCTCGACGTTTTTTGTTCTTCGATTCCCCGCATACTAAGCAGAAGATTGATGATATTCATCATTATCAACAGGAATCGTTAAGTCTTCAACGAGGAATGTACTATGAGTAAAAAATTAATTCGCGACATCTTTACTTTCTGGAGAACCTTGGTTGGAAAATATGCGGTTCATCTACGTCTAATGTTCATCAACCTACATCTTCTCATCACAATTCATGGAATCAGACACCGCAACGTCCTCACGTATCACCAAATTCATTGGAACGTGGCAATAATTGGAATTCTTTGGAATTATCTAAAGGAAAAAAGAAGATAGAACCAGAAGAGCCTAAGACTCCTAAACAATCATCTTCCTCATCATAGATACAAAAATCAATAAAAAAAATTCCATGTTGTTTTTATATTTATAATTGTATGTTTCTAATAAGCAACTTCTGTATGTTTAATAAATTTGTTTATGCTCAAAAATACAATTTTTTTCCCTAAATTCAGACATCTGAAATGGTTAAAAACAGACGTCTAAATATTGCCAAATATATATTTTTAACTTCAGATTCAGACATCTGAATCATCCAAACCAAACGTCTGAATATGCTCAAAAATGAACTATTTGCGTTCTATTTAAAATTTATTGATTTCAGACGTCTGAAATTTAAAATCCAAACGTCACGTCTGAACAGTTCAGGCTTTTCAAATTATAGGGGCTTTTCAACATTTTTGTTTCCCACCTACCATCTTAAAACCGTTCCAATCTTCTACTTTTCTCATTTTTCACTGAACTGCTTCATTTTATTTCCTCTAACCCACCTTTTACACTCTTAAAAATTGAATCTTTACTATCTTTTCTTCACAAATGGCTCCAAAACCTAAGAGATCTAAGGCTTCAACATCCTCATCTACTTCAAACATTGATCAGTGGCTTTGGAATGATGAAGCAAAACGTCGATTTGCTCAAATGGAATGATTTAATTTTTTCCCCCGTGCCTTCATGAAGTATGAAGAATTTGAGCCTTATCGAATTCTACAAATTGCTCGTTCAAATGGGTTGGAAGCTCTTCTTTCTTTTTCTGCCAATAATGTAAAGATTAATCATCTTTTAGTAAAGCATTTTTATGCAAATATGAATTTGGATCATCACCATCCTCACAATCGTCAAGATTGCATTTGGACTATTGTTTGTGGTACTAAGATTTATCTTCCACTTGTTCGTCTTGGAGAAATTCTTCAATGTCCTTCAACCGGAACCGATTTAGATGATATTGAGGTTTCTCTATCTTTGGATGAATGAGATGAAGTTTCTCACCGCTTTCTTTCTGACGATATCACTAGACTTACATCTATTCAACTTCGGCCACAAGCCCGTATCATTTATAGAGCTTTGATTCGCTCGGTTTTACCTCGCATCGGTAGCTATGAAGTTGTTAATAAGTGCAACTTTCAAGCTCTTGTGCTATATACTCTGAACAATCAGTAGAATGGGGCCATGTTATTATGGAAGAGTTTATGGATGTAAATCGCCGTCGTTGATATAAAACTATTCACTAGTTCTTATATAATGAAAATTATTCAAAATTAAGGTATTTCTTTTCTGGAATCTGAATTTTCCACAATTAAAGAGCGTGGGTCAAAAAATTTGGGACACATGAACTTACTGAAATATCCATAAAGTTTTTCTTTTATATTATTTCAAGAATGGATCGCCAACCGTAATAAAAATCGTCCTCAACCTTCTCAACATCATCACCCTGTTTCTACTCAAGTTCAAGAAGGAGATGATGATGAAATAGAAGTTCTCAATCTTGACTCTACTCCTCGACAAGCTTTGGTTACTCTTTCACAAAATCAAGCCAAGCTTAAGATAAACAGATAAGTTCGAAAGGCAATCCAATAAAAGGTTCAACTCCATTCATGGTTTTCTAAATAAGATATGGAAACGTATTGGTTGCACTTCCTCGACTTCTACTGAAGTTTTTGATCCAGCTCCTTTTCAATGGTTGTAACGTTTGCGATTTTTCATTGCCGAAAAACCGAATAGTTAGGGTTTTAAGAAGAAGAAAAAGATAGAAGAAGAGAGGAAAGATAGAAAATAGAGAGAAAAGAAATTAGAAAATAGAACGGAACAGAAAACAACAGAACAACATCAGAATCTCACAATCGCAGCGGAACAACATATAATAATAAATGAATAATCTTTAAACAAAGAACTATATCAGTTATTACATTTTATACATTACATTACATCATATCATCAGAGTGTACAACAACAAACAACAACAAACAGCGGAAAAGAAATACTATATACAAGTAATACGCCATGCCATCCATCTTGCCTCCAGCAACTCCTGAATATCCTGATAAACCTAACTCTTGACTGCCCGTGTAGAAATTGGTGGGCACCCAGAGTTTAGGAAGGAAAACAATAAACTCCGAGTCAGTCATGTGACTGGTGTGAGAACTCAAAACAGTTTATTTATCTATAAAATCAAAATAGAGGAATATTTTTAAAGTCAATTCGCAATGCTTTTAAAAATGAGACTACCATAAGGCCTCCCGCACATACACACAATGCAAACGCAGAATCGGAGGAGATTTCTCCTTATGATAGTCAAAGATGCTTGATACGCATTAAAAAGACATTTGATATTATTACTAGTGCATAGTGTAGAGAAAATCATTTCGAAAATAAAGATACAAATCTTAGCCAGCATAGGCATTCCGCACTTATGCCTACTATAGCTACCATGTTCAATAGCAGGTTACCGCCACATTCCATGGCAGGTTATACAACTAAAACCGTACAAGATCGTATTGTTTCTTTGGATTTCCAATGAATGATCAGGCCAAGGAACTTCCCATTGCCACATGAGAACGCCTCTGGATGGACGTCCCCGAGAACCAAACTGGATCTCTACCAACACAAGGCCGGGTTACCCCTAACTGAGTAACAACTGACCGAGTATGCCATCCCTCGGTCCTTTGGGACCTTTAACCGAGCGCTCGTAATCAATTCACACAATCATAAAGTGTTTTCAACATGAGTAAGTATCTGGGCTCCATACCATGATACCACCCTTTTCCAGAAGGAAATGCACATACCCTAAAGGGCGCTACCCCTCATAACCTTGCTGCATCTTTCCTGTTTTGACCATTCCCGGGGTGTGAGGTCCGACGAAGTCACGTCCACAAAAACACGCTTTATACAAAGTCATGCTTTGGGTCTACAAATGATCATAGAAATGATCACCAGGATAGACGATCAAATAAATGATCCTATCACAAATGATCAACACAATGATCATTTCACAGCAACACTCAGCATGTCACATTACCAAATTGGGAATATATTGCTGATAACCTTCAACTACATAACCTCTGAGCTCGTACGTCTCAGATAAGGGTGTTAAGCTAAAAGAATAAATTCTCCGCCACCAACAGAAATATATTTGAAAGAAATCGGCTTTATATCTCAATTTGTAACGTCAGACATACAATCCATACAAGTCTGTTCCGGGCTCGAACAGAACCGAAGGCACTTACAAAGAAGTCCTTGCAATCCGGATATCCATAATCCTGATCGGATTTCCCATCACATAGGGAGAACTCTATACCGGAGCAACTCGGTGCAGAGTCAATCGATAGGTCATCCTATCGCGCTCGCAAATACCCGGTCTTCAA
This sequence comes from Allium cepa, assembly GCA_030765085.1. Classification (NCBI taxonomy): domain Eukaryota; kingdom Viridiplantae; phylum Streptophyta; class Magnoliopsida; order Asparagales; family Amaryllidaceae; genus Allium; species Allium cepa. Next base: position 88,246,785 of record CM060943.1, read on the forward strand.
CACCGATCTTCAATGCTATCCATTACGTCGTATCACTATTCGGAATGGGTAATTCGAATAACGAGCGCAATAATTTAAAAATAAGTGTAGCATTCAAATTCAGCAAATCACAACAAATTCCTTTCAAAGGTAAATATTGATAGTCGGTTATTGAACTATCAATGGATATGCACAACATCACCAGATTCCAAATAATTTTCCAATTTATTTATTTCCCAAAAATATCTTTACAAGATATATAATTTCAATACTTCAAAAATAAATCAATATTTATTTTTAAACAAATTTCCCCATTCTTTTATAAATTCCATAGTGAATTTTCATTCCAAAATATCCATGCATATACGATTTCAATTATTCATTTCAATTTATCTTCAAAAAGATAAATTCTCAAAATATTCACTTTATATTGGAAAACATTTCCATACTTACTTATTAAGTAATTCTCAATCCATTTATTTTCAACACTTGGAAAATATTCAATATACTTAAATCGAGATTAAGTATATATTTCATTCTTTAAGGAAATCATTCACTTAAACGTATTTATTTTGGGCCAAAACGAATGCTGCGTAAAACATCGTTACGACAACCCAAAATCACTAGTATAGGGATTCAAAATTAAAATAGATATATATAAATCCCAATACTAAACAAAACATTTCCTTTCGGAAATCATTTACTATAACAACAGTGTTATGGTCCACCATTTCCTTTTATTTCTTGAAAACGTCTATTTCAACAATGAATGTTGAAATCTATGGTATCGAATCTCAACACGTTTTGAAAACATAGTTAGATCTTTTTTTAATTCTATTTAAAACATCTCATTCAAAACATTTTCTTTAACATATTATTCACTATTCAAGAATATGAATATACTACATTAACCAATTTCATCATTTCTATTTATTTTATTTTAAAGGATTATTCACTGTCTAAAACGTGAATATAACTTCATAAATAAGTTATAAAAATTAACTTATCAAAATAAGTCGTTGCGAATTTATAAAACAATGTTTATAAATTCCTTTATTATCCTATATTCAATTCATAACTCAATTATATACCAAAGGTTCATATTATAAGTTAAATACTTATAATTTATTTGTTTGCAAAATCGTTCCTTTGAACTTCATAATTATAAATCTTATAACTTATAAGATTCAATTATTTATCCAAAACCATTCTTTTAATAACTTTATAAATTTTATAAACCTACTGCTTATAAAATTCCATTTATAACTTCACCGTTTATAATTCTATGAATTCATTCATTTATGAAATTCATTTACAATTCATTCTAACACTTATAAAAACTCGTTTTATAATCCAAAATATTCTAATTTATAAATATCCATTTTATAAATCTTTTATAAAAATCAATTTGTATTATTATTCTAAAACGTCTTTAAACTTCTTTATAATTTCATCCTTTTGATTTATAAAATAATCAAATTTTATAAATCCTATATTTAAACTTTTTACAATAAATTCAAAGATCCAATTTAAACTATTTTATAAAATCATTAATCCATATTTCTCAAAAATCAACCTTTAACTATATTTCTCAAAAATATAATTTTTATAACATTAAAATTATATAACTTTTATTTATTTAAAATGGATCAATTCCAAAAATATTTTATAAATGTATACTTTCAAAAATCACTTTTAAAAATCATTTTAAAATTCCAAAATTTGGTCCAATGATGCTACACACCAAATAGTCAATCACGACTACAACGACATCATACATCGTATATGATAATCAACGAATATCAAAATATCCATAATCAAATAAATACTGTTGAGGAATCCAGTTGGATCCCTCCAACCTATTTTCCTGCATCCAAAAACATTAGCATAATACCAATTCCGCTCCAGTACGGAATTATTGCGGTATATGGGATTTAAAATATTATCCGCTTAATAACGGCGCAATAGGGTCTCATCTGCTAAAAAATGCGGGAAATCAATAACTCCAATATATACATATGCCAATATATATATATTGCTATTATATATAATACCAATTTCACTGTTTATGAAATATTCGCGGTATATGTTTTTAATAAATAACATCCGCTTACTAACGGCGCATAATGTCTATTTTAACAATCAATAGATAACAATCATCATTCAAACATGCATTCAAGTATTTTAAATCTAACTATTTAAAATTAAAATTGAAACTGATTCGATTGAGTGAGAAGTTCTCACCTTGATTTTAATTTCGTTTTAGCGATTCATTTTGAATAAAATTAAACGGACGTTTAATTTTACCCAAAATTCTCACTAACTCCAAATGACTCCAACCCAATTCCATAGCGTAGTGCTCGTCCATACGATTCCAACGCAACTGGCTTCGCACGTTTTCGACCTCGTATGAAAAAGTTATGATTTTTACAAGTTTTATACGAATTTCATATAAATAATTACAACATAATTTTTATATTTTTAAACCTAACTTTTAATCACGGCCACTGGATTCCTTCCCCCCCCCCCCCCCTCATCACGACCGTGCGTTCACCATCTCCCCCAACTCCATCTTCACGCGCGCCTTCTACAGATAATAAAACGCAACCAAACCCAAAAGCTCACGAACTAGGGCTCGACTTTGCAACTTCCTCGCTCGACGAAACTTCATCAAACCACCTCCATTCGACTCGGCCAAGAGCCACCTACACCATCCACAGCATGAAGCTCGGCCACCCACATCATCACGAAATTCGTGCGCAACATCAGGAGGACGCGGCCGTATATCTCACAATTTTTAGCTCCATTTCACATCTTAACCGTTGGATACGTAGAACGTGTTGTGCTCTACAAGATTGTAGTTGGGGGTTTCTGACGATTGTTGATGGACTGAGAGATCGGAGGGGAAGAAGTTGAGAAAATTTCGGCCTTTCATTTGTTGGTGGCGGCGGCTCTGTTAGGTTTAGGGTTTAGTTTATTATTATTTTTTTATATTTGTGAATGGTTGGTCTATTTATAGGAAAACGAACGAAACACTATTCATTCCGGAAATTCCGAACTCCGATTTACGCGCCGAAACTGACGTTCCTAGGGTTTACCCCGCGTTTCGGACACAATGGAATAGGTTTCGAAAGCTAATTCGGTCATCTGTGCGAGTTATGGCGATAAACGTTCAATTTAAATTAAACCGATTTAAACGATTTTCTAGGCGTTTTAGCTCGCACCGGACAAACGGTAAATCCGATTGACATGAAATTTGAAAACTTTCAATAATATCACATTACGGATCCGATGAAACTGGTTTCGTCGACATCCGAGACATTTTGAAAAATGGCTATTTTAACTCGCCAAATTAATATTAAAACAATTTCGATGCGTTTCGAGCTGCCACGATCAAACGATAACTCTGATTGCTACGAAAATTGAAATCCGGTAATAACTAACTATTATGGATCCAATGAAACTAGTTTCGTCCAATTCTGAGTCTATTCAAAAATTAGCTATTTTTACTAGTCGATTAAATATTAAAATATTCAATTTTCACAAATAAACTTTTAATTCAATTTTAAAAGTTCTAAAATATCGTTCTAACTTCTATATGATATAATAAAATTTTACAAATCAATTTCAATCATATTTAACCCAATTTTCAATTATTTCTATAATTTCACGTATTAAATTATCGATTTAATTGACCAAATTAAATCCAATATTCGAAATAAAATTTATTCGACTTATAAATTTCACTTATTAATATTTAAATTAATTAAATATTCAAATTTTAACTTAATTAAAATTCTGGGTCGTTATAATCTCCCCCCCTTAAAAGAATTTCGTCCTCGAAATTATTAAGTAAGAAAAGTTACAGAATCCTTTAACTTTCCCAAATTCATAGTTAAATTTCTTACAAAACATGACTAAGTTTTCAAATCATACTTAGTTATCTTTCCAAAAACAACTACTATTGTTTAACTTTCAATTCTAAAATCAAAGTTAAAGTTTTCAAAATTTTCTAATTTTCTCAAAAATTTTCTAACGCCTTAAATTTTTGGAAAATTTCGCTATAGTCTCCTTTGCGCGGCTCGATCCGAAAAAAAATGACAGTATATATATAACAAATATACATCTCATCAAGTAATGAGGCATCCCGCAGGGAAAAAAGTATAAAAGTACGATATTTAATCCGAGATATGTACCTTATATTTTATTAGCGAGCATATACGGCTAATATAGCGCGAAAGCGAGCTCCAAATGCGAAGCAAACGCGATCCGCACCTACTAAACACTCAACAAACAACATGAGAATCATGCATATAGATAATAGTATCGATATACATCATATAGCAACATAATAACTATACATGTCAACATAGCTAATGCAGTGAAAGTAATATATTCAACCATCAACCAACTATCATCCAACAAATTCATAACCAATATATATTCATTCATATTCTCATTAATATTCAATGAAATGGGTTTTCAATTTAATCACATTTGATTTATTAACAGTGGATGTTTTTACTAACATTCATTTTCAATTAGTTTATATTCACTAATTCATATTCAAGTTGGTTCACTTCCAAATCAAATTTAATTTTATTTAAGATTCATTTAACTTCCAATTGAATTTCAATTACTTTAACTTCCAATTTCATTAACACTTAATGAATTATATACAATCAACTAACAATCATATAACGACCAATGTATATCTATTACAACCAAATTCCTTTGCTTATATTCATTCAATTTGGTTTAACACTTTCACTTTCAATTGGTTCAATTAAATTGATTTTCATTCAATTATTCAACTTCTAATAACATTAGATTTTTAATGAATTAACACTTATATCCATTATTCCATATCAACTTTATTCACATTCAATTGATTATCATTCAATCCATTAATTCAATTCAAGTCAATTCCTAAAGTTGAATTTCATTAATAAAACTCAAGTTCACATTTATCACTTAATTTTAATAATTTACTTTGATACCAATATCAATTTCATTCAATATCACTTAAGTTATATTCCATTTAACTTTAAATTCATTTTCATTTACAACTCATATTCATAAATATATTCATATAGTTTCACTTCTTATATATATATAAGTTTATTTCACAATTGTAAATCACTTTAATTATAATTCAATTACTTATACAATTATTCTTTTACTTAGATTATTCAAACAACTAAACTATCAACTTATATACACTTTAATAATTCTGAAAAATTATTTTCTTTATATATAAAAATATAATCAAGGTAAAATTATTTCTTTTACCCAATTTAAAACAATATTGTGTCGAATTGTTCTATTCAAGTGTTTATAAAACCCCTTCGGCATAGTTTTGCAGACCGCGCTGACGAAAGTTCATATGCCACTCAATAAACCAATCATCACAATATAAAACAATTTTATATATTCACTAACAAATACGCTCTCATAGCTATTATTACACTCCAACTCATTCTAGAGTACTACTGACTCTATCTCTAATGAGTAATACCCAACAGAACCATGGTTGTCGCTTAACCATATGCTCTGATACCAAATGTAACGATAAGTGGTCACAACCGGTGGGCTTTTCAACCATCCCAGCCCCACCGTGGCTTACACTGATGTCCCAAACTTGCTTTTACGGCCACCCTTTCGAATGTCACGGCTTCGCCCAACCAACCCCGTAAAGAGGACGTGTGGGGGTAAGAGTCTCCCGTTCGCCACCAAACCGCGAAGCGAGAACCCCCAATCACATATCACCTAGCATAAGCAAGACTGGTGTGAGAACTCAAAACAGTTTATTTATCTATAAAATCAAAATAGAGGAATATTTTTAAAGTCAATTCGCAATGCTTTTAAAAATGAGACTACCATAAGGCCTCCCGCACACACACACAATGCAAACGCAGAATCGGAGGAGATTTCTCCTTATGATAGTCAAAGATGCTTGATACGCATTAAAAAGACATTTGATATTATTACTAGTGCATAGTGTAGAGAAAGTCATTTCGAAAATAAAGATATAAATCTTAGCCAGCATAGGCATTCCACACTTATGCCTACTATAGCTACCATGTTCAATAGCAGGTTACCGCCACATTCCATGGCAGGTTATACAACTAAAACCGTACAAGATCGTATTGTTTCTTTGGATTTCCAACGAATGATCAGGCCAAGGAACTTCCCATTGCCACATGAGAACGCCTCTGGATGGACGTCCCCGAGAACCAAACCGGATCTCTACCAACACAAGGCCGGGTTACCCCTAACTAAGTAACAACTGACCGAGTATGCCATCCCCCGGTCCTTTGGGACCTTTAACCGAGCGCTCGTAATCAATTCACACAATCATAAAGTGTTTTCAACATGAGTAAGTATCTGGGCTCCATACCATGATACCATCCTTTTCCAGAAGGAAATGCACATACCTTAAAGGGCGCTACCCCTCATAATCTTGCTGCATCTTTCCTGTTTTGACCATTCCCGGGGTGTGAGGTCCGACGAAGTCACGTCCACAAAACACGCTTTATACAAAGTCATGCTTTGGGTCTACAAATGATCATAGAAATGATCACCAGGATAAATGATCAAATAAATGATCCTATCACAAATGATCAACACAATGATCATTTCACAGCAACACTCAGCATGTCACATTACCAAATTGGGAATATATTGCTGATAACCTTCAACTACATAACCTCTGAGCTCGTACGTCTCAGAGAAGGGTGTTAAGCTAAAAGAATAAATTCTCCGCCACCAACAGAAATATATTTGAAAGAAATCGGCTTTATATCTCAATTTGTAACGTCAGACATACAATCCATACAAGTCTGTTCCGGGCTCGAATAGAACCGAAGGCACTTACAAAGAAGTCCTTGCAATCCGGATATCCACAATCCTGATCGAATTTCCCATCACATAGGGAGAACTCTATACCGGAGCAACTCGGTGCAGAGTCAATCGACATGCCATCCTATCGCTCTCGCAAATACCCGGTCTTCAACACCGATCTTCAATGCTATCCATTACGTCGTATCACTATTCGGAATGGGTAATCCGAATAACGAGCGCAATAATTTAAAAATAAGTGTAGCATTCAAATTCAGCAAATCACAACAAATACCTTTCAAAGGTAAATATTGATAGTCGGTTATTGAACTATCAATGGATATGCACAACATCACCAGATTCCAAATAATTTTCCAATTTATTTATTTCCCAAAAATATCTTTACAAGATATATAATTTCAATACTTCAAAAATAAATCAATATTTATTTTTAAACAAATTTCCCCATTCTTTTATAAATTCCATAGTGAATTTTCATTCCAAAATATCCATGCATATGCGATTTCAATTATTCATTTCAATTTATCCTCAAAAAGATAAATTCTCAAAATATTCACTTTATATTGGAAAACATTTCCATACTTACTTAGTAAGTAATTCTCAATCCATTTATTTTCAACACTTGGAAAATATTCAATATACTTAAATCGAGATTAAGTATATATTTCATTCTTTAAGGAAATCATTCACTTAAACGTATTTATTTTGGGCCAAAACGAATGTTGCGTAAAACATCGTTACGACAACCCAAAATCACTAGTATAGGGATTCGAAATTAAAATAGATATATATAAATCCCAATACTAAACAAAACAATTCCTTTCGGAAATCATTTACTATAACAATAGTGTTATAGTCCACCATTTTCTTTTATTTCTCGAAAACGTCTATTTCAACAATGAATGTTGAAATCTATGGTTTCGAATCTCAACATGTTTTGAAAACATCGTTAGATCTTTTTTTAATTCTATTTAAAACATCTCATTCAAAACATTTTCTTTAACATATTATTCACTATTCAAGAATATGAATATACTACATTAACCAATTTCATCCTTTCTATTCATTTTATTTTAAAGGATTATTCACTGTCTAAAACGTGAATATAACTTCATAAATAAGTTATAAAAATTAACTTATCAAAATAAGTCGTTGCGAATTTATAAAACAATGTTTATAAATTCCTTTATTACCCTATATTCAATTCATAACTCAATTATATACCAAAGGTTCATATTATAAGTTAAATACTTATAATTTATTTGTTTGCAAAATCGTTCCTTTGAACTTCATAATTATAAATCTTATAACTTATAAGATTCAATTATTTATCCAAAACCATTCTTTTAATAACTTTATAAATTTTATAAACCTACTACTTATAAAATTCCATTTATAACTTCACCGTTTATAATTCTATGAATTTCATTCATTTATGAAATTCATTTACAATTCATTCTAACACTTATAAAAACTCGTTTTATAATCCAAAATATTCTAATTTATAAATATCCATTTTATAAATCTTTTATACAAATCAATTTGTATTATTATTCTAAAACGTCTTTAAACTTCTTTATAATTTCATCCTTTTGATTTATAAAATAATCAAATTTTATAAATCCTATATTTAAACTTTTTACAATAAATTCAGAGATCCAATTTAAACTATTTTATAAAACCATTAATCCATATTTCTCAAAAATCAACCTTTAACTATATTTCTCAAAAATATAATTTTTATAACATTAAAATTATATAACGTTTATTTATTTAAAATGGATCAATTCCAAAAATATTTTATAAATGTATACTTTCAAAAATCACTTTTAAAAATCATTTTAAAATTCCAAAATTTGGTCCAACGATGCTACACACCAAATAGTCAATCACGACTACAACGACATCATATATCGTATATGATATTCAACGAATATCAAAATATCCATAATCAAATAAATACTTTTGAGGAATCCAGTTGGATCCCTCCAACCTGTTTTCCTGCATCCAAAAACATTAGCAAAATACCAATTCCGCTCCAGTACGGAATTATCGCGGTATATGGGATTTAAAATATTATCCGCTTAATAACGGCGCAATAGGGTCTCATCCGCTAAAAAATGCGGGAAATCAATAACTCCAATATATACATATGCCAATATATATATATTGCTATTATATATAATACCAATTTCACTGTTTATGAAATATTCGCGGTATATGTTTTTAATAAATAACATCCGCTTACTAACGGCGCATAATGTCTATTTTAACAATCAATAGATAACAATCATCATTCAAACATGCATTCAAGTATTTTAAATCTAACTATTTAAAATTAAAATCGAAACTGATTCGATTGAGTGAGAAGTTCTCACCTTGATTTTAATTTCGTTTTAGCGATTCATTTCGAATAAAATTAAACGGACGTTTAATTTTACCCAAAATTCTCACTAACTCCAAATGACTACAATCCAATCCTACAGCGTAGTGCTCGTCCATACGATTCCAACGCAACTGGTTTCGCGCGTTTTCGACCTCGTATATAAATAATTACAACATAATTTTTATATTTTTAAACTAACTTTTAATCACGGCCACTGGATTCCTTCCCCCCCCCCCTCATCATGACCGTGCGTTCACCATCTCCCCCAACTCCATCTTCACGCGCGCCTTCTACAGATAATAAAACGCAACCAAACCCAAAAGCTCACGAACTAGGGCTCGACTTTGCAACTTCCTCGCTCGACGAAACTTCATCAAACCACCTCCATTCGACTCGCCTTGCCAAGAGCCACCTTCACCATCCACAGCATGAAGCTCGGCCACCCACATCATCACGAAATTCGTGCGCAACATTAGGAGGACGCGGCCGTATATCTCACAATTTTTAGCTCCGTTTCACATCTTAACCGTTGGATACGTAGAACGTGTTGTGCTCTACAAGATTGTAGTTGGGGGTTTCTGACGATTGTTGATGGATTGAGAGATCGAAGGGGAAGAAGTTGAGAAAATTTCGGCCTTTCATTTGTTGGTGGCGGCGGCTCTGTTAGGTTTAGGGTTTAGTTTATTTTTTTATTTTTTTATTTGTGAATGGTTGGTCTATTTATAGGAAAACGAACGAAACACTATTCATTCCGGAAATTCCGAACTCCGATTTACGCGCCGAAACTGACGTTCCTAGGGTTTACCCCGCGTTCCGGACACAATGGAACAGGTTTCGAAAGCTAATTCGGTCATCTGTGCGAGTTATGGCGATAAACGTTCAATTTAAATTAAACCGATTTAAACGATTTTCTAGGCGTTTTAGCTTGCACCGGACACACGGTAAATCCGATTGACATGAAATTTGGAACCTTTCAACAATATGACATTACAGATCCGATGAAACTGGTTTCGTTGAAATCCGAGACATTTTGAAAAATGGCTATTTTAACTCGCCAAATTAATATTAAAACAATTTCGATGCGTTTCGAGCTGCCACGATCAAATGATAACTCTGATTGCTACAAAAATTGAAATCCGATAATAACTAACTATTACGAATCCAATGAAACTAGTTTCGTCCAATTCTGAGACTGTTCAAAAATTAGCTATTTTTACTAGTCGATTAAATATTAAAATATTCAATTTTCACAAATAAACTTTTAATTCAATTTTAAAAGTTCTAAAATATCGTTCTAACTTCAATATGATATAATAAAATTTTACAAATCAATTTCAATCATATTTAACCCAATTTTCAATTATTTCTATAATTTCACGTATTAAATTATCGATTTAATTGACCAAATTAAATCCAATATTCGAAATAAAATTTATTCGACTTATAAATTTCACTTATTAATATTTAAAATTAATTAAATATTCAAATTTTAACTTAATTAAAATTCTGGGTCGTTACAATGGTCTTCTACCTTCGGCACCAATGATGATGATAATGATGAGGAGGATAAACAAAGTGATGATGAGTCAAGCACAAGGTTTTGAGGTTGTGGTATGGTTGTTTTCTTATCTAAAAAAACCTTTCATAGTAATATGGTTTTTGTTGTGTATATTTATGTGGTGATGACTATTAGCTTGTTGGTTTGTACTAATTAATAGATACATCTTTGTCATTATCTATGATATGTAAGTATTTCATATTTGGTACATTTCCTTTTTTGTCGATGTCAAAGGGGGAGAAGGAGTTCAACAACTATACCATCGATAGGGGAAGCTTATAGTAAAGGGGAGTACATATAATTATTTCCTGTTATATATGATCATATTGTGTATATACTTATATAATTGTCATCGTCAAAAAGGGGGAGAATGTTGGAACTTCGTATTTACGATATTTTGTGACTATGATATTTTGACTATAACAACTATATAAGTCATTATTATATACTAGCTTGTTTTTATAGGAATCAATCAAGACCGGATTCAAATGAGCTTCAACTCCTAAGTTTGTATCGAGTCTGTGTCTAAGTTTATTCATGTTAAAATCTCTCCTATATGATATATCTCGACGTTGTTTTTAAAGCTTTGCATATTATCAATTTTTAGTCTACATTCAGATGTCTGAATGCACCAAATCAGACGTCTGAATCTGGAAAATATTGTTCTTACAATATTCAGATGTCTGAATTATTCATTTCATACGTCTAAAAATAATCTTTTTTAGCCTATTTTCTTTCTGATTTGAGCTCGTGCGAATTCAGAAGTCTGAATTTTCCGATTCAGAAGTCTGATTATCTATAACGGCTATATTTTTCAAATAAGCACTTACATTCGTGAAGAGATGCGTCCTTCATTTCGGTAGATATGACCATATCTCTTCATGATAACTCTTTATGAACAAATGCACCTATTTATAATCTATATAAACACAATAGAATCATTCTTTTTAAAAATGAATTTCAATCTATTCTTACTCTACTCTCATATTCTTGATTCTAATACTCTTATGCATTCTATTTCATTCTACTGCTTCCTTATTCTTCACACACACACACACATATCATAAAAGGATAATATTATAGGAAGAGTGTACTATAATTGACAAATTAGTGTTATTAAAGAACAAATAGTATCAAGAAAACTTTATTTTGTATAAGTCTTGTTATGCTGCTCAGGCGTGTGAAGTCCTCATCGGCTGTTGAGGTGAAATCCTGTTCTGCTGCTCAGGCCCCTTGTTCGGCTGTTCAAGGGTTGTATAGATCTATTCCTCCAGGTTAAGTGAGGGTTGTTGTAGTTGAAATTGCAGAAGGAGTATGAGATTGGACGTAGAACGAAAAGTTCGAACCAGTATAAAAATTCCTAGTGTGCTTGTTTTATTTTTACTTATTTACATTGTTATAGTATTTTAGTTTATTTTATACTAGTATACTATAATTCCATATAGCACGATCGGCACTGTCTTTTCGAGTGACTTTCTGTACTGTTATATTTTGGTTTAGAAACACATTATAGCTACTACAATCATTCGTGCTATTTAGTACGATATTTACTATGTCATTTATATATAATTTTCTATGACATTTAATTCTAGTGTTCATCCATGATGTTTGTTATGTAATTTACTTATAATGTCTTGTATCATATTTATTTAGGGAATATCATGAGTGTAAACACTTAATTTAAGTAGAAGATTATAACATCCATGATTAAAACATGTTGTTCCACGGTTATAAGTTTGAGATATTCAAATGTCATATAGACCTAAGGCATTTTTGGAAGTGTTTTATAACACTCCAAATATGTTATAGACACTAAGAAATAAATTCAAATATATTTTTGGTGTCTCTTTGCAAACTAAATGTAAATATCCTACATTCTAAGTGAACTAATTAAAATAACATGTCAGCAAAGTGACCTCGTTGTTATAGTTATTCGTAAAAATGTTTGATGTTTTTGTGTATTTATTCATGCGGATATTATTAGGCCCAAAGGAGGACTATTATTTGACCGAATTACTTATGCATGTGTGATGATAAATATGTGAAATTTATAAAGTTTTACAAGTGAATAACCAATCATTTAAATTTACTATGGCTAATATTTGGATATGAACATATATGGTCAATATTTATTTTTGTTCAGTTCTCAACTAATTTGACTATAGTATCTGCCAATTTAAATAATATTCTCACGTTATTTGGGACTAACTCTAAGGATTATTTAGAGAACATTTCTTTATTGTTAACGTCATCGATATAGCTCTTGCAATTATGTGGGTCACACCCACCCATATTATGGTTGATACTTTTATAATGTTATAAAGAACATTCAGAGGTGTGATAATTCAAATAGAAAGAGTCAAAGGATCATACCGTATTTCATAATTTTTCAAGTATGTGATGTCCACAAGGATAACCAATATTAAGGAGTTCTGTGCAAACTAAAAAAACATTTTTTCCAAAAATGATAAGGGAAACAAACCCGATTTACATTTCTTGTCTATAAAATCAAATTAAGAGAAACATAAATGAGTACTGTATGCAAAATGGTTACTTCAAAAGTTAATACACTCAATTTATTTTTTGGTACTCTCTTTATTCGTAATATAACCATTTTAAGATTATTATTAATTATTATTTTCCGTAAAATGACATCTTATTGATCTTATTTAGTATTGTGGTAAGTATAAGAGAGGTTGAAGCATGTAATATTGAAAGTACTCATTTAACATACATTGTTAATAAATGTATAAATAAGAATAAAGAAGTCGCTAAGGATGTAAAAAAATAACATATTAATATATTTATAGTTGTTTTTTTGATGAGATATATGGACATATTAAGTAAAGCATACTAGATATTTTTAAGCTATTATTGAGATTTCAATTACGTTATTATGATTTATTTGATATTTTTGTTATGCTATCATTTAGACAGAGGTCAGTTTTCTATTTCTAATATGAACAGATTAGGCTATTATTGTTCATTTATAAATAGCAAGATTGATTTATGAATGAATTTAAACATTTTTGGAAATAAAGCTTATAATGTTTAAAATATAGCTTATATACCTACTTATGCTAAATACCTATTAAAATGAAGTCTCAAATTTTGATAAGTGATTTATATTATTATCCGTTTCAATTTACTACATAATTCTAGATTGAGGCAACAAAGATAGAAAATAATTTATTCATATTCTAAGCGAGTTAGAGGAAGTTTTATAAACCCATGCTAAGAGGAAAAATTTAAGATGGAAAATGCAACAGGTTTTGAGGATATTGAGTTTGGAGGGAGAAATAAGATCATTGTCTTTAAAGAGAATAATTATTTTTGATTCAATTACAGTTACTTCTTCAGATAATATATCGAATTTTTTTCTTTCATTGACAAGAAGTAAATCAGGGACCATAATAAGACAATGTTAAATAAAATTTTCATACGGATCGTTGTCCTTAAAGAAAATCATTATCTTTGATTCAATTATAGTTACTTCTTCGTATAATGTGTAGGATTTATTTCCTTCAATTGACAAGAAGTAGACCAAGAACGGTAATAAGACAATGTTAAACAAAATCTTCTTCAAATTAAGGTTGATTTCTCAAGAAAGCAACTTAACAACCTCAAGGTGCAAGGTCACTAAGGAAATCCACTTGAAAAGGAGGAAACACTATTTCGAATGACAATGTAGTACTTCTTCATGAATATAAATAATTGATTGGTGAAGATGACTCTGTGGACTTTTATCAATCCATATAAGGTATTAATTTGAAATGTGGCTTTAAGATACGCATATATAGTGTAAATATATAAAGGATAATAAAGTTTGAGAGCTTTTCCCTTACCTTAAAGTAATAAGATCATTGGTGATGAATAACTACTCAAAACCAAAAGGAATCGAGTGGGTAATATGGAAAGGTATAAGATTCTTTTATAAAAAATCTATTTTTAAAAGGAAAATATTATAAAAAAAACTTTCTCTTTGGTTTTAGTGAAATAATCCTTAGAATCACTTTGAGGCTTGTTGCATATTGTAATTTTGAACAATATCAGATAGATACTAAAGTCATGTTTCTCAATGAAGACACTAATAAAACGACTTAAGAAAACCACTAATCAATTATTCTTTTGTATTAGGGATCAAATGCGCCATTATTACTTATGGGGTGATATTCGGATTATCAAAAAATAGTTGGGCCTAAGTGCATATAAAGGTTTGATATGCAAACTACGAATCAACTGATTCACTTTTGCTAAAGGAGATAAATGTTGTCTTATATAGTGATAGAGAACATCCTTAAACCTAAGGAAATGCAAAATATTCCTCATATATTTGCGGTATGCAGTTTAGTACGTGTTAAGGCATATACACATATGGACATTGTGTCATTTATTTGGCTGGTGTTTTACTGACATTGAAAGTGGATCACCGGTTAGTAACCAAAATGGTTATGGATATAGTAACCAAAATGGTTATGGGATATCATTAAGGAAAAAAAAGATTATATGCACATAAATAAAAGATTGGACTAGTTGGAGATCGTAAAACATTACAATCTGAAAATTTGATTGCCAAGGGTACAAATGTTCTACTTTAGATAATAATATTTTTTTTTGGATGGAGCTATATAAGAAATGTTGTCATACAAACATTTATAGCCTCCTCTGCTATGGAACTAATATTTATTTTCCGTTATGGGACATCTAATAATGGAAAATAATTCCAAAATTTTGTCACCAAGTTATGGAATGTTAAACAAAAAGGAATTGAAAGACCTCTAAAGTAATATTATGACAGTAAACAACGTATTATTTTTCAAGAAGGGGAGAGTGAAAAATAAATTGTAATTTATAGAGCGTATTGTGACAAACTCTATTATGGCGGATCCGCTTACAAAAGGATTGTCATTAAAGGACTTTCATGAGCATGTTGCTCAATTGATGCAACATTTATTTAAGGATACTTGGATTTAGAAGGATTTTTTTGTACTGTTATATGACACATTGCTCTATGCTTCGATTACAGATACATATATCATGTTCTTTTTATTCTAATTAAAAAAATAAAGTATAAAGTTTGGTTTGCACTCTAGGTTGTTCAAATATTGAACGTTTTGATTTCAAAAAAAGTAAATTTGGAAAGTAATGTCTATGAAATTATGAATTCCTCTAACTATTAATTTACTGGAAAAAAACACTTTGCTCAAAGTATACTAGAAAAAATGGTTCAAAAAGTAGTAAATCTCTTACCTAATTCTTCCTCTCTTACCAACAGAAGAAGGAAAAAGAGAAAAACAAAGAATTTGCAAGTCATAATATCAAAATCCAGTGAAGAGAATAAAGAGAATGACAAATTCAAAGAGAAATACATTATTAAAAATGCAAGATGGGAAAACAACTCAAAATTCAAGGTAAAAACAACTAAAAAGAAAGGGAGCAAAGATTTCTGAATTCATGGAAGTTAGAAAGAATTCTAGAAGCATGGAAGATAGCAATTCCAACTACTCACTATAGCTGATTGATACATCCTTTTTAGTATCCTTTTAAAAAAATTAATTTTAAAATATTATATCGATAATTGCTAGGAACGTTAGGGATTCAATTCCAAAGAAAGGAAATTATATTTATCAAAATTTTCATTCTCTAATAAACAAAATATAATAGCGATTTTAGAATATAAACTAGATTTTCAGATAGAAGACTACCCTTTAGATGCTTAATAAATTGGAGCATTGTAAATAATAATTCTATGGGTGACATTGGGTGAATTACGGGATTAAATTATTTAGGAGTTAAATCAATATTTTATAATCAAAGGGGGTTTTCAATTCAAAATTTCATTTATCTAAGCTTTTAATAATGAAGATGAATGAAAAATTTTATGGAATCATTTAGAGTTATTGAATAAACATATGAATGAACCCTGAATTATAAAGGATTCTAATAAAGTATTGCACTTCTATGAATAAAGGTGTTTTGCCCTACCCATTTTAAAAAATTAGAAATCCTTATTAATTTTAGGTTAAAAACTGAGTTGATTGAACCCATTATGATGGGTAATAAATTCATTTGAAAATATAGAGAATTTAGAAACATAAATTGCAAATTAGATAGAGTTTTAATTAATCGAAAATTTATAAGTTTTTTTTATAGATTTTCAATGTCCCACTTTACCACTTTTAATGATCATACCCCTATATAAATTCCTTTCTCTATGAAAAATTGTAATAACAATAACAAAAACAAACAATTCAGATTTGTGAACGGTTGGACACTATAAAGAAACTATAAGGAAATCATAAGAAACTGTATAGCAGTACCAATTCATGGTACAGCTCAGTATAAATTTAATAAATTTCTCAAAAATACAAAGGAAAGTCTAAAAATTTGGAGTAAATATCTAAATAAATTTTTAAACAAATTAGAAATGAATGTGAGAGTATTGAAAATGAAATATATTTTGATAGCTCAGGCAAATCTCTAGTGAATAAAATTTTCCAATTGTAAGACAATCTCAGTAAAGTCTTATATGTGCAAGCTATCAATATGAGACAAAAAGCGAAAATCGACTAGCTCACTAGCGCAATGAATCTAGCAAGTTTTTCTATGCCAAAATGTCTAGTAGGAAATACATTAATGACATAGGAAAATTACTAGATAATAAGCGGGTTACAATTGATGATCCTCGCAAATAGAGAGAAATTCTATTATTTATTTTACAGATCTATATAACATTCATTCATATAAGAATGATTTTCCTAATTTTGATACAAAATTCTTACTTAACAAGAATAGTGAAGAAATACGTCTTGCCTCTACATGTTTGAAGGAAATAAAAAACATAGTTTTTAACGCTAACATTGATGAGGTGGAGCCTTGGCGCAACAGTTAGGTCACCTGCGTAGTCATCTGGGCATCCATGCTTGAGTTTGAAAATAACCACTTTGCAATGCGAAG
Source organism: Allium cepa (assembly GCA_030765085.1). Lineage (NCBI taxonomy): Eukaryota > Viridiplantae > Streptophyta > Magnoliopsida > Asparagales > Amaryllidaceae > Allium > Allium cepa. The sequence continues at coordinate 88,264,526 of CM060943.1, forward strand.
GAAAGGCTACATACATTATGTAACGACCCGTAAATTTCGATAATTAAAATTCGTTGATTTGATAAGATTTTGTGAGTTAATAATTGGAAGGAATAAAAATTTGTAATTTAATAATGAAATGAATACTAAAATGAAGTGTAACAATTTTAATTAAAGCTAATTATTAACAATTTGAATGGAATTCCAATTAATCGAAATAATGTAAGGTTATGCTTGGTTATAAAGTGAATAAAGGAAAAATAATGTGAATATTGAATTCATTAATGAAATAGTATATTGTTAATGGAAATTGAATGAAATTAGTGTTATGAAAGCAATTGTAAAATTTGTTGTAAGTAACAAACCAGTAAATGTAATTAAAGTTTATTGGTAATAATTATTATACGTTTCCTATTTATTTGATCTATTAAATTTAATTTGGAATCAACTGCAATTTATTTCACTTAATTAATGAAGTTAACGTAGGTTGAATTGATAATTGGAGATTGTGACTTTAATAAGAGGTAACCAATGTAAATTCTATTCATAAATATGAAAATTGATCGAATAAAAATAATTGAAATTCAAGTTCGATTGATTTATTGGATTTTAAGCTGTTATAAATGGATTATTGAAATTAAATGAAATGAAATATTACGTTAATGAGAATTAATATGAAATGGAAAATATTAATGTAATAAATACAAACTAATGGAAATTATACCCATAAGATGATAATTGATTGGATAAAAAGATGGAAATAAGAATATATGGATTTATTGAAATTTTTTACTTATGATTACTGAATTATTTGAAAATGAAAATAAACACTGTAATTGGTAAATTAATCAACTTTGAATTGATGTCCAAATTGTTTAAAATATTATAATGGTTAAGAAATCAAAAATGATAAAATTGCTAATTAAGGAATTTTAATTGAAAATCTGATTTAATTTAATTTAATATTAATTTACTTAATTAAGTGAAAATGGCGATTTTGGCCATTGACGTGGATTTCGATGAAACCATTTTCATCGATCCGTAACGGTGAATTATTGTAAGGTTTCTAGTTTCGTAGCAACCGGACATGTCGTTTGATCGTACGGACTCAGAACGCTTAGAAAACAATTTAAATGAAATCAATTGAAATCAGTTTGAAATAAGCTAATTTTAACATAACTTTTGCGTATGATGGAATTTAGACTTGAAACTTGTTCCATTGAGTTTAAAAATATTGAAAACATCCATTTGATATCTAGGATGACCCACTTTCATTTCGGAGACAGAACGGGCTTTTCGGGTCAATTATCGTTCAACGTTATAATCAAATTTTGTCCATTCAGTCTATTTTTTGATCTTCCTGTAAATACCTTGTTATAAACCCTATTTGTTTCTCATCCCTCATTCCAGTACATACAATTCTCTATGGCTCCTCATTCCAATGGCTGCAAACCCCAATTCCCAAATTGCAAATCCAAATCAAATATCAAATCAAAAATTCAAACAACTCCAACCCAAACAAATTACATATCATTTTGTAGCTCTCGACGAGTGCAAGTGTAACATCCCGCCTTTTCGCACGCTTTAAATCGACACACGTGCCAATTCAAACCATACGGAAGGGCGGATTGTTATGGGGTAAATAAGAAAAAAAACAAGAAAAATAAAACAAAACAGAATCTCACAGCGGAAGGATAAAATATAATAATCAATATACAGTTCATAAAATTGTTTACAAAACATTTGATTCTTCTTTATTCAATAAATATCAGAGTTCCCATACCAATAAATATTAATGCAGCGGAATACAGTGTAGTGGAACCATATAGTATATAATAATAATAAAATCTTCGTCTTCATCCTCCAGAAATAAAATCTTCAAATCCTGAAACGCTCGGACTGACCCGAGTGAATTGAAAAGACAAAACACTCGAGTCAGAACTAAAAGATCTTATGTGAGTTAAATTAACTGTAATAAATATGAGTGCAGTAACTCAAAACATGCTCGGGATTTACATCTCTTAAGGATCCGTAAAACTATTTACTATGTAGTATATTTCGCTATTATAATAGTGCCTAATTGTAAAATAAACTTACTTTTTAATAGCGTTAAGGGGTTACCCATGTAGCCCTTAATACAAATAATGCCAATAGTCAATACAGTACCGTAATACCTCCTGATCGGGAGGCTACCGGAGGATACCCCATAGGTACGACACAAATAGTAACTCGTAGTAAAGGCTCGGTATGGTAGGTGACACGGCACAACTAGGCAATGCCAGGGTAGATATACCAATTACGCATCCGGGCTGGTGGAAATGCGCAGCGCACAGCTACCGCCCACCTCGAACAAACTACCCAAAATCAAAAATAAAGATGGCCACCGAAATCAATCCAAAGTCAAAGTATAGTATCGAAGAGGAGTGTCCGATCAGAGGAATGACCTATTGGCCCGAGAATCGCTCCTGTTTTAGCCACCTCATGAAAATTCATGAGAGTCGGGTCCACGTATTTACCTCAAAGGAAACGCCGCCGCCATCCTACTTCATTCTAGAATCTCCACCGCGTACACGGTTGTTAAAGTGGTTTTCGGAGTTGGCAGAGAGTATGACAATTTCTGATCCCGGTCTCTTCAACAACCAAACGTTATTATAACACCGCGGTCTTTAAAAATATTTTGTACTTTAAAAACCAGAATAAAATTTACCATTTCAAACCCATAAATACGATATCATTTCCAAAACAAATTCATTTTGATTTTATTCTTATAAAACCCAAATCGATGATATCATTTATTTCAAATATATTTCTCTTCCAAAATCATACTACTTTAAAAAATTTAATATCTAGAAACCAAACATTTGAATTATAGCTTTCAAAACATAATATTGCGAAATTCATAGCTTTAAAACAATAACTTCTGAAACTTGAATGGTTTGGATATTCAACAGTATATAGAATAAAATAGTTGATTTTATATTACTTTATAAAATAATTTCTCCAACTTCACAATTTATCCATTTAAAATTTTAGGTCTAAACCCCATAAATTTAGATTCACGTTTAGTTTCAATAAAACACTTCGATTTCAAAATATTCAAACTTTGAGTATTTAAGAATTTCAAAACTAAGGTTGGAATTTATATTCAACAATTTATTATCCTATTATTTAGTTTTGAACAGTCACAAAATAAATCCATAAAATAAAACTCAAATTTCTAACAATTTAATATTTCCTTCAATTTAATTATACTAGAAATATTCATTTAATTTATCTTGAATAAAAATCCAGTTATAAATATCATACCTTTTTTTTAAATTTTCAAGCTTTGATAAGTTTTACATCAACTTATGGAGTGAATTTTTTTAAATAAGTTCCTTTCAAATAAATTTCAAATTTTACCTTCCAATCTTAATTGATTTTAATCATTAAACTCCATTATTCAACTTATTTATTTTATTTAACAATTTCATAGCTTAAATTCAATAATTTAACTATGTATGTATATAAAATAAGATTTTATATAAGATCAAAATTTAAACCGTATCCTATCCAAACCATAAAATCATTTCAAAAATAATTATATATATATATATACACACACCGCGGTGCCTGTATATAATTTTCTATCTTATGTTCAAGTGATACGAATATTTATCATTTCAATCCGCAATTTAAAAAAAATAAAAATGCGGTTGTATATCATTTCAAACCGCAATCCTAAATGAGATGAAAATGCATAATAACTTGCAGTTTATACAAAATAAGAAAAATAGCATCCATTCATCCAAATATCAATCATCAACCATTTTTCCAATCATCATCTAATTTAAACAAACATCAATATAGAGCATATAAAATATAACAGGTAATAAATAAAAGGTATTAACCAACAGTTTATATTCAATAATAAATTTAATAACTGTTTAACTAGCAGTTTATATGCAAATAAATAAATTATAACTGTCAATTTATATGCAAAAATAAAATTAATTAACAGTTAAAGTAAATAAATGCGATTTAACTGAGATGATGAACAAAACATGCCAAACAGTCATAAATAAATTTCTACACATATCCTAAATCAATTTAACAAACATAAGAAAATTTTGAAGTTGTGAGTGGGTTAAAACACTCACCTTTTGAATTTAAATTGAATTTAAATCCAATTTAAACCCAAAAATTTGATCATCTCAGAATTCGTCCAAACCAGCGTCATCAAGTCCGAAATTTCAATACGATCCTAACCAAAAAAAACCGCGCGTGAATTGGTGTTCGTATGTAAAAGTTATAGCGATAAATGAGCTTGAATTTCAAAAAAATAAAAAATAAAAAGAAGAACACTTTCACCTTAGTGCCATGTCATCCAATTTCCACTTCGTTCCAGAAATTAAATGCGCAACAGTAAACTATGAAATCTAACCCTACCGCATGCATGCATCTGCAGCCGCCCCAAACCCCTTCGTTCGCCGCCAATACCATAGCGCGTCGCGACCTCGCCAAGCTCTCCGCCGACCACGCGTGGTTCCGCCCCTGCCAACTTGGCCCTCCCACGGGGACGATCGCGACCAAAATTTATAGCAGCCGCCACATGATTTCTCAAACCTAATCGAATTTTCCCGTCGATCAGACCGTTGATTCGCCAAACGAATTTCACCGATGCACTCCCCATCGTCCACTCTACAAAACCCAGAAAGGGTTCGACGATCCGACAAGTTTGATTTCGACGCGATGAATGGCCGAAAATTCTTTGATTTTTACTGATCAGATGATAACTCGAGTTGAAAAACGAATTCCACCATTGAATTTCGCTCATTGAGATCATCAACATATTTTTTTTGGAATTTGAATGGGGACTTTAAATTTTGACTTTTGATTTGATTTGCAATTGTGTTTGGATCTAAGATTTGCATCCATTGAGGAAGAGAAAGAGTTGAGGAAATGAACGCACAACAAATGAAAATAGATGGAGGCTAGGGTTTATAACTGAGTTTATATAGGTAGGTTAGAAATAGAGTAGATAGATCCGATAAACAAACACATTGAACGATAATTGGCCCAAAAAGCCCGTTTCGACTCTGGAACGAAATTGGGTCAACCCATATATCACAATAGGTGTTTAAAATATTCTGAATGCGATGGAAAAAGTTTCACCTCCAAATTCCATCGTATGAAGAAGTTATGCTAAAATCAATATTTTCCAAATTGATTTCAATTACATAAATTTCAAGGCGTTTCGAGTCCATACGATCAAATGACACGTCCGATCGCTACGAAACTTGAAACACTATTATAATTCACCGTTACGGATCCGATGAAACTGGTTTCGTCGAAATCCGAGTCAGTGGCCAAAATGGCTATTTTTATATTAATTTAAAAAATTAAAAATTCATTAATTAAATCACTTTTTCAATTTCACTTCCAAATTTTACAAATCTTATCAGTTTTCTTTTCTTAAACAATCTCAGTGATTAAACCAATTTAGATGTCAAAAAATTGTTGATTCAGTCATAAATTTCAGCGTAAATTCAAATTTCGTTATATTTATCAATTATAAATTAACCATTCAATAATTCTATTGAATTCACTATTCATTCTTTTTATACGATCCATTACAGTCAAATGGATGAAATCAACATTGGTTCAAAGCTATTACATAAATAATTTCCAATTTCAACTTAATTTCCAATTAACGTAAAATTTTATATTTAATTTCAATAAAATGCAATAAATCCAAATAATTACATAAAGCTTGATTCCCGTTTAAGTATTTAACTCATTTAATTGCAATTAACCTTTTTGTCATAAATTAAATTCCGATCTATTGATAAAACTTTACTTCCATTCTTTTTATTCACAAATCATCACATTATGAAGAATATTTATGTTATCCCCATTTATTACCTTAATTTATTTATCGTAACATTAAATTTATATTTATTGCAATGATTTTCAAATTTAATTGAATGAATTAAATATATACCTCATAATAATTGTTGTAAACTCTTAATCCCATATTTATAAGTTTATTATTTCCACTCAAATATTATAGATATTTACAGAGTATTTGTTTTCATTAAATCATTATTTATTATATATATTAATTAAATAAATTCAATATTTAAGTCTGTTTAAATTTATTACCAAATACACATTTACCTTTTCCAACAAATTTGAATTCCATTCAATTAATATAACCAATCAAATTTCCATTCCTTTTTACATCAACCTATGAAGTTAAATTCTTAATTAAGCTCAATTCCAAATAAAATTTTCAATTAATTAACCCTTACAATAGTTTACAAATAAAAAGGGATTGTACTAAATAAATTATTTATTGTCCTGCATTACTTTATTACCTCCATTTACATTCACTTTCCATAAATCAATATTTAATTTCATTGATGAATTCAATACTTGCCTTTATTTACTTATTTTTAGCTTTATATCCAAATGCAACAATTTTCACTATTACAATTAATTGCAACATAGAATTTAATTTGTAAATTTTAATTACCCCTGATACATCAAATTTCAACATTCGCTTTCATATAAATTAATAAGATTTTTATTTCTTTCTAAATTAAAATCTTATTAATTTAATTCATTTTAAACATCGAATTTATACGGTTCGTTGCAGCAAGCAATTCCGTAGTTTATTTTTCAATTTGGATTTTTTGCTGTCCTGAAATCGAAGATTTGTTTTCAGCCGTCCATATCGGGGTATCGTTTTCAATGGCGGATCTCGATTTTATGACGTTCAGATGGTGGCAGCGTGTAAAGGGAGTCAACTAGGTTCAGGTGGTGGTGGTTGTTCTTGGTCGAAGTCAATGGTTTCGCCAAGATTTGGTCTGGAAATTTTGTGATGGCGGCCCGTCTGGAGAAGGTCGGAGTGGGCCACTCAGCCAGAGGAGGAGCGGTTTTCGGCGCTGGAGGTTTTGGCGATTTCTGGTCAAGGTGGAACCTCGCGTGGGGTGGCGCAACGATGTCATGAAAGGAGGCGGTCGTTCGAGCATCCAGTCTTATTGTTAGGGTTCGAATGTTTTGGCTGTAGGCATGGTGACATGGCAGCGTTTGGGTGTTCCTTTTATTTTATTTTTATGTTAATTTAAATTTCAGATTCAACTGTTCTAATTAATGTAACTTCTTCTTATGAGGTCGAATTTACGCGCGGTTTTCTCCATTAGGATCATATTCGAATATCGAACATTTTGACGCAGGTTTGGACGAATTTTGAGACTGTTTGAATTTTGGGTTTAAATTGGACTTAAATTCAATTTAAATTTAAAGGTGAGTTTTTAACCAACTCATAACTTCTAAAATTTCTTATGTTTGTTAAATTAAATTTATGATGTGATTGCAAATTTATTTATGACTGTTTGGTATATTTGAAATCGTCATCTCATTTAATTTGAATTTATTTGAATTAAATCATTAATTAATTTATTATTGAATTTAAATTGCTAGTTAAATACCTGTTATCGATTTTCAATTATCTATTCGTGTTTATTGATTGATTTGGATGATGATTGTGATAGATGATGATTGTTGATATTGGATGAATGGATAGTGTATTTTATATCGTTGTAATACTGCAAGTTCACTACGGGTAGAAATGATACATACCCGAACGATGTTATAGATTAAGGGAAAATCGTTATGGGTGAAAACAATAAACCCGAACGGTTTTTGTTGATTTGAAAATGTTGATTTTTGGTACTGGTTGAAATGACATATACCTATATAATTTCTTGAATTTGGATTCTATTTGAAACTAAATTATTTGAAAGGTTTAAGTTAACTCAAACTTTGGATTTGTTTTAATTAGATGATTGTGATTGATATTTCGAATTATCTAAAATCTTTCAATAATTATATTCACGTTGTACACTTCATAGGAGATGGAAAATTCCATAACATCTCTGAGGCCATTGCACTCACATTTTATTTTAGATTAATTTGACTTACATAAGATCTTTTAGTTCTGACTCGAATGTTTTGTTTTCATTACGCTCGGGTCGGTCTGAGCATTTCAGTGTATTGAAGACTATTTTCTGGAGGACGCAGATGAAGATTCAGTATATTATTACTATTTGTTATAATTATTCCACTACGACATATATTTCTCTGCATTATTTGTTTATTCCTGCTGTATGTATAATCTTATTTGAATTAAAAAAGTGCATTCCCATGTTATTTGTAAAACAGCTTCATGAACTATTTATTTGATTATTATATTTTGTCATTCCGCTGCGAGATTCTGTGTTTTATTTTTCCTTATTTTCTTTTATTTTTTTATTTACCCCATTAACAATCCTTCATTTTTAATGGTTTGAATTAGACATGTGTGTTTTATTGTCGATTTAAACCGTCCAAAAAGGTGGGTTCTTACAGTTGGTATCAGAGCTTTGGTATTGACATACCATAGCCTATTGGGGTTAACTCATTAGAGTTAGGGTAGTAATATCCTAGAATGAGTTTGGCTGAGTGTATATATATACAAGAGCGCGTACTTTTTAGTGTTATCGAAATGTTTTATATAAGTTTTGAATTGGAATAATTTTCCTAATATTATATGTTATATATAAAAGAAAAAATTTATAACAAATATAGTTATTTGTAATGTGTTTGTTTTATGAAATGGTAATATCTAATTATTATCATTTACTGTTAACTTGTTGTATTTTGTCAAATTATAAACATTGGCTATTATTGTTGATTGAATTTATGAACTAAACACTAGTTTAGTAATGGTGAATTAAAGAGAATGAAGTGGATAATCAGGATATTCTATGTTAAATTGAAATGTAGTTGTGAATTTTATTGTTTGTTGACTGGTAGTTTCAACTATTAAAAATGGAATATTTGGATATTTTTGGATAATCGAAACCTTCTGAATTAATATGTGAGTTGAAACTTAGAAATTGTGTTGAATTATGCAGTTGTATTTGATAACCTTAATTTGAAAGTAAGTGAAGCAAGGTTTAATTTGTTATAGCCATGTCTAGTAAATGAATAGAATTATGGTATACATTCTTGGCATGTAATGTAGTAATATACAAGTGTGAACTTTAAGCCTTGGGATGTTTAAATTGAAATTGTAATTAAGGAAATGTTGTAAATGAGATTAAATAGGAAAAATATGTTTATAAACTTAATTAACATTTATGAAATGTGTCATAAATAAATTAAAAGGTAAAAGTGAAACTAAATGGGATAACCAAATATAAATTAAAAGTGAAATGATTATAAATATAGCCATGACTTGTAAATTGTTATGAAATAAATGGATGTTGCAATAAATGGTTATAAATAAAGTTGTGATAACTTTAAACTCGACCAATGTCTTATAAAAAGGAATTAAGCTTTTATAAAGGTTATAAACTTAATAAAATTCCTTATGAAATGATTTGCAAATAAATGTAGTATTAAATGAGAAATATTACAGAATGAATGCAATTTAAATTAAAGAGAAATATAAGCAATATTATGAGAATGGATATATTAATGTTTTATTTTAAATAGAGAAATTCTGTGAAACAAATATTAAAGTATGAAGTGATATTTATGTTAATCAATGAGATTAAAAATGAATTTAATTGAAATGCAACTGTGATGAAACAAATTGGAATAATTACATAAGTTGTATGTATATTATTTTATTCATAAAATTAATTTGATGTGGATTTGAGCACACAAGTTCTATGTGAATTTCACCACTTTGATTTAGGATTTTTCATTCGATTCTTGATGGCGAATATTTGATATAGATTTTTGGTTTGATTCTAGAATTCTTTATCATAATATATGGCTATGCAAGGAGAATGATGGTTTCTAGTCAAGAAACCTTACCGAAGTCTGCATTAGGGAAGTTAAATTAAAAACACTAGTTCAAAAGCGGACTTGTGTAATCGAGCGAGCGATCAAATGTGATTTTGAGAAATGATGACATATGTACATCTTATGTTCTAATATTATTGACATGCTTTGACGCTGAAAGTGAAAGTTGTTGGGTTGGATATCTTTGTAATTTAAATTGGATTTTTTTTGTTGTATGCAAAACTGTTATTGATTTAAAACCATTTTACAAAACTATTTTCTTTTATTTTTCTTATACAAACTATTTTATAAACTATTTTATTTACAAATTATTTTACAAATATTTTATTTACAAACTATTTTATTTACAAACTATTTTATTTACAAACTATTTTGTTTACAAAATATTTTACACAACCATTTTATATACAAAACTATTTCACAAAACGATTTTATATACAAAACTGTAACATCCCGTATTTTTAAGCCATTGAATTTGAACATTTAATTCGTTTTAAATGTTTAATGTGGATTCTTAATTGATTTTGAAATGAATGGATTCAGGTTCAACCAATGAAATAAGCTATAATTTTTAATTACAGTAATTCCGGTTGAATTTGAATAATGGGAAAATAATGATTTAAACATTCGGAATTGAAATAAAAATAAATCTGTATGTAAATAGTGATAAAAATGGTTTTAAAAATTTATTTTGAGTTATTTGAGTGTAAATAGCGTGGTGGGAATTTTAGATGAATTTTAAAGTTAATAAATTAATATTTGGGATTTTATAGTAATTGAATAATAGAATGTAATATTATTAAAATGCAGTTTAATCAGATTTTGGCCCGGAATGAGCCAGAATGATTTTTATTGTGTTTATAAATTTTATATGATTTATTGTTAAGTTAATAAAATTTTTAAAAGTGAAATTTTAAGCGGTTTTGACAATTATGAAAATCGCTCGACTTAATAGACGAGTTAAAATAGCCTTTCAGGGCACAGTCTCGGAATTCAATGAAACCAGTTCCATTGGATCAGTAATAGTTAGTTATTATCGGATTTCAATTTTTCGTAGCAATCGGAATTGTCGTTTGACCCCGGCAGCTTAAACGCGTAGAAATTACTTTAATCGATTTATTTTTAAATTGATCGTTAAATTCCGTAACTCGTACGTATGGCCGAATTAGCTTCCGAAACCTGTTCTATTGTGTCCGAAACGCGGAAAAACCTTAGGAACGCCTGGCGACACGTGAGAATTGAAGTTCATTTGCAATCAGATGTTACATAGAGAATTTTATTAATAAAATAATATTAAAACAATAATATATATATTTACATTTACTCTTAAACCCTAGTATCTCAGGCCGCCGCCTCTATAATCGTTCATGGCCGAAAATTAGTCGTCTCCCTCAAATCTCCCTCAATCCTTGCATCTATACGAGAAACTCCCAACTAGGAAGTTGTAGATCACCTCGATCTCTTCTCATCCAACGGTCAAGATCTGGTTTGGAGTGACGTGGTGGTGCTGAGGGACTCGCGTTCGCCGTACATTTGCAAGCGTGTTCCGTCGAGATTGAAGAGGCGAGCTCCCGCGCGTGTATGGTGTAGGTAGAGGCCGAGTCGAGCTTCGTAGTGGTGGTTTTGGATCAACCTATCGGCAAGCGTAGAGGAGGCGATCTCGAACCCTACTTCGCAAGTTGATGGGTTTCCTTTGTCTGGACATCGCGTACGAGAAGAAGCAGTAGGGAGCGGCTTTGATCTACTATTGTTTTTGGAACGGCCGAGATTTCGTGAGGTTTAATATAAAAATAAATTTGTTTATAAATTTAAAACCAAAAGTTTAAAATGCTGTAACGTATTCATACGTTATCGGAATTTGACGAAACAGGAAGCGTTCGAATCACAGAGACGCGTACTACGTAGTGGTGCAGTTCGGGAATCATTCCGGGCAAATAAGAATTTGAGTTAAATCGAACGTCGTTTGGTTTAATTTGAATTTCAAACGCTCGCCGAAACTCAAGGTGAGTTGATCTCACTCACATCTGGAATGTTAGCTGATTTAAGTAGTTGATATTTAAATAATTGTGAGATTGGTTGAAATGTTTATTTATATCAGTCTGGATTGATATATATATATTGTTGTGCTAATATTTGTGGATGCAGGGAAAACAGGTTGGAGGGATCCAACTGGATTCCTCACAATGTAGTAATTATTTTTATAATTGATAATGATGCCTGTTTATATATTGTGATTGATAAATTTGGAATTTAATTATATTGTGATGTTGTTGGATAAACTATAAACTCAGAATGTTAATTATAAAGAAAATAAATTGGGTTTTAAAAAGAAATCATGAAATTGATAAATAAAGAATTTAAGAATACAATTTGGAATCTGGGTTGAGTGAAGAATGGAAATTTGTAAATTTGGAAATAAAAATAAGTGGAATATTTATTAGTTGATAAATGTGAAGGTATGGAATTTTGGTGATAAACTTGGATTAGAAGTTATAAATGGTTAAAAATAATGAAGGAGATATTTGATAATAATGTTCCTTGGAATTTAATGTGATTTCAAAAGAAACCCTTTAAATTAAATTAGCAATAAATTGCATATTAGAATGTTCATAAATACTATTTATAACTATTGAAATGTAAGTAGGTATTTATTAAGCAATTCCTTAAGTATGGTTTTCATTAGATAAATATATAGTAGAATTATTTTAAAAAAAAAGACTCTTAAACCTATACTTTGAAAGTGAATTTCGGGAACGGAAATATAGTTAAGCTTCGTAAGAAGTTATTTTAATGTGGAAAGTAAATTTATAATAATAAAACCTATGAAGGATTTTCTGAGATGTTTAAGTGGAACAGAGTTCCCTGGGAAAACCAAGTTCGAATTTTAAACAGATTTTATTAAAGGGAAGTCTAAAATTCAAACTTGTTTAAAAGAGTGTTTTGGAACTTATTGTTTTAAGGTAATTATTAATAAATTAGCGATAGTAAATATTTATAAATACCTTAGTAATTATTTTTACAAATGGATTTGTTTAAAAACCTAGTTTTGACCTAAGTTATGTAATTAGTATTAATCTCTTTTAAACTCTACTTTTTAAATTTAGCTGAACTAACACCTTATTTTAAATCAAGTTATATCTTATAAAATAGTTTTACTTTAAATATTTTGAAATTATGTTTTGAGTAAATAACTAGTAGTAAATTTATATATTTTAAAGTATATTTCAGAATAAAGTGTTTAATTGTTTTAATTCCAAATTGTTTTAAACTTGGTTATTTCCAATGGGAATTAATGGTAAAAGATTTACTTTATAAAGGAAGAACTTTAGGAAATTGTTTTCAAATGAGCTTTGAAAATTTGGAAATATATCTTTTAAAGATATTTGAGGCAAATAAATAATGTGGGAATTATTTATTGTGTGATGGATGCTTATGGATGTTTATGAATATAAATTGAAAGTTAAATCAACGACTATCAATATTGGACAAATGCGTTGATCGTTTCGAAGAGACCGGGATCGAGATTAATTTCTCGAAAACCACTTCGATCCGGTTTGTACGTTTCTTAGAAAAATGTGTTCGGAGTCGAAGATGGAGCAGTGAAGTGCAAGGGCTAGTCGCTACTAATCCTGAGGATATTTCCAAAATGGATGTAGTAGGAGTAGTGCCTTCGGTTCCGTTCGAACCCGGGATGGACTTGTATGGACGAATGCTTTCGGAACATCGTCAGGTGGGCGATGGGCATTCTAAGAGAAACGTTCTAAAGGTAACGCTTAGCCTCAAGCCTCATCAAATGGGAATGACTGAAAATCAGGGGATATGCAGCAAGGCTTCGTGGGTAGCCCCCACTGGAGAGTAAGGTCATCCCTGTCTAGATGTCCCTTTTTATTTCGGCTTAGTGGTGCGGTTGCTGATCCCAACCGCGGAGTGATCTTATTCAGAATTGTCCAGTAAGGGATGGGTCCGGCCTTGTGTTGCAGGGGATCGGGAGTGGTCCTCGGTACGGTGATCTAGGCCCCGTACTGTGACAGGTGGTACCCTAGTGCCTAGTCATTGTTGGAAATCCATTCTCCCTACGAGCCTTTTACGAGTTTTGTTTGTATTACCCACTTCTGTGGCTAGTAGCTGGAATTTAATCATGTAACAATTTCGGCTATTTTATAAGTATTTGTAAATATACCCTATTATAATATCAGAGGATTTCTATAAAAAGTGTTTTAGCCATCGTAAGGTAAAAAGCCGACGTGTTTATTTGTGGCGTGGTCTTACGAGATGCTTTTGTTTTCAAAAAGGATTTTGAAACTTTAATAATCAATTTGGATGCATTATTATCAGCTGGTATTCCAGACTGACTCGGGTGTTATTTCATTATAATGCTCGGGTCAGACCGAGTATTATATGTTCAGGATGGGATGCTTTGGAGCAGGAGAGGAGCTGGAGTCCGAGACGTATTATCCGTACCTATATACATATTCCGCTGCTATGATTTCATGGTATGTTTGATGGTAATTTGATGTATGAGATACTCTGATGATGTGATGTATAAAACTGGTATAGATTTCATTTTGTGTAAAGACCTATTATTTACTATTATATTTTATTCCGCTGCGACTGTGAGATTCTGATATTGTTTAGATTCTTCTTCTTCTATCTCTTCTTCTTAAACCCAAATGGTTCGTATTTCTGTGCCAATTGAGTTAACAGTGGTAGAATAGTGTTGATTCAAGGGGTACGGATTTGCGGGTTGTTACACTTGGTATCAGAGCTTAGGTTGGCGACAACCTAGGCTTTGGTGGGGGCAATTACTCATTGGACATAGAGTCAAATAGTACTCTATAATGAGTTGAGTGTATTAATAGATATGAGAGCGTACTTGTTAGTGGATATAAAATTTGTTTTTATACTGTGCTTATCGGTTGAGTGTTTATGAATTCTGGTCGGTGCGGGAAGTACAACCGTATCGATAGGGGTTTCTAAACTCTTAAACAAGATAAACCGACATAGTATCGTTTTTAAAGTAGGTAAGTGAAATAATTTTGCCCAAATTATATTTTGGTAATAAAGAAATAATTTTATGAAATTATTATATATATTTGGATGATTGGCTGTTAATATCTAAATCAAATAAGAATCTAAAATTTATTCTGAAATTTGAAAATAGTTATAATGAAAATAAAATTCTACAAATATAAATTATATAAAAGGAAGAATAACTAAATTTTAATTGAACCAGAATTTAAATCCCGAAAGTTTTGGAAAAGATTTTAAATGTAATGGAAATAAAGGTTTGGAAATTTAAATTTCTGGGAAAGTTTGAAATGTTTGCTAAGGAGTTTGAAGGCAATAATGAAATATTATTTTGGAAAGAATGTTTGAAGGGAAATTGTTTTGAAATGAATTTGGGAAAGTAAGAAAGCATTGAACTCACTTCAGTCGTTGGAAAATAATCCTGATGATATTGGCCACATCATTAGAATTCATTTTCGAGTTTCTAAAGTGATGGATTGCTACCAAAGTGGTTGGTTATGATACTGTTTGGACTTGTTGGATATACTAGTTGTTTTGGAAATTTAAAAATGGAAAATTGTTTGGTAAAAGCAGATTGTTTTGGAATCTGGGGTTTGGTTGGTATAGCAAGTGGGAATATGTTGATTTTTATTTCAATGGTTTTGAAATAAACCCAGGCAATTGAATTCTGGAAAACTCTATTTAAATAATGTGTAAAGTTAAAATGAATCAACTATTTGATGTAATTGGTAAAGTTGATGCTAATAAGAAGGAAATGTAAATTTTAATCTTGGTATTAAAATTTAACCTGAGTAAATGGAAGTGAATAAAATATATACTGAAGCGAATAGGAAATTTGAATTTAACTTGGGATAAGTTAAATAAATTGGGCTTAGAATTAAATTGATTTGGGTTAGATCAAAATGTAAGTTGACTTTGAAATTGTGGATCATTGTGTAATAAATTGTACCCATGAGCTATTAAGTGATATGCTATAATTTGAAATTGTGGATTTACAATTGTGCAAGGAATTAAATTAAAAGAAGATTTGTATCCTTAAGAATTCAGGGATACATATATATATATACATATATATACATATATAATTTGAAATTTGTGATTATAAGATGTAGATGGATTAAAATGAGCAATATGAGCTTTTAAATAAATAAGTTGGTGAACTTATAAATAGAAAATGAAATTATAATCACAATTGGGAAATAGTTGGATGGTATGGTGAATTCAAACTTAATCTGAAAAGAAATGTGAATTGAGATAAGGTAAAGTGAGATATAAAAGAAGTGAATGAACTTAAGTTGGTAAATAAATTTTAAACTTGTATATAGAGAATTAAATTGAATTGAATTGGATTTAACTTCAATCGAGTGGAATTGGGATGGACTTGGATTTAATTAAAAACAAGATTCAATTGTGTTAAGAATAGAAATGAATGGAATTTAATTCTTATTTAAGATAATAAAGGAAATGGTATGAATTCAAGATGGCTAAATAAATTTGGTTGAACTTGAGTTTAAATGGGAAAAGAATTGAGTTGAGGGAAGGTTAAATTTAATTGAAATGATATTGAGTAATTAAATCCTCACTCAACTAAATTTTAAAGAATTGTTTAAGAATGAATTTAGCGTAAGCTAAATTAAATAAAAAGAAGCTTGAAGATGAATTTAGTGTAAACTAAATTAAATGGAATCTGTATTGGCATGAATAGAATTTTGATAGTTTGGTCAAAATTTGGAAGGTAAATAAAAATCCAATTGTGGCATGGGATTTAAATTTGTGGTAACTAATATTGAAGTGTAGATGAAAAATGGAATTAAATTATAATGGTGATAGCTTGAATTGTAAATAAATTCAATGGAAGGAAATAATTTAAAGTGGTTTCTTTGTAATAAAATAAATCTAAAAATGGATTGAATAAATAAGCAAAGTGCATTAAAATTTGTAAATGGATTGGAATTTGATTTGGATGAGAATCAGATGAAATAAAATTTGATTTATGAGAAGAAAATGAAAATATTTGTGATTGAGCTTATAATGTTGTCTTGGATAGATTTTGTTTAGATGATGAAATTGAATTACAAGTGAAATGGCATTAATTAATTTTATTGTGATAAATTAAGGAGGTATGAGTTGTAAATAATATGGAATGTGATGATATTAATTTAAACTTAACTTGGATGAGCTTTATTTAGTAGATTTGAATGAAATTTGTTTAGATAATGAAATTTAAATGCAATTGGAAGAATCTAAATTAATTATTGTGATGAAACAAAAATGTAATGGGTTGTAAATGACCCAGGATGGAATGATATTATTATAAACTTGAATTGGTTAATGAAATAAAAATGTAAGGGAAGAATTTAATTTAATAATTGCAATGTGATAAGAATGCTTGGATTGTGAACCATGCAAAAATTAAATAAAATTAATATGAATCTAAGTGAAATTAATATTAATGGTTATAAGCTTAAGGATTGGTTATTTTGTTGAATAACCACAACCTGCATAGAAATTAGTCATTAGACTTAAGTGAATGAATTGAAGAAAGCAAATGAAATTGGTTTTGAATAAATTGAATGGATTGAAATTTTAATAAGTAATGTTTACATATGAATGAAAATGGATTATAAAAGAAACGCAAATACTTCAAATTCAGAATAAGAATTGAATTGTGAATCAACTTGGAATTGAAATGGAATAGATTGATGCTAGTAAAGCACATGTTAATCATATTGAAATAAAAATGAAGTTTGGATTTGAATAAGAAATTAAAAAGTGATTGAAATCTTTGGATTGTTGAAATAAATATGGTTAACATTGTTAAACTATGAAGTTTGGGTTTGTAAAGAGGATTTTAAATTATGTCGGAATTGTGAAATTGTTTATAAAGGAGGTTAGCATGCATAATTATGAAGTTGCTTGGTTTGGTTATGAAATAGATATGTTTGGCTTGCATTTACATTGGAAATGTTGTTAAAATGCTCATATCTTGAAACTGATGAGTTTATTTGAGTTTAGTAAAGGAACGGAAGACATTCGAGAGTGTTGGAGCGCGTATATGCGTTATATTAGCCGCTCGCTATTAAAATTTTCTAAAAAGGTACGCCTACGCAAATATAATTGGGAAAATGATATATATATATATATATATATATATATGTTGTGATATATTTCGGTTTCCGGCCGTGTTGGTCGATGTATATATATTTATCTGCATCGCGATATTGCGAAATCTCCTCCGTGCAGGGGAGACTCTGCCAAAAAAATTCAGAAATTTTGGGAGATAGATTTTTTTTTTGGGATTTTGGGAAAATTTTGTCAACTTGGAAAGTTATTTTTGAAAGCAAATGTTAAAATACAGGCTTTAGAGTGGATAAAGCAAATGGTTTTGAAATGGAGCTGAAACTTTTTGGGGAAGTAAATATAAGCTTTTAACTAAGCAAATTGGGTAAGTAAATGGGTTGGAGAATATTTTCTACCCTAGCAAATTTCGGGGACGAAATTTTTATAACGGTGGAGGAATGTAACATCCCGTATTTTTAAGCCATTGAATTTGAACATTTAATTTGTTTTTAATGTTTAATGTGGATTCTTAATTGATTTTGAAATGAATGGATTCGGGTTCAATCAATGAAATAAGCTATAATTTTTAATTACAGTAATTCCGGTTGAATTTGAATAATGGAAAAATAATGATTTAAATATTCGGAATTGAAATAAAAGTAAATCTGGATGTAAATAGTGATAAAAATGGTTTTAAAAATTTATTTTGAGTTATTTGAGTGTAAATAGCGTGGTGGGAATTTTAGATGAATTTTAAAATTAATAAATTAATATTTGGGATTTTATAGTAATTGAATAATAGAATTTAATATTATTAAAATGCAGTTTAATCAGATTTTGGCCCGGAATGAGCCAGAATGATTTTTATTGTGTTTATAAATTTTATATGATTTATTGTTAAGTTAATAAAAAATTTAAAAGTGAAATTTTAAGCGGTTTTGACAATTATGAAAATCGCTCGACTTAATAGACGAGTTAAAATAGCCTTCCGGGGCACAGTCTCGGAATTCGATGAAACCAGTTCCATTGGATCCACAATAGTTAGTTATTATCGGATTTCAATTTTCGTAGCAATCGGAATTGTCGTTTGACCCCGGCAGCTTAAACGCGTATAAATTACTTTAATCGATTTATTTATAAATTGGTCGTTAAATTCTGTAACTCGCACGTATAGCCGAATTAGCTTCCGAAACCTGTTCTACTGTGTCCGGAACGTGGAAAAACCTTAGGAACGCCAGGCGACACGTGAGAATTGGAGTTCGTTTGCAATAAGATGTTACATAGAGAATTTTATTAATAAAATAATATTAAAACAATAATATATATATATATATATATTTACATTTACTCTTAAACCCTAGTATCTCAGGCCGCCGCCTCTATAATCGTTCATGGCCGAAAATTTGTCGTCTTCTCCCTCAAATATCCCTCAATCCTTGCATCTATACGAGAAAATCCCAACTAGGAAGTTGTAGATCACCTCGATCTCTTCTCATCCAACGGTCAAGATCTGGTTTGGAGTGACGTGGTGGTGCTGAGGGACTCGCGTTCGACGTACGTTTGCAAGCGTGTTCCGTCGAGATGGAAAAGCCGAGCTCGCGCGCGCGTATTGTGTAGGTAGAGGCCGAGTCGAGCTTCGTAGTGCTGGTTTTGGATCAACCTATCGGCAAGCGTAGAGGAGGCGATCTCGAACCCTACTTTGCAAGTTGATGGGTTTCCTTTGTCTGGACATCGCGTACGAGAAGAAGCAGTAGGGAGCGGCTTTGATCTACTATTGTTTTTGGAACGACCGATATTTTTTGAGGTTTAATATAAAAATAAAGTTGTTTGTAAATTTAAAGTAAAATTGTTTAAAAATAAAGTTGTTCCAAATTGTTTTAAACTTGGTTATTTCCAATGGGAATTAATGGTAAAAGATTTACTTTATAAAGGAAGGACTTTGGGAAATTGTTTTCAAATGAGCTTTGAAAATTTGGAAATATATCTTTTAAAGATATTTGAGGCAAATAAATAATGTGGGAATTATTTATTGTGTGATGGATGCTTATGGATGTTTATGGATATAAATTGAAAGTTAAATCACCGACTATCAATATTGGACAAATGCGTTGATCGTTTCGAAGAGACTGGGATCGAGATTAATTTCTCGAAAACCACTTCGATCTGCTTTGTACGTTTCGTAGAAAAACGTGTTCGGAGTCGAAGATGGAGCAGTGAAGTGCAAGGGCTAGTCGCTACTAATCCTGAGGATATTTCCAAAATGGATGTAGTAGGAGTAGTGCCTTCGGTTCCGTTCGAACCCGGGACGGACTTGTATGGACGAATGCTTTCGGAACATCGTCAGGTGGGCGATGGGCATTCTAAGAGAAACGTTCCAAAGGTAACGCTTAGCCTCAAGCCTCATCAAATGGGAATGACTGAAAATCAGGGGATATGCAGCAAGGCTTCGTGGGTAGCCCCCACTGGAGAGTAAGGTCATCTCTGTCTAGATGTCCCTTTTAATTTCGGCTTAGTGGTGCGGTTGCTGATCCCAACCGCGGGGTGATCTTATTCGGAACTGTCCAGTAAGGGATGGGTCCGGCCTTGTATTTCAGGGGATCGAGAGTGGTCCTCGGTACGGTGATCTAGGCCCCGTACTGTGACAGGTGGTACCCCAGTGCCTAGTCATTGTTGGAAATCCATTCTCCCTACGAGCCTTTTACGAGTTTTGTTTGTATTACCCACTTTTGTGGCTAGTGGCTGGAATTTAATCATGTAACAATTTCGGCTATTTTATAAGTATTTGTAAATAGACCCTATTATAATATCAGAGGATTTCTATAAAAAGTGTTTTAGCCATCGTAAGGTAAAAAGCCGACATGTTTATTTGTGGCGTGGTCTTACGAGATGCTTTTGTTTTCAAAAAGGATTTTGAAACTTTAATAATCAATTTGGATGCATTATTATCAGCTGGTATTCCAGACTGACTCGGGTGTTATTTCATTATAATGGTCTGGTTAGACCGAGTATTATATGTTCAGGACAGGATGCTTTGGAGCAGGAGAGGAGCTGGAGTCCGAGACGTATTATCCGTACCTATATATATATTCCGCTGCTATGATTGCATGGTATGTCTGATTGGTAATTTGATGTATGAGATACTCTGATGATGTGATTTATAAAACTGGTATAGATTTCATTTTGTGTAAAGACCTATTATTTACTATTATATTTTATTCCGCTGCGACTGTGAGATTCTGATATTGTTTAGCTTCTTCTTCTTCTATCTCTTCTTCATAAACCCAAATGGTTCGTATTTCTGTGCCAATTGAGTTAACAGAGGTAGAATAGTGTTGATTCGAGGGGTACGGATTTGTGGGTTGTTACAAAAACTATTCTAAATTCAAAAACTTTTATAAATCAAAGATATTGAATCTCTCATGGCTTTCCATATAGCGAAATTGATTTTGGAAATTTTTTGATTCTTGTTAATGACGGACTTTATATAAGTATAAGGCGATTTTCAAAACTACTGATTTTGGAAGGTATTCGATCTGAAGAGGTAAATCTTATATACAATGGAATTTATAAAAGAATGATTTGATATATTTGAGATTATTGTTGTTGGAAAGTACTTTATATGAAAATGAAATCTTATATATATGGAACATATATAAGTGCGATATTTGAAGCTATGATTTTTAAAGGGTACTATATATGGTATGTTATATTATGAAGTAAAAGGTATGGAGAAGTACCCTCCGCGAAGAAGTATAGTACGATATGCTTCGACCCAGATGGACTGGGGGAATCCAGGAATGGGTTCGACCGATAAACCTTAATGGACTTGGGTGAATTTAGAAATGGATTCGAACCAATGTGGTTGTCCGGACTTAAACTCATGAATTCGTCGATTTTTTTTCTAGGGTAGATGGTTCTTTAGTTTACCCACTGGAGGCGCATTCGATCCTGGGATCTGTTGTTTATGGATCTTCCGAGAAGGAAGTGCATCCATTGCTTAAATCATTGAATCAACAGTTACCCTTGCAGCATGGGTCGGTGGTCCTTTGTTTATGAAATGGCTACGATATTTTTATGGAATTCGGAAGGTGGTAGGATCTTCTGGAATGTTTTATGTCCATTGCGTAAATACTGGATAAGTAGTAGGCCATTGCTATCGTAACATCATTGTTTGACATCAGATTTTGAGCGGTACTTCTTATACCTATTTTTTAAGTATTTTCAGTGGGTGTTGAAACAGGTCTACTAAGTACTTGGAGAATTCTAGTCTTACGCCTGATCAACGTACGACCAAAGTCTGCAAGAACGAGGATAAACTTGTTAAGACATCGAGTTATAAAAGTATTTTGATAAAGTATTATATAAAGGATATTTTGGTCATTTTTTTCCTTTTCTAAATACTTCAAAATGATTAAAATCTTGTCTCTTTATATGCAGCATGGTTTATTAGTGTTGTAAATATCATGACCAATTATTAATTCAATAAAACATATTTAAATAAATGATTGTTGATTTATTAATAATGTTTGAAACATATCTTGGGATAAAACTAATAAATTTATAGATATTAGATTTAAGGTTTTCAATAGCTTCTTTGTAAATATAAGTAATGATATAAATAATTATTTTCAAATAGTTTACATATATTTATAAAGATGTTATTTAAATATTTAAGGTATTGGTAAATGAAGCAAGAAATTTTACAGATGAATTTTTGAAAATATTAAAGTATTAAAGATGGTTGATTTGCAAATAAACCTTTCAAATGAATGTTTCAAGTAAATTTTATATAAGTTTCTTTGAATGTATAATTTAAAAATATTATGCACATGAAAAAAATTTGATTTGTGAAGTTTATTTATAGTAAT
Source organism: Allium cepa (assembly GCA_030765085.1). Lineage (NCBI taxonomy): Eukaryota > Viridiplantae > Streptophyta > Magnoliopsida > Asparagales > Amaryllidaceae > Allium > Allium cepa. The sequence goes on from CM060943.1 coordinate 88,287,301, forward strand.
ATACTTGAAAAATAAATTTGAATCTTTATTTTAGAAGTATAGTTTGGAATATTTACTTGATTTCAAAGTATTAATAGTAAATTTATTGGTTTATTTACTGCTTGAATTTTTGTATTAAACCATAATAAATGTTTTTCTATGATTTGAATATTCATTTTAAAACAAGTTCGTAAAATTAATTATGAAGATATGAAATTTTATACATTGATTTAGATATTAATGTGAGATTTGAGCATACTATTAGTTTCAGTTTAATAATCTTGAGTTTATACTCATTTTAAAAAAAATCAAGAGTCTAATAAATTATCGGATTTAAGGAACTTTATTTTAAAGCTTATTATAATGTTTTGATATAAATTTCTAACAATTTTATAGACATTTGAAAAATCTTTGCATAATGCTTTGAGGATATTTTAAATATATCTTATATTTTACTAAGTGAATGAGGTTACATGTTTTAATTGAATTTTTAGATATATTGAAATATTTCTTTTCTCTTCAAGGGTAACCAAAAACTTAAATTTTTATTCTATAATAGAATTAAGTTATAAAGTTAAGTAAGGCAGTAGGAGCTTAAGTAATATTTTGTGAAATGATTCATTAATGACTTAAATCTTTAATGGAAGCCAAATTATGTAAATGAGTGATCTTAATATAAATAAATGAATGAAAGGTAAATGATGAAAATAAGAAATGATAACTATTAAACATTTATTTACTAAAGTGAAATAAGATAAACTTATGTAACTTTCAATTACATTCTTAAAGAAAAATATATAACTTACCAATTATAAAAGTTAAATGTTAAAGGAATATGTAATGGAAAATTTTACAAGTAAAACTTATGTATTGAAGTGTTCAATGAGTTACTTTTGTAAATAAGAATTCGATGTTATAGTTGTTATAAAGTTAAGTTATAATTGAAATGTTACTATAATAAAATGTGATAGAAATTAAGTAATGTAAGTAGATGATTATAAACTTAAGTTAATGAATTGATATGCTAAGTGATTGAAATTAACATGAATACTATAAATAAATGAATGTAAATAAATGAAATTAAGTAATAGATGAATGAATGAAAATAACTTATGTAAGATATGAATGTAAATAGATGGAATTAAGTATTATATGAATGAATGTGAATTGAAATTGTGAAAAATAAATGTAATTAAAGAAATTACCCTTGTATCTATGAAGAGTAAAATGAGCTGCAAACGTTGTGGAAGAGACTAAAACGAATAAACTCAAATAATGTTCGGAAGTTGTTGTTTTTTTGGTTTGTGGTTGTTTCGGAAAAGATACTTCAGGTTGCTGAGGATGTATGAATAATTTAATGAGTTTTATCTAAGATGGTTAAGTATATGGTATACTTGTATTTATTTGTCATTTGATACAATTTAAAGTTTTCGAACTCAAACAGACCATTTGTTTTGGCTGGAATGGATGATTGCTTTCTTTGTTAAAATGATGTTATCCTTGTTGTTGCAAGTGATTGTTGTTATATTATATTGATTTGTTTTTTTAATGATTGAAACAACTCAAATATTTCTCTTTTATATAATTATTAACTCTTTTGGATTATGTAAGTGAAATACAGGTATGGAAGCAATTGCTACTGCTTTTGGTTTCATAAATATGCGTTGTTTGCCCGAGAAATAGGTACGCTCTCGGATTACGATTTTCTAGCGATATTATATTGTTTTCTCACCATTGGGATATATTACTTTGAAAAAAAGTAATGATATATATTGTTATATGATATTATTACTTCTCCCGAGCCTCTCCGTACAAAGAAGACTCTATCGAATTTTTCCGTAAATTTTGGACATAGAAAATTTTATGAAATGTTTTCCAAATTTTGTTAACCTGAAAATAAAAGGATTTAATTTGTTATAGATTAATATATTTTATTTGAATTATTTAATTTTTTAAATTAATTGTTTTAAAATTTAATATTTTGAATAAGATATATTGATTACCAAATTTCTTATTTTTCCTTTTCGGGGACGAAAAGTTTTCAACGAGGGAGAGTGTAACGACCCATAAATTTCGATAATGAAAACTCATTGGTTTAATAAGATTTTGTGAGTTAATAATTGGAAGACATAAAAATTTGTAATTTAATAATGAAATGAATACTAAAATGAAATGTAACAATGTTAATTAAAGCTAATTATTAACAATTTGAATGGAATTCCAATTAATCGAAATAATGTAAGGTTATACTTTGTTATAAAGTGAACATAGGAAAAAGAATGTGAATATTGAATTCATTAATGAAATAATATATTGTTAATGGAAATTGAATGAAATTAGTGTTATGAAAGCAATTGTAAAATTTATTATAAGAAATAAACCTGTAAATGTAATTAAAGCCTAATGGTAACAATTACTATATGTCACCTATTTATTTGATCTATTAAATTTAATTTGAAATCAATTGCAATTTATTTCAATTAGTTAGTGCAGTTAATGTAGATCAAATTGGCAATCTAAGAATGTCAATTCAATAAGAGGTAACCAATGTAAATTCTATTCATAAATATGGCGATTGACCGAATAAAAATAATTGATTTAAGTTTGATCGATTTAATGGATTTTAAGCTGTAATTAATGGATTATTGAAATTAAATGAAATGAAGTATTACGTTAATGAGAATTAATATGAAATGGGAAATATTAATGTAATAAATACAAACCAATGGAAATTAAACCCATAAGATGATAATTGATTAAATAACAAGATGGAAATAAGAATATATGGATTTATTGGAATTTTAATTTATGATTACTGAATTATTTGAAATTGAAATTAAACATTGTAATTGTAAAATTAACTTTGAATTGATATCTAAATTGTTGAAAGTGCTGTAAGAGTTAAGAAATCAAAAATGATAAAATTGCTAATTATAGAATTTGAATTGAAAAATTATTTTTATTTTATTTAATATTAATTGATTTAATTGACGTGAAAATAGCCTTTTTGGCCACTGACTCGGATTTTGACGAAACTAGTTTCATCAGATCCGTAGCGGTGAAATTTTAATAAGGTTTCAAGTTTCATAGCGATCGGACTGGTTGTTTGATCGTACGAACTCGGAATGCCTAGAAATCAATTTAATTGAAATCAATTTGAAATAAGATGATTTTAACATAACTTCTGCATACGATGGAATTTGGACTTAAGACCTGTTCCATTGAGTTTAAAAATATTGAAAATATCTATTTTGACATATGGAATGATCCATTTTCGTTTCGGAAACAGAACGAGCTTTTCGTGTCAATTATTTTTCAACGTTATAATTAAATCTGGTCCATTCAGTCTATTTTTCTGATCTGCCTATAAATACCTCGTTATGAATCCTGATTGTTTCTCATTCCTCATTCTAGTACGTACAATTCTCTGTGGCTCCTCATTCCAATGGCTGCAAATCCTAATTCCCAAATAGCAAATCCAAATCAAATATCAAATCGAAAATTCAAACTCTTCCAACCCAATCAAATTATATATCATTTTAAAGCTCTCAACGAGAGTAAGCCAATTCCGCAGTTTGTTTTCAATTTAGATTTCTATTTGTCCTGAAATCGAAGATTTGTTTTCGACCGTCCATATCAGGGTATCGTTTTCAACGGCGGATCGTCGATTTTATGACGATCGGGTGGTGGCAGCGTGTAGAGGGAGTCGAGCAGGTTCGGGCGGTGGTGGTCGTTCTTAGCCGAAGTCAATGGTTTCACCACGATTTGACTTGGAAACTCGGCGTCGGTTGCTTGTCTAGGGGAGGTCGGAGTGGGCAACTCGGCCAGGGGAGGAGCGGTTTTTGACACTGGAGGTTTTGGCGATTTCCCATCAAGGTGGAACCTTGCGGGGGTGGCGCAGCGGTGTTGTGAAAGGAGGCGGCCGTTCGAGCTTCAATCCGCGTTGTTATGGTTCGAATGTTTTGGTTGTAGGGACGGTGACGTGGCAACATTTGGGAATTATTTTATTTTTATGTTAATTTAAATTTCAAATTCAACTGTTCTAATTATCGTAACTCTTTCATATAAGGTTGAACTTACACGGGGATTTCTCCTTTAGGATCATATTGAAATACCGGACATTTTGACACTGGTTTGGATGAATTCTGAGACTGTTTGAATTTTGGGTTTAAATTGGATTTAAATTCAAAGGTGAGTGTTTTAACCCACTCACAACTTTTAAAATTTCTTATCTCTAATACTTATAAAGAAAATTCATTGAATTAATTTACACGGTGTCCTTTTGAAATTCCAAAAATGTCCTTTCTTTCCAACGCGCAAACAAAATATAACGTATACAACAACACAAAAACAGCCCGTGTGCGAAGCACGGGCACGTACTAGTGTTTGTTAAATTAAATTTATGATGTGATTGGAAATTTATTTAAGACTGCTTGGTATATTTTAAATCGTCATCTTGGTTAATTTGAATTTATTTGAATTATATCATTATTTAATTTATTATTGAATTTAAATTGCCACTTAAATACTTATTATTGATTTTCAATTACCTATTGATGTTTATTGATTAATTTGGATGATGATTGTAATGGATGATTGATTGTTGATATTGGATGAATGAATGTTGTATTTTATATCATTATAATACTGCAAGTTCACTATGGGTTGAAATGATATACCCCAACGATCTTATAGATTAAGGAAAAATCGTTACGGGTTGAAATGATAAAGCCGAACGGTTTTCATTGATTTGAAAATGTTGATTTTTGGTACTGGTTGAAATGAATATACATATATAATTTCTTAAATTTGGATTTTATTTGGTACTGAATTATTTGAACGGTTTAAGTTAATTCAAACTTCGGATTTGTTTTAATTAGATGATTAAGGTTGATATTTCGAATTATTTGAAACCTTTTAATAATTATATTTACGTTGTAACTTGACAGGAGATGGAAAATCCCATAACATCTCTAAAGCCATTGCACTCATATTTTATTTTAGATTAATCTGACTTACATAAGATCTTTTAGTTCTGACTCGAATGTTTTCGTTACGCTCGGATCAGTCTTAGCTTTTCAGTGTATTGAAGACTATTTTCTGGAGGACGAAGATGAAGCTTCGGTATATTATTACTGTTTATTATAATTATTCCACTACAACATGTATTCCACTACATTATTTTTTTATTCCTACTGTATGTATAACTCTAATTTGAATTGTAAAAGTGTAATCACATGTTATTTGTAAAAAGCTTCATGAACTGTTTATTTGATTATTATATTTTGTCATTCCGCTACGAGATTCTATGTTTTATTTTTTCTTCTTTTATTTTATTTTCTTATTTACCCCATTAACAATTCTCACTTTTGAATGGTTTGAATTAGACATGTGTGGTTTATTGTCGATTTAAACTATCCAAAAAGGTGGGTTGTTACAAGTTATCGACCTCCCTAGAGCCCATTATCGTATGGGAGCCTCGTGCACTGGGTTCCACCTGTTTTTAATGCTAACATAGATAAAAGTCCAGGGCTAGACAGATTTGGGAGTAGAAAACACATTGGAATGAAATCAAGCAAAATTTGTTTGATGTAATAAATGAGTTTTTAATGACTGGAAAGCTTTTGAAATGCTAAATTATACATTTATTATCCGTATCCCAAAAGTCAAAATCCCTTATGGTTAAGGAACTGTAGACTGATATCATGTTGTAATTTTTTGTATAAAATTATAGCTACTATTTTGAGTAATAGAATGAAAAAATTCTTGAAAGTATTTGATTTCTAAAAATCAAAGTGTTTTTATACCAGGTAGATATATTGTGGAAAATACCTTGTTAGCTCATGAAATTATTAGAAATTTTTGTAAGGGTTGTAAAAATAAAGTGTGCATCAAAATAGATTTACACAATGCATTTGACAAAATAAAAATACATATCACAATACATATGGAGCTTTCATGAATATTTTTTTCAAGTTAATCGAAGAATGCATCAATAATAAAGCTACATATTCAATATTAAAAAATGGTTCCCTTGTGGTTTTATACATAGTAGTTGGGGAATAATACAAGAAGAACCATTGTCTCCTTATCTTATTCTCCATTGCTATGGAAAACTTTTCTTTACAGATGGATATTGAGCAACTAAATGATAATTTAAAATATGCAAATAGAATTAAATGTACTATTTCTCATCTATTATTTGTTGATGATCTTTTATTATTACGAATGTAGATTTATGCAGTGTAAACTCTGCTAAAAGAATTTTAAAAAGTCTATCTGATTACGCAGGTCCGTAGATAAATAAGAGCAAAACCAGGCTTCTTTCAGCAAAAATTACAGCAAGAAATGAGGAAATACTTCACATTTTAAATTTTTAAGAAGCTAATCAGCCCGTTAGATATTTGGTACTTCCTCTTAGTATGAACTAGGTTACAGATAGAGATCGTGCCAGATTATATGACATTATTCAAGGCAAACTAGAGAGTTGGTCAAGTAAGCTACAATCAATTACCGGTAGATTAGAGCTTGCACACACTTTCATCACAACTATTGTTATGTATTAGATACAAACTCACAACATTCCATTAAAAGAATTGGAAAAAAATAGAAAGAATGTGACCAAATTTTATTTCGAGGGGCAAATATAATTAAATATCATGGGAAAAGATACATAAAACAAAAAAGCATAAGGGACTTGGCCTAAAAGTTTTTGAAGACTTGATTGAAGTATGCCATTTCAAGCTGTTTTGGAACTTTATGGAAGGAAACTCTTTATGGGTAAATTGGATGCAAGGGAACAAAAACAAGAACTTTTGGAATATACCAATAGAAAACGACTACTCAAACACTTGGTAAAGTATTCTTAAGTGTAAAGAGATAGATATTAAATTGACAAATAGAAAATTCAAGAATGACAAAGACATTAGCCTTTGGTTTGTCCAATGGATAAAAGATAAATCTCTGGACGACCTAGCAGGATGGTATAAGTCATTGTAGTTTGGAGAGACAAATGTAAATATGAAAAGCATAATTCAAATCATAAATGGAACACAAATCTACATTCAGCTGGAGTTGGAAATTAACAAAAAAAGGAAAATTCTCTTTTAGAAATACATGGGATTATATTAAAGGTGCAGAAGTTGAGGTGAATTGGTTCAAAAACAAATTAAAATAAGGCAAATTGACGAAAAATGACTGCACCTACTTTGTAGTACCAAACAAGCTTCCTACAAGAGATAGATGAAAGAAGTGGAACAAAAAAGGGGAAACTAAGTGCCTTTTATGCAAATGTGGGACTAAAAGTATGGATCACATTTTTTTTGATTGCATTTACTGAAGACATATATGGTATATTGCAAAATGAAAACTTCAAAGTAGTCAATATGAGCCAATTCAGAACATAAATCAAGCATTCAATATATTTAATAAAAGTTCAAAAGCAATTCCAAGGATTTTGACAAAGCATGTATACTTTTAACAATTATTATCTATCATAGAAAGAGAGAAATTTAAGATTGCAGAAATAAAAAGAAACATCAAGCATACACTTGTGGAGAATCATTGAAACTAAATACCAAATCCTATGTCATAAAACCAAAAAAAAGTCATTAGATCCAAATAACCAAAACTCAGCTATTTGTTATCAGGACAACTATGAAAAAAGGTTTGAGGCATACTTACAAAGTGGGAAAGTAAATTGTAACATCCCGCCTTCCGAGGCTCAAAACTAACCGTAGCTGATGCTACAGTCATCCGTAGTTGTTATTTCTTGGAGACCGAATGCCACATAGTTAATATTGGTACATAGGAACACAAGAATATGAAAAATTTTAAACATCAAAAAAATAGAATTTCTCATTTCTTGTGAATACTATGCAGATTTAGTTACATAACCTCAGACTTTAACCACGTTCAGATCACATATACATGTACAAAATACGATAAGAGCGACATATGAAGATGTCCCTTAATGATGATCGGAGAACTAATAATATGAACTTTCTGGTGTTAGGAAGTTGGTTTTGATGACAACAACCTTAGAATAAGATTATAAAATATAAATACTAACGTTATTGTTTAGATATATATGTATATGAAGGATATATATACAGGAACCAAAGAATGAAGACTGTACAGTATAGAGATTCAAGAATTGATAAACTCAAGATCGAAGATATCAAGATTCAAGACTCATGAGTATCAAGATTATCAAGAGTTCAAGATTTCAATATAAGTAATTTAGTTAGGAATTTTGTTAAAACTCCTAGAAAAGCACTAACATCTTAAAATCCATTTTATTCGTGTAATGGAATCCACTTCGAGCCTGTTAAAGGGATGAAACCCTAAGTAGGATGGAACCTATGAAAAATCTAGTGGAACATTGTTTTGTATCCACTAATTTTTATTCAAATGTTTTACAAAATTATATCTTGTTTTCAAAATGATTTCAAAATCTTCTTTTTTAAATCAAAAACATCTATCCTGGTTTTAAACACTTTTAGCCACAAAATAATCTTTATTTTTAATATCAAATTATCGTTGGTTTTAAACTATCTTTTAATTATAATATATTTAACTTTTAATATTTATACTTAGATTTAAATATAAAATTATAGTAAAATTTTACATATACCAAATATTATTCTGTATACTTATGCATTTTAACTATAGTTAATTATATTTATAAAGTTTAAAATAGTTTTAATACAAGATAGAAGTTATTTTCAAAGAAAAACAAATTACTAAAAATAACTTAGGCTTGTCGACAACCCCGAGGAACCCTTGTCGACAAGGTGATAGTTTATTTCAAAAGTTTTAATTTCAAAGGAAGTGTCTATTCGTCATATCCTTTCACGAATGGACATTGCTGTTGTTCTACTATAAATAGGGGCTGTTTTAAACGAATTTATATTCATATATTTTCTCTGATTTCACTCCTCTTCTTCTTCCATATTTCTTTATACGCATTTTTACCATTACTCTGCCGAAACCACCATTGAATCTAACTATATCATCTCTGGTTTGATTCTCTTTCACCATCTCAATAAGATCTAGTGCTATTCAGAGTTATAGACTTTTTTATAATCAATCGAGCGAGAAAAGGTGTGATTGTAGTCTGGAAAATCAATTAAGCGAGAAAAGGTGTGAGCGTAGCCTAGAAAATCAATTGGGTGAACTTGTTGTCCGTAAAATCAAGTATCTCTACTCAGGGAATTGTGAATCTTGATCGGTGTACCTCGTGGCCTTGAAATCGAGGGTGTAATTATAAGAATTGATTTTGAAAGGAAATCCGTACTTTTATTGCGGGACTGGATGTAGGGTAACTCCGAACCAGTATAAAATTCGGTGTGTTCTTTCCTTTATTACTTTTACTTTATATCTGCATCTGTGTTTGATTCTGTAATCATATCTGTGTCTGAATATTGCATACATTTGTGTTCAAATTAATATAAACTCAAAAAGAATTAGTAATTCCTTAAAACACTATTCACCCCCCTCTAGTGTTAATTCTAGCCTTAAGATCCATAATCCGCATTTCTCATATTTGGTATCAGAGTAAGGTTTTCAAAGTTTCATAATATGAATTCTGAAAAAGCTTTAAAATGGCTATGTTAAAAAAACTTGTTAATACTAGTTTAGAAATATTCAGATCATCATTGTCTCATGAGTCTGCATATAATCGATATTCAAATTCAAGTTGTCTACAAAAATTGTGTGATGTGCAGGAAACATGTTTTATGGGTGTTGAGGAATCAATCCACAATGGATAAATTGTGCAGTTCAAAAAAATAAATGGATACTCGGTCGTGGATGCTCTAGATACATGGCTGGTAATCCAGACATGCTGAATGATATAATATACAAAGTGGGAGGACTGGTTAACTTTGGAGACAACTCAAAAGGATATGTGATTGGCATCGGCAAAGTCGGTAACTCTGAAACTCCTATTGTTACTAATGTTTTGCTAGTTAAGAATCTAAAACATAATCTGCTAAGTATTAGTCAGCTTTGTGATAAAGGATATAAAATTAAATTTGAAAAAGATAAGTGTCACATTGAAGATAATAATTTAACCATAATATTCAAGGGAATTAGGAAAAAGGATATTTATATTCTTAGTATGAAAGTTTCAAATAATAACCTGTGTCTTTTGGCAAATACAAGTGACCCTTGGATTTGGCATAAGAGATTTGGACATTTGAATTTCAAACTCTTATCTAGACTCTCAAAACATGATCTAGTAAGAGGTCTCCCTAAAATGAATTTTAAAGTAGATAGTTTGTGTGATGCATGTCAACTAGGAAAACTTAGAAAAAATTCATTTAAATGAAAAGATATGATTTCAACTTCAAAACCTCTTGAATTACTTCATCTTGATTTATTTGGTCCATCTCAACTTCAGTCAATAAATCATAGTAAATATGTTTTTGTAATTGTAGATGATTATTCTAGATTTTCATGGACAATATTTTTGAAACATAAAAGTGATACTTTTAAATGTTTCAAGAACTTTACAAAAAGGATTCAAAATCAACTTTGTGTAAAAATTATAACCATCCGTAGTGATCACGATGGTGAATTTGAAAATGAAAAGTTTGAGGAATTCTGCAATAAAAAAGGAATAACTCACAATTTTTCATTTCCAAGAACTCCACAACAAAATGGAGTAGTAGAATGTAAAAATACGATGATTCAAGAGTGTGCAAGAACTATGCTTTCAGATAGTAAATTGACCAAAATATTTTTGGGAAGAAGCAGTTGCTACCACCTGTTATATTTTAAATAGAATTTTAATTAGACCTTTAACTGATAAGACATCTTCTGAACTTATTCACATAAAGAAACCTAAGGTATCTTATTTTAGAATTTTTGGAAGTAAATGTATTATTTCAAATACAAAAGATAACTTAGATAAATTTGATCCTAAATTCGACAAAGGTATCTTTATCGGATATTCTAATAGAAGTAAAGCATACAGAGTGTTTAATTTAATAACTTACACCATCGAAGAAACAATGCATGTTTCATTCGATGAAAGTCTCAAAACATTTGAAGAAACAAATGATGAAGAGGATTTAATCACTAAAATCAAGAGTCAACTGAAACTAATAATGAAATTAATCATCCTTATAAAAAGATTAAACTTTTAAAAAATCATCCTATAGAAAATATACTAGGAGGTATGCAATCTGTTGTTACAACTAGAAATCAACTAAGTAAAATGAGCAATGTAGCCTATATATCAACTATTGAACCCAAAAATCCAAAAGAAGCATCAACTGATGATTCATGGATTTTGGCTATGCAAGAAGATCTAAATCAATTCACTAGAAATGATGTTTGAGATCTTGTTCCTAGACCTGAAAATAAAACTATAATTGGAACTAAATGGGTTTATAAAAATAAAATGAATGAACAAGGTGAGGTTGTTAGAAATAAAGCCCGGTTAGTCGCTCAAGGTTATTGTTAAGAAGAAGGAACAGATTGTGATGAATTGCTCCCGTAGCAATATTAGAAGCCATTAGGATTCTACCTATTTTTCCAAATCATAATTATTTCAAATTATTTCAAATGGATGTTAAAAGTGCTATTTTAAATGGATTTGTAAAAGAGGAAGTATATGTTGAGCAACCACCACTTTTTGGAAATGAAAAATTACCAAATCATATTTACAAATTTAAGAAAGCTCAATATGGTCTAAAACAAGCTCCTAGAGTCTGGTATGATAGACTAAGATCTTACTTATTACATTCAAACTTTAAAATTGGTAAAGTAGATAATACTCTTTTTACAAAGAAATAAAAATGATATTCAACTAGTACAAGTTTACGTAGATGATGTCATTTTTGAATTAACTAATTTTGAAATGAATAAAGAATTTTATGAAATAATGACAAAAGAGTTTGAAATGAGTCATATGGGTGAATTAAACTTCTTTCTAGGATTGCAAATAAAACAATTAGATAATGGTATCCTTATCAGTCAAGAAAAATATGCTAAAGACCTAGTTAGTAAATTTGGTTTGACTACTGCAAGTGGAAAACTCACTCCCATGGCAACAAATAAGTACCTAAGTAAAGAAGATCTCTCGAAAGATGTAGATCAAAAATTATATAGAGGAATGATTGGATCTCTACTCTATATCACTGCTAGTGGACCTGATATCATGCATAGTGTTTTTCTCTGTGCAAGATATCAATCCCAACCTAAAGAGACCCGCTTAAAAGCTGTAAAACATAAGATATGTTAAACACACCTTTGATTATGGCTTATTTTATCCTAAAAATGATTCTTTTGAATTAATATCTTACGGTGATGCTGATTATGCTGGTTGTAAATCAAACGAAAAAGTACAAGTGGAACTTGTCACTTTTTTGGGGCATTCTCTAATTTCCTAGTTTAGTAAAAAGTAGAACACATTTTCTTTATCAACAACCGAAGAAGAGTATATTTCTGCTGCTTTTTCTTGTTCTCAAGTAATATATATGCAACAAACTTTAAAAGATTTTGGTTTAAATATCTCAAAATCACCCATTTATTGTGAAAATGCTAGTGCAATAAATTTATCCAAAAATCCTACTCATCATGCTCGAACTAAACATATTGATATCATACATCATTTTCTCAAAGATGATATAAGTAAGAAAGTAATTACTCTCGATTATATCAAATCCGAGAACCAAATTGCTAATATCTTAACAAAACCCTTAAATGAATCTATATTTACTAAATTAAAAAGAGAATTTTTTTTTTGTTCAATAACTGAAATATAGAATATAAATAACAAGTATACTTAAAATTAAATTAATCAAATAGCAAAAATATAAGTACCTTGTCGATAATCCTTTACCCCTGTCGACATATAACGAATTTTTTCTTTTGAAATTTTCCCACCAAAATTCAAATGGGTGGTTATATAGTCTTCTTATTTCGAAATTTTGTTCATTTTTTCTGTCCTTTCTTTGATCTAACTTCTGAAAACAATAAAACAATGGCCTCCTCCTTTAAATCAAATAAAAATTCAACATTTTCATTTCCTTCTCCTTCTACTGGACCATTTCAACGAACTATGCTTGCACGAGTGATAAAAGTAGAGGTTTCCTTGAAGGATGCATTGCAACTTATGACTAAAATTCAAGTAGTGCAAATCAGAATGGCCAAAGAACAAGAACGGCATGGAAAAATCCTTAGAAACTTGCAAAAATTTCTAATGGACAATCACACCAATCCCATCTTGATTGGTGAAGAATTTTCAAGTGTTCAAGTGCAAGTGGACAGCGAGGAAGAAGAAGAAGCCCTCATGGAAGAAAAGCACGCTGAAGATGACGACAAAGTTGTTTGCGTTGGCGAAGTGTGCTTTGACAAGGATGGAAATCTAGTCGAACAACGTGGAAATTTCTGTTTCCACTACCCAAATTGTTCGACTCATAGATCTTCCATTTTCAAGGATACACATTAGTTTCTTTTCTCTCTTTCTTATCATTATATGATCTTACTTACATTTTTTCTATACAAATGTAAATATAACTATATATAATTAATAAATGGCTTGTGTTCTTATTTGAATTCTTATATTTTCACTATTATAAGTATTATCATATATGGATTCTTAATTAGGATAGTTAGTAATTAAGGGCTAAGTTTTAGTTTCAGAATTAAGTGTTGATTATTTATGATAACACTATCATTATAATCACATGTCATATAGTATTAGATTAAGGGGGAGTTGTATGGATTAAAACTTTGTTTTTGTTGATGACAAATGGGGAGAAGTATAAAATAGGATAGTTAGGCATAAATTAAGGGAGAGTTATTAGTTTTAGGGGGAGTTATTAGGATAGAAGTAATATTTTATAAACAAAGGTTGTCATCATCAAAAAGGAGTAGATTGTTAGGAAGTTGGTTTTGATGACAACAACCTTAGAATAAGATTATAAAATATAAATACTAACATTATTGTTTAGATATGTATGTATATGCAGGATATATATACAGGTACCAAAGAATGAAGACTGTACAGTATAGAGATTCAAGAATTGATAAACTCATGACCGAAGATATCCAGATTCAAGACTCATGAGTATCAAGATTATGAAGAGTTCAAGATTTCAATATAAGTAATTTAGTTAGGAATTTTGTTAAAACTCCTAGAAAATCACTGACATCTTAAAATCCATTTTATTCGTGGAATGGAATCCACTTCGAGCCCACTAAAGGGATGGAACTCTAAGTAGGATGGAACCTACGAAAAATCTAGTGGAACATTGTTTTATATCCACTAACTTTTATTCAAATGTTTTACAAAATTATATCTTGTCTTCAAAATGATTTCAAAATCTTCTTTTTTAAATCAAAAACATCTATCCTGGTTTTAAAATACTTTTAGCCTCAAAATAATCTTTATTTTCAATATCAAATTATCCTTGGTCTTAAACTATCTTTTAATTATAATATATTTAACTTTTAATATTTATACTTAGATTTAAATATAAAATTACAGTAAAATTTTATATATACACCAAAATATTATTCTCTATACTTATTTATGTATTTTAACTATAGTTAAGTATATTTATAAAGTTTAAAATAGTTTTAATACAAGATAGAAGTTATTTTCAAAGAAAAACAAATTACCAAAAATAACTTAGGCCTATCGACAACCCTAAGGAACCCTTGTCGACTAGGTGATAGTTTATTTCAAAAGTTTAAATTTCAAAGGAAGTGTCTATTTGTCATATCCTTTCACGAATGGACATGGCTGTTTTTCTACTATAAATAGGGGTTGTTTTAAACGAATTTGTATTCATATATTTTCTTTGGTTTCACTCCTCTTTTTCTTCCACATTTCTTTATATACATTTTTATCATTACTCTGTCGAAATCACCATTGAATCTAACTAGATCATCTCTGGTTTGATTCTCTATCACTATCTCAACAAGATCCCAGTGCTATTCAGAGTTATAGACTTCTTTGTAATCAATCAAGCGAGGAAAGGTGTGATTATAGCCTGGAAAATCAATCAAGCGAGAAAAGGTGTGATTGTAGCCTGAAAAATCAATCGGGTGAACTTGTTGCCCATAAAATCAAGTATCTCTACCCAGAGGATTGTGAATCTGGAGCAGTGTACCTTGGGGCCTTGAAATAGAGGCATAATTGTAAGAATTGATTTTGAAAGGAAATCCATGCTTGTGTTGCGGGACTGGATGTAGGGTAACTCTGAACCAGTATAAAATTCGGTGTGTTCTTTCCTTTATTTCTTTTACTTTATATCTGCATCTGTGTTTGATTCTGTAATCATATCTATGTCTGAATATTGCATACATTTGTGTTCATATTAACATAAACTCAAAAAGAATTAGTAATTCCTTAAAACACTATTCACCCCCTTCCAGTGTTAATTATAGCCTTAGGATCCATAATCCGCATTTCTCACATCTGGTTCTTGGTATATCACAGCGGAACACACAAAATAGCTCCTATATGGCTAACACTGCCTTCTACATGACTCCGGAAGCTTATTCGTCCAAAATCTTGAAAGTCTCTCACTCTCAAACTACTCAAATTAATTTTGAATATCCGTGAGTTTGTGGAGAAACACAAACTTTGAGTCGGACAATAAGTTTGGTATGAATTATCCTCTATCGTTACTTATCATTAATAGATACTAGTGAGACCATGCCGCTTAACGGAACGAGTTTTCCCCTCACTGGTATCCAAAACAAAACATGCAAATCATTTACTATGCCCCTGCACCCAAAATGGTCAGTCTTAACATAACATGAAATAAAGCCATAAATCATATATATTGGATATCTTATCCACCCATTTATTAGATATCCCATCTAAGAGCAATTTATTAGATTTCCCTTCTAAAATCAATTTGTTAAAGTTCCCCTCTAAAAGCTTTAAAATGACCATCCGTCATAATTTAATAGCACTATCAGTCCTAAATCCGTTTAAAATAAATATAGATTATTCATCTTACATTGTTTTATAAAAGATGGTATGGGTTATCCACCGCACACTCCATAGTTTTCCTATGATAATTATGAACCCTTGGATGCCAAATCTCAAGGCTAACAATCTCTGGCAAAACATTCTTTTCTGTAGGAAGTTGATGTGGGTTATCCACTGCACATTCCATGGTTTTCCTAGGTTAACCAAGAACCCATCACTAGGTCAATTAAAATATCATGATCCCCATGATTATTTATAAAAATGCATGATTACTTATTTTTCCCAGGTGCACCGTCGGTTTAACGTCAGTTTAACCTATTCCTATTGGTACCCTAATTAGGTTAAATTTAATAAAAACACATTAATAGCCCTAATGTATATTTTCGAAAGCGTATTTCTGTTTGTAACCCCAAACTATGTATCAAAAACATTAAATCCACCACGGTGTGCCCATGATTTTATAACATTTAATTTAAATAAGGATCCCCTTTACTTATTCAATCAATGATAAGTATTTTATGTTATAACCCTTCTAAGTAGTCCCTTCGAATTAGCAAAACTTTACTCAAGAAAAATGGCTAAAAACACCCATTTACAACCCTATGAATGAAGTCTCATTCGAAAGAAAATAGCCCTCCGAAGTTAGCCCCTTTGGAAACCTTCCTTTTTGAAAGCATCACAAAATCTTACCTTTCAACCATGTCAAAAGGTCCTACCTTTCGACATTGTCAGAAGATTTCTTTTCGACCTTGTTGAAATGTTCTACCATTTGACCTTGTCGAAAGCCTAGGGTATCCCCTTATAAAACCATTTTTAAACCTTTCGAAAGGAATGAACTCAAAATCTTTCGCAATCATTGAAGGTAACCCATTCAAAACCTTTTGAAAGTAAACCTTTCGAAATCAAATCTTTCAAAATCAAAACCTTTCACAATAAAAACCTTTTAGAATCAAACCTTTTGAAACCATTAAAAAACAATGAAGTTTTGGTGTTGGAACCAACCCTTCGAAAGTATACTTCCGAATATGTCGGAAGGTTTATTCTTCGACTTTGTCGAAAGGTATTAAAACTCTTATTTTAAAAATAATAGGAAGGTTCGGAAGTATCCCCTTCCTTTTCCTCTCCTACCTTTTGACTTAATCGAAAGGTTCTAAAACATATTTTTTGAAAACATTTAAAGCAATTCTTTTGAAGCTTTAAACTTTCGAAGATCCCCTTCGAAACCCCTTTTTGAGTATTAAATTTTAGTTTTTATTAAATGATGGAATCAAAGGATCCCTATTAGAAACCTATTAATTCGAAAGCATTTATATTTCCATTCGAAATCCAAGGAAGCAGCCTTCATCCCTTCGCCTCTCTTCCTTCCGACAACATTCCTACCTTTCGACTTAGGCGAAAGGTAAATGATGCCTGCCTTTCGACTTAGACAAAAGGTACTTTTTGATTTAGTCAAAACGGTGAAAGCGGGCTATGTAGTCGGAAGCAAGTTTTGGGTCTATGGAAGTGATGGTTCCTCTTACTTGTCTAAATTTGATTGGTCAAGAGGCTTCCTCCTGTACTTTTGAATAGTAAAAAGTACTAAATAGTCAACCTTTTTCTTAAAACACTATTCTTCTTCCCCAAGTAATTTTTGAAAGCAATTTCCCTCCGAATTTAACCGATTTTGGAATTTAGCCCTTAAGCTTACATAATTTAATTGCTTTAGTAAATCACTAAGTAAAAATCGCCAAAAATCTGATAAATCATATACTTCAACATATTAAAATTTCAAAGCTTACGAAGATCAGAAAAACTCGGTATTTAGCCAAAATCGAATAAAAACATGGTAACTAGCCCATTAACATTTAAAACACTTATGCCTTACCTAAACAAAGGTTTTAATGGTTATATCCTAACCAAAATCACAAACATGAATTGGATATAACCCATAACCAATCCAAACACAGCAAATGAGATGATTAACATGATAATTCACCTTGATTAGTTAATGGAATAATGAGATAATTTTCTAGCTTTAATTCCTTAGATTTTTTTCAATTTATGCTCTTTCGGCCAAAATATAGGCGAGGAGTTATGAACGAGAGTGTGAAAATTTATTAAAGTGGAGAAAGAAATTTATACTAAGAAATGTAGCCTCATTTCCAAATTTAACTCTTAGGAAATTCCTCCTTCTTAATTTAGTTGAGTCTTATTTTAGTTTACCCATTAAGACATGGCTATTGGGTTTATCAATCTCATCTCCCTAATTATTTACATTAATCTATCTAATTTATCCAATTAAATAACTCGAATAATGTTAATTAGAATTCTGGGGCATTACATCAATCTAGACATTTCCCGAGGCAAAGTATTTCAATACAAAGTCGGATACTCAACATCAAGAACATGAGATAAGAGTAGAACCAATCTAGATTGCAATATTATTCGAGGAAGCTGATTCAATGCTCAAACTAGAAGAAACTCCTGCAAGGGGAACTCACCATAAAATCAGTACATACAATAATTATTTTAATAATAATAAGTACCAACCTTAATCATAGTTTATCTAATTTGAGCAGGAACTACCTCACTGCCTCACACTAAAGATCATGCCAGAAGAGATGTTCCTACAACAATATAGAATTGCGCATCTTGATTCCAATAACAAAGGACAAATGAAATTATTACAGAAGAAAACTCAACAACAAATTCTATCACTTATCTATAGAACTTGGTAGAAAGAAGTAAATCTCAAGGACAAAAGGAGAAACTCACAAGTAAATATGAGGCAACTCCCGAAAATACTATAATTTTGAAGCTCAACAAAGAAGATCGACTACTTTCTATAAGAAATAAGGGAGAAAGTAGTAGCCTTCATGGCTAGAAGAAGTTACTCGCAAGCAAAGGCGAAGTAACTCCCAATTTCATCTCAAATCCGAAGCTCAACAACAAAGAACAACCGCTGTATGAAAGAATAAGGGTGAATGAAGCTATCTTCAAGACGGAAAGAAGAATACCTCAAGATTACATGAAGATACCGACTTCTAACAGATTCTAGCTCAAATTAGAAGTCTCAAATGGAGGAAACAAGAAAAGGATCTGGAATCTCCCGTGAAAGCAATCGCAAATATCTTTTGGAAATTGAAACAAATCGCTAGCAAATCGCAGCAAATTACCCAATTTTCCCTAACCTTAGCTTTCATTTTAGGGTTACATTTGAATATGAGCAAGTGCAAACAGAAAGTCGGCTTGTATATGTTTTTGTGTAAAGGGTGCATTATACGTGTTAGCTTATACCTGGTTCATATTGGACCATGGGCCTTTTTCCATCTTATTCAAAAAGAAACATCTATAAAAAATATTTTCTAGCATCTAGTTAAGGTATGAGTTATGTAAGTTTTAATACGATGTTGAAAATGAAAATGTCTACATAGCTTAATTTTTATTACTATAATTAGTGCTTTCACATTAGAAGTTGTAAAAAATAAAATTCGGTAATATAATATATATATATATATATATATATTAAAAAATTATTATTTATGTGTACATTTTATGTTATACGATCTATATATTTTTATATGGCTTATCATCTTTGTTCAAATATATGAATGTTGTACATATACCTAAATTGGCTTATTTTAGGATTTATTAGATGAATTTAATGAATATTTTTTAATTGAATTTATTTAAATAGATTAAATAAAAGATTACATAATTTGTGAAATATATGGACTTGAATATGAAATATTTAGAAAGAACTGTGAAGATTTTGTAAAAAAATATGAAAATAATAAAACATAGGTATTTAAAGCTAGAAATATAATTTTTCATTGAATGCATGATAACTTCATTGAGATAGACTAATTATAAAATAAATTTGTTATTACTGTTAATGCATATAATTTATGTTATGTGATTTACATATCTTCGTATTCAAATGAAGTTTAGTTTTATAAGTTTGTTGATGGACTATGACATACTATTAAAATTGTCATATTAGGATTTATTTGATGTATTAAATAATAGTAAATCGAGTTTACCAAATGGTTTAAATTTTTACTTGTGTAATTAATTTACATGCGTGGACAAAAAAAATTATTAGGAGACAAGTAAGAAGAAATTTGTAAATAATCATAGAAAATTTTAAAAGTGTGTATTTGAATGTAAATTAGTATGAGAAGTTTAATAGAGTAATTATAAAGCGATAGATTATAAAACTTTAAAAATAAAATATATAGAAAGAAGCAAGAAGAGTAGAGAAAACTCCTATAGTGAGCTAGTATAAAAAGTTATGAATTATACAGTATTGTAATAGTTGTGGTCTAATTTATATTTGCAGCTTTAAAATTTCCGGTAATGATAATTCTTTGCTCTAGCTTATTAGTAATACTGAAATTTTTCTTCGAAAAAGGTAATTTCTCTCTTCCCTACTGAACTTGAAATTCATGTTTACGTGTTGAATTAAAAGATTAATTTTTATCAAAAAATAGAATCGAAAAGGTTTTCTAATTTTACTACATGATGATTTTTACAAAAAGGTATCAAACTTTTGCTTAAATCTAAACTGTGCTTTTGAGGTTGATCAATAATTTTCTTATATAGATTTATACTTATCAAGTTTAATTGTTTCCTCTATCAAAAAATTTAATTTTTCCATTTTTCCAAAAAATGTGTTCTCTAAGAGATCTCTTCCATGTTGCATTTTTTCAAAAAGGCTTATAAATTTCGATTTTAAAAAAGTCATTTAAAGGCTTTATAATATTTCATAATGAGTTTGGTTTTTCGTTCTTTAAAGCAAGTGTACTGGAAAATAAAAGCAACATTCCTACTTTTTAATTATTTTTCTATTTTTGTCCACTATAATTATAATGACAGTTGGTTTAAATTGAAGTCAAATTTAACCATGCTATTTTTCCATTCAAAGACAAGTTCCATTAGGCATGTACAATATTTTTTATAGTTAACTTAGATTCTCACTTATAATTTATATAGGCTTGAGTAAAATTGATTGGCAAATATGAGTTATAAAACTGGCTTAATATATTTAATTTACACAGCTTATTGTTTTCTCCTTGCATGGTTGCCTTAATATAATTAGTTGACATTTTTATTTTAACATTTTTCAGGAATGACAATTCTTAGCAAAAAGTTAATTGGTAATGTTGAGTTTTTCGGTTTTAAAAAAGTAATATCTCTCTTCCGTATCGAATTTTTAAAATTTATGTCCATATGTTGCATTAAAAGCTTAACAATTTAAGTCTGAAAAAGAAAAAGAAATTTTAAAGGTTTTTTAATTTTTGTTACATATTGATTTTTTTGCAAAATGGTTTCAACTTTCTTTTTTTGTTTTAAAACTTTACTTTTGGAGCTAATTAGGCTAATCAATAAATTTCTTAGATATTTATACACATTAACTTTATTTTTTTCCCTTATTGAGAACATTAATTTTTTAATTTTCTCAATAATGGTAGTAAGTGTCTCTTCCATGTTGGATTAAAATTTTATATTTTACATGTTATTTAAAATCTTTAAAAAAATTGGATTTAAAAAAATGCGATTAAATAGGACTTTATATTACCAATGCTGGTTTTGGTTTATTAGTTCATTTAAACAAATGTATTGGACAATAAAAGCAACATTCACACTTTGAAATTATTTTTCCGCAATAGATTTAAATTGAAGTCAAATTTAACCATGCAATTTTTTCCATCGATGACAAGTCTCATTAGATAGTTACTATATTTTTTATGGCTAACTTAGGTTCTTACTTATAATATATATGCATGATTAACATTTCTCAGTTGATATAAGTTATATAACTGTCTTAATATATTTAATTTACTCCTCTTATTGTAATCCGCTTCTATAATTACCTTAATATATTTCATTTACATTTACACTGCATATAATTTTGAGTTTCGAAACGAAATTTTTTGGTTATTAAATTTTTTAACCCAGATATTAACGCAACTAGCATTGTCATGTTAGAGTTGCCACTTTAGAAATATTCATGTAGCAGTTGCCATATTTCAATTATGTGTCCAACTTAGCTATAGAAATTTGCCATGAATGATACATTATTAGTGTCTTTCACTATACTTCTATATATGGACAATTATGAAAGAGGATCCCTTGAAAAACAAATGATAGCTTTAGGTCTAATCAAAAACTTATTGCAAAACTAGGCCTCATTTTGAATATGGCTTGTGCAATTGTGGATTGCGCAAGCAGAAACTTTTTTAATATACGTACAGCTTGCGTATTCCGTATATGCGCAAGCTCTATGTATATTGCTTGTGCAATCCATATTTGTGTAAGCTTTATGTCTATGGCTTATGCAAATATGGATTGCGCAAGCTCAATTTCGGGCTTGAAAAAGACAGTAAGCACATATCTTTCTTCATTTTACCTATTTCATCTTCTTCCTCTCAAAATCCTCCCAAACTCTCATCCCAGACCCAATTTATATCAAATCCAAAGCCTTAATAACCTTGTCAACCAAATAGTTGCTAAATTATACATGGAATACTCTTCTTCATCCTCATAAAACAAAGATAATAATTTATGGTGATAAAAACGATGCTCAAGTTTTCTATTTTTGTTGTTGTTGAAAAGTAAGAGTTATTGTTGTTAGTGATGGTAAGTACTAAGTAATGGTGTTCTTATTGTTGAAAAATTTGGTAATGATTAATGAAATGGGAAAAACTAGTTGTAAATTGGAAACCCTAATTGATATATTAATGTTTTATTGTTTATTTTGACGATAGACATGAATGTTTGGAAGATTGACGATGAAACATTGGTGAAATATTTTAATTTACTTGAGGCGCAAATCGGTGTTGCAAGGTCAAGTCATACTGACATTGATGTTGATTATGTTTTGGAAATACAATTCAAAACAAAACCGTGTAAATTCCATGAAGGACCATCAACCTTACACATTCGTTTACATGAAGTTGTTTCTACCGGAAGACCAGGTCATCAAATTCAAGTTGATCGAAATATGCTGACGCCTATACATCCTATTGCTCCATCCATGCCATAGGGACAACGACCATATCCAAATTATTATTGTGGAGATATGTGTGTAGTGGTCGTTTGTAGAAAGCAAAAGAATGTCGGGTGAAGATTTTTCGGTTGTAGTTCGTTCAACGAACACGGACTGAATCTCGTGACGAGTTGACTGTTGTAATTATTTTAAATGGATTGATCAACCGTTGTGCGAAAGAGGAATCAATTATGCCAACAAATTGTAAGCTGAAATCAGTCATCTCAAAAAGGTGAATGAAGAACTAAGGGAAACTCGTGGAAGACCAAGATTTTGGTAGTTGTTTGGGACTAGGTTAACGTAGTCAAATTTGGTTTTTTTTTGTTGAACTGTGGTATTTTGAATATGATTTTCCAAAATGTTATTTATGTTTTAACCCGTATTGTATGCTAGCTAAGCAGTTGGATAAAGACTGTAGTGATTTTGTGTTTAAACAGAATGTAGAACTGTAGTGTTGATTTTGTTGGTAAAATATATTGGTTATGTTATTACATTGATTCGCTTGCTTGATTTGTCTTAAAGATTGATTTGACCTCTTTTGGTTGAAGATTCCTATGGAAAAAAATCTTCTTAGGAAAATAAGGTATTAACTCAACAAATTTATCTTTAGAATTATTTCACAAAATCAAGATTTTTAATATGGTTTTGTAACTGATTTTGTAGATAATGTCAAAGGATCCAACTATATTTTACTATGATAGAGAATTGTTGGTTGATGATGAACGTAAACCTAGATATGTTGGCGAAAAGCAAAAAGGATCGACAATAAAAAATCATTGTAGTTTTGAAGAGCTTAAACAACTGGCATTTGAAGTGACGAAAGTCAATCCAGTGATGTATGTTTTAAAATTAGCGATGAAACAGTTAGAGATAATGGTTCGTTTGCTATTGATTTGGAAGATGATGATGCTTTGAAGTTTATATTTTCGGTTGGAATAAGAGTGATAGAAATATATGTTATGAAAGTGGAACATGATAATGTGGTAGAAACACATCTGACAGTATTATATGTGGATGAGTATGTATCCACCACACAGTTACAAGAAAATAATTATCGACGTATACTACTTATCTTACAAGTCATCAAGGCGGAGAGTTTACAAACTTACTTCATAGGTACAGCGAAATAGTTGGAGTATCTTCAAGTCAAGAACATAATATGATGCATAACTCTATACATTCAAATTAATCGCAAGCTTTGGAAAAGTGAGTAATATTATACTCTTGCATTTGCATTTTGACTTACGTTTATGGAATTTAATCTAACCATTATTTTTAGTATTCGTAGTATCAAAGAAGCATTAATTGGTTGTGCTGACGATGACGATGACGATCATGTTGATATTGCAAATAAAAGCTAAGTGTAATTGGATACCATGGAAGCAGCTTGTGCGGATGATGTAGATAGAACATGGATCCATAAAATGGAAGGTAACAAAGATGCAATCATATATGCAGTCATTGAGAAGGTTGATGATGTAAATGTCGAAGATGAAAAAAATCACTTATGAAGAGTCTCTAGCTGATGATTTATGCACTGCAACAATGATAGTGAAATCGATAATGGAAAATTGTCAATTAGACATGGAAGTGTTTGGAAGAGAATGTGCTGAGAAAGGACCATGAGTTGGCTTAATTTTTGAAAGTAAGCAGAAACTTGTTGAACAGTTATGTGAATAGATGATTAAATGTTCAGTTTCTTTTCAAGTTCTGAAATTGCGTGCAAATCAATACATAATCCGCTGTAATGTAGATGAAACATTTCCTTGGCAAGTGCATGCTAGCCTATTACTGAGAAAATCTCAAAATTGGTGGAAATAACAACATATGGTGGTGATCACACTTGTTTAAGTGCAACAATCAAATCAAACAATCGACAGGCAACTTCAAAGTTTATATATAGCAAATACTTCCATTAATTAAAGCTAAAACAAACATGACAGCAAGAACAGTTCAAGAGACAATGTCAAATATGTTTCATATTAAAGTGAGTTTTTCTCGAGCGTGGCATGGACTATAGAAAGCTGTTGCAATGATTTATGAAGATTGGGAATCGTCATACGTGGAATTGCAAAAATACCTTCAAGCCCTGCAACGTACCAAACTTGGAACTGTGTATGATGTTATTCATAGTCGTGGTGTTTTTGATGGTACTTTTTGGGCTTTTGGGCCTTCTATTCATGGTTTCGACCACTATTGACCTATACTGTCTATTGACATCACTCATTTATACGGGAAGTATCTAAGTACATTACTAGTAGCTACTTGTATGGACGCAAACCAAGGTCTATTTCTGTTAGGCTTTGCTATTGTACAAATAGAGTCATGGCAAACATGGAGTTGGTTTATTCATTGCATATGGAATTATATTCCATCTATACGTAACAGATGTATTACCTTTATCTCAGATCGTATGAAAGAAATTTCACATGCGCTTAGAGAAGCCTGGCCAATTGAAAAATAGCATCGCTTTTGTATTCATCATATTAATTTTTTTTCAAGAAACAAGGCCTGGCATGGATGAGTTACAAAATTTGTTACATGCATGTGCCACGACATCAGAGATTGTAAAATATAATGAACTTTGAAAACAGTTGAAGGCTATAAATTGAGATGTCGATGTGTGGATCGAAAGAAGTTTAAAAAATTAGGAATCATGCTAGACTCTCTGTAATGATGGCAGTGTAAGATTCAATATAATGACAACTAATATTTTCGAAAGCTTTAATGGCGTGCTGAAAGGAATTAGGAGTTTACCTGTTAGATCCTTGGTTGCACGTACATTTCATTGATTGAACCATTACTTTGTCGAACGTCGAACCCAAGAAGAAGAGTGGACGTCACAGCTTGCACCAAGGCGGAAAACATTAGCAGGAGAAGAATGAAAGAATCATGGCTCATGTCCATAGAGAGATATAGCTTTATAGAATGGCAGGTGAAAGATGTTCATATGTTTGATTATACGGTGAATATCAAAGACAACGTCGCCAAATGTTCGTGCAACATGCTAATGTTAGATCATTTCCCATGCTTCCATGTATTAGCAGCTTGTTCATGTGGTTCCGATGGTGCTAATAGAGCATATTTTTACTTAATATTCACATGGTACGCGACGTCTAAGTATACCGCTGCTTATGATCCTTTATTTCATCCTGTACTAGATAGTCGACATCGTGATGTATATGAAGATCCTATTATTCAACCAACACCAGTGCGTAGAAATTCAAGACCTTCGTGGTTAACTCAAATCAAAGGTTTCATGGATCTGCTATCTTCTTTCGGCCATAATAGATGTAGAAAATGTGGTTCAATTGACCATAGGAAAAAAACATCTCTCCGTTGAATTGTATGAGTTATCGTACATCTTTATTATTCAACAAATAAGGTGAAGTTCTTACGCCACGTTATATCTTCCGAGGGCATTTTGGTCGATCCCACGAAGATCGAAGCCATTTAGAATTGGAAAAGGCCTGAGAATGTTTCTGAGCTCCGTCGCTCCCTTGGATTAGCGGGTTATTACCATCGATTCATTAAGGATTTCCCCATGGGTTTTGGACACAAATAGAATAAAAATTAATTTAGCCT
The DNA here is from genome assembly GCA_030765085.1 of Allium cepa. Taxonomy (NCBI): domain Eukaryota; kingdom Viridiplantae; phylum Streptophyta; class Magnoliopsida; order Asparagales; family Amaryllidaceae; genus Allium; species Allium cepa. The sequence continues at coordinate 88,313,856 of CM060943.1, forward strand.
AGGTGAATTTAATTCAACACTTAAATCAAATATATACACTAATACACTATGTAACAAATAAAACAACACATTCTCTTCAAGTTTTTCACAGAAATAATTTTTGTAAAATTTTTAAGTTAAAAATGAAGTTCTATGTATTAACTTATAACATATTGCATATGTTAAAAATGAAGTTTTAACACAAATAATATATTTATTTATAATGTAAGAATTGGGTTAACTTGCTATTGCATATGTTTGTTTTTTATTGCATATGTTAATTTCTTATCGCGTATCTAATTTTTTTTTCAATTATTAATTTCTTTCATTGTATGTCATCTTCGGAATGCTCACTTTTTTGCACGGCAGTAAAATAAAGCTTGCGCATTTCTGAAGTACGTAAGTTATATTGTTTGATATAACTTGCGCAATTTTGAAATGTACAAGCAATACAGCAGAATATTGCTCTCTGTCTTTGGTAAGACCATATTATCACTTGCGCATTTTACTTGCTTGCGCACTTGTGAAATGCGCAAGTGATAATAAGCTCTTGCCAAAGATAGAGAGCCATATAAATTAATACAGCATGCACATTTTTGAAATACGCAAGCCTTATTTATGAATATAGCTCTTGCATTTCAAAACTACGTAGGCTATATTAATTACTAAAGCTTGTGCAATTCAAAATTGCGCAAGTAGTATTTTGCTGCTGTCGAAGACATAGAGCTGCTGCACCTTACTCCAATACACAACAATCAACATTGCATAATATCAACAACAAAATATACCATTCGTAATGCAATTGAATATCATCAACACAAATAAACATCGTCAACAATAAAAACCATTCAAAATGCAATTGAAAATCATCAACATTTGGTTCAACAATATATACAATCAACAAACATCAAACACATCAACAACCACCTTTTCAACTAATGAAAAATCAACAACATAGGTCCGCCAAACAACAAAACACCTCAACGCGAAATCTTCTAAGCTCAACAGGTGTGTCTATCTTCTTCTTCTTCTTCCTTCTGTACACGATTGGAACAAAACCTTGGCCTTCATCAAATATTGGAATAGGTGTTAGAACTGATATTTCTTGTTCTTAACTGGGCCTGAAAATTAATTCTTCTTGTTGACTCTCCCACTGTGGCCACTCTTCCATTTGCTCTAATGTGGATTGACCAAGTATTGTTCTCCTTCATGCCAAATGGGTTATTGAGCTTGAATTTCTCCGTCGACATATTGTCGTTCTTCTTCATGCCAAACGGGCCATCGAGCTTGAATTTCTCCATTGACGTGTTGTGTTCCCTTCCCTTCCGTATCTTCCTCTCCCCATGTCGTTTGTCTTCCCTCGCTCCCTCCACTATTATATGTGTCCTCTCCGTAGCACGTGGTCGTTCTTCTACAATGCACAAAGGTTTTGCCGACCTTCTTAACTTACTTCGACCTAGAATCGTATTGAGTATACTTCGTAGGTCAATGCATTTGTTTTTTATCTTGTCCGACTCCATACAACTATCTTCGATTTCATCAACCACATCCAAAGCGCTACATATCATTCTTACATACCTGAAATTCAAAACAATATAACAACGAATATGATCTAAAAAATTGAACAATCAAAATTTACAAATTACAATACTAACCACATCACGCTTAAGTGGAGCATGGAGAATGTACACAACCAATTTCCTAGCCGACTTTTTCAGAATTTAATGACGAGTAATCTGCCAATACCAATACTCATGCTCGCTCAACGGTGTTAGGTGATCATGTACTTGTTCAGCATGATAAATTCTAAAATTCCATATTGTTGTACTTTCCTACAAAAATTTCATCGTTCTGGGACTAATGGCACCACGGGATCGGGAATGTGCTGATAGTCAGAGGAAAACTGTCTTATTACTCAGTCAGGAGCATATAATACAATCTCCAAAAAAGAATAAATATGCTCTTAGCGATCCAACCAGCAAACATATACTCAATGTCAGGATGCTCAAATTTGTTCACCAAAGAATATGATTCCCATGTAATGGCTCGTCCGCTAACAAATCCAATTAATTTCGGTAAAGCTGTACATTTTTTAGAGTTTCACGCCAATTTCTAGCACAATTCCACCTACACCCGAATGGAAGATATAGATCTAAGTCGGTAGGTATTCTTACAAATAGTTACCCAATAGCAATATGGGACTAAGATAATATTTGCAACAACGTTGCAGAACCCCCTAAATATTTTCTTCGTTGCAAGACAACATTTTTCAACCCACTATACAAATAACAAAGTACAACACCACTCCATGAATGGTAACCACGGTTTGCTAAATCAGCCAGAGAAGGTAAAAATTTCAAATTCAATCTACCTATTCGAATGATCTGAAAATAGACGGGAATTTAAAAAGTACAATATAACAGCATGACTGCAACTAAATATATCTAAATCGGTCGCACCTTCAGGTAGTGGTTCAGGAAATACACTTTTAAACCATGTCATTGCTTGCTCACTTTTAGGCTTAATAGCCTCTTTTGGTGGAAAAACACCAAGCAAATCATGACACAATTCTAAATAATCGATATCTAAATTTTATGAACATACCGGAAAACCATTTGTACCTAGACTAAACAGTAAAGAAACATCGGCTAGAGTTACCGTCAGTTCACCAATTTTAAATGAAAAATATTTGTCTTCGACCTTAATCCATCACAAAGTCGTAATAAGGTGATGATTTAGTCGAATGTAGTCAATTTCTATAATTTTCCAAAATTCGGCAATTCTTAACTTCTGTTCCAACCTATGATCTTTAAATTTTATTTCCTTTAGCTTGCTTGAATGGTCAAAAAGCTTAATTGTTTCTATATCCTAATTAATAGCAAAGAATTGAAATAGTAATTCATAGTTGTATTTTGGTTTGACATTAACACGTTGTACTTAAAATAAATACCTCAATAAGTGCATCATTTTGGCTTCTATGTTTCTCTTGAAAATAGAGAACACTTCTATCTTTAGGTCCGAGAGTCAATTCTACATTATATAGATAAACCAATTAATCATTCAAACATCTATTTTTCATCTAGGGTTTAGGATTTAGGATTAGTTTATTTTCTATTTCCTATTTCAACAATGACAACAACCATAGTAGTAAATTATCGTCGCCATCAACAACACTACTTTGTCCATTAACAACAACAATCACTTGTTAACTAAAAATCAACTTAAACTAAAATCATTTTTACCTCTGATCACCGTGGATGAAGAACTTCCTTCCCTTTTTAGCTTTAATCAAGTAGTCACTTCAAGGAAAAGTAGAAAATAATGTAATTTCGAAATTGGATAATGTCAAATTTGGTATGAGATGAGAGTTTTTAGAGATTTTGAGAGAAAAATTGAAATGAGTAAAATGAAGACAAAACTTTGCTCATTGTCTTCTTCAAGCCTGAAATTGAACTTGTGCAATCCATATTTGCGCAAGCAATAGATATAAAGCTTGTGCAAATATGCATTGCGTAAGAAATTGTTAAATTTTGATGACACTATATGGAGATTTGTAGAGGTCGGAAGTAGCTTCGTAATACAGAAAATGGTTCGCAAATCGGAGTTCGAAGATGGAAGTTATAAGGGAAAAGGTGAAGTGGGCGGAATTGACAAAGGTCAAACGTCTGACCAAAATGGTCAGACGTCTGAGTCTATGTAGATTTGTTTCGAGCCTTGAGTCAGACGTCTGACCAAATGGTCATACTTCTGAGCTAAAGAGAAAATTTTCTGGTAACTCAAGTCAGACGTTCGACCATTTTGGCCAGATGTCTGAGGCGACTTCCGCTTGTTTTTCACTGTCGACTTGGCATGAAGATTTGTGATATCTACATGAGCAATTTCAAAAAATATTGCCTAGGGTTTTTATTCTCCTATATAATCTAACTTTAGATTCCAGATCTACAAGTGTACAAGCGACTGCAAGAGATTAGCCTCCATAAATCAAGGTTTATCAAAACCTAATTTTCTTCAATTCTTTTCTCCACAAATCAATTTCTAATTAGAATTTTGATCATTGATATTCTATCTCTTGTACTGTTCTCATCAATATTAATAAAAGCTCTCTCTTAAAGTGGATGTAGACTGACACAACTTAGTGGAACCACTATAAATGACCGTATGATTTATTTTTTGTTATTGTTTTGATTTCTGTATTGCTTGTTTGGGATTGGTTGAGATTGAAATTGAGTTATTGATTGATTGTTTTTACACTTCTTACCATGATCCAGTCTTCCACTGTGCTTTTGGGGTTTTGATTTGAGTAGTCTCGACTTGGAATCCCGACCCAACATTTGAAATCAGAGCATTGATGTTGGTTGGTGGTTGTAGAAATGCCTGAATCAAGTAGTAACTCAAGTAGTTCGTCAATGGGTAATCCAAATGGTGTAGCTTCTTTCGTAAGTGGTTCTTACGCAGTTTCAGGATCATAATTAGTAATAGATAAGTGGAATGGCGATAACGATTTTGAAAAATGGTAATGGAAGATGAAAGCGGCTCTAAGGAGGAATCGGGTGCATCGGGTAGTGTTTGATACACATTTATTGCCAACGGACATCTCGGATGTTGAGAGAGAGGAGATGGAAGAGTGGGCATTCACTAAACTTAAACTTGCTATGGGAGAGAATGTTATCTCTGAAATGAGTGGTGAGACAATCACTAAGGGTATTCGGGACAAGTTGGAGGAGTAGTAAATGAAAAATTCGCCGAATCATTTGATCTTACCGCAAGCGTTCTTCACCTGTAAGATGAAGGAAGGCACTTCGCTAAAGGCGCACTTGAATATTTTGATGATTTACTAATGAAGATGAAGGCGATAGATTTGAATATTGAGGAAGAGCAAAAGATGATGATATTGTTGTGTTCATTGTCAGATCGCTATACAGGTTTCTCAAATAGTTTGATCTATAGCCGTGATACATTGACTCTTGATGATATCAAGACGGGTCTTCTTAGCGAGAAGTTTCAGGATCAAATGAAGGAGTTAGGTGATGGAAGTAGTGGTGCTAGTAATGGTCATGGTTTATTTATGGAAAAGGAGAGGTATGTGAAGAAGGAGAATTGAAGGCGTTCTAAATCAAGGAACACCCGTTGGAGAGGAAAGTCGAAGAAAGAAAAAGCAAGTTCAATATTTGCACCGGTCACTAGAAGAATGAGTGTTCGGAAAAGAAGAAGGAAAAGAAGGAAGTAGCATCTTTATTAGTAGCGATGAAGAGTAGAGTTGGTGAGGGGGATGTAGATGTTTTGTCGGCGGTAGCATTAGATGTTTCGGGTAGCAATTGGATGCTCGATTCGGGGGTGTCTTATCATATGACGCCAAATAGAAATTGTTTTTTCTTCTAATATCAACTAAGAAGCAAATTCAATTGTTATGGAAAATGGTGCTATGTATGTCGAAAGGCATTGGTTCCATGCAAATTTGGATGTTTGACGGAGTGGTTCGTACTCTCACTAATGTGCGCTATGTCCTGGGACTTAGGAAGTGTCTTATCTCTTTGGGGCAGCTGGATTCTTTAGATTGTAAGATCATTATCAAGAGTGATAGCTTGCGGGTTTCGAAGGGTGCGCTTGTGGTGATGAATGATGCAAGGACTCATTGTATTTATTTGCTTCAAGGAGTGACCGTAGAAGGTGAAACTTATATAGGAGTTGATAGTTCTCGTGGCCTGGATGCGACTAGGTTGTGTCATTTGAGGTTAGGTCATGTCTCGGAGAGGAGTTTAGACGTTCTTCGAAAGATGGAGATGATCGATGGAGAAAGTTTCAACAAGTTAGAGTTTTGCCAAGAATGCATCATGGGGAAGCAAACTAAAGTTTCGTTCGGTGTGGGAAAGCATGATTCGAGAAGGGTTCTTGAGTATGCTCACATGGATGTTTAGGGACCGGCACCTGTTGCTTTTTTAGGTGGAGCTCGCTATTATATTTCTTTTATAATTAAATTCTCTCGAAAAGTTTAGGTGTATGTAATGGAGGCCAAATCGGAGGCATTTGCATAGTTCAAAGCTTGGAAGCTCTTGTTGAGAATAAGAGTGGCAAGTCTTTGAAAGTTCTAAGATCTGACAATGGCGGATAGTATGTTTTCGGAGAATTTTTGGAGTTTTGCAAGCATCATGTATTCGGAGGCATTTTACTATACCTGGAGATCCGCAATCGAATGGTGTTGCGGAGAGGATGAATCGTACTCTACTTGAGAAAGCTCGATGCTTGAGATTGACATCGGGTTTGGCGAAGGGATTTTGGGCAGAAGCTTTGTCAACCGCAGTGCATATTATTAATCGAATTTCATGCTCAGCTATTGGTATTAAAATTTCGAAGGAAGTGTGGAAGGGAAAGAGCATTGATTTGAGTTATCTTCGTGTGTTTTGCAGTCCTGTTTATGTGCATAATCCGAAAAATGATAAGCTTGAACCTAGAGCTTTCAAGGAGATTTTACTTGGCTATACGGATGTAGTAAAATTCTATCGGGTTTGGAATCCGAAAATGAAGAAGACAATGGATTCTCATCATGTTACTTTTGATGAGTCGGCTATGTTCAAGGTTAATGTGAGCTCATCGGATGTTTCGAATTTGGTTCATGGTGAATAAAAGGAGAAGGAAATTATTTTCACATTTTTTCCAAGGAGTAGAGAGAGTAGAGTAGAGATGCTTGTGAGGATACATCACATAGTCCATAGGGTGCCTCTAGTAGTGTTGGTGATGTGCATGATTCTAGAGAAGATTCGGTTCAAGGTGGAGCCAAAAGGAGTTTAGGTGATGGTATTGCTACTCGAGTTGGTCGTCGTATTATAAGACCACCTGATATATATGGTGATTGAAACTATCTTAGCTTTTGTGATAATTTGGACTATGCTCTTCATGTAGTCCAAGATGAGCCAATGGACCATGATGACATCATGGAGTCGAGTGATAGCTCGAAATGGATTGTGCCATGGAGGAAGAGATGCGATCATTGTTGAAGAATCAAACTTAGGATTTGGTTCCACTTCCTAAAGGAAATCATGCTATTGGATGCAAATGAATATACGAGGTGAAGGACGATGGGAGATACAAAGTTAGACTAGTGGCTAAGGGATTTGCGCAAAGAAAGGGAAAGGAGTATGATGAGATATTCGCACCGATTGTGCGCCATACTTCTATCTGGATATTACTTGCTATTGTTGTTATTCATGACTTGGATTTGGAGCAACTTGATGTAAATGCCGCCTTCTTGCATGGAGACTTGGATGAAGATATCTACATAGAGCAATTGGAAGGTTTTGTTGTGGATGGTAAGTCAAATTTGGTTTGCAAGTTGAAGAAATCACTATATGGTTTAAAGAAATCACCTAGACAATGGTACAAGAGGTTTGATCATGTTATGCTTGAAAATGATTTTGATAGAAGCATCAAAGATGCTTGTGTTTATTTCATAAAGTTGAAAAATGATTGTTGGTTGTATTTACTTTTGTATGTGGACGACATGCTCATTGCTTCTAAGGATAAGAATGAAATCAACAGGCTAAAAATGAGTTTGAAGTCGGAGTTTGAAACGAAGGATCTTAGAAAAGCAAGAAGGATAATGGGCGTGGAAACTGTAAGGGATCGAAAGCATTTTGAGTTGAAACTAACTCAAAAGGAGTACAATGAGAAAGTATTTTTTCGGTTTAGCATGGAGAATGCAAAGGCATCAAATACACTTTTACTTTTGCATATGAAGCTTTGAGTAAAGGATCGGCTATCTTGAAGGAAGACAAGGCTTATGTGGCAAAGATGTCATATGCTATTGCAGTTGGAAGTCTAATATATGCCATGGTGTGTACAAGGCCCGATATTGCAAATGCCGTCGGGATGATTAGTCGATATATGGCTAATCCGTGGAAATCGCATTGGGAAGTTATGAAGCTTGTATTGAGATATCTTAGAGGCACACCATCTCATGTTCTTGTTTTTGGCGGTGTAAGGCGATTAATTGCAAGTTTGTTGTTTATTGTGATTCGGACTATGCTAGTGATAGGGATCAAAGAAAATCAACTTTCGAATATGTCTTCACACTTGGGGGTATAACTATATGTTGGAGATCTATATTGCAGACCGTAGTTGCTTTATCTACTACGGAGGCGGAGTTGATAGCCGCGGTGGAGGCGGAAAAGGAGGCACTCTATTTGAAGCGATTGTTGTGCGACTTGGGATTTGGGCATGATAATATTGATGTTCGATGTGATAGCCAGAGTGCTATTCACTTGGCAGAGATTAGTTCACGGACTAAGCATATTGAGGTGAGAGTGTGATTTCTAGTAGCTATGGATGAGGATAAGCAAGTATATCTTCGGAAAGTGCACACAAAAGATAACGCGGTAGACATGTTCACTGAGGAATTGCTAGTTGGAAAGTTTAAGCATTGCTCGAGCTTGATTCGCTTGGAGAAGTGCTAGGTGTCATGGGTGGCATGGTTAAGGGAGGAGCTTGGTGGTAGATGAGGAAGAGTATCAGTGAGAGATTGAGGTTGTAACTTCTTGGTAAGTGCTAGTATTTGATGAGATAGCTTAGGATTTAGATGTTTTCAACATTTCAATAGTGGGCAGGGGCTTTGCCAAAGCCCGTTGGTGGAGTATAATGGGCGGTGGCTTTGTCGGAGCTCATTGGGTAAACATTCATATTTGGTCGAAGGTAGAAGTGACAGTTGGTGCTATCGATTGTCGTTAATGGTATGTTACCATTGGAGTTTGAGATAGATATAGTGTCAAAGTGGATAAATTTTGGCAACATTATATGGAGATTTGTAGAGGTCGGAAGTAGCTTTGTAACGGAAAAAACGGTTCGCAAATCGGAGGTGGAAGTTATAAGGGAAAATGTGAAGTGGGCTGAATTGACAGAGGTCAGATGTCTAACCAAAATGGTCTAACGTCTGAGTCTGTGCAGAGTAAATTCCAGAGCCTTGAGTCAGACTTCTGACTAAACAGTCAGACGTCTGAGCTGAAGAGAAAGTTTTCCAATAACTCAAGTCAGACGTCTGACCATTTTGGCCAAACGTCTGAGGCGACTTCCGCCTATTTTTCACATGGAGAATTGCCGTGAAAATTTATATATCTGTTGGGGCAATTTTGGAATATTACCCAGCGTTTATATTCTCCTGTATAAGCTAGCTTCAGGTTGCAGATCTACAAGTGTGCAAACAACTGCAAGAGATTAACCTCCACAAATTAGGGTTTATCAAAACCTAATTTTTTTCAATTCTCTTCTCCATAAATCAATTTAATTAGAATTTTGATCATTGTACTCAATTTCTTCTACTCTTCTCATCAATATTTATAAAATCTCTCTCTTAAAGTTAATGTACACTAACACAACGTTAGTGGAACCACTACAAATTGCTGTATGATTTATTTTACGTTATTGTTTTGATTTCTATATTGCTTGTTTGTGATTGTGATTGTTTTTGGATTGGTTGAGATTGGAATTGACTTACTGATTGATTGTTTTTACATTTCTTTCCACGATCACGTCTTTCGCTGTGCTTTTGGGGCTTTGATTTGAGTGGTCTCGAGTTGGAATCCCGACCCAATCGCAGTATACATAGAGCTTGCGCAAATATGGATTGCACAAGCAATACATAGTGCTTGTGCATATATGGAATGTGCAAACTCTACCTATAAAAAAAGTTATTGCGCAAACCTTATTCAAAACGAGGTCTAGTTATGCAATAAGTTTGTTTTTTCTTTTGGGAGGGGGGGAGGGGGTGGGGTCTTCTTTGAAAAATTGCCCTCAATATTATTTTTTAACTGTAATTTTTGTCACTTCCGCTATCAATGTTTAATATTTCACTTGTACTCTATCCTTTTGTTGTACAATTTTTTCTTTAGAAGTGTTGCATTAAAAAAAGCTTGATATTGCTGGCAATGATACTACACTAAAATGCTAGGAAACAGTGAATACGGGTAGGGCTGTTATGGTAACAGTAAAATTATTATTACCGTAGCATTACCAGTCAATCGGTTACCATTTTAAAGTAAAGCCGGCATATCAACATAATCGGTACGGTAAAGGTAAATATGCCATTTTTTACGGTGAAACATCGGCAATATTTTTTCAAAACCAGCGGTAACGGTAATTTACCAGTTCTTGTATAATACATTGATATTCATGTAAGATGTTGTATTATAGACATTTAGAAGCAAGAAAACAGTTCTATTTATTTCAGTAATTTTACTCAAATGAAGATATATACACTTTTTTATATGTCCTTTATTAAGTGACATAATGAGATATATAATGAATCATCATTCTGTGTAAAAATATATCCAACTTCTTATTTTTCTAAAATGCGGTAATTACCATTATCAGTATAACGGTTACCAGTTTATCGGTATACCAGTTAATCGGTAACGGTAACAGTAAACGGTTTTAGTTTACTAGTAAAAAGGTACAGTAACGGTATTTAAAAAATGATAACGGTAACTATTACCATAACGGACTTAAATGCGGGAATGGATACTGTTATAGTTGAAGCTGTGCGCCTGGATTTACATCACAGCAATAAGAAAATGAAACGTGTAACTCAATTCAATTTTTACGTGTTGCATTTCGTCGCTTGTCAATACAGTACTAGTGCTTCCCTATACAGTGTACTATTGCGGCGACAATTCAATTCAAACCAATCCTTCTGTAATAATGCAGTGGTACTCCTATGTGAGAGTTTTTTTTTTTCTTTTCTAAATAGGTTTACCGAGCTCCTATCTCCGTCGTATATTACTCTAAAATCTTAAGTTTGCTCTTTGCATGCGAAATTATGTCCGTATGTCTGTCTGTATATGGATTTATGGGTAAACTCAAACAATAAGCATAACTAAATGTATGTCCAGGCTACACCTGATTATCATGTTATTTTACTTTAAAATATTATTGAATTCTGGCTTTAGATATACCAGCCAGATATATCAGTATATCTAACGATTCGCACGCACAAAACGTACACAATGACCAACGTGATATCACAGGTTTCTATATGTCTACATATACACATACCTAAGAAAAGAAATAATACTTACTGAAACGGTAAGGAAAAAGATAAAATGAAAGAAGTTACCGCAGGAACACATGATAGAAAAAGGTATGAATTTCAATGCCAAAATCAACTAAGTTGCAACTCAAGTAAGGGCAACTCCAGTGGAGAGATTACATACTGAATTTGGCTAAAATATGTTTCCAATCGTTCGATTCAAGCTGAATATTCAGCTGAACGTTCAGGATCCAATTCAGGATCCTGAACTGGGCTTGGGCGCCCATTTAATGGGCGCCTAAGCCCTGGCGCCCATTTTATGGACGCCAGGCTTCTGGCGCCCATAAAATGGGCGCCCAAGCCCCTCTAATTTTGGGGGGCATCATCAGGCGCTCATAAAATGGACGCCTGGCCACTGGGTATCCAGCCCAGTTTCAGGGCTGAATATTCAGCGGGCTGAATATTCAGCCCTGAATCCACTGCAGATGCCCTAATGAGACAGGTATTACTAATTATAGTTTGCTCTTCTGTCTTCAAGTTCCATATATAACCCCGCCATCCATATCAGTATGTCTTTTAAATGACATCTCTTGTCAACATAGCATACAGCGTGCGTAGCACGGATTTCTACTCGTAATATGTAAGTTACAACATTTCACTTTGAAGTATATGAACATCAAATTTCTGTACGTTGTGCTGTATAAGACCATATGATTGTACTAACACATAAAACCAGACATTAACCAATAATAAAGCAATACAAGGGCTTTGCACAAACTAAGTTCAATATTATTTTAATTTGATCAATTCAACTGGTGGGCAAGGAAGACCCTTTCAAAGAACCGGTATCGTTGTGTCTGAATCAATTAAATAACAAATAAAAAATAATAATGGTATTATAATTAGAACGGACCCAAGGCTCAACCAATAATTGAAAAGCAGTAAACATCACGTCGAAGACTTATCACCAAAAAAAAAATATGGGGCATAACTTTGCACAAAATTTTGGGAGAGAGAACGAGTTAACAGTTACGCGAAACTGTGATAAAAAATGGAATGGTCTGCCATATGTACTAACCCTTGTATCGTGTCGTTCAAGAGTCATGTTGTAAGGGCAAAACGGTTTTGCCATTTTCGATAAAACAGTCCATATCTTCCAGGATCTAGCCTCTGTTACGTCTGTAGAATCATGAGTTCTAACTACGTAGCCCTTGCAATATGTTCTGTCTAATGCGTTACAAGTTGTGTTTCGTCCTCCTATTCTTTGTGCAATGTCATGTCTTCTACCACAATTTTGAACATAGACTACTAAAAGGAACATTTATTGGTTATTCATTCTCATCGGTATCCAAATCTTATAATACGCATTAACATATCGTTTAGGGATATACTCATTCTGTACTTTGTTCATTGTTATGTAGCTTTTTAACTTATATCGTATGTATAAACACATCACCCATAAGGTCATATTTGTCTCAGTATAACATATCATTTATTGATCATTGATACATTATAAGCACACAGCAACAAAAAGCATGACGACTCAAACAAACGCAAAGCATAAGAAAAAAAGAGAAAATAAAAGGCTAGTGGTAAGCCTCCTCCACATTATTCTTCCATATCACCATAACCAGCAATTAAGTAACCACTCTCAGTGCACCCTGCAACAAAAAATAATTCATCATATCGTGAACAAAGGAACCATGCGTATTGTGTGTATTTAAAAAGCAAGGGAAATAACATACTTAGAGCAGTCGGTGGAAGGGCTGATAGTGTAGGGAATGCTAACGCCGCACTTGCCAGGGACGCCAGCAGCAGCGGCATAGTTAATACCATTAATGCTGCCGGCCACCTTCTTCAGGCAGCCGCAGGCCGTTTGGCGATCGGCCGGGGTGGTGGCCATGGCGTTGAGGCTCTTCACGCCGGCGCAGCAGCCAGGGGAGATCGGTCCCTTTCCAGTGATGTACGGTATGCACTTGGACAAGCTCGACGTCACTGTTCCGCAGGTGACCGCGCCCTCCGTGCCGGGTGCGACGGTCAGTACTATGACGAGTGCAACAAGGGCACAGATGATGGCAGGGGAGCGAGCCATTTTTATATGTATGTTATGTGTGTTTTGGGTTTGGAATGGTTTGAGTGAGGAAGGAGGAGTGAGGGGGTGTGTGTATATATAGGGGGGTGGAGTGGTTGTCCGTTGAAGGTAGATTTTCGGTCGAACGAGAGCGTAATTAATGAGGGACTGTGTTTTGTGGCCGTGGTTGGCTTGACGGACGCCGCATTTATTGCTCCATGCCATTATTTTTGTTGGTTTCGTTAACGTAAATTGGTGCCACAGTGTGATGTGGTTATAGACACTTCGTACATCTCCCATGTTTCGTATTTCTTCGGTTTTTTTTATTCATTCTCGGTTTTGGTTGAAGTCGGTGGTAGGAAAGGGAAAAAAAAAAAAACTGTGTTACTGATGTTGGGTATTTTTACTTGCTAAGTTGTACCTACATGTTTAGAGCTTTAAGGACCATTTCAGAGTTCCTTTGCGCTTGAAATCTTTATAGGACGGAATTTTTGTGAGAGTGGATATTAAGGAAGATTCTTTTTTGACAGTTGATAAAAACGGTAAAGGTACATTGGAATAAAACCTGGTCTGTGCAATTAAATTGAGGTCCGCAAAAAAGTCTATCAAGTGTTTTCTGCTGTAGTGACATATTTCATTACGAGGGAATTAATTTAAAACGAATTTTTTTTGTATACTTTTAGGCTCAAAGACGAGGCCTCAATATTTTAATCAGACGGACAAGCATTATTCTAAAAATTATTCATAAGGTCAAATATTCATCCAAAATTATTCATAAGGACAAACATGTTTTTAAAACTGCTATCAAATTAAAAGCTGATACCTAAAAACTGCTACCAATAACTAAAACAGGAAATTAGGATGAAGGAAAAATCCGAGAACACTTTTAGTCTGAAGGACAGAAGTTTTAAATTTTAGTCTGAAGGACAAAAAATGATATATTTATATAGCATTGCACATGCATAATGCTATATTTATATAGCATTACACAGCTGCTTGTTTGTGTATGCAGAAACTTATAAAATTGTGTTGTATATAGCATTATAGATGTGTAATGCTATATGAATATAGCATTATGGATGTGTAATGGTATATGAATATATCATTTTTTGTCCTTCAGGCTAAATTTTAAAACTTCTGTCCTTCGGACTAAAAGTGTTCTCAGGTTTTTCCTTCAGCCTAATTCCCTCTAACTAAAAACCGATACCTAAAAACTGCTATAAATAACTAAAAACTGATACCAAAAGAAAGTTGTCTTTCGGGCTAAAACACCGAAGGTCTGTCCTTGAGGATAAAATTATTATTTACTTGCTTTTTAGGTTCCATCAAATAATTTCATATATTTCATGCATGTAACACTCATCTCACATCAACAAGTAGTAGATCCACCGTTATTTTCTCTTTGTAAAGTCAGGGTTAATGTATATGTTGCTGGAAAGAATATGCGCAATTTGTTAGGACTTTTATTGTGTAAAACCTAACAAAATATAAAATTGTTGCGGAAGCCTATCCCAAAATCTTATATCACCCATGGAACAATATTGGATGAAAATAATAACATTTGAAGATAAACGATATGAAGGTATATCTAAAACACAAAGAAATCAAGAAAACCAACGTATAAGATTCCATCCAACGACCATTTATATTGATTCTGGAAAAACAACTGTTTACCGTTAATCCAACAAATAAAAATAAATGAAACAAAAATAAAACTATAACCTAATTGAAAAGGAGGGTTGATCTCTATGACAATGGTTTTTAATGTGTGGAGAAGAACAAAGATGGAAAAAGAGAGAAACACCAACTACTTTTTCAGACTTTTTCACTCTTTCTTCTAAGCTCTATTTATAACAATCAGTTACTTAACGCCCAAGTTAATATTATATTATAAAAAATAAATTAATCAACCAATTGGAGGGAGAAATAAACATAGCAAAATATGCCTATTAATAAAGTAAAATCAAATTTTCTCTTTCTTTTGCATATTTATTTCCTCCTAAATGTGATTTTATAGCACCACAATTTAACCCGATTATCTTTGTTCGTTTTATTTTCTTGATACCGTATTTTACCATGTAGGACTATCGATCACACCATCGGGTTTTGTTGCAGTGAACTCGAAAGGATTTCTTTTTGTTTTTGCTTCCTCCTCTGTTTAGACTTAAAACGTGTTCCAAAGTGACCAATAGGCTCTGTCCTTGTATTGTTTAACTTTTAAGATTGATTTTGTTTTTGGATTTTCCGTATTAGACTTAGATGCCAAGTCGTCATTGAGGATAGATTCAAAACACTGAAGTTTCACGTCCATTTATTTTGATGCAACGTGCTGTCTGTTTTGTGTGAACGTATTATCAGGATTTTCTGAGCACTTTTCCTATTGTTTATTGTGCGAACTGTTATTTTCCGTGGCTTTCCGAAACTTTGTTTAGTTTATTCTGACAAACTAAACGTAATTGCTATGAATTTTCATAAATCCGAGATGCTCCAAAGTTGGCATTATCTAGCATATTGTAATTTGAAAGAACATCATAGAAAAGTTTTTCTATGATTGGTAGCTGTTGGGGGGAATCCCTGGGATGTTGCATTTGTTTTGGCCACCCATACCTTTTCAAAGATGCATAGCTTCAATGGGTGACCAATGCAGCTGCAAATGGAGAAAACGATGGGTCTCCATTCTTATTCATTAGGTTGAGTGTGTAATTCATTATTTTCAGTCACTATATATATTCACTTGGAAACTAGAATTCATTATTGATTTCGGCAAAGACACTTGCATGTGAAAATTTTATCATATGCTTGGTGTAATATGTTAGAGATCCCGGAGAGTTTAAATGAATATATATATATATATATATATATATATATATATATATATATATATATATATATATATGCAAAGTCCCACGTCGCCAAAAATAAGTAAGTTTTCATGTTTATATAGTCTTTCCCTCAAATCTATATTAGCCCTTAGGGTTAGGTAATTTTGTGTGAGAGGAGGACATATATGGTCATGAACTGACACACACGCGTGTGCGCGCCGTTAGCCCGTCCCAAATCGAATCGGGCTAGGTGTGGTGAACCATATTATAGTTTTGTTGAAATGAAAATAAACATTTTTCTGTTTAAAATCAAACAGTGCGACTGTTTAAAATGACGCGGCTTTTCAAACGGAAGCAGCCGTTGCAAACAGGTGGACACACAGTGCATTTCGCGGCGGAACGTTGGCGGCCATTGGAAAGCCGTTGATGGACGTTGGAAACGCCATTGACATACATTTCAACGGCGTCCAACATCAACCAACGGACCTACGCGCATATACCAACGTCTTCCAACGTTCAGCTTGTCCACGTAAAAGAAAATGTTGACCAAAATGGACGTTGGAAAGACGTTGGAAGACGTTGGAAGAGCCGATGGAGGACGTGGAAAGACGTTGGATTAAATGTGCCAGTGAGCCGTTGGTGGACATTGGAAATCTGGGTTTTTTTTACAGAACCAATATTGCATGCTTTCAGTCACCTCCAACATCGTATATCTCACAAAAGCTCAATTTCGAGCACATATACAACAGCATATCTCACATATATTCAATCATAATAGTAAATCCAAGTAATAAGCATGTATATTAATCAATATACACAATACAAATCAATATAAACAACATAAACCATCCAACAAAATGTCCAATCCAACAATATCCAAACTAATGCGTCAACATCTCAAAAATCACATCCAAACCAACATCCAAAACATCAGAATGTATCAAATCCTCACACTCTCCAAATATACATGTTCATAGCAAAACAAATCAAATCATACCTAAAATCACTCTCCTCCAGAGCCACCAGAAGACGGAAACCGGCTGTATTGCTCCGTAAACTCCGTAAGACGTCTGTTCAGCTCCCCCGTCTTGGCTTCGATGCGGATATTGCGTTCCTCGAGCGCGGCGACCTGGGCTCTGAGCTGTGCAATCTCCTCTTTATCTTGAGCCCTCTGATACTCAATCTGAGCCGTCCTAGCCTGTAAATAAAATTTAAATTATTAGTGTTTAATAATTGTAATTCGTGTTTACTATAATTCATCACAATGTGCAACGGTTGGATCAGAATAATTATTTTAAAATTTAAGCTAAAGTTATTACCGACTGATTTCCAAAACCATAGCATCTGCCATGTGCCGCTGGATCCATGACAGACTCAAAAATAGCGTCATCCTCATCGGCGGTCAACTCGTCGTGTCCAGAGCCCTCGAGAATGGAAGTTCGTGCTTGCTGAAACTTTTGCAGTTATGCAAAATAAGTTGAATTTAAGTAACATTATTTTAATTAACTTATATAAGTGTTAAGTCATTATGTTACTTACATATGCGAACTGCGCTTTGGCATCGTGATCCCAGGAGTATGAAACGTTGCCTGCTTCGTCGACCTGGCTCAACGTATGAGTATGCGCGAAAACATCCCATAACTCACAAAAGCACCACCACGCTGTCTCTCCTGAAATATGTCCATATACATATATATTATATATATTGTTACATTATCTACAACTTAGAACTTAAAATCTTTAAATTATTATCGTAATTAATAAATATACCAAGTCCTCTCGGTGATGCTGAAATGACTTGGAACCACCACGATGTGTGACAGGGTTCTTGCTCCTATTGGCTGAGTTCCTCTCCGACTGCCTCTGTAAATTTAATTTAAAAATAAAATTTGTTTAACATTTCTAGTTAGTATTTGCGTAGAAGAATTTAAATTAAACATGTGATAAATTTACCTGAAACTCCTCGTTTCTCCACTATGTCACAAAATCATCCCATACAGCTGCACTCATCCACTGAGGATTCTTTCCTGCTGTTTTTAAGCTGTTTACTGTTTCCCGGTAGTTCTTTGCGACTTTGCTGCACCAGTGGCGATATACGATTGAAATATCAGCGTCCTGAATGTCCACTTCCGCCTGCACGTTTGACAAAATAAGAGTTATACAGCTTTTATAAATAATGTTAACATGAATTGATATAACATGTTCCTAATATATAAAGTGACATACCAAAAAATCCTACCAAATAGTCTCTTTAACATTATCTGGAATCAATGTCCACTTAAGCCAACATTCGGTCATACGACTCATGTACGCCCGTCGAGATATAGATAGAACTACTTGAGTCTGCTCCAAAGAGAAACCACTGTGTTTAAACAGAGAAAAAAACATTTAATATTTCATGACTACTATATATTTTCAGAATAGAATGTACGAAAATGAAATTTAATTTTGAAATTTAATACTTACCTTTGATCTGCTTTTGGCTTTAGCCACACCACAAGACGCCGTAGCTCCTGTGATGGACCACCGCCATCACCGCCGTCCGGACGAGCATGCCCTCTCTGTGAGGAAGAGGGAGACCCAGAATGTCCACCGGTACGTCTACGTGACGACATACATATATAATACATGTTACAAACAAACATTATAACAGAAAAAAATGACTATATGTAAAACATACAGTATGGCGTAACATAAAAACGAGATGTGATACATATCATATATTAGCATACCATTTCATTTTTAATGATAACAGGATAATGTTTAAAAAAAATATAAATTTACCTTCTCAAAATGTAGATAGGTTATCAGTCCTCGTCCTTTTCGGATTCAGGCTCTGTTTCGCACTCTATATTTTGTTCCTCTATACTCTCAAATGCTTCAATTAATGCATTTGATTCATCGTTTAGAGGTCCAAAATCTATTTGATCGTCGGTTATTATTATTCCTCTATTTTCCTCGATATCTGCTTGGTAAGCTTGTTCTTCGGAAATATCCTGTGCATCAAATGTAAACCTTGCCTTTGTTTTAAAAACAGTCGACCAATCTATTTTATCTCTGCTTAGAGATGGGTAGGAAGCATAATAAACTTGAAGAGCTTGTTTGGCAAGTACAAAAGGATCGTATTTATAATAACACGAAGTATGTTTTATTTCTATAAGATTATATTTTGGGTGCACGTTGATTCCAGAACCTGGAACGTTGCTGAACCAGTTGCATTTAAACAAAAATACTTCTTTTGCGGGTCATGTGAAATACGTCAATTGCAAAACCTGGGTCAGCACGCCATAAAAACCATGTATATGATCATTTGGATCATCACTACCTTTAATAAATACACCAGCATTGTTAGTTAATTTTTCAGCACCGTATTCTTTGGTATTAAATTTATATCCATTGACAAAGAATATTTGATAGGTCTTCACTTTCCTTTTTGGTCCCATGACTGAATGTTTCAATCCTTCGTCTACAACACAATTTGTTGTATCAAAAATGTACTTAGAAAAACCAAGAAGCGAATTCTTTGCCGATATCGCCATTAGGATGTTGTGATTCATAAATACTGCAATTATATAACAAATGTTGCATTATGATTAAGATACACGGGTGTGCATATATTTGTGTATACACACGTGTTGATGATATATATATATATATATATATATATATATATATAATAAATTACCCAACAAACGGTGCAACTTCGGCACAGTTGAGAATAACATATTGTGTGCAACATGATAATCTCTATCATCCAACCATACTTCCACACAAGCACCAGCAGGCCAACCTTGTTTTTTAAAAATTGATAAGGTCGTTTGACAATTATCTTGATCAATGCCTTCATCACTACGCGTAGCACTTTCAAATGATATGTTCACATGGTCACTAAAATAATGAGAGAGAAAAAAACGAAGCTTCTTCTTCGATGTATGATTTGCAAATCGAACCTTCAACTCGAGCTTTCTATCTCACTTTTTTTAGATGATTTAAACACATTTCAAATGGATACATCCATCCATATTGCACAGGCCCTCGAAGACGTGCTTCTAATGGAAGATGAATAGGTAAATGTTCCATTTTGCATTTTGCAGAGATCAAGTTTACGTAGATGATCAACTTTTAATGTAGTAGAACAAATCTCTTTATAAAAAAGACTAAGTTCTGTTACAACAGTCTAAACTTTTACGGGCAACAGTTCTTTAAAAGCGATGGGTAACAAATTTTCCATCATAACATGACAATCATGACTTTTCATCCCGCTAAGTTTATTGTTATTATAGTCGACACATCTACGAATATTAGAAGATATACTTTTTCCATTTTGCAGAGATCAAGTTTACGTAGATGATCAACTTTTAACGTAGTAGAACAAATCTCTTTATAAAAAAGACTAAGTTCTGTTACAACTGTTATCCCAACTTTTGGCAAAGTTGAGATACCCAAAATTTACTAGAAACCAATGATTACTCTTCATGAATATCAACCATGCACTGCAGGATAACCATGGATATCGATGAATTTTGTCCGAGTCCGGAATGAGCCACAATTGATAGGACACGACAAGAAAGATCATGGAAGTCTGCATTCCAAATTTCAAGTCAATCCGAGGTCATATGCTCAAGTTATGATGGAATCAAGATAAGAGGAATTGACATTGCTCGGTTCGAACCCATTGTGTTCGAACCCATCACATTCGAAACCATCTGGTTCGAATCCAAAGAAATAAGGTCGCGCCTCGAAAGCATTTGCCCCAGTTCGAATCGATGGAGTTCGTATCCATCGGTTCGAAACCATCTAGTTCGAACCCACCTGCGTTCGAACCGATAGCCCAGCCATGCCACACTCGAACCCATCGGGTTCTAGTCCACCTAGTTCGCATCCATTAGCCTCGACTCCACTTCGAACCCACCAAGCCATTGCCTACTTCGAACCCATCACAATGTCCTCTCTTCGAACCCATCACAGAGCCACACTTCGAACCCATCCATGATGTCGTCTTCGAACCCAACCTGTGTAGCTTCATTCGAACCGACTGAGTCAACCAATCACGATGACGTGTCTTCCATCGGTTCGAATGCGCCGAGATATATGGAGTCGAAGCGGTCAACACGGAGAGAAGTCCGGATCGATTCGAAGCTTGCGCTCCACGTCACCACGAAGTCGCGTGCCACACTGGTTTCGAAACCATCGTTTCGAGTAACAGGGGTTCGAAATTAACAGCCTGGCTATGAAGTCAATTTCGAACCCATCATATCTCCTAACCTACTGATCCAAATGCCGTGAAATTTTCACAGATGCTTGCATACATGATGAAGAATGTCCACGCCAAATTTCACCTCGATTGGATGAATTCTTGATCGGTTCGAATGGAGTTCGAACCGATGCCAAAGTGGGCCCAAACTTCCCGAGACCGTACATGTGGGTCCCCTCACGTGCCAGAAGTGGTCTCCCAAGTTTTCAGCGAGATAGCAGCAGCCTACGCCTATAAATAGACCTCCAGGTCATTAAGAAAAGGGATCTTTCCGCCCTTAAACGCCAAGACTCTGCCGGATTCAAGTCTAACTATCAGAATCACCGTTGTACCTGAATTTCAGAACTACAATTCATTGTAATCCGCTGTAATCAATTGTAATCAGCGAAGAACATCAATAAAAGGAAAAACCTTTGAAGTGGACGTAGGCCGGAGATAGCCGAACCACTATAAATCGTGTGTTCTTGTTTACATTTACCATTTTGCTACTTAGATCTGTGATTTGTGTTTGGATATCGTTGACTTATATTCCAACACTGGTGCTTTCGCATTCATCGGGGTTTGTGACCAATTTTGGCGCAAACACTTTGGTGCTTTCACTGAGAAGAACTAGCACCCGCTACATCAGAATTCAGAATTCAGAAACAATGACTCGACAAACAAGACAGAGAGTTGATAGGAGCCTACAAGGAGGAAGCCAAGAAGCATCCTCTGGATCAAGAGAAGGACCGGCTTCCGTCTACATCACTAGAGACGAGATGGAGGCTATGGCCAACTCATTGCGCGAAAGCATAATGAAAAGTCAACAGGAGATGCTGCAGAATTTCCTCGAGCAAATGAGGACAGCAAATATACAAAACCTTGGACCAACTACAACAGCTACAAGTACGGGACAAGGAATCAGGATTGCAGAAGCAAATGAAGGACAGGCTCAAGGCCAGAATACGGGGATTGAAGGAGGTCAACAAGGCCTTGGGGGTAGACCCTCAGGGTCCGATACTGGAAGACCAACAGATGGAGCTCAGCAGGCTGGAGCCAATGCTCACGCTAACGAGCCACCGGAAGAGTATGTACCAGAATTCCCTTCAAGGCTCGGGGGGCAGGATATGAACTTGACAAGGGGGCAACCCCTAGACGGGGACGAGAGAATGATTGGCCTCATGCGAAGAATCATGAGAGGAGGATTACCTAGCGGAGGCCTAGAAGAAGTTAGTCGGAGTCCATTCACTCCAAACATCAGAAATGCCAGGAACCCTCCAAAATTCAAGCTACCAACGCTGGATCCTTACGACGGGAGGTCAGACCCAACAATGCACATCACAAGATATATCAGGCACATGGAAGTGCTGGGGGCATCCGAGGAAGTGATGGCGCGATGTTTCCCCCTGTATTTGACAGATTTAGCTGCACTATGGTTCAGACAACTAGAGACTGGATCAATCGGAACATGGAGCGAGCTCGTAGATTGCTTCATGAGACAGTTCAGGGTCCACGTGACGCGACCCAAGAGCGTGATGACCTTAGCAACAATCAAACAGAGGACCGGAGAGTCCATAAAAGATTTTTTACTCAGATTCAACGTGACAGTGACTTCTGTGGATCGCCCGGATCCATCGATGATTCTAATGGCGGCGGTGGCAGGAGTCGCGGAAGGTACCAAGTTTAAAGATTCTCTAACGAAGGACCCGCCGCAAGATCTTGGAGAATTCTTTCATAAAGCCGAAAAGTTCATTCGGTTAGAAGAATCACGAGTCGGGAGTTGTGAAATAAATGCCACGAAAAGCGTAGGAACCTCTGGAGAGCAGTCCGGAGCGGACAAGGGAAAGAGAAAACAGGATGACAGACATGATGGTCCTGATAAACGGAAGAAATTCCGAGAACCAAGATTCAGGCAGTACACAGATCTGAATGCAAGCCTAGAAAGAGTCTTCACTGAAACCAGGGGGCAACTTCACTATCGAAAGCCACCTGTAAGGGATCCCACCGAGCGGGAGCGCAGGACTGGAAAATATTGCCTATTCCATGAGCTGGATGGGCACACCACAGATGAATGCCGTCACCTGAAGGATGAGGTGGAAGAACACGCTAGGGGTGGTAGATTACCGCAGTATGTCAGAGAACGGACAGCAGCGACAAGGCATGAACAACTACCGCCTCCACCTTGCAGGAACGATCCTGGATCGGGATCACGACTCGTCATCAACTGATCAAAGATGGCAAGGGCCAAGTCCACGATTTGGACTTCGGTCGAATAACTTTATTTAGGTTTATTTTCAGAATAAACGGTTACTCCACTTACACATGTACGGGAACCGGAGAGATCCCTAGGCATGCTCTGAGATGGAGATAAACCGCTGCGCCCGGAGTGGCAATCCTTAGTTTTTTCTGATGTTTGAGATTGAACATCTAGAACTTGAATATCAATAAATAAATTAGAACTTCTTGCAATAAACCTTTTGACCGGAGAGTCAAAGGATGAACATTACATATAAACATGATCGCTTTATGACCCTATCCGGAGAGACGGGGTCCGAAGGTAAGAAGTGAGTTGCTTCGCCGGAGAGCGACAGGATCAACTCACTTATACAAGAAAGATCGCCTTCACCCGGAGAGGTGAATCCAGAAGGCAAGAAGTGAGTTGCTTCGCCGGAGAGCGACAGGATCGACTCACTTATCGTCGTTTCCCCTTCACCAGAGAGTGACAGGATGGGATCCGACAAGAGTCCGGAGAGACTATGATCGGCCGATGATTCAGGTCATGACATCGCTTAATGTTCAACTGCTTTGAACCGGAGTGCAAGAAGTGAGTCGCTTCACCGGAGAGCGACAGGATCGACTCACTTAAGCGCTGTTTCCCCTTCACCGGAGAGTGACAGGATGGGATCCAGCAAGAGCCCGGAGAGGCTATGATCGGTCCCGAACGACCATGGTATCGCTATATGTCCTAACCGGGACCGGAGTGCAAGGGATAGAAGGCAACGCCAGAGAGCAATAGGACCTTTCTATTCAATCACTGAGTCTAGAACGGGCTCAGTAAGGGTTTAGAGCAGCCAATAATAGTCCGGAGAGACTATGAAACTTCATTCTCAACTCCTACGGGAAGAACGACTATTGATTTGGCTTCGAACAGCCACATACTTGATTGATAATGCCACAGATATCAACGAAACATGAATTTATTACACTTGATCTAAGACCGTTCAAAACATACCTTTTACAAAAAGGCATGTTTTGGGGGGCAAAATGTTATCCCAACTTTTGGCAAAGTTGAGATACCCAAAATTTACTAGAAACCAATGATTACTCTTCATGAATATCAACCATGCACTGCAGGATAACCATGGATATCGATGAATTTTGTCCGAGTCCGGAATGAGCCACAATTGATAGGACACGACAAGAAAGATCATGGAAGTCTGCATTCCAAATTTCAAGTCAATCCGAGGTCATATGCTCAAGTTATGATGGAATCAAGATAAGAGGAATTGACATTGCTCGGTTCGAACCCATTGTGTTCGAACCCATCACATTCGAAACCATCTGGTTCGAATCCAAAGAAATAAGGTCGCGCCTCGAAAGCATTTGCCCCAGTTCGAATCGATGGAGTTCGTATCCATCGGTTCGAAACCATCTAGTTCGAACCCACCTGCGTTCGAACCGATAGCCCAGCCATGCCACACTCGAACCCATCGGGTTCTAGTCCACCTAGTTCGCATCCATTAGCCTCGACTCCACTTCGAACCCACCAAGCCATTGCCTACTTCGAACCCATCACAATGTCCTCTCTTCGAACCCATCACAGAGCCACACTTCGAACCCATCCATGATGTCGTCTTCGAACCCAACCTGTGTAGCTTCATTCGAACCGACTGAGTCAACCAATCACGATGACGTGTCTTCCATCGGTTCGAATGCGCCGAGATATATGGAGTCGAAGCGGTCAACACGGAGAGAAGTCCGGATCGATTCGAAGCTTGCGCTCCACGTCACCACGAAGTCGCGTGCCACACTGGTTTCGAAACCATCGTTTCGAGTAACAGGGGTTCGAAATTAACAGCCTGGCTATGAAGTCAATTTCGAACCCATCATATCTCCTAACCTACTGATCCAAATGCCGTGAAATTTTCACAGATGCTTGCATACATGATGAAGAATGTCCACGCCAAATTTCACCTCGATTGGATGAATTCTTGATCGGTTCGAATGGAGTTCGAACCGATGCCAAAGTGGGCCCAAACTTCCCGAGACCGTACATGTGGGTCCCCTCACGTGCCAGAAGTGGTCTCCCAAGTTTTCAGCGAGATAGCAGCAGCCTACGCCTATAAATAGACCTCCAGGTCATTAAGAAAAGGGATCTTTCCGCCCTTAAACGCCAAGACTCTGCCGGATTCAAGTCTAACTATCAGAATCACCGTTGTACCTGAATTTCAGAACTACAATTCATTGTAATCCGCTGTAATCAATTGTAATCAGCGAAGAACATCAATAAAAGGAAAAACCTTTGAAGTGGACGTAGGCCGGAGATAGCCGAACCACTATAAATCGTGTGTTCTTGTTTACATTTACCATTTTGCTACTTAGATCTGTGATTTGTGTTTGGATATCGTTGACTTATATTCCAACACTGGTGCTTTCGCATTCATCGGGGTTTGTGACCAATTTTGGCGCAAACAACAACAGTCTAAACTTTT
The DNA here is from genome assembly GCA_030765085.1 of Allium cepa. Taxonomy (NCBI): domain Eukaryota; kingdom Viridiplantae; phylum Streptophyta; class Magnoliopsida; order Asparagales; family Amaryllidaceae; genus Allium; species Allium cepa. The sequence goes on from CM060943.1 coordinate 88,339,684, forward strand.
ACGGGCAACAGTTCTTTAAAAGCGATGGGTAACAAATTTTCCATCATAACATGACAATCATGACTTTTCATCCCGCTAAGTTTATTGTTCTTATAGTCGACACATCTACGAATATTAGAAGATATACCATCCGGGAATCTTAGTCCTTCCACCCATTTTAAAAGTACTTTAACTTGATTATTGTTTAGCTCATAGCAAGCTTTTGGCTTTTTTGTGTCATTTGGCTTTATATGAAGCTCAGGACGATTACATATTACTTCGATATCACGTCTTGATTTCAAATCATCTTTCGTCTTCCCCTTGACATTCAAAAGTGTATTAAAAACATTATCAAACATATTTTTCTCATTAGGCATCACGTCAACATTATGACGAATCAGGAGATTTTTTCAATAATGCAACTCCCAAAATATGCTTTGTTTGCACCAGTTATGAATCGATGATTTACCTTGAATTTCAGTTTGCTCTCCGGTTTCATGTATCTTTGGATAATCTTTTACATGTTCATAAATATCTTCGCTTGACCAAACCGTAGGTGGTCTCAAATTTTCATGTCTATTAGCTGTAAAGTTTTTCTTATCTCTTCTAAAAGGATGATTAATATGAAGAAAACATCGATGACAGTCAAACCATGAAAAAAAATTCCATGAGGTAAAGAAAATGCCCGTGTATCTTTCATGCAGTACGGACAAGCTAGACGAACAGCCGTACTCCAACCTGAAAGCATTGTATAAGCAGGAAAATCGCTGATTGTCCACATCAAAGAAGCATACATGTGAAGTTTTTTTTGGAAATATCGTATGTTTCTACTCCTTCGTACCACATTGTTTTTAATTCTTCAATCAAAGGTTGTAAATAAACATCGATTCCTTGTGTCGGATCATTGGGACCATGGACGACAACTGTGAGAAACATATATGGAGTTTTCATACATATCCATGGAGGTGAATTATAACGTGTGACAATTATAGGGCATGACGAATATTTAGAACCAAACTGAAAAAATGGTGAAAATCCATTCGTACATAAACCAAGTCGAACATTACGACTCTCGGATGCAAAATCAGGATATTTGTGGTCAAAATGCTTCCATGCTTCCCCATCAGCTGGGTGTGTTAACGTACCTTCTTCCCGTGTTCTAACACTATGCCATCTCATATGTTGCGCGGTTACAGAAGATGCATATAACCTTTGAAGTTTAGCGGTAATTGGTAAATAATGCATACGTTTATACGCGACTTCCTTTCCTTTTTTCTTTCTTGATTTGTACCTTTCCTGATTACATATTTTACAATTTCTAAGGTTGGTATCTTCTTTCCAAAACAGCATGCAACCGTTTAGACATGTATCTATTTTATGATACGGTAAATCAAAAGCTGACATAATTTTTTTTACTTCATAATGATTTTCGCACATTAAATTATTGGGACGCATATGCCATTTCGCAGCTCGTACAACAGCTGTAAATCCAGCTTCTGTGAAGTTGTATTTAGATTCCATCGCAATGTATTCAGCAGTTACTGATAATTGGGTTCCGCTTGTACAGCCTTCCTAAAGGGGTTTCTTTGCGGCATCTAATAAATCATATTTTTTTTTTGCCTCAATATTTGGTTCTTCTTCAACATTACCATCGTCATCAATTAATTGAGGAACATGAAACATTGACTGTGCAGCATCTTCAACCATATGTTCTACGAGATTCGTCGTATCAATTTCAGTACACACTACCTCCTCAGCTTGTACATGATTAGACGCTAACGGTTCTCCATGACGATTCCAAACCAAATAGTTCGGCAAGAAACCGTATTGACGCAAATGAACTCTAACCATTTCTGGTATCAAATGCTTTAACATTTTGCATTTAGCACATGGACAACGGATTTCTTCGTCGTTTCTGTTATTACTTAAAGCGAAATCAATAAATACGCGAACACCGTTATTAAACTGTTCACTTATTGAGCCTCCATTTTCGACCTTTCTTTTTTTGCACATCCAGCTTCGATTAGTAAAATAATTGTCCATTTACCTACGTATATAATTAAAAAGTACGATATAAATTTAAAAAAATAACATTTTATTAAAACAATATTATTCGTGAATTTTATATTAATAGATCATCGACACTTTGTCGATGGGTCGTCCTATCTTCCATTACAAATACAATAACGTAATTAAATCACGTAAATCATTTCAATTTAAACGATTCAACAAAATTTCGGCAGCACTTCGCTTTAGTTCCCTGAACAGTACACATTTGCGTGTACACATGGAACATAAAGAAGCGCTGTCGAAATTCTATGAACCATTTAAAATGAAATGTTTTACGAGATTTAATTACGTTATTGTGTTCGTAACTTGTCCAATACAGGGACAAATCCAACAAATATTGTACACGATGAATATAGATGTCCGTTCTGTTAAAAAAATGAATATCCACATAACGATCATATACAATACTTATCAGACGGGGCCGAAAGACACTCTAAGGGTTTCATGAATATAAAATATCGTTTTTGAAATTTTCTAAAATACATAAACAAATTGTATGCTCACTAACAACTAACGTTTCCAAACAAACCTAAAACTAATTGTATGCACATTATTCTATTTTTAACATAAACTTAAATATATATAATCTTGCAATACATAAGTTAATAACATAAATTATGCGTCAATAAACTAGATTATACATACAATAAGGCAATACAAACATTTAATACACTAATTTAACAAATTTAATTAAATATAGAGATTATGGTTTATACCTTTTCTTGAGAGATTAGGGAGTTAGAGAGGACGAGAGGGAGGCTTGGAGTCGTCGGAATTGGAGCAAAATTGAGAATTGGGGGGGGGGGGGTTAATTTGTTTCAGTCGAATGGGGAAGAAGAAGCTAGGTTGCAGTTTTGCTCGCGGATTTCCAACGTCTTTCAACGGCCGCCAACGTCCAGATTCCAACGTCTACCAACGTCCAGATTCCAACGTCTACCAACGTCCTACAGTTTTAACTAATAAAATATACGAGAAAACACTGGACGTTGGAAGACGTTGGTCAATGACGATGGAGGCCGTTGGAAGGCTCCGTTAGAATACACTGTGTGCCTTGTAGTGTTACCAACGGATGTGACTATTGCTAATGACTGCCAGATTCAAACAAACAAACGCGACCTTTCAAAGAGACATGACCATTGACTATTGGAGGCTATAGAAAGGAACAAAAACTGATCTCTTTTATATCCGAATCATATACTCTTCCTCCTCCTCCTTCTATCATTGAATCAAAGCAGTTTCTGTATATCATAGAGAGATCATACTAATCACAGTCTCGAGCAGAAAGATTCTGTTGTACCTTGGGAAACTTAAGAATAAAAGTTTTAAGAAAATTGCAAAGGCAAACCTTTGAGTCCCATTTCTTTTCATTGCATTCTACTGTTGTTTATTTGTATTGTCGCTGTTGTCCATATTTTCAGTGCCGATTACTATTTTGATTCCCCTACTACTACATCTTAAAACTTTTAGAATTCGGGGAAAAGCTGCGAACTTTCAGTTGCTAATCTATTCGTAGGCGGGTTTACTTTATTTTTGGTTTCGCATTTTCTATGATGTTTTCAATGAAACAAGAAATGGCAGCAGTAGAAATATCAAACAAAAATGCTAATCACAACAGACTCGGTCATTTTAAAGGAGATGGTGATGATTTTCATACATGGAAGATTCAGTTGCTATTCTATCACAACACACTCGGTCTGCAAAGGTATCTCAAGGAGGAGGAACCAGTGCATGTACCAGCCAAACCAAGGAAACGCACAAGGATGCATTTCTTGTTGTTGATACATGGAAGCATTCTGACTTCCTGTGCAGAAATTATATACTAAACTATCTAGAAAAGATGTTATATAAAGTATATCGGCTTCTAAAGACAGTAAAGGCTCTCTGTAATGCACTTGTCGGAAAGTACAAGAAGTAGAATGTGAGTTTGAAGAAATTCATTGTTGACAAATTCATGGACTACAAGATGATGGACTTCAAATCAGTGACTACTCAACTTCATGAACCTCATATCATCATTCATGAACTTGAGTCAGAAGGCCAGAAAGTTGGAGAATCTTTCTTGGTTGCAGCCATAACAGGGAAGTTGCCTTTATCATGACTACCGCAACTATCAGAAGCATAAAAAGAAGGAAATCTCTTTACAGGTTCTCATCGCCTGACTAAAGGTTGAAGCAGATAACTACGGAGTTATAAAAAAAGCAAGAAGGCATTTATTGCAGAAGGGAGAAGAACAAAGGACACTTCAACAAAAACAAAAAGAAGAAGAAGTTCTCACAGAAGAGAAAAGCTCCAGAAAACAAACCTAAAGACAAAAAACAAACCAAGAAGTTTAATGGCGTGTGCTGGGTTTATGGAAAAGCAGGACACGCCGCCAGATATTGCAGGTGTAAGAAGGAGCGCAATTCAGAGACAAATATGATGGACAACATAGAAGTGTATGAGTCCAACTTTTAGCAGTTGTCTCTGAATACAATTTATTTCATAACCCTACAGAATGGTTGGTAGACACAGGTGTTATTCGTCATGTTTGTTCCGACAAGTCCATGTTCTCTACTTACAACAAGTTCGATCGGGAAGAAAAACTCTACATGGGTAATTCTGCAATTTAAAGATCAAGGGCAGTGGCACAGTAATCCTCAAGTTTACTTTAGGAAAAACTGTTAAGTTGAATGATGTGCTTCATGTTCCAAACATACACAAGAATCTCATTTCTAGTTTAGTACTATCGAAGAAAGGATTCAAAAATGGTCTTCGAGTCAGACAAGATGGTTCTGTCCAAGGCTGCAATGTACATAGGCAGGGGTTATTTATGTGATGGCCTATTTAAGGCTAATGTAGCCGTAGTCGGCAAAAATGCTATGTATTCTGATTGTGCAATTAATAAAATTGAAATTTCTTACTTGGTTGAGCATGAAACTTTATTATGGCATGATAGGTTAGGACACATAAATTTCCATAAAATGAAAATATCTGCTAACTTAGGATTAATTCCTAATTTCAAGTAAATAAAAAATATAAATGTGAGGTGTAGAAGCAAAAATGGTTAAAAAGCATTTTTTGATAGAAGTACTGAACTACTAGGTATGGTTCAAAATTATTTATGTGATTTTAAATTATTAGCTACAAGAGGTGAGGAAAGGTATTTTATTACATTTGTTGACAATTATACACGATATTGCTATGTATATCTTTTAAACGGTAAAGATGAAGCAAATGTATCATTTATAAAATCAAAGCTGAAGTAGAAAATCAGTTTAATAGAAAGATCAAGATATTGCGATCTGATCGAGGTGGAGAAGAATCACAATTTGAACAAGTATGTGCCGAAAATGGTATAATTCATCAAAAAACAGCCTCATACTCACCACAACAAAATGATATTGCCGAAAGAAAAAATAGAACGCTAAAATATATTATTAACTCTATGCTTTTAACTTCAGGCTTATTGACGAACTTGTGGGAGGGGAAGCCCTACATATGTCTAATCATATATTACACAGGATTCCTCACAGCAAAACAGGAATAATTCCATTTGAGTTATGGAAAGGACACCTACCTAGTTTCAAATACCTCAAAGTGTAGGGGTGCTTGGCAAAGGTTCTAGTTCAGTCCTCCAAAAAGGTCAAACATGGACCTAAAACTATAGATTGCTACTATCTAGGCCCTGCCAAAAATAGTAGTGCCTATAGATGTTTAGTTTTCAAGTCTAATATAAATGACATCAATGTAAATACTATAGTTGAGTAAAGAGACGCCTCATTCTTTGAAGATGCATTCCCACACAAAAGAAATGATGGAAACCTTACCCCAAAAAGGATAAGAGGTGACAAAGATAAACCATATGAAGATGAAACTCATTGAGGCAAAGATGAAGTTAAACCAAGAAGAAGGTAAGAGCTAGAACTTCCAAGTCTTTTGGCTCGGAACTCCTAAATTACGTACTTGAACATAAACCTCAAACATATAAAGAGGCAATGTCTTCTTCTGAATCTTCGTGTTGGAAAGAAGCAATCAAAAGTGAGATTGATTAAATTCTAAATGATAAAACTTGGGAAATAGTTGATATTCCACCTGAAATAAAACCAATGGCTATAAATGGATTTTCAAGAAGAAAATGAAACCAGATGGTTCTATTGACAAATATAAAGCTAGATTACTAGCCAAAGGATATCGTCAAAAAGAAGGTATATACTTCTTGATACCTATTCATCGGTTACACTAATAACTTCTATAAGAATGTTAATACCAATTGCATCCATCTATAATCTAGAGATTCATCAGAAGGATGTGAAGGCAACATTCTTAAATGGAGATCTCAATGAGGAGATTTACGTGGAGCAGCCCGAGGGTTTTATTTCTAAAGGAAATGAAAATAAGGTATGTCGATTAGTGAAATCACTATGTGGACTCAAACAAGCTCCAAAACAATGACACAAAAAATTTGATAGTGTCATGATGAGAAATGGTTTTCATATAAGTGAATGTGATAAATGTGTTTATTACATACAAGTTGGACAATCATATGTAATGATTTATTTATATGTCTACATTGTGCTAGTTTTTGATCCTAATAGTACAGTAATAGAGATCATAAACAAGATGTTAATCACCAATTTCGATATGAAAGACTTAGGAGTTGCAGATGTTATTTTAGAAATCAAAATAATAAGAACACCTAATGGAATTGAATTATCTCAGTCATGTTATGTAGACAAAGTGATGAAAAATGTCAAGACTATAGAATTAAAGGAGTGAAGACATCTTTCAATCCATCAGAAGTACTACATAAAAACAATGATGGGTGTGTAACGAAACCGAAAAACTTTCGTGTAATAGGATGCTTAATGTATCTCATGAAATGCATAAGACAAGATATCGCTTATGTAGTAACTCAACTAAGCAGGTATACAAGTAACTCAGAGAAGGAACACTGGAAAGCACCAATGAGGGTGTTGGGATATTTAAATAATACCACCAATTTTTTCTTACATTACGGAAAATATCATGCTGTCTTAGAAGGATATAGTAATGCAAACTGCATTACAAATTAAGAGGAATTCAAATCCACAAGTGGTTATGTCTTCACCCTTGCAGGAGCAGCAGTGTCATGAAAATCTACTAAACAAATATGCATAGCTCGATCCACTATGGAATTTGAGTTCACTGCATTAGATAAAACAGGCGAAGAAGCAGAGTGACTTCGTCAATTCTTAGAAGATATTCCATTTGGCCCAAACCTGTAATGTCCATATGTATATTTACTGCGATAATAAAGCAGCGTTAAGTAGAATGCAAAACTTTGTGTACAATGGAAAATCATGACACATTCGTCGACGCCACAACACAGTTAGGCAGTTACTATCTAATGGAACTATTTCCATTGATTATGTAAGAACCAAAGATAACCTAGCAGATCCATTTATTAAAGGTTTATCAAGAGTGAAAATCGAATGTGCATCGAGGGGAATGTGTTTAAAAGCCTAAAACAAAAAAGAGTTACCTTATACGGAAACCTATTCTAGCGACTGGAGATCCACAGACTAGGATCAATAGGAAAACCGGTACTGAAGAATTCTAGAAGCAATGCATTTATTGACTAAGTCCTTAAAAACCATTCCTATGATGTACATTCAAATGCATACCTACAGAAGTATTAAAAGATTAAAGCTATGTTTTTAATGATGACCATATCTTGAAAATAACAAGTGGAGTATATGTAGGATAATCTTAATGGATGCGATCACCTATGTTAGTGTGAGCTGGGTCGGCTCTGTAAGAATATTAAAGGCTTAAATTCTCTATAAACACTCGTAGAACCAAATTTGTTCAGGACCAAAATGAACACAACTAAGAGATTGGATGAGAAGGGAAACAATGCTTTATAAAACATATTGTCTGGTTATGCAATAACCGCTGACTGTTCAAGATGAAATAATTCACCGATTAGCCAAGTATATCCGATAAGTTTTCACTAGGCAAAGTTCAAAGTGAAATATCTACTTATCCTCGATATAGCGTTATTTTCATATGAACTCTGTGATATTACACTTTGTATGAGGGAGACATATGTGTGTGTGTGTGTGTATCGTCATTCATGTGGGGAACTGTTAGAGATCTTAGAGAGTGTAAATGCGCATATACGCCTAAAGTCCCACATCGTCAAAAATAAGTAAGTTTTCATGCTTATATAACATTTTCCTCAAACTCATATTGGTCCTTAGAGTTAGGTAATTTTGTGTCAAGGGGGATCTATATAACTATGAACTAACACACGCGAGCGTGCGAGCCGTCGCCCTCCTATATCGAACCGAGCCAGATGCGGTGAACCGTGTTATATTTTTGCTGAAACGAAAACAAACGTTTTTCTATTTAAAATCAAATAATGCGACTGTTTAAAAGGACATGGCTTTTCAAATAGAAGCTGTCGTTGCCAATAGGTGTTGCGAATTTTTTAAAAACAAAAACAAAGTGTTGTGAAATACCAACGGATGTGACTGTTGCTAATGACTATTAGAATCAAACAAACGGACGTGACCTTTCGGAAAGGCACAACCATTGACTGTTGGAGGCTATAAAAAAGAACAAAACCTGATCACTTTTGTATCTGAGTCATATACTTTTCTTCCTGCTCTTCTACCATTGAATCAAAGCAGTTTCTATATATCATAGAGAGATCATACTAATTACAGTCTCGAGCAGAAAGATTCTGTGATATCATGGGAAACTTGCGAATAAAAGTTTTAAGGAAATTGCTAAGCCAAGTCTCAGAATCTCGTTTGTTTTCATTGCATTCTACCATGTTTGTTTGTACTGCCGCTGTTGTTCGTATTTTCAGTGTCGGTTGCTATTTTGATTCCCTTACTACTACGTAATGATCCATTTTAAGTGGAATTCCCAACAATAATGTTATTTTGCTTTTTCCCTCTTCTGATCAGAAATCCAATTTAAGTCCTTGAAAGCGAAATCATACCGGAATAGTTTGTAATATCTCTTTTAAAAGTGTGAGCTCTGGAGATATCATTTCATCATCATTAGTCTTCTATCATAAAAATAGGGGCCTCCTGTAAGTAATCTTTCACAATCTTCCTTATTTTCAAATTTAATAACGTAGAATTCGTTTTTCTTTATGTGAATAAAAAATTCACTTATCTATGGGTGTGGCGCAACGAAAAAGGGGTATCTGGATCTGACAATAGACTTAGGTTCGAGCTTTGCCTTGCACACACTTCTCGCAATAATTAAAACTTGAAGGTTACAAGTGCTATGATTCGAAGCGGACATACACAACTTAATTCCCCTTAAGAGTTTGCTGGACCGTCGGGTCCTTTCGAGTATATTCAAAAAAAAAATTCACCTTTTGGTTGCCCAACTCATTCAATACAAGAGGAAAAACAATACGAATGTGAACCAATAACATGTATAACAATAGAATTTTCCCAATACCTTCTACCGAGTCAATAGTTGAATTTGTCAAACTACACATATAACATTAGAGTTTTCCCAATACCTTCTAGCCAAGTCAATAGTTGTTTTTGTTATTTTTGTGCAAGTTTTTTGGATGAATTCTACTAGTTTATGGAACCTTAAGGGCATGGAAGCTATGATATCTTCATCTGCAATGACCACCTTCCATGTTTTTATTGTTGAGGTTCCGAAAGTTTGAGCATTTGACGTTCATGTAGGGTTTTTGATTTGGGATGTTGCTGGCAGTTAGCATTTGCCCTTGCTTGACATGAGAAATGGGTGGGAAAGCTACATGTTCCTGACCCTTTTGTTCGTGAGCTCCATGAAAAATCAACATGTCTTCGCATTTGAACCGCGGGAAGTGAATTCGAGACAACTACATGTTACTACAAGCAAGAAAATTTCTAGGCCCATTTTGAGATTACTGGTATGAATCCATCACTGTATATGGCTAATGTTTGTTTCGGTAATAAAAGATCCAGTGGGGCTGGAGGGACAAAATGGGGAGGCGGAAAAGGGGGAGGAGGATTTGGAGCAATGAAGGCGCGCTACGACGACTACTGACAACTAGGGCTTTCCCTATAAACATACATAGATACATACAACTTTATATGTGTGTGAGTGTGTATACATCAATGTAGAAGAGAATCAAAACCATATCCATTTTTTTCAAAAATAATGAAATTCGAGATTGATTTCTTTTATTTTTTTATTTTCTATAATGATTAAATATGTTTTATTGAGATGTTAAAATATGTTCTTACTATCATAAGTTGTTAAAATATATTTTAACATCTCAATAAAACAAATTTAACCAACGTAGAAAATAAAAATATAAAAGAAATCAATTTCGAATTTCATTATTTTTGAAAAAAAGTGATAAGATTTTGATTCTCTTCTTCATTGACATATACACACACTATACACACATATAAAGCTGTACGTATCTATGTATGTTTATATGTATATATGCAAAGTGAAATTCTATCCGAACACAAATTGATGATACGAAATCTGACACCACAGATCTTGATCGTTAGATGTTCCCTAATATCGCTCATATAAAGACAAATGAATTCAATGGTTCGGTATCTGATGTGTCGTGTCAAATTTTTGTTCTTCATATTATGTCTCAATAATTGCTCCTTATACAAATACAAGTTGTATGTATGTGTAATGTCGATAAACATATTTATCATAAATGTAATATGGATTTATAGTACCAAAGTCTCATTTTAATATATATATGTGTGTGTGTACACGTGTGTGGGTATGTTTAAACATTTATATTAATACACCCGCACGAATACACACCCATACATACATATACATATACATACATATATATATATATATATATATATATATATATATTTATATATCATATTTATATATTTGACCTCCATGTAGTTTTGATATAATCATATATGCATATGTACTATATATTTATATTTTTATCTTAAAACACACACATGTATGTATGTAAGTATGTTTGTATGTAAGGATGTATGTATGGATGAATGGATCTATATTTAACTATTAATTATAATTTTATATTTATATACCACGGGTTTATAATAGGGATATTATTAAGGATCTTTATGTATAATCTATTATTATCATCTGTATTTATGTATCATGGTTTTATAATTTTAAGGGATAATTAAGAATAATTTTATATCTGTAAATAAAATAAAAATAAAACCTATAATTACCAAATTAAATATACAGTTTTAAATCTATAATTACATAATTATATAATATCAAAAATTTAAGCTTGATTAGGGATATTACATGCGGTGCTGCAAGCGGCGACGGTGCGGTTGGTCACAGAATATGGTGGTTTGTGCGACAGTGCGGTGGTGCGGTGGTTCGATGATGGCGGTTTGAGTTGGGATGACGATGACTTGTGAGGCGGTGCGGTGGTTCCGTTGACAGTTGGGATGGAGAAGGGGCAACAACGATTGATTATTTCATTTTTTTAGAAAATGAAGTGTAGGAGAGAGAGGAACAATGTGAGTTGGATTGGTATTAATTCGGGTGAGATCGGCTTACCAATGCCGAAACGTCGGCATCGGCGTAGCATGGATAAAGTGTTATGCCTAATTATTTGCCTATGGTCTACCGATGCCGTGTTAATTCCTTTATAATGCCATAGAAAATTACACATTTTGTTGCTGCCACCCTCTTTCTTCTCTCATTTGTAAGATACACACAAATCTAATAATTATAAACTGAAACCATACTCAAATATTGTTCTTTATATTTTAGGATTCTCAAATATTTTGAGCTCACCTTGTAATTCTTTGATTTTTATTGAGTCCAAGCTATTATAGTCGCTAATCTTTAAGTTGGTTATTTTGTATTCTCACTACAAGAAAATGCCCCATTTTGTATCGGATCGTTGCAACGGCTGGCAACGGCTAAAAAATACGGCCGTTGCTAGCCGTTGCATATCGCGAATATAACCTGCAACCCACGAAAAGATTCTCATTTCCCACCACAACCGACTTCTCCCAAAACCCTCCTCCCCGTCACAATCCGCCGCCTCTCAAAATCCAGCCGTCGCTCGTTACCTCCACGTCGCTCAAACACCTCCAAAACTCGCTGGTATTTCTTCTAAACTTGATTTGGCTTTGATTTAGGATTAATTGGAAAACCCTAATTTCGAAAATAATTGTATTAGTTGATCATAGTGATATTGGGTGATGATTATAGTGATATTGGGTGATGATTATAGTGATATTGGGTGATGATTATAGTGTTTTAAGTTAGGTGGAAGTTAAATTAGTTTATGATTATGTTGAAAATGATGACTAATGCGTATTAGTTATGGTAATATTTGTATTAGTTGATTTTGATTGGTGGTTTGATTTTAAAATTAGTGTATATTATTGATGAACATGCTTGTTGGTATTTAAGTTTATGACAATATTTGTTTTTATTTAAAATAATGTGTGTAGTTTACGCCAAAATTAATTGTATAGTAATTAATACATATCTTGATAGATTGGTACAGTTAACGATAATTTAATTCAGAAGTGCTAATTATAAGTGTTATCGTAGTTTAAAATAAATATAATTCGTTGAATGAATTATAAAATTTTGAAATGAGCGTAACAATAATGAGCTAATTATTCAGTGAAAGTTAAAACACGTTTTAAAATTTAGTTAATAAATATAATGAATTAATTAATTATAAAATATTTTGTAGTTGTTAGAAGAATAATTAGAAAATATGTTTTATTTATGTAAATCCCTTTAAGATATTTTAGCCCCGTCTGACAAGTGTTGTATATGATCGTTATATGGATATTCGTTTTTTCCAAGAACGGACATTTATATTCATTTGATACAATATTTGTTGAATTTATCGTAGTATTTGGACAAGTTACAAACACAATAAAGTAATCACATTTTGTAAATCATTTCAGTTTAAACGGTTTACAAAATTTTGGTGGCACTTCCTTTTTGTTCCCTGTGTACACGCATTTTGTGTACGATACAGGGAATAAAGGGAAGTGTTGCCGAAATTTTGTTGAATCGTTTAACCTGAAATGATTTATAAAATGTAATTACGATATTGTGTTTGTAATGGAAAGTAGGATGACCAACCGTCAATGAATTATATAGTGTTTTTCAATTGTTAAATAGTTGATTTAATGACAAATTATAAATCAATCGTAAAATACTGTAATATGAAGTGAAGTGTTTACTTGAATCTTCTAACATATTTTATCAAATCAGGAAAAATGTTTGATTATTTTCTTGATCGTAGTTGGATGTATGAAGTCCGAACTGGTATGAAAGGATCAATAAAGGAACATTTCTGTAATGGTGTACATGAATTTATTAGATTCACTAACCTAATAATCGAAATAACGATGAAATTCGTTGTCCGTGTAGTAAGTGCAAACATTTAAAGCATTGGAAATCAGATGTAATAGAAGTACATCTGTATAAATTTGGTTTTGTGCGGAATTATTACTTATGGGATCGTCATGGAGAACTTGTTGAACGTACACTTAATCCTGTAGTGTTAGCGGATGATAATATTATGACGAATCCAATAGAAAATATGGTGCAAGATGCAGCACGGTCGATGTTTCCTACCATTGATCAGGGCGATGATGACAATGATAACGTTGAAGAAGAACCGACCGCGCAAGTTAATTTTTTTAATGATTTATTGGATTCTGCTAAGAAGCCCTTGTGAGATGGTTGTAAAAGCGGAACCGAATTATCCGTAACCGTCGAATACATCACTATGAAATCAAAATTCAACCTTACAGAAGCTGGATTTACAGCAGTTGTACAAGTTGCAAAACGACACATGCCACCCAATAATTTGATGTGCGATAGCCATTATATAGTGAAAAAACTTATGTCTGCTTTTGGATTTCCATACCAAAAGATAGATACATGTATAAAAGGTTGTACGTTGTATTGGAAAGATGACGTTGACCTTAGAAAATGCAGAATATGTAACGAGGAAAGATTCAAACCGAGAAAAAAAAGGAAAAGAAGTTCCATACAAGAGAATGCATTATTTACCTATCACTCCTAGACTTCAAAGGTTATATGCATCTTCTGCTACGGCATGTCATATGCGATGGCACAGTGTTAAAACACCAGAAGAAGGAACTTTGATACATCCATCTGATGGAGAAGCATGGAAACATTTCAATAAGACTTATCCTGCGTTTGCTGCAGAGAGCCGTAATGTCAGACTCGGTTTATGTACAGATGGATTTTCACCATTCTCTCAGTTTGGTAGTAAATACTCATCATGACCTATTATTGTTACTCCTCATAATTTACCTCCATGGATGTGTATGAAAACTCCGTATATGTTTCTAACGATTGTCGTCCCCGGTCCCGATGATCCGGCACAAGGAATTGATGTTTATCTACAACCATTGATCGAAGAATTGAAAACACTGTGGCATGAAGGAGTTGAAACATACGACATTTCAAGAAAAAAGAATTTTCGTATGTTCGCTTCTTTATTATGGACTATCAGTGATTTTCCTGCGTATGGGATGCTTTCAGGTTGGAGCACAGCTGGACGTCTAGCTTGTCCTCATTGAATGGATGAAACACGAGCATTTTCATTAAAGTATGGAAAGAAAATTTCTTGGTTTGACTGTCATCGATGTTTTCTACATGTTAATCATAAATTTAGAACGGATGAAAAGAACTTTAAAGCAAACAGAGAAGAGAGTATGCTACTACCGAAGGTTTGGTCAGGTGAAGAGATATATGAAATCGTAAAAGACTATCCAAAGATACATGAAACTGGGGTACAAGTTGAAATTACAGGTAAATCAGACATTCATAACTGGTGCAAACAAAGTATATTTTGGGAGTTACCTTACTGGAAAGATCTGCTACTTCGGCATAATATTGACGTTATGCACAATGAAAAAAACGTGTTTGATAACGTGTTTAGTACAGTTTTGAATGTAAAGGGAAAAACTAAGGACGATGTGAATTCAAGACATGATATATTACAC
This sequence comes from Allium cepa, assembly GCA_030765085.1. Classification (NCBI taxonomy): domain Eukaryota; kingdom Viridiplantae; phylum Streptophyta; class Magnoliopsida; order Asparagales; family Amaryllidaceae; genus Allium; species Allium cepa. The sequence goes on from CM060943.1 coordinate 88,354,713, forward strand.
TTTTGTAAGCGGCCCGAACTTCATTTGTACGACGATACAAAAAAACCGAAAGCATGCTATGAGCTAGATAACAAACAAGTAAAACTCGTGCTAAAGTGGGGTGGAAGGAGTAAGATGTCCTGATGGGATTTCTTCTAACCTCCGTAGATGTGTTGACTTTAAAAAACGGTAAATTGAGTGGGATGAAAAGTCACGATTGCCATATAATGATGGAATATTTTTTCCCTGTGCTTTTTAAAGAATTGTTGCCTGACAAAGTATGGAGTGTTATAACAGAATTAAGTATGTTTTATAAACAACTTTGTTCGACGACGTTAAAGGTAGATCGCATATGTAAACTTGAAGTAGAAATTCATATACTGCTCTGCAAACTGGAAAAAATATTTCCGCCAGGTTTCTTTTATGTAATGGAGCATTTACCTGTTCATCTACCATCCGAAGCACTTCTTCGAGGTCCTGTGCAGTATGGATGGATGTGTCAATTTAAGAGGTAATTTTGAATATCCGCAATATGAAGTTTGCTTAAAATTTAAATTTATATACCAAAACAGAAATTAAATTAATTTTGTTATAGGTACTTGAATCATTTGAAGAAGAAAATTAGACAAAAAACACGAGTAGAAGGTTCAATTTGCAAAGCGTATCTGGAAGAAGAATCTTCATTTTTTTTCTCACATTACTTTAGTAACGATGTGAACTTATCGTTTGTCAGTATTCCCCGTAATGATGAAGCTGTTGAACATGATTCTTCTCAAACAATGTTATCTATTTTTAGACAACAAGGCCGACCTGCTGGGAAATGTGTGGAAATATGGTTAGACGATAAAGATTTCCATATAGCACACACATATGTTCTTTTAAATTGTGTTGAAGTTGCACCATTTATCAGGTAGTACTAAATTCATGTACAATTTAATTATACGTGTGTGTGTGTGTGCATATATATTTATTTTGATGGGAATAATACATTTTTGCAGTATCTACGAATCAAAACATCCATCTGGCAATCTCAGTAAAGATTTTGCTAAATGGTTTTCAAAATACGTATATGATCCAAAAAACTCTGTTGTTGACGAAGGATTACGACATATTGCTATCGGACCAAAAATAAATGTGAAGACTTATCTAATATTCTTCGTCAATGGATTTACATTCAACACCAAAGATTACGGGGCTAAAAAATTAACATATAACAGTGGTGTATTTGTTAAAGGCGGTGATAATCCAGAGGAGCATATAAAAGATTTTTACGGCGTCTTAACACAGGTTTTAGAGTTGACATATTATATACAACCTGTAGAGAAAGTTTTTTTTATTCAAATGCAATTGGTTTAGCAATATTTCTGGTTCTGGAATTAACGTGCACAAAGATTACAAGCTCATTGAAATAAAGCATACCTCGCATTACTATAAGTATGATCCTTTCATATTAGCCAAGCAAGCATTACAAGTTTATTTTGGTCCGTATCCATCCTTAAAAAAAGATAAAGCAGATTGGTGGGCTGTTATTAAAACAAAAGCAAGATTTACATTTGATGGAAATAATATTCCAGATGAAGCAGCGTATCAAGCAGATCTGGAGCCAAATACTGAAATAATAATAACTGACGATGTTGACGTAGGATCGTTGAATGATGAAGCGAATGTTTTAATAGATGCATTTGAAAGTACCGAAGAAAACGATATAGAGTACGAGACCGGGTCTGAATCAGAAAACGACGTAGACTGATACATTACACTGTTTTTTTAATGTATGCATGTATGATGTTTTATTTTGAGTAATGTATTAAGAATGATGAATGCGTTCTGTATTTTCTGAGCTATGTAATAATAATGATTCTGTTATGTATTATCATTCTGTTTTATTTTGACCTATGCGTTATTCAGAGCTGTGTAATAATAATAATGGTTATGTTCTGCATTATTCTGAGCTATGTAATTACAAAGAATGATTATGATGATTAATGGAACATGTGTTGTAACAATTATAATTTTTTTTCTTTTCATTATATGATATGATTATGTTTATGGCAGATATGTCGCACAGAAGGCGCGGTACATCTCAGCCTTCTCCTTCGCCTTCTCATGGCGCAGGTCCCAGCGGTACGGCTCCGGACTTACGCCGTGAGATAGAGATAGTTCCCAAGAGTGTTGGGTAAGTATCTAATTAATTTCAGTTATATTATTTAAAATATATTAATTATATACATCAACATTTATACAGGGGTTTCGAAATAGAGCCGGCGGATTACATTCTGCAAGTTTCAAAGCAATCCTGTAAGAGTAGGTTGTCTGGTTGCTGGCCTTATTGGGACAACATCCCAGGCGAAGTGAAGAACGCTATAGTTGCTGATTTGATGGTAAGTAAAATTTTATATTTCAATTTAAAATTAGTATACTGTATATAATTCAAATTATTTTCAATAAGCAGGCTGCAATACGTGTCCCCCCGGAAGACCAGATTGTCTTCTTCAATTATTGGAATAAGAGGATGCAGAAAAATTACAGGGAGACTCTTTCGAAGGTCAAACTAAGCGGAAAAAAACCCAGTTGGATGGGTAATGATGTTTGGGCTGCATTTGTCACCCATTGGGAAAGTGAAGCTGTCAAAGTAAGTTATGTATTGCTGTATTGTTAGTATTATTTATTTAAATTATCTATGTTAGTTGCATTATTAATTTAATTAACCATGTATTTAAATTAACAGGAAATAGCAAAGCGAAATAGCGCGAACAGAAATAAAAATCCTTCGTTACACCGTGGTGGGTCCAAGTCATTCCAACAATGGCGGAGGGAATTGGTAAATTTGTAATTTGAGTTTATAAACTGTAATATTATTTAATCATATTAGTAACGTTTTTTATTCATGTATAATTTCAGCATTCAAGAACCGGACAGGAGCCTACAATGGCCGAGGTTTTTAGAGTCACTCATGCGGTGGAGCAGACCGATGATGATGGGAATGTCACCTATGAGTGGACAGATGCGAAGGCTGAATCTGTTATGGTAAATATGTTTATTCGCAATGACAACGTTTCACATTCCTTTAGTAGTGTATAAGTAAATTGTATAGCTATATATTGAGTCAAATTTGTATTCGTAATTACAGGGTAGATATGAAGCGGAGCGGGTAGCGATGGCGCAAAGAACTGGACGGAAGGACATTACGCTTCAAGAGTCCAATCAAATATGTGATAGAATTGTTGATCCGCCTTCTCGCAATAGGCGTTATGGATACAGCAATCAGGAGGTAAACTGTTTTAATAACTTATATTTGAATTTAATATAGCCGTTGCGAGCGTGAATTAGAACTAGTTTGTTTGATTATTTGACAGGCTCTTAACTTCCAGAGGGCTTACAAGAAATCTATGGCCGAGGAGGAGATAGCCCAAATGCAATGACAGCTGGACGAAATAAAGAGCTTTTTGTCTCAGCAGATAGATGAGCGCATTGCCGCATTCGTTTCAGAGCATGGGACCATGCCAGGGTCTTGTGGTGGTGGTGATGATGATGATGATGATGATGCTGATGATGATGCTGCTGATGATGATGAGTAGGTATGTTTTCTTGATGGTTATTTTTTTTGGGCAAGATTGTGCTTTTAATGGATATTTGTTGGACTTGTGTACTTATGTTGGCTGATGAACTTGGTAGTTTGTTTGGTGTTTTGTGTACCTATGGTGTTGGTGATGGATATTATGTGTGATGGATTTGAGATGTATGGATTTGTGTTAGTTGATTATATAGTTGCGTGATTATTGATATATATGTGTTTTATTTGATTATTTGCGATGTATTTGGTTATATGATGGTTGGAATGGAATGTATACGATGGATTGGAAGTGATTATTGTGATGTGGAATGGTTTGCGACGACAGAGGTTGGAAGAGTGAAAGCTGGCTGCTGGAAAACAAAAAAGTTTCAGGTTTGCAACGGCTCGTAACGGCTAGCAACGGCTATCTGGTTCAGTTTTGCAACGGCTCACAACGGCTAGCAACGACTATCTGGTTTCAGGCTTGCAATGGCTCGCGACGTCACGTGACGATCAGGATTGTAACTAACTGTTGCCACGTGGATAACTGGTCGTCGCTATCCGTTGCTAAATTGGTAACGGAGCCGTTGCTATTGCCGTTGCTGGAACAAGTAGCAACGTGCTTAATAGCAACGGCTACCAACGGCTATTTGCCGTTGCTATGCCTTCTGTTCCTTGTAGTGTCTTCTTGTCATCTGGTGAAGTAAATAAAGAAGTTGTTGATTAATCTAATCCGACCACGTTAAATCTCTTGTGTTCATTTTTGTTTTTATTTACTATTGTTATTATTGTTGGTGTATAATTGACGGGATAAACTGTTAGTTTCCGCAATAATATATATAATGTTCACAACAGTTTTGCAATTGAACTTAGTTTATGCCGTGAAAAAATTGAGTTTAATTCAACCATAAGTTTAGATTTCTCCAAAATATACCTAATATGAGAAAAAGAAAGAAAGAAAACGTTTCATGTGGAAAAAATTGATTGGTGATCTTTCACAATTTAGTTGTATATTATCTTTGTTATTTTTTAATCACACGCAATCAGTTAGCTATACGTCTGAAATGGCAAAAGCTCAATTCGCACTGCATAATAACGCGTTCTCTGTTTCCAAATAGCATGTCCTAATTTTTAACCAAATGTATTCCAACTACGAAGTATAATAGTACAACAATACACAGTATATTATAGATGCATGAACAGAAATCTGCATGCTAGCCTTTCCATGGAGCATATTATTTGACAATTTGGCTTCGTTATTAATACAAGGACAAAGATATAGTTGAAGAAGGGAGTAATGTTTTGCCATTTGAACATGACAGCATTAATATTATTGTCTAATATCTACCCTAGGTGTCCAGTATAGTGGTTGCAATTAATTTTTGATTGACACTTTCGTTGACACATTTCACTGATAACTAGCAAGAAGCTACTAGAATCTGACACATTAACAAGGACTTTTACCATCAAGATGTTGAATTTGATTTGTCGTTTATTTGAAAATATTACAAGATGCTGCAGTGATCGCATATATTTTGTTATAAATTTGTTGTTGCAGTTTATCCATGTGTGTGACTAAGAACATCAGAACACTTTGCACCGTGACTTAGTAATGGAGGTGTGGGTCTCTCTCTCGCTGTGTACTATGAAGATCACTATAGGATATATGAATATATCATATATGAAACAAATAAGCAAAATACCATCGAATATGTGAAGATCACCGAAGGAGCTAAACATTTTTACAGGGAAAAAAGGAAAAAGAAAAGAAACGAAAATGAAGTAAAAATATACATCATTAGAATGACCAAGATACCCAATAAAAATGTGTTAACTTTTTTAGTATAAGTTGTTAGAGTTTATTCATTTGCATGCTTAAAAACATTACAACGCTTAACACACTGAGATGTTGTAAATTTTCAAAAGATTTGAGCTTTGGGTTTTTTGTTTGAAAGAGAAAGGAGGAAGGAAGAGAAAGAACTATAGTCCCACATTCTAGAGTTTTATACAATATACTTGTACAAGTATAGCTCTCTCAAGTAGATGTTGGGGCCTTGAGGCTTCCATATGTTTGCTTTGTTGTGAGGAGAGAAGTCATGCAAATTCAAAAACCGTTGCAGCATTGTCTTTTATATTTTAAATCGAGTACCACTTAAAAAGAATAATATTTCTCCTTATGAATTATGCTTTAATAGAAAACCAAACTTAACTAGACTCTTTATGAATTATGGTTTAATAGAAAACCATATGTTAGAAAACCAGACCCTAAACGACCAAAGTTAGGAAATAGAACATTTAAATGTGTTTTCATAGAATATTCACTTAATAGTATAACTTATAGATTTCTTATTCTTGACACCCTAGAAGTTATAGAATCTGTAGATGTAACATTTTTTTAAAATCAAACCGTTGAGATCCCATTAAGACCATCTAGTCCAGAACCTAGTCTGACTAATGATATCAATGACGATGATTATACTCCTTCTCAAAACAGCAAGGAGGTGTCAGTACCAGATAATAGTACTGAACAACGGAGAAGTAAAAGAGCAAAAATAGAGAAGGACTATGGTCCTGACTTCATTACATATCTTGTAGAAGGCAGTAAGGACGAAGTCCTTAATGTAACTAAATATGTAACGAACGTCGATGACGATCCCAAAACTTATTCTGAAGCTATGAGTTTCAGAGATTCTAATTTCTAGAAAGAAGCTATCAATGATGAAATGAATTACATAATGTTAAATCAAACTTGGGTTTTAACTGATTTACCTCCTGGTGCTAAACCTATAGGATGTAAATGGATATTCAAGAAAAAGTTGAATACAAATGGATCCATTGATAAGTTTAAAGCCAGATTAGTTGTTAAGAGATATAAGCAAAGACATGGAGTAGATTATTTTGATACATATGCTCCAATTGCTCGCATATCTTCTATAGCTGTTTAATTGCACTTGCATCAATTCATAAATTAGTCATACATCAAATGGATGTAAAGACTGCTTTTCTAAATGGAGATTTAGAAGAAGAGATATATATGGAACAACCTGAAGGTTTCAAAACCCCAGGCCAAGAAAAGAAAGTTTGCAAATTAGTGAAATCTCTTTATATGGATTCATTGTAAATGATGCTAATAAATGTATTTATAGCAAATCGAATAACAACGGTATTGTTATAATATGTTTATACGTTGATGACATGCTAATATTTGGTTCCAATATATCATGTGTGAATGAAACTAAAAAGTTTCCGTCTTCTAAATTCGATATGAAAGATCTAGGAGAGGCTGATGTAATTTTGGGAATTAAAATTGTTAGAAAAGAGGGGGAGTTATTACTAACTCAATCTCATTACATAGAGAAATTCCTACAAAAGTATGGTCATTACGATGACAAACCAGCACCAACTCCATTAGATCCTACTATTAAATTAGAAAAGAACACTGGACGTACTATCTCTCAACTAGAGTATTCCAGTGTTATGGGGAGTCTTATGTATGCTATGCATTGCACTAGACAAGACATCGCACATGCTATAAGTATATTGTATCGATTTACGAGTAATCCAGGTTTCGAACATTGAAAAACCATTTCCAGAGTTTTAGCTTATTTGAAAGAAACCATTGAATATGGTTTATCTTATAAAGGATATCCTGCTATAATAGAAGGATGTAGTGATGCAATCTAGAATAATGTAGAATCCAAATCCAAGTCTACGACTGGATGGATCTTTACATTAGGAGGCACTGCTGTGTCTTGGGCTTCCAAGAAGCAGACCTGTATTTCTGACTCAACAATGTTGTCAGAATTGATTGCATTAGCAGATGCATGTAAAGAAGCAGAATGGCTTAGAAATTTATTAATGGAAATCCCTTTGTGGAAGAAGCCATCTCCAGCAGTCATGATTAACTGTGACAATCAAGCAACGATATACAGTGTGTCTAATAAGACATATAATGGAAAGTCTAGACATGTGAGTCTAAAATATCAAATGGTGAGACAGTTACTCAAAAGAGGAGTTATAACTGTTGACTACATAGAAACGAAGAAAAACTTGACTGACCCACTTACAAAAGGTCTTCCAAAGGCAATGGTTTCTATAAAGTCACAAAAAATGAGACTAAGGTCTGTGAATGAAGGTTGATCATCCTTAACAGAAACCCAACTTATGTCTTGAAAAGGATAGACAAAGTTCAATGGGTATCAACAAGTTAAGAGAATGGTTATGGAACACTAAATAGATATTCCCATAATATTTAATGTTGGATTCTGCAAGAACAAAGGATGGATATGTATCCTTAATAAGTCTAGAAACCTTAAAAGGTGTATCGCAGAAACACCTTAAGAGACTTACCTATATGAGTATGGAAATCGGGCCGTTTTCTAGGAAAGTAAGACCGCTTTCTAAGTTGACTCATGAACCAGGATTTAAGCACATGACCATTAACGTGCTGAGCAATACAGAACACTTTACCTAAGGAAATCAACATGTGTGATTGTTCCGGTTTTATCATTAGGGATACTTGGTTCAAGATTCATTCACCATAGAATCTCGATAAGGCTTTGAATGGTTTACACTACGTAAAGGTTCAAATCCAAAAGATACCTTTTATTTATGTGTTGGTTTTCACGATGATGCAAAACTTGATCTTAAAACTACATAGGCTTGATCCCACTTGGGTATGTAGCAAGTCACTCTAGTGATGCAGCCGTTTTATTTATTTATTTTCTTATTTTGAAAATTGGGGGAGATTGTTGTAAATTTTCAAAAGATTTGGGCTTTGGGTTTTTTGTTTGGAAGAGAAAGAAGGAAGGAAGAAGAAAGAACCATAGTCCTACATTCTAGAGTTTTATACAATATATTTATATAAGTATAGCTCTCTCAAGTGGATGTTGAGGCCATAGGGCTCCCACATGTTTGCTTTGTTGTGAGGAGAGAAGTCATGCAACACCACAAGCGCGCCGTCGCCGTCCGTCCGTCCGACCGAACCGGGCCGGGTACGGGTTTCGGGTTCGGATCTAAAAATATTTTTGGATCAAAATATGAAATAGTAACGGGCCAGATTTCAGCCCGTTAAGGACGCAGAACCGGAATTCAGAATTTGAATGATGACGGGAATTTGTAACGTTTTCTGAACGTTACAAATATGAATAGACACGGCGTTTGATTTTTGAACCCGTTCCTAACGGTTGCGAACTGTTGCTAACGGTCGCGACACTTTGCGAATGAACGCCTCTTTAACACTATAAATAGCAACACGCAGAATTCATTTGCAACAGTTTTAATTACTCTTCTTCTTCCAAACGGTTCTGCAACGCCCTTAATCCGTTGCTCTGTTTTATGACGTCTTCAAGGTGTTGCAAATTCAGAAACCGTTGCAGAATTGTTCTCTTCTTCTTCCTCATTCTATCTTTTACAAATTGCATCATCAGAAATCGTTTTTAAGTTTTCTTGGTCGGATCAAAGTCGTACAAACTTTGAATCTGCTTACCCTATTATAGGGCTTCATTGAATTCTGAAAGTCGATAGTTCGATAAACCGTTTGTACCTGGTGAGTTGAACTATTGTCTGAAAGAATATATTCCATAGATCCTTGAAGTCGGAAGTACAACATTGTCTTCATCGCTATCGCCATCAAATTCGTATCGAACCGCAAAATTCTCCAACATGAGATTTATTCATTCAAACGTATAAATATCAGAGTGTACACACATACATACATATACAAAAATACATGTATGTGCGTGTATGTATACATGGATGTATTAGGAAATGTCAGAGCAATTAACATTAGGATCAAGAAGCCTTCTGGTAGGAATGCCACATATAATTGGTATCTGAGCTACAAGAGTATAATTGAGATCCGTAATTGTTCTTCCTACTACTTTCAGACAATTGCAAGACTGTCTATAATCTTTCGCCGTTACTAAACCCGCACTATATTTTCTTGGATCGCTACAGCAAGATCTTGGTAGACATGAATCAATACCTCAAGCGTAGTTTATGCAGTTCGCTATGAATTTCCAGACTCTTTTGCATGTAATTTGACTTTTGCGTATGGTGAAATGATCAGAATGAAGGTTAACATTGTGATAGCTAAAAATGAAATGCGAGCCATGGATAAACTTTGATATGTTAGAAAATTGTAGATGGGTGTGTGTGTGTATGAGATGAATACAGATTAGTATTGCTTGATGCTTTAGGTCTGTGTAGTTGAAATTTCTATTTATGTAAAGTGTGTTTGTAATAATTACAGTTCAATTCATAGAACTCTTACATGTACTATGATATATCAGTTGTCAATTGTTTTTTGATTTGGAAATTGAGTAACGTCCCTGTTAATATATCTGAAAGAAATTACTGAACTGGCTAAATAACAACTATATCATCCTACAAGTTCTTTGCTTGAAATTCAGCAATATTACAGTAGACTGTCATTTGAGTGCAGACAAGATATTCTTGGTTGAGTAGGCATTTTATGGAGGGCATCCTGGTTGCCTAAGTCCATAAACAAAATTTTAATCTGCGTTACAAAGAAATTTTAAAGTAAAAAATTATAGTCCACTACAGGGACTCAAACCTTGATCATATCCACCAATTTTGTATAACTCACCAATTAGTTACAACTATTTTGTTTATGAGTATACTCGATTTTATTTTATAATAAACATGACCCCTTATATCTTAAGAACTCGCAGTACTTGTTGTTGTATGAAAATCCATGTACGTGCACAGTCATGTGTGCTTGCTAAGTCAACTTTCATAAATGATGAAAACCCGTATGCTTTGATATCTATATGACATATAACTGTATAATGGTCCTCTGTGCACACAGATAGGTAAGTAAGAACTCTCAGATAGTTAAGTTACAACTTGAAGGATAATGATGCGCTACTAAATCTACCTCGTTTATCCATATTTATATACAAAATTTCATTATTTTGAAGCAAATGTATACCATACCGTCCTTACCAAAAATGAGAAATACATGTACATAGCACATTTCACGATTCTCTCTTGATTTGCTATTTCTTTAGAAGAAATGCAGCCCTTCAACTTAACTATACAATTAATAGATATAACTCTTGGCTGATGATTCTACATAAAACAAAATGTAGTTTTCTCTTGAAAAGACAACTCTTTATAAGAAAATAAATGTCACTTTATATTCATATAAAGAAACTCTCCGTGAATAGACAAATTTTTTTTAGAAATGTGTATCGCTTTTCAATAGCAATAAATAAATAAATAAATTTAGCTAGAGAAAGAATTATCGACAAACATTTATCCCTATTGCTTTTGAAAAAGTTTAAATTTATTCTTTACTTCTATTCTATATTTACCTCTAAATATGATTTTGTATGACAACTCTAAAATATGGTGTTTTTTTTGTTTGAATTTGAGCCACTTTTGCAAACTTATTATGCAAATAGGTCAATTGCAAAATCAATCACAATTATAGAACACTTTTGGCCAGCTAAATGTAACGTTGGTCAAAAGTGTAAATGCGTCATTCAAATAATGCATACATTTTTTTAAACTAAACATAGTTGGTAAATTTTGAGATCGCCAACTACAAACACAAAGACCTTTTGTTATTGAAAATTTTTCGTTTTTTTTTTGCTTGATACAAATGCGAAGACTTCACCCTTATTATACTAGTGACATCACCTAAATAACGGTTAAAATTTGGCAACACAATTTCATTCTAAGAGTAATATTTAACTTCTAGAATTTTCTTCATATTACTAAACTTATCTTTGTTTCTACACAATTCTAAAGACTTATTCAGAAAGGTCTTTTTAGATGAGACTTCTCTAAACTATATTTCTAAGATTTGAGCTTATTGCATCAAATAATTAAGACAAAAAAACAAAGATCCAAAAAATGTTAATATTTCAACACTCTCTTAAACTTAATTTTGTTACTCCAAGCAGACTACTCAATTTAATTAAAATCTTCGTGCTTGAGAGACTTGATGAAGATATCAGCTACTTGATCATGCATGTTCATGTACTCCAGTTGCACATTCTTTTTGGCGACACACTCTTTAATGCAGTAACGACGTATATCAATGTACTTACTTTGATCATGAAAGGCTGAGTTTTTAGCCATAGTAATTGCTGACTTATTGTCCATGAAAATCTCGGTCGGGTCCTCTTATGTGATATTCAACTTCTTTAACAGGTTTCATAACCAAAGTGCACGGCAAATACATGAAGTAGCAGCGATGTACCCCACTCTTCATGTGAAAAGAGTGAAAATCAATTGCTTCTTTGACATCCATGTGAAGGCCGTGTCTTCCATGTAGAACATTAAGAAGCCAACTTGTGCTTTTTGGGTCATCCATATCTCCACTCCAATTGCTACCGCTATATTCAACAAGCTTGTAATTATCAGAAATAGAGTAGTTAAGCCAATTTTGTTGTCCCTTGATATGGCTGCAATGACCCAAAATTTTGGACCCTCGAATGTCAACACAAATACACCCACAGTATTTATGTGTCGAACACCCAAGTGCCAGAAAGAGATAGTTGTGTAAATAAAAAGGAAATGAAATAGAACAATAAAGACCACAATATTAGAATCTCGCAAGCAAAACGACAACATATAATATCCAAAAAGACGGCACAAAGAGTTGTTCCAAAATATAGAGTAATTTCAGAGTTCCACAGCCCAAGTACCATCATCAGTCTGAACAGTTATAACTGCATGTCTTCACAGTGCTGATACATACATAATAATAGTGCAACGGAAAATAGAAATTGATAGATAAATGTAAGCCTTCAGCTCGTCTCCTGAATCTTTGAAGCGTCTATAGTCAAACTACTTTACTCAGCCTACTCAAAATAATACACGAGGAATTTAGAGAAAATAAAAACTATATGTCAGACATAAGTCTAGTATAAGAAACTCACATCCATACAACAGTAAATTTTAAGACCGTATGGATCACCGTAGCTGTTTTTCCCTCAGTAGAAGCTAAACTATTTTGATAAGTAAATATAGCGATATAATAGATAGTGCCTATGATGTAGAAAAAAAAATAGCTATGCTGTTTGCATCTCACAACATAACAATATTAGAAGTACACATTACCATAAAACTTAAGTAACAAAAGCAGCTTATATTAGCGTTTGAGCTGTTGGCACTATTGGAAGAAACATAAACCAAAAAACAATTGTTATTTAGTTGATCAGGTATGACATTAATAAGTAACACATGGAAGGCGGCATGTTAAAGTTTTCCTCATTATACCACGCCACTCATCTCTTCCCGCTTCTCCCATCTCTCATGCCCTAATTCACGAAAATCAAACTTCCTCTCAATCCCAAAATCTTCTCTCAATCACATCAAATCCAAATTCATTTCGTCGCTCTCTAATTTAGTTCGAGGTCCATCAATTTCTTGTTGAGTTTCGGCATTCCCGCGTGCCGTACGCGTCTGCTTCATCATGTCTAACTGGAGTCAACGGTCGAAGTCTCTCATGTCGGCGTCCCGATTGAACCTTCATTGCCTCCATCGAACATATAATCTGACCTTGACAACACATTGTAACAAAAAGAATTGTCAATGTTACATGCCACCAAACGTATGTATATATATATGTCCTGTGATGTGAGACTTTAACATTCAATTTATACACTCATTCCATTTACAATGCGAGTCACACCTAGCATTTCTCACCATAACTCGTATTCTGAAACCATCGCCAAAATTTAAATGGAATTGGACCTACGTTGTAATTCTCAATTATATCTTTTACATTTGAAGTTGACTAAAAATATTTCTCTACTGACCTTTATTTGCTTATGATTCTAGTCTATGAAAGCGTATGGGCGAAGGATTTAGTTGATGGAACAGATGAAAGCTTAGGAGGCCAAGGAAAAGTCAGTCTTGGTGAGGTGATAGAAAAAACAACTGCAGATCAAGATCCTTCAATGCCTAAGTGGGATCAGAGCACTCTCTTGTATCCTTCTATTGCAGGTATTTTTAATATCCAGCTATACTGAAAATAGCCACTTTTATATGTTATCATATTGATTCATACTTTGTAATATAACTAACAGAGGAGCAAAGGGGGAAATAAAGCCATGATGTTAAAGTTGAATGAAATAATGCTAAAATAATGTATGATGGGTTAATATGTGCAGTTACAAATGGTTCAATGCATGCATTTTTATTAATCAACCTAACTAGAATGGAAATAAAATTTGATTCACCAAATAATTAAATGCCTTCATTTCTTTATAAATATTGGAAAATGAGCTTCTCAAGAAGCGCAAGGCTGATAGCATTGGCAGATGCAAAATATCATAGTCTGTTTAGCTCCATTAAGACATCTCCGAAAATGTTATGCGCACATCTCCTTCAGTCTTCCATCTCCATGTGGATATCTTTATTATTTACTTTCCTGCACTGAGAGTTGTACGTGACCACTTGTATGTTTCTGTAATATGTACATACAAGTGCTACTAGCATAAATTTGTCAATCTTTGGTGACCTTAGGCAGTGACTCAAGTTATTGACTATATGGTGAACTCGAAAACAACACTTTGATATATTAAATTTCTTAATTCTCATATGAGACATTATTGATTTAAACACGTAAATTTGCTGGATTTCTTATTTTCTTCATTTTGTTTAGTATCGTAAAGAAAATAATTATTTAGTAATAAGTTTGCTTCTAACTGAGAAAATGATCATCTCTCAGTTCATTCCCAATAGTGGGGTAATGTGACCGTCAAGGTGCATTCCTGCGTGGAGGTCGTATTTGCTGAGGCATAACATTTTTTAAGTTTATGTAATGCCTATATGTATATTCATGCAGTGACAGTTATTCTAGTGATTTTTGACAATCTGTTCAACAAAGCACAGGATGAGAATCCTCGTAATGCTGAGGCAGAAATGAGGAAACTAGAAAAGGAGGCTTTTAAAGAGAAAACGTAGCTGCTTCAATGAAGGTCCATCAAATATCTCATTTTTTACCCCCGTGATTTGCTGAGAATATAAACACTAGAAAAAAATGGGAAGATTGTATATTTCCATATAGATTCAGAGTTCCCAGCGCCTGATGGTAAGCTTTGCGTTACACAGATATTAGATTTATATTTTCCATCATTTATTATGACAAAAAAACAGAACATATAAAGAACGGTTGTCTATGTGGAAATTGTTAGAATCTGTGTTTTGTAGCATTGTTTTGTGGAAAAGTGTATACAAAATCTGTAATATGCAGCAGTATATTGGGGGAAACTATATATATGATACAAAAACTTAAAAATCTTTACTTTATCTTATGTTTCACATCACTACATTATTATTGTTTCCCCTTATGTTGGAGCTGTACTGTATTATATCACCTGGAACATTAGTAAGTACATTTTTAATTTGAAATTTAGGTGCTAAATTGGTGCTAGAAATATGTAACTGAAGTAACCTATGCAAAGAAAGGAATCAAGATAAAAGGATGATCCTTGTCCATAGCTGTATAATTTCGTTTACAAAATGGCCTTTTCAGAGTTCTATGATCATTTAAAGTTAAAGGATGTAAATGAATGAGATAACATAACGTCTCATATTGTATCAAATTGCAATAAATGGATACGGGTAATAAGGCCCATATATTATATTATGTACAAACGACTGTACAAATACAGTCCAAAACTCATGTATTAAAAACAATCAATTCATATCAATACAAAGTCATCTGTTTATTCAAACCATATTTTCATCAAATTATATAATATGGTATCAAAACTATCCAAGGCTTAACATCATCAAATTTTTACTCACTGGTCGAAAAGAAGAAAATAGAGAAAACTGATTATTATCAGATTGATTATCATCATCTGATAATTAGAACCCATCAGAGTTTAATCTCATCATTTGGGTTTTTTAATCAAGATTCACCAAAGTTCAGTGCCCTGCTTGTACACAGCATTCCGGCTGCAATTCAAACTTTGGCAAACCCAAAAATTCAAAAATCAAGGCAGAAATCAAGAACTCAGTCAAATTTTTCAAGAAAAGTAAGTGCCATGCCGGGAACTTGTCAAAGCAGCCTCATCATTTAAGTTCGGCCGCAACAAACCTGATTCTTGATCACTGAAGAGGTTTTCTTGCATCTGCTCATCCCTCAGTCTTCTTGAATCAGTTAGTTTCTTTTTTATCATCATGATAGGAGATAACAGCAACACTGCAACATTTGAAAGTTCAGCCAATACACAACAGCTTGACGCTGCAACTGAGAATCTCATCAAAACTGTGATCAGCCCACAAAACCAGTTGATAACTGTTCATCTTGAAGATGACAATTACTTGCCATGGAAGCCTAAAATCGAAACTGCACTTCAAGGTTATGGCCTTGAAGGGTTTATTCTTGGTACCATCTCTATCCCTCCAAAGTTCATAACTAATCAATAAAGTAAATTGATCAGCAATAAAGAATACACAAAATATCATAGACAAGACATGCTTATAAATTCATGGTTATTATCATCTATTAGTACTAACTTGTTATCACAGGTTCTTGGCTGCAAAACATCTAACGAAATATGTTGTACGGTTGAGAGGATATTGTTATCCCACTTTTTGGCCAAAACTGGAATATCAACAAATTGGCAAGGAATGATGGATATCGGGATTAGAGATCGATTGGAAGCAAGGCCACAATCGATGACGTCAAAATTTGGTTGAGTTCCGATCGGAACGGGATCGATTGGAGAGGATGATAAGGATTATGAGAGGCTACGTTTCAAGTTTCAGGTCAATCGGAGTTCGGATGGAGGAGATATGATCGATACAAGGTAGGAAGGGGATACTGTTCGAATCCATCAAGGGGTCAAGGTGATGCTCATTTCGAATCCATCAGATTCGAACCCATCAGGTTTTTTTCAGTTCGACTCCATCAAGTTCGCATCGATCGAAGGCATGGCGCAAGGATGGTTCGAATCGATACACTTCATATCGATCAGGAGGTAAGGACTTCGTATCGATACCGTTCGTATCGATCGGCATGGACAAGGCTCGGTTATTTCATATCGATCAGAAGAGAAGGTTAGGTGGACTTCGGCTCGATGGCAACACACTCAGATTGGTAGGCAAGCGTGCAAAGGATAGGAAGAGATGGCATGCTTCGAATCAATACTCTCGTATCGATAGCAGATGGACTTTGGCATTTTCGTATCCATCAGGTAAAATCTCGCTTGTATCCATCAGGTAAGGCTTCGTTCGTATCCATCATCGTGCATGGTTTCGTACCCTCTGTTTGCCTTCCATTGGTATCGATAGCATTCAACATTTTCGTATCGACCGGATCGATACGAAATACTCCCCTTGCGATCGATACGAGAGCGAACGGTTGAGTACAAGAAGGAGTGATGGACACGTGCAAGCATGAAGCGTGGATACGTGCACGTCTCTAGGAAGGAAGCGTTCAACTCGGCGCGCCAAGTGGAGTCAGCACGCCGCATAATTCGAATCGACCCGGGAGGATAGCGCCACGTCATTGAGCGCGCGTGCATCAGATGGAGTCGAAGGTGATGGATTCGAACTGGTGGATTCGAAGACGACAGCCAGTGAAAAACCCAAATTCGAACCGATCATATCTCCTACACCAATGATCCAAATACAATGAAATTTTCACAGCAGCTTACACACAAGGTAAGGAATGTTCCTGCCAAGTTTCAGCTCGATTGGATCATTTTCTGATGGATACAAAGTCACTTTGTACCCATTACAGATCGAGTCGAAACTTGGTGGGGTCGGTCGCGTGGGCCCACTCACGTGCCAGAAGAAGTCTCTCGAAGTTTGAGCGCGATCTCAGCCTCCTACGCCTATAAATAGAGCCCCAGAGCCTACAGAAGAAGGATCTTTTGGCTATTGGACGTACAGACTCTGCCGGATTCGTTTCTGTACTTCAATACAACTATTGTACTCGAAATCCTTCATTATTACTGCTGTAATCATCTGTAATCAGCAAGGACTATCAATAAAAGTATAAAACTTTGGAGTGGACGTAGGCCGAAGATAGCCGAACCACTATAAATCTTGTGTCTTTGTGCATTATTTCTGAATTGCTGTTTGATATTTGTTAAGATCTGATATTTGTGCTTGAATATCATTGGTTTGTGTTCATACACTGGTGCTTTCACGGTATTTGGGGTTTGTGACCAATTTTGGTGCAAACACTTTGGTGCTTTCACTGAGAAGGACTAGCACCCGCTACATCGGATTTGAAGTTCAGGTTTAAAGAGTTTGAGGAGTCTTGATTTGAGGACAATGACTAGGCAAAATAGTAGAAGGCAAAGGGTTGAGAGAAGCCAACAGGAAGGAAGTCAACAAGCATCCTCTGAAGCTGGGGAAGGACAGACTTCGATCTACATAACCCAGGATGAGATGGAAGCTATGACAAATTCATTGAAGGAGAGATTGTTGAAAAGTCAACAGGAAATGATGCAGACTTTCTTTGAACAGATGAGAGCTGTAGGGACGCAGAACTTAGGAACAGCTATGACAGCTGTGGATGCAGGACAGGGGACTAGGGTTGTGGAACCCAATGGAGGACAGGGTACGGAGCCAGAAGGCAATCAACAAGGGCTTGGGGGCAGGCCCACAGGATCTAACACAGGAGGGCCTTTGGAAGGAGTTCAACGGGCCAGGGCTAACATTGCTTCTAGTGAGCCATATGAAAAGTATGTGCCGGAGTACCCTCGGGGCATGGGGGGCAATCCCTAACAGACAATACTGGATTAGTGGAGATCATTAGAAGAACTGTGCGAGGTGGTTTGACCAACAGAGACTTGGAAGGAGTGAACATGAGTCCGTTCGCTCGGGAAATAAGGATGGCTCAGAATCCACCTAAGTTCAAGCTACCTAGCGTGGAGGTATATGATGGGAAAGCAGATCCAACTGATCACTTGATGAGGTACACCAGACACATGGATGTGTTGGGGGCATCGGAGGAAGTAATGGCACGATGCTTTCCATTATACTTGACAAACCTAGCTGCAATGTGGTTTAGGCAGCTGGGAGAAGGGTTTATCAGGACTTGGAGGGAATTAGTGGAAAGGTTTTTGGGACAGTTTCGGGTTCATGTCAAGAGGCCAAAGAATGTGATGATATTGACATTGGTAAAGCAAAGGATGGATGAATCGTTTAGAGCTTTTCTAACTCGATTCAGTGTGGCAGTTTCTTCGGTGGATCGGCCTGATCCATCGATGATTTTAATGGCAGCAGTATCAGGAGTCAGGGAGGATTCAGATTTCAAGGTATCTCTGATACGAGATCCCCCACAGTATCTCGACAAATTCTTTCACGAGGCAGGGAGGTTCCTTCGGCAGGAAGATGCTAGTACGGATTTAAAGTTGAAAAAGGTTAATGCAACTGAGGATGGAGGACCATCCAGCAAAGGTTCGGATAAAGACAAAGGAAAAAGGAAGTTGGACGATGATTCTGGAAAAAATAGGAAGCAGTGGAAGGATCCAAAGTTTTCTACATACACAGGATTGAACGAGACGTTGGAGCGAATATACCTGGATACTCGAAATCGCCTTCCCTACCGAAGGCCGGCTAGGAGAGAACCATCAGAACGGGAGAGGACATCAGGAAGGCATTGTCTCTTCCATGATTTGGATGGACACGACACCAACAGCTGCAGGCATTTAAAGGATATAATCGAGGAGCATGTCAGGAAGGGACTGTTGCCACAATATGTCGGAACTCGGAATGCAACGGCGGAGTAGGGGCAACCGCCGCCTACCTCAAGCCACGATTGTGGGAGGCCCAGGAATGATGGTCGATTGATCATCCATTGACCTGGATAACATGAAATAAGTAGCGAACTACTGGCAAGCAATCAAGTCATTTACACATGTATGGGGACGGAGATAGCCCCTATGCATGCTCTAAATGATGATAAACTGCGATGCTATGGTTTGTGAAATTTATCTTTTGCTTTTGGATTAGAAACTGCTTTTCTTTTTGGATTTTGGTCTTGGAGTTTGGATTGAGCTCCTGGCTTTGCTTGCTTTTTGATTTAGATTTTTCTTTGGATGATTGTTTTCGGTTTTGCATGCTGGTTTGGATTTCTGGTTTTCTGGTTTTGATTTGGATTTTGGATTTTGGATTTGGATTTTGGATTTTGGATTTGGATTTTGGATTGGATTTTGATTGGATTTTTATCTGGTTTTTGATAAACGGTCGTCGGGTATGGATTATGCCTGGAAAGGGGTGAGTCACTCTGCCCGAACGTGGTAAATTGGCTCATTCAGGTCGTCGAGTATGGACTATGCTCGGCAAGGGTCCGTAGTGACCAGGATTCAGCCTATGACTTAGGCCCCATATTATCGATTATTGTTTCAGGTCATTGAGTATGGACTATGCTCAATAAGGGTCCGAAGAGACCAGAATTCGGCTTAGGACTTAAGCCATGGCTTTGTACAAACGTCCAGGGACACTGGACCACGGTCGTCAGGTGTGGATTGCGCTTGGCAAGAACCCGGAGAGGTTAGCTCAACGTCCAGGGTCACTGGACCACGGTCGTCAGGTGTGGATTGCGCTTGGCAAGAACTCGAAGATGTTAGCTCGACGTCTAGGGACGCTGGACCACGGTTGTCAGGTGTGGATTGCGCTTGGCAAGAACCCGGAGAGGTTATGGATTCGGATATCGACCCGGAGAGGTCCTAGATTCGGTTATTGGCTATTAGATAAGGATGGACTTAGACTCGGTTGTCGAGTTCGGATGGATATGGAATTCGCTAAGGCTTTGGTTATTAGATTTGGAATTGGGCATCGAATCGAAGCAGTCAAGGGTGACATACTCTGGCAGTACGGCTATAGACTTTGGATATTGGAATCGGGACTATTTAAAACACACCCTCTTATCACAAGGCATGTTTTGGGGGGCAAAGTGTTATCCCACTTTTTGGCCAAAATTGGAACATCAACAAATTGGCAAGGAATGATGGATATCGGGATTAGAGATTGATTGGAAACAAGGCCACAATCGATGACGTCAAAATTTGGTTGAGTTCCGATCGGGACGGGATCGATTGGAGATGATGATAAGGATTAGGAGAGGCTACGTTTCAAGTTCAGGTCAATCGGAGTTCGGATGGAGGAGATATGATCAATACAAGGTAGGAAGGGGATACTGTTCGAATCCATCAAGGGGTCAAGGTGATGCTCATTTCGAATCAATCAGATTCGAACCCATCAGGTTTTGTTCAGTTCGACTCCATCAAGTTCGCATCGATCGAAGGCATGGCGCAAGGATGGTTCGAATCGATACACTTCGTATCGATCAGGAGGTAAGGACTTCGTATCGATACCGTTCGTATCGATCGGCATGGACAAGGCTCGGTTATTTCGTATCGATCAGAAGAGAAGGTTAGGTGGACTTCGGCTCGATGGCAACACACTCAGATTAGTAGGCAAGCGTGCAGAGGATAGGAAGAGATGGCATGCTTCGAATCGATACTTTCGTATCGATAGCAGATGGACTTTGGCATTTTCGTATCCATTAGGTAAAATCTCGCTCGTATCCATCAGGTAAGGCTTCGTTCGTATCCATCATCGTGCATGGTTTCGTACCCTCTGTTTGCCTTCCATTCGTATCGATAGCATTCAACATTTTCGTATCGACCGGATCGATACGAAATACTCCCCTTGCGATCGATACGAGAGCGAACGGTTGAGTACAAGAAGGAGTGATGGACACGTGCAAGCATGAAGCGTGGATACGTGCGCGTCTCTAGGAAGGAAGCGTTCAACTCGGCGTGCCAAGTGGAGTCAGCACGCCGCATAATTCGAATCGACCCGGGAGGATAGCGCCACGTCATTGCGCGCGCGTGCATCAGATGGAGTCGTAGGTGATGGATTCGAACTGGCGGATTCGAAGATGACAGCCAGTGAAAAAGCCAAATTCGAATCGATCATATCTCCTACATCCATGATCCAAATACCATGAAATTTTCACAGCAGCTTACACACAAGGTAAGGAATGTTCCTGCCAAGTTTCAGCTCGATTGGATCATTTTCTGATGGATACGAAGTCACTTTGTACCCATCACAGATCGAGTCGAAACTTGGTGGGGTCGGTCGCGTGGGCCCACTCACATGCCAGAAGAAGTCTCCCGAAGTTTGAGCGCGATCTCAGCCTCCTACGCCTATAAATAGAGCCCCAGAGCCTACAGAAGAAGGAGCTTTTGGCTGTTGGACGTACAGACTCAGCCGGATTCGTTTCTGTACTTCAATACAACTATTGTACTCGAAATTCTTCATTATTAGTGCTGTAATCATCTGTAATCAGCAAGGATTATCAATAAAAGGATAAAACTTTGGAGTGGACGTAGGCCGGAGATAGCCGAACCACTATAAATCATGTGTCTTTGTGCATTATTTCTGAATTGTTGTTTGATATTTGTTGAGATCTGATATTTGCGCTTGAATATCATTGGTTTGTGTTCATGCATTGGTGCTTTCATGGTATTTGGGGTTTGTGACCAATTTTGGCGCAAACAGATATTCAACAAACAATCAGCTGCAAAGGTAATGCACTACAAAAGAAGGTTGCAAAAGATCAAGAAAGACAACTTATCCGTGAAAGATTATCTATCAAAGATCAAAGTAACATGTGATATGTTAGAAACAGCAGACCACAAAGTGTCAAACACAGAACAAGTTCTGACCATTTTAAATGGTCTTGGTGAGGAATATGAATCTATGGTGGCAGTGATCACATCAAAGAAAACCATGCCATCCTTAGAGTACATACATTCAACTCTCCTTGCTCAAGAAGGGAGAATTGGCCGAAAAAATTTAGTGGATGTAGATATGTCAATTAACTATGCAGTCAACTATAAAGGCAAAAGTCAAGGCAATAACAGAACAGATGAAACATATCAAAGAGGTGGTTACAACAACAGAGCAAGAGGCAGAGGCAATATTAGCAACGGACCAAAGTGCCAAATATGTGAGAAAATTGGCCACACTGCAGTCAAGTGCTACTTTAGATTCAATGCAAATTACATAGCAAGCCAAAATCAAAACAGTCAAAGAAGAGCAAATCCTAACGTTAACATGGCACAAGTTGACTCAAACAACCAATCAGATGCATCAAGAAATTGTCAACAAAATTCAGGTATAAAGATAGAAGATGTAGTAGATGAATGCTAGTATCCTGATTCAGCGGCCACCAATCACATCACAAATAATTTGGACAATCTGAATTTGGGACAGAAGAAGTACAAAGGTAAAGAGTCCATACATATGAGCAATAGTAAGAGTATTGAAATCACACATACTGGACACACTTGCATAAAATGACAAAGATTGTTGTATCTCAACAGTTTTTTGAGAGTACCATATATTAAAAAAATTCTAATAAGTGTGTCACAATTTGCTAGTGATAACAATATTTACTTTGAGTTCTATGCAAACTATTGCTTAGTTAAAGATGTACTTATTAAAGATATTCTTTTGCGGGGTAATGTTGACAAATGATTATACAAGTTTAATCTTGCTAATTTAAGAAAATCCAGAAGTTACGAAAAATCTTGTAATCTGTCCACTGTTACTAATGAGAAAAATAATGTGTTTGATGCTTGGCACAACAAGTTAGGACATCCCAATGTCAATGTTGTAAAACAGGTTTTAATGAATAACAAAATTTCTTTTGAAAATATTGCTCTATCATATGTATGTACTTTCTGTCAAATGGGCAAAAGTCTTATCATTTACTGAGTCACAAACAAACTATGAGAAACCATTTGAATTGGTTGCTGCTGACCTTTGGGGTCCAGCACCAATCAATTCATACTATGGTTTTAACTACTATATATTATTTGTTGATGCACGCACCAGATACACATGGATATACTTTCTCAAAACCAAATCAAAAACCTATAGGGCAACAGTACACTTTATTACAGAAGAAGAAAGACGGACTGGTCATAAATTAAAACTCTTGCAAACTGATGGGGGCACATAATTTAAACCACTCAATGATTTATTTCAAAAGAGAGGGATCATTCATAGAGTAACATGTCCATATACTTCTGAGCAAAATGATCTAGTTGAAAGAAAACATAGACATATTGTAGAGTGTGGTCTTACTTTACTAGCTCAAGGGTCTCTACCTATGAGGTTTTGGCCAGATGCCTTTAGTACCGCAGTCTACTTAATAAATAGGCTACCAACAAAAGTTTTGAAAAATAAGTGTCCTCTAGAGACATTGTTTAATATAAAACCAGATTACCATAGATTAAGAATATTTGGATGTCTGTGTTTCTCATATCTAAGACCTTACAATGTACACAAACTAAATTTTAGATCAACAGTCTATATCTTTTTAGGCTATGCAAGCAATCAAAAAGGTTACAAATGCTTGGACAGTAATGGAAAAATGTGTATAAGCAGACATGTTGTCTTTAATGAAAGTGTTTTTCCATTCTCTAGCATAGGTGTAAAGATAACTCAAAAAGTATACAATCCAAAGATTTCAATACCAGATATACCTTTGTATCAAACTGAATGCAGTAAGGAATGGATTGATGAAGTCTCAAATCACTCTAATCCACAACACACTATGTTCAATGAATCAGGTCATGAACAAGCAGAGCAATTTGATCAACACAATCACACTCTTGCAAGTAGTCGGTCACACAGAAAAAGTCAAGAAGGAGAATATGAGCATCAAGACAATACAAGTGAACAAGCATGCATATCATAGCCTACTAAAAGTAGGCGTCATATGGTTACTAGGTCAAAAAGTGGAATATTCAAACAAATATACACTGCAACTATCACATCAGAAGAACCAAGTAATTTTGATCAAGTAGTAAGCAATGAAAACTGGAAAAAGGCAATGGATGAGGAATATGACGCACTCATGAAAAACAAAACATGAAGTTTAGTTCGTCTACTAGAAAACAAAAATGTTGTGAGATGCAAGTGGACTATTAGATTAAAGAAAATTGCAGATAAAGCCAGGCTAGTGGCCAAGAGATATGCACAACAATAGGGGTTCGATTTTGATCAAACATTTTCACTAGTTGTTAAACCAACTACAATCAGAGTAGTTCTTACTATAGCATTGCACAAAAAATAGAAAACCAGACAACTAGATGTAAACAATGCTTTCTTGAATGGAGAGTTAAATGAAGAAATCTGCATGGAGCAGCCCCAAGGATATAGAAAGAATAAAGAACTAGTTTGCAAATTAAATAAGGCCATTCATCGTCTTAAACAAGCTCCTATAGTGTGTTTTAACAAATTATAATCCACATTGACAAGTTTATGATTTCAACCTGCTAAATCAGACAATTCACTTTTTATAAAAAAATCTAGTGCTTTAGTTATATATATACTAATATATGTTGATGATCTAATTATTATAGGAAGTGATGAGTCAGAAATAAGGAACATTTTTCATTTCTTTAGATCAACAGTTCTCAATAAAAGATCTTGAAGCACTAAGCTACTTTCTAGGCATAGAGGTTACAAGAATATCTGAATCAGAAATGTTTTATGTCAAAGAAAGTACATCATGGAAATTCTACTTAAAGCAAAGATGGAAGGAGCAAATTCATTGCCAACACCAATGGTGACAAATCGTCAACTATCAAAATACAGGGGAGAACCCATATTTAACACCAAACAATACAGATACTTGCTTCCTGTTAAGCAGGTCGCAGGTTCGATTCCCGTCTGCCCTATCTCAATTTCAAGGCGTGTAAATGGGTCCCTGTTAATCCTATAAAGATGGTTGGGGGCATCAAATCTCTGTGCTAGGCTGGCTAACCTCCCTCCTGTCTATGGTCGGACCAGGCAGTTTGGGGGCTCCTCCTATCCCTTCGATTTCATCAGGGCTCTGGGTTGAGTTTTTTATAAAAAAATACAGAAGTATTGTTGGTGCTTTACAATATGCAACTATTACAAGACCAGAAATATCATACAGTGTTAACAAAGTTTGTCAATTTATGAAAGATCCAAAAGATAGACATTGAAAAGCTGTAAAGAGAATTCTCATATATATAAAAGGAACAATCAACTATGGTCTAAAGCTTAAAGCATGCAAGCATCTAAAAATAATTGCTATGCAGATGTAGATTGAGCTACAGATCCTGATGACAGAAGGTCTACTATATGCCACTGTATATATATGTAGGAAACAATCCAGTCTCATGGCGTTCTAGAAAACAACAAACAGTGTCTAGATCAAGCACAGAAGCAGATTATAGAACCATAGCATGTGCAACAGCAGAAGTCATATGGATACAATCATTGTTAAGTGAACTGAATGTGTACAAATGCAATACCGGTGATATGGAATGAAAATCCAAGTGCTATTTCATTATCAGCCAATCTAGTTCGGCATTCCAGAACAAAATATATGGAAATAGACTTGTATTTCATTTGAGAGCAAGTAATGAAAGAAAAACTGTAAGTAAATCACGTACCTTCAACTTACCAAACTGCATACTTTTTTACAAAACCATTGTCTACAAAGAACTTTACCAGATTAAGAACCGAACTCAGAGTTAGTGAAAAGCAAGAGACTTTGGACATTGTTAAGAATCATTTTCTCAAAAACGAACACGAGTTGGAATTGATAGCATCCGCATGTCCAAATCAGACTCAGATTCACTCATCAACAACAAATCAAGTACATATCTGTGCAAAATATTAAAAGATCTGTACTCGAAGCGTTATTACTCCTAAATCGAGCATTTATCAAGCTCTAAATGACAGATCTGAACAAATATAAAAAGGATTTAAGCACTTCCTCCCAAAATCAGATATCTTTCTCAACATCTCTCATTCTCGCTCAGATCTCAATTAAAGAAATAAGTAAGTTTTGGCTGTCAACCAACCATCTTTTTCCTAAACCAGTCTATTTTCTGGAGAAAAAGAAGAGATTGGACGAGAATGAAGTGAAACCGCTATTGAAGACAAACCCTAAATTATTTTGAAGGGGGAGTTAAAGGATGTAAATGAATGTGACAACATAACGTCTCATATCGTATCAAACTGTAATAAGCGGATACGGGTAGCAAGGCCCATATGTTATATTATGTACAACTACAGTCCAAAATTCATGTATTAAAAACAATCGATTCATATCAATATATACACAATCATCTGTTTCTTCAATTTTCATCAAATTATAATATTTAATAACAAGGAGACTGCTTTCAAACTCAAATTCAACAACTGCATATGTTTGTGCTCTTAAAAATATTAATAATATATTCAACTGTAAAATTATTAATTGATGAAATACTAGGATCGTCTAACTTTCAGTTTCTTCAAATTGAGATTAATGTTCTTGCTTGTAGCAAAATTTTAGTCGAATTCGTGCATAAAACTTATAAATGAACATTATCACCAAAGTTTGAAGTTGTCGAACTCTTCAGACTATGGTATGGATAATAATATATCTGCATATGCTTATTTCTTTATAATAGCGAGTATTTGTGTCCATGGACGTTAGAATTGGTCAAATTTATCGACCCGGTTAACAACCATACATCTGAAATACCAAATAATGAAACTTGATCCAAAATAAAACCATTTCAATATCAATCTTTAAGAAATAAGGGAGATAAGAAATATGATAATAATATATTTGTGCATGATTTTACATAAAAGCAATATTCACACCAACAATGACTTAGAAACAGAATTTCTTACGCATAAGTTATTTCCTGGAACGCTCTGATCATATATTCATTTTCAATATTTGTGCAGCATGCATAGAGCACTTATTAGCTTGAGCATATTTCTTATTCCCTTTGCTCCTAATGGTCTTTCATTTTGGTCATAAAAACGATCATGGGTAAATGTCACTGGTTATTCAATAATTTTCTTTTCAAAGCTTCAGTAAAAGTTACTATTGAAATCATAAAAAGTAGAACCCTTATCATAGCGTGATTGAGTACATATATATTTTATTTTCCTTACAAAAATAAATATGTTGCCTAGCAATATATTTTTCATATTCATGGATGCATAAACATTAAGAACAAAATTAAGTAAACATGGGTTGTATTATGAGGATAAAAGCTCACGTGAACACTGAACAAATTGCTCTAGGTTTTCCTTCATATTTTTTCTGTTTTGGTGCTAGTTTATGAATCACATGCCGAGTTGCTGACTGATCGCAACCCTCTGTTTTGGTGCTAGTTTGTTAATGATTGAGGGGAAATAAATCTCATTAAATGCCTATGAAGTTCGACCAGAGAACGTTAAGATAAAAATATATAGTTTTATCACTTTATTGATGATCATTGCTAGTTCTAAATAATTGTTACTTAAGCATGGTTGTCTGTTTGTATTAACTGGGTGTCCATGACTTGTAAGTCTAAACCGTTTGAATCAATAGTTGGATTATGAACACAAAGCTTTGTATGTGAAATAAAGTGAAAGATAATATCAAAACAAGATAGAACAATGAGTCAATGTGAAGAAGAGTTCGTGACTTGACAAAGCAGAGCCAAATCACTCAAAACAAAGATGAGAATCCGTACAAAATCCCTAGTGAACTATTAAGCAAAAAGCCAAACAGATTTGACTGCTTTTTATGTTATTAACATTGTACATTTTAGAATTTTCTTTCATAATTTATGATAATGTACATCACACTGTTTATAAACTTTGTATACTTATCGCTTTGTCGTATTGCTTAAGATGAGTTATTGTGACGCAGCGGATTAATCAAACAAAACTTCAATCGGTGAAATGTAGCAATCGGTGAGTTGAAGATACCAAAATGCCCAAGTTCGTTGATCCAAAGATACCGAACTCTAGCTATCTCAAACACGTTGATAGCGCACTATACCGTGTTCAAAGATCTACGATTCTTCGCACGTTGATCTAGCGCACTAGATTCCGTGAATCGGCTTCTACGATCGTTGAATCGAGCGCACCCGATTAACCGAAAGAGGAGATAGGAGATTACACTCAACTACCAATTGGTATGAAAGCACAAAGCTAACAAAAGAGAAATTTTATTCAAAATCAACAACCCCAAAAATTTACAACACACCCGCTATTTATAGGCATTACAACTCAACACAACATACAACACTCAACTCCTAGGTCGGCACCGGCTCAACAAATACGACTCATCTCGGCCGACTCAACATAAGTCGCTGCCGACTCAACAAGGCACGACTTAAAGACACAGCGGGTCACACGACTCAACACATGTACAGCCCCAACAATACACGACTCAAAAAATGCAACCGACTCATCAAACCCAGCAACCCACGACTCAATTATATACCGACTTAAAAACTCGCGACATACGACTCATACAAGACCGACTCATATAGTATATACATGACTCGTCTCAACACGACCGACTCAAGATACACAGCTTATCTCCTTGCCGACTCATCTTAGGTCGTAGCCCCTTAGCTCGGTCCCGACTCATCCTTTCTGCATTAACTCGCACCTTTCCTTCCTGTGTTCCATTGAATCGGGAACGACTCATACTAAGTCGTAAACGACTCATCTCCGAAGCCCACTTTGCTCGACCTATGTTATCTCCCCCTTGTAAACTCTTAAACCGGAAACGACTCATCACTTTAAATTGTGGACGACTCATCAAGCAGGAACTCCTCCAAGCTTTGTTAAATCGGCACCGTCTCATGCTCCCCCTATCTCGTGACCGACTCATCAAGCATGCATGTTTTAAACTTGTGTACGCCTTACGAGTTAAATCCGAAGCTCCTTGACTCGTGCATGATTTAATATGGTTTAACTTCTGAATTCCTATATGCCTTGCTGCATCATCCTTCCCAGGTTGAGAAAAATTCGACCTCGAATTTGCAAATTCTTTCTCATCAAAATGTTCATCCCCATGATACGGAATTAAATGTTTAACGTTAAAAATATCAGAAGTATAAACATCATCTGGTAGCTTTAATCGATAAGCATTCTCATTAATTTTCTTCAAAACTTCCACTGGACCAATTTTTCTGGCTTTCAACTTGTTGTAAGCACCCACTGGAAAACGATCCTTTGTCAATATAGCATAAACCAAATCACCTTCGTTAAATTCAACATTTCGACGTTTCAAATCTGCAGACTTCTTATACTTCTCATTCGACTTCTCCAATCGTTCCTGAACGATTTTATGACATTCATTCAGCTCTTCAACAAAATCAGTAGCTCGTTTAACTGTTCTCTTTGACTGTGGTACAACTGCTAAATCCAACGGCCCCCTGGGTAAATTTGAATAAACAATCTGAAACGGACTGAATCCTGTGCTTCGATTTACTGCATGATTATGAGCAAATTCTGCCTGGCATAGCTTCATGTCCCAACTTCTCAAATTATCCTGTACAAGACAACGCAACAAATTCCCCAATGACCTATTAACAACTTCTGTCTGCCCATCAGTTTGCGGATGATAAGCACTACTAAATTTCAGTTTCGTTCCCACCATCTTCCACAAACTCAACCAAAAGTGACTCAGAAAACGAGTATCTCTATCAGAAACAATAGATTCTGGTAAACCATGAAGTCTATAAATCTCCTTGAAAAATAACTGTGCTACTCGAACTGCATCTGCTGTCTTCTTGCAAGCAACAAAATGTGCCATCTTCGAAAATCTGTCCACCACAACAAATATCGAATCATTTCCCCTTTGAGTTCTCGGCAAACCCAAAACGAAATCCATGCTGATATCAACCCATGGCTTAGATGGTACTGGTAATGGCATATACAACCCTGCATTCGTTGCTGTCCCTTTTGAAACTTGGCAAATATGACATCGCTCCACAAATCTCTCAACTTCTTTTCTCATCGATGGCCAAAAGTAAGATTGCGAAATCAACTGTAAAGTACGATCACGGCCCACATGCCCTTCTTCATGTAATTCCTTCACAATCTTCATCCTCAAACTACAATCCGGAATACATAAACGATTTCCTTTAAACAGAAAACCATCAACCAACATGAATTCATCGGCAATCCCATCCTTCACTTTTTCAACATATTTCACAAAGTAAGGATCTTCTTCAAGCATCTCTGGCAACATTTCAAACCCCGTCACTTCAATCTTCATTGTCGTTAGTAAATGACTCCTCCTACTCAAAGCATCTGCTACTCGATTCGTCACCCCTGATTTGTGTTTAACGACAAAAGTAAACTGCTGCAAATAAGCAATCCATGACGCATGTCTCGCAGAAATCTTATCTTGCCCCTGTAAATGTTTCAAAGCTTCGTGATCAGTGTACAGAACAAATTCCTTCTGAAATAAGTAATGTCTCCAATGCTTAACCGTCTGAACAACAGCATAAAACTCAACATCGTATGTACTGTATCTCATCTTTGCCCCTGACAACTTTTCGCTGAAATAAGCAACTGGCTTCCCATTCTGGCTCAGAACTCCTCCAATACCAACCTTCGAAGCATCAGTATGCAATTCAAACAACAACTGAAAATTAGGTAGAACAAGAATTGGTGCAGACGTCAACAATTCCTTGATCCTTTCAAAGGCAACCCCCGCTTCCTCTGACCACACAAACTGTTTACCCTTCATGCAATCAGTCACTGGAGCCATCACGCTACTGAAGTGTGGTATGAACCTTCGGTAGAATGACGCTAGCCCATGAAAACTTCTCACTTCTGTAATTGTCTTTGGCTGTGGCCAATTCTTGACTGCTTCAACTTTGCTCTGGTCAACTTGAATACCTTTCCCTGAAACAACATAACCCAGGAATAAAACAGTAGGTGTCATAAACACACATTTCTTTGTAGCAGCATAAAATTGTTCTTCACGAAGAATAAGCAACACTTCCCTCAGATGTAGAACATGCTCCTCCGTACTCCTGCTATAAATCAAAATATCATCGAAATACACCACGACGAACTTTCCAATGAATGGTCTAAAAATTTGATTCATCACCCGCATGAATGTACTAGGTGCATTAGACAAACCAAATGGCATAACCAACCATTCGTACAACCCCTCTCTAGTTTTGAAAGCTGTCTTCCATTCGTCTCCAGGTCTGATACGAATTTGATGATAACCACTCTTCAAATCAATTTTCGAGAATATAGTTGCCCCACTCAACTGATCCAACAAATCATCCAACCTCGGCATAGGAAATCTGTAACGAACAGTGATCTTATTCAAAGCTCTACTATCAGTGCACATTCTCCAAGTTCCGTCCTTCTTTGGTACTAACAATGCAGGTACAGCACACGGACTCAAACTTTCCTGAATACGACCCTGTTCAAGTAATTCTTCCACCTGCCTTCGTAACTCCTCATGTTCCTTCGGACTCATTCTGTAATGTGGTCGGTGTGGTAACACTGCTCCGGGAACAAGATCAATCTGATGTTGAATGTCTCTAAGTGGTGGCAACTCCTTTGGCAACTCCTCTGGAAAGACATCTTCAAACTCTTCCAAAACTGGCTTTGCTTCTTCGGGAATCTCAACTTCTTCACTACTCTCTCTCCCAATCAACAAAAACACTTCCGGTTCTTCCTCCACTTCTTTAACAAACTCCTTCAAAGTCAACAGAGTTTTCAATTCTTCAATCTCTTCTAGCTTGCTCTCCTTCTGCTGCTGTCTCTTAGGAACTAAAGTGATTTTAGTACCCTCGAACATGAAACTGTAACTGTTGGCACGACCGTCATGCTGAACTGCTCTATCAAACTGCCATGGTCTGCCCAACAATAAGTGACAAACATCCATATCTACGACATCACACCAGATTTCATCTTTGTACTTCTTTCCGATTGAAAAATTCACACAAGCTCTTCGACACACTTTCACTTCACCTCCTTTCCTTAACCATGCTAGCTTGTATGGTTTAGGATGCTTCTCGGTCTTCAAATTCAACTTCCTAACTGCCTCTGTAGAAATAATATTATCACAACTCCCCGCATCAATAACGAACTTGCAAACTTTCCCCAGAATAGTACATGTCGATTGAAAAATATTGCTTCTCAGCCAACTACAATCCTCCTCTTGCTTAGGTGTCAAACAACTTCTCCTCATCATAAGATTACAACCTTCATCACCCGACACTTTTTCTTCCTCCTCAACATAAGGTACATTTGAATACTCTGCCTCCTCACCATCATCTGCTTCAACCTCTGCAACCATGGTTCTCTTCTTCGGCTTCGGACATTCGTTGCTTTTGTGACCCAACTCCTGACAATTATAACATTTGAAAATACTGCTAGCCCTTGCCTTCTCAGCCTCCTTCACCACTGGCTTGGTAACTGGTTTAGGAGTATTAGAACTTCCGCCAACACCCCTTGCTTGGTTATTGGAATTAGTAAACACACCACCTCCACGCCTTCCTTGTTTCTCCCAAGCTAACGCTTTCTGATGTGCCTCTACAACGGATCTAGGATCAAACATATTAACCATATCCTGGATCTGCATTCTCAAACCCCCAACGAATCTAGCAGTTAACTGCTCTTCTGTCTCCATGATATCATTCCTGGCAATGAGTTGGTAAAATTCATCAGCATAATCACTAACAGACTTTGTCCCCTGCCTCAGATTCTGCAACCTCTGATACATAAGTGACTGGTAATTATAAGGTAAGAAAGTAGATCTCATCAACTTTTTCATCTTCTCCCAAGATTCTATCTTTGACTTCCCCATTCGTTCTCGAGTAAGTTTAGTTTGCTGCCACCATGCCAATGCTCTCCCCCTCAGCCTTGTAGCAACTAACTTCACCCTTCGATTCTCCGGCACCTCCTTGAAATCAAAGATTTCCTCCACATTAGACAACCAATCTAAGAATTCCTCAGCAACCATCCCGCCTTTAAACTCCGGAATCTCCATTTTCATACCCGACTCCCAACGACGGTCATCCTCCACATCACGGTAAGAATTTCGAACTTGGTCTCGATCTCGATAATGAATACTTGCTCTATCACCCTCTTCAACAAAATCAAAAGTACGCCTACATCGATCTCGACCAATGTCATCCCTTTGTTCATGCATGCTTCTTTGACTATGTCTCTCCTCATCTCTATATGCTTCATGGTCAAATTCACGTTGACTTCTTCTCTCTTCATGTGCATAGTCATGATGATCTCTTCGTGATGAAATTGATGTTTCTCTTCTATCTCTACAAGAATGTGGCGATACCCTCCTCGCTTCCGTAACCGATGGCGAAACTCGGTTTCCTCCATGGTTCGAGTTTGGTGATCTCCTTCTTTGATTCAAATCATTCATCAATCTCTCCAATTTACCAATGCCTTCATCAAATTTTTCATTAATACGTTGTTCCATAAGCTCGGCTTCTTCTCTACGATACAAAGCTTCAACGTTTTGATGTCGGTTAGCTCTCCTCGGTGGCATGGTTAAAAACTTCACAAAACTTCACACAATACAACCAACAATGTCTCGGCTATCCATTACAAACACTTCAATGCACACAACAAGGCACGGCCACTCCCAAGTATACACGGCCTTCACACTTTAATCCTTGGCGCGCAAAAACCCAAGACCAAATTCAAACACCTTTGCTCCTTTTGATCCAAAATGAAATGGATCCAACACTCCAAACTTGATGCAATCCAATATGACACGATGAACTACTTCAAACTTCAAAAACTTGGCTCCAAGAATCAAACTTAGCTATGATTGGCTAAGTATGGCTCTGATACCAAAACTGACGCAGCGGATTAATCAAACAAAACTTCAATCGGTGAAATGTAGCAATCGGTGAGTTGAAGATACCAAAATGCCCAAGTTCGTTGATCCAAAGATACCGAACTCTAGCTATCTCAAACACGTTGATAGCGCACTATACCGTGTTCAAAGATCTACGATTCTTCGCACGTTGATCTAGCGCACTAGATTCCGTGAATCGGCTTCTACGATCGTTGAATCGAGCGCACCCGATTAACCGAAAGAGGAGATAGGAGATTACACTCAACTACCAATTGGTATGAAAGCACAAAGCTAACAAAAGAGAAATTTTATTCAAAATCAACAACCCCAAAAATTTACAACACACCCGCTATTTATAGGCATTACAACTCAACACAACATACAACACTCAACTCCTAGGTCGGCACCGGCTCAACAAATACGACTCATCTCGGCCGACTCAACATAAGTCGCTGCCGACTCAACAAGGCACGACTTAAAGACACAGCGGGTCACACGACTCAACACATGTACAGCCCCAACAATACACGACTCAAAAAATGCAACCGACTCATCAAACCCAGCAACCCACGACTCAATTATATACCGACTTAAAAACTCGCGACATACGACTCATACAAGACCGACTCATATAGTATATACATGACTCGTCTCAACACGACCGACTCAAGATACACAGCTTATCTCCTTGCCGACTCATCTTAGGTCGTAGCCCCTTAGCTCGGTCCCGACTCATCCTTTCTGCATTAACTCGCACCTTTCCTTCCTGTGTTCCATTGAATCGGGAACGACTCATACTAAGTCGTAAACGACTCATCTCCGAAGCCCACTTTGCTCGACCTATGTTATCTCCCCCTTGTAAACTCTTAAACCGGAAACGACTCATCACTTTAAATTGTGGACGACTCATCAAGCAGGAACTCCTCCAAGCTTTGTTAAATCGGCACCGTCTCATGCTCCCCCTATCTCGTGACCGACTCATCAAGCATGCATGTTTTAAACTTGTGTACGCCTTACGAGTTAAATCCGAAGCTCCTTGACTCGTGCATGATTTAATATGGTTTAACTTCTGAATTCCTATATGCCTTGCTGCATCATATTGAATCCCTGTTAATTTAGTTTGGTAGCACTGCTGCAGCGATGTTCTCTGAAGTGAAGAGCTACTGACATAAAGAGGTCTGAGGCAAGATCTTGCGGCTAGATGAAGATCGTCTGAGATGCTTTGTATGTTGGTAAATTCTCATAAATTTTGAATCCGAGCAGAGAAATCGAAGAAAGAAAAGTAGAAATTCAGCTCAAAACTACAGGTAACAAAATAATCTTTCTATATTTCCCTTTTTCTTTTTTGTAACCATTGCAATAGGCATCAATCTTAGCATGTAAACTAGATCATCATGTGCGAATAAATCAAAATGACACTGACATCAAATCAATCATCCTTTATTAGAAACATTTATTTACTATTTTATCTTACCTTATGAAATCTTCCAGGTTTAATTACAAAATGAAAAGAAAATGAATTATTGCTTTTTTATTGCTTTCTGTACAACACAGAAATTACCATACAATTCTGTATATCACATTTTTTTATATAGACTTCTCTGGACTTCTGGGCTTTGAGACTTGTACAAAAGAAATAAATATATGGGCCATGCCCGTTTGTATTTTCATAATACTGGTTTGCTTGCTTTAACCTAATCTCTCAATACCCCCCTCAAACCAGTTCGAGGGTTAAGCTTATATTCTTTCGGTAATGGCCACCGCGAATAAATGATTCTCAAAGAATTCTTCGATTTTTTTTCTTTGATCTGATAAATTGAGATTTGAAGGTAAAAGTAAATGAATCTGAAATGGTTGCGGCTTCGTTTTGACGAGCAAACCTCAGATTTAACCATCAACTTCATAAGTTACGAGCTTTGCAAATAAAATCAGTATAACTGGTAGATCTGGAATGGTTGAGGCTTTACTTGGACGAGCAGACGTCAGATTTCTCGGTTGCTTGCAAATAATTCAGAGCTCTATGCTCTGAGTTTAGATTTATTTCATCAATATTTAGTTCACTTCTGAATCTGGTAAAGTTGATCTTTGACAAAGCTTTCGTAAAAATATCAGCCTTTTGGTAAGTGGAAAGTATGTGATTAACCTTTAGCTTTCCCATTATAACTTGTTCTCGAACGAAGTACAAGTCTGATTCCATGTGCTTCGTTCTGGAGTGTAAAACTGGATTTGCGGTAAGAGAAATGGTGCTGAGATTGTCACACCAGATAGTTGCTGTAGTATCAGTTTTGATGTGTAGTTCTTTTAACAGTGATTCTACCCATATAATTTCAGCGGTTGCACTTACAACACTTCTGTATTCTGCCTCTGTGTTAGATCTAGATACTGTTGGTTGTTTCTTAGCACACCATGATATCGGATTTTTGCCTAAAAAGATACAGTACCCAGATGTTGACTTTCTGTCACCACTGTCAGTGACCCAGTCAGCATTTGCGTAGCTATTGATGTTGAGTATCTTGCTTGCATGTAGAATAAGTCCCTGATTTATGGTGCCTTTAAGGTATCTCAATATTCTCTTGACTGCCTTCCAGTGATTATCTAGTGGCTTTTGCATGAATTGGCTGACTTTATTGAAACTGAATGATATGTCTGGCCTTGTTATTGTTGCATATTGTAATGCTCCAACAATTCTTCTGTATAATTTCTCGTTTTCGATTGGTTCTCCTTTGTTTTTTGATAAGTGTGAACTGCTAGCCATTGGTGTTGAGAGTGGGTTTGCCTTATCCATTTTTTCTTTTACCATAATTTCTGAAATATATTTCTTTTGACACAGATGTAACTTGTTGTCAGGAGTTCTTCTAACTTCTATGCCAAGAAAGTAATTTAACTCTCCCAAATCTTTAATTGAAAATTCTTTGTTTAAGTGTTGTGTGACTCTGTTGATTTCTGTCTCACTGTTACCTGTAATTATGAAGTCATCAACATAAATAAGCATATAAGTAACAGTTGAATCAAAGAATTTAATGAAAAGGGAGTTGTCAGATTTTGTTGAAATATAGTTGAGACTGGCTAGAGTCTGTTTCAGCTTGTCAAACCACACTCTTGGTGCTTGCTTGAGTCCATAGATTGCTTTATTTAGTTTGCACACCACTCTTTCATTTCCTTGTTGTCTGAACCCAGGTGGTTGCTCCATGTATACCTCCTCTTGTAATACACCATTTAAGAAAGCATTATTTACATCTAATTGTTTAATGATCCAATTCTTATACAAGGCTATAGTTAGTACAATTCTGATGGTAGATGGTTTCACAACTGGTGAAAAAGTTTCAGTAAAATCAATCCATTTTGTTGTGAATGTCCTTTTGCTACCAATCTAGCCTTGTATTTTATAATTGTACCATCAGGATTTTTCTTTAATCTATAAGTCCATTTACAGCCTATGACATTTTTATGTTCAGGTAACTGAACAAGATTCCAGGTTTTATTTCTCATAAGTGCATCATATTCCTCCTTCATGGTTGTCTTCCACTTCTCATCTTGTATTGCTTGATAATAAGTACTGGGTTTCTTATTGAATATTTCTTCACGGTATATTTTTGGTTTAAATATACCACTCTTTGATCTTGTTATCATATGAAGACCACTATCTTTATTTCCAGGATCAATCTGTTGAGCTTCATCCCTCATTATGCTTTCCTGCTGAGTATTGGATGATTGAGAATCATTCAATACTGAATGGTGATCTACATGACTGATATTGTCTTGTTGTGGGGACTGATATGAGCCTTCAGATTCTTCATTCTGATCATGGCTAGAAACATTTCTAGTCATTTGTTGTTGTTGAACAACATTGTTCTCATCCTGAGACATCTGTCTCTCTATAGGTATGATTATCTCAGGTATAGGAGGTATTGAGATTTTTGGATTTTACAGTTTTTTTGTAGTATTGTTTTCAGACTTGCTGAAAGGAAATTAATACTCATTAAAGGTTACATGTCTTGATATGTAAATCCTACCTTTGTTGTCAAGACATTTGTCGCCTTTTTGATTATTTGCATACCCTAAAAATGTACAAGGGGCAGACCTGAATTCTAACTTATGTGTCTTGTAGGGTCTTAAACAGGGGAAGCACATGCATCCAAATATCTTTAGACTCCGATAGTCTGTCCTGATGTTTCTCAGTGTTTCAAGTGGACTTTTAAGTTGTAAAACTTTGGTTGGCAATTTGTTGATAAGATACACTGCTGTTGAGAAAGCATCAGGCCAGAATTTTAGAGGTACAAATGCTTGTGCAAGAAGAGTTAGACCTGTTTCCACAATGTGCCTGTGCTTCCTCTCAATTAGACCATTCTGCTCAGAGGTATGTGGACAAGTTGTTCTGTGATTTATTCCTTTTTTTTTGAAAGAATTCTTTGAGTGGTAGGAACTACTTGCCACCATCAGTTTGAATAATTTTTACTTGGCGGTTTGTTTGTTTTTCAGCACTTGCTATAAACTGCGTTACTGCATTACAAGTTTCAGATTTGCTTTTAAAAAATAAATCCACACATATCTAGAAAAGGCATCAATAAATGAAATATCGTACTTGTAGCCATAATCAGTAGATATTGGGGCTGGTCCCCACAGATCTGTGGCAACAAGTTCTAGTGGCTTAACATAATCAGTATTTGAATCTGGAAATGCAAGTTTGTGACTTTTGCTCATTGGGCAGTAAGTGCAGGTGTAGAATGAAGGAATATTTTCAATATGAATTTAACTATTGTTACTCAAAACATGTCTTACAATTTTCATACTGGGGTGACCCAATCTAGCATGCCAGACATCATAGCTATTGTAACTTTCAACAAATTTTGTTTCAGACATGTTACACCAGTTTTTCATACTATCATGTTTTCATGATTTTGCAACATCAGATTTGTATAATCCCCTACATTCTCTACCGTGCAAAAGAATTTCATATGTTAGTGCATCTTTTACTAAGCAAAACTTTGGGTGAAATTCAAAATATACATTATTATCCTTTGAAAATTGTGAGACACTCATCAGATTCTTTCTGATAACTGGTACTCTCAAAAGATTATTAAGATATAATTGTCTAGCACCTATAATACTTGCATTTCCAGTGTGTGTTATATGAGTTGCTTTGCCATTACCCATATATAGTAAATGTTTACCTTTGTATTCCTTGTTTCCAAGATTCAAATTGTTGAGATTATTTGTAACATGATTAGTTGCTCCGGAATCTGGGTACCAACTATCATCTTGAATGTCCTTTACCTTTGCTAAATGACTGGTTGTGTTTTCTGATTACTCCTTGCATCCTTGTTGAACATTTACCATGTTTGCACTAGAATCATTCTGTCTTGAGTTGCCAGTATTTTGTTGAGATGGTGTATAGTTAGCATCAAATCTAAAGTAGCATCTGTTTGGTGTATGACCATATTTCTCACAGATTTGGCACCTTGTCCTGTTGCTGTTGTTTGTATATCTGCCACCTCTTCCTCTTGATCTATAACTCTGACCACCTCTTTGATTACTGTTGGATTGATTTCTGTAGTTGTGGTTTCTTTCTTGATTTCTTCCTCTATTGTTAGTAACATAGTTTGCAGAATATTCAAGATTTGTTGAACTTTTTTTGCTCTAATGTCCCTTCATGTGCTAGTAATATGGAGTGTACATATTGTAGTGTTGGTAAACTTTCTGTTGATGATATCACAGCTAAACTGATTCATACTCTTCATCTAATCCACTTAACAAATATAATATTTGCTCTGTGTCACTTTGCCCTGTAGAGGCTAACTGATCACAAACAGTTTTGGTTTTGGACAAGTACTCTCTCATAATCTGATTGCCTTTCTTTAAGTTGTGCAATTGTCTTTTGTACTGCATAATTCTTGCAGCAGATTGAGAACTAAAAACTTGCTCTATTGTATGCCAAATCTCATAGGCAGTTTTGCAACCTATTAGTTGCGGTAGAAGACTTGCACTGATTGAAGACAATAACCAAGAATTGACCAAACTATCTTGCCTTTCATGTATAATATATTCTTGATTATCAATTAACTTCCCTTGTGCATCTACAGTGAATCTTGGTGGTTTAATGATGGTTCCAAGAACATATTCCTGAAGATCATAAGCTTTAATTGCAGTCTCCACTTGAAATTTCCAGAGTAAATAATTGGTTTCATCAAGTGGGGTAGTTATAATCTGGCTATGTGGTTTGATGATGGTTTTGAGGAGTTCTTGGGTGACATTGAACTGATTTTGGATGGATTTGGAGACAGAAGTGGGTGAGACAGCACTATTATCATTCCCTTCAGCCATTAATGAAGAAATTACAGCAAGAAGTAATGAAAAGGATCAAGATTGCCAGAAAATGAAGATGCAAACAGAAACTGGCTGGATGATGATCTCTGACAGACAGTTTCTTGGCACGGCACTTCAGGTTAGACAAACTGAATCTCTAAATTTCTGATAGTACTGTTGCAGCCAAAGTATGATATGTGATGAAATTTTTTCTGATATCTTTCTTTCTTGGCACGGCACAGTACTAGATGATGAATTTTCCATAAAGAATCATATATAGTTGTTAAACTGTATATAATTTGATCTCAGATGATGAGAATACTCTTATGAGATATGATTTCCAATCAATAGATGACGATCAGATGCTGTTAAGCTTACGTGCTCTGATACCATGAAAAGAAAATGAATTATTGCTTTTTTATTGCTTTTTGTACAACACAGAAGTTACTATACAATTCTGTATATTACATTTTCTTTATATAGACTTCTCTGGACTTCTGGGCTTTGAGACTTGTACAAAAGAAATAAATATATGGGCCAGGCCCGTTTGTATTTTCATAATACTGGTTTGCTTGCTTTAACCTAATCTCTCAAATAATTACTTATAGTTGAACAATTTTGGCTTCACTATGATATTGCTAGATATAAAATACTAATTATCTAAACGTATCCAGCAAAAGGCAGGATCGAATGCCTTCCTTAGTATACTATTCAACCATTGAATAAAAAAGAGGTTTTAGACATTCCTTTTTTCCACCTGTCAGATCCTCTAGATGAGCAATTCATTATTTGTACATGTTTAATATTTGTTAAGCAACATATGTGGATAGTCAATGTGTGTAGCATGCAAGAAAATGCAAAGGGTGCATTAAATAAAAGAGTGAAATGTGATGAATGGAATTAGTTACTGTAAATTTAATTTATGGCAGTTCTATTATTAGTGCATATTGGAAGGAAGTAATTATACACAGATTAATTTCCTCAAGGAATGACTGCCTAGTCCCCAGAATTGAAAGATGATGCAAGAAAAGTCCCTCTCGAAATAGTTATGAAAATATACATGGGTTTATAAGTAGGGACTTTTTATACATGAGCTTTGAGAATAATTCCTTCATCATAATTTAAGATGGAAATACTGTAATTGCAATTTGTAGAAAAAGATATAGTATAATAACTATGGTAGGTGTTTGTTATTGGCTAGTAATTTTAAATCAAGTAACGACAAAAAAAGTGAAAAACCTTCTTAATCCACCCATTTCCAGATTAAAATCGTTAGACTAGGTTATTTCTCACGTTATCCACTTAATAGGACTTTTATTCATTAATTATGTTTTATTCTCACCATTGAGCAACCACACCCCCCCCATAAACCAAAAAAAATGTCCTAGCCTTAGAAGTTAAAACTGTGCCTATACATGCTGCTACAAATCCTTTTCTATCAAGAGTGCCCAAGAATTTGTTAATGCTTTTATCATTTGGTAGAGATACTTTTGAATACTACTGTTATTTTAGTTATATTTTCTCGACTTAAGACATTTTTCTTGTCAAATGATAGTTCTTTTGCTGGA
The DNA here is from genome assembly GCA_030765085.1 of Allium cepa. Classification (NCBI taxonomy): domain Eukaryota; kingdom Viridiplantae; phylum Streptophyta; class Magnoliopsida; order Asparagales; family Amaryllidaceae; genus Allium; species Allium cepa. The sequence continues at coordinate 88,396,771 of CM060943.1, forward strand.
TTGGATGCAACCCAATAAATGAAAACTTAAATGCATATTTTTTAAGCATATAATACATCACTGAAGGCATTTAAGAAGACTATACCATCTTATGTGTTTCAGACGTTGTCTTTTTATAACAGTTATTGATGATAACATAAATCATATTCTCCCATGAAGTCAAGCTACATGTTAGCTGGTCAAATAAGTGTCCATGAAGACCTATTGGCGTGGCCGCTGGTGTTGATTCTTAGCTCTCGTAGGTAATTACTTTGATAAAGATAACCAATGTGCGTCCTAATAGGATGCTAAGTTATGTAATCATGTTATCATCATCTGTTCATAAAATATATATGGATGCTAAGTTTTGGAACCTTGAAGAGAGTATGTTTTTCTTTTCTTTTCTTTTTTTCCCTTTCTTTCGAAACTTTGTTAAAAGGCCCAAACCCAAAAAGAATAATACATCGGGTAAATACCCAAGTACAAACCAACTGCCTCATACAAACACGATAAACATCAAACCCTATCTCTATTAGGGTTACATGCGCATCCATTTCACTCTTGCTTCAAAAGAAAAACGAAATGGCGGAAATAAAACTCTCAAACTACAAAATAATAAACAGATGGACTTCAGGGAGACTTCCACTTCTTTATGTCGATGTTACTCTGATCAGTATCCCTTGGATCTGAGTAAAAATAGCTTTTATAGTTGTTTTTGTTTCAGTTTTCATGAAGTTAATCGCTTTGTGTACCGGAGATTCATCTAGCTTTGAAGTAGAGGAATCCTTAACAGAAACAGCAACATCTGTATCTTTTCCATTGTAGTAATTTATCTCACATTTTGTTCAGTTGCCAACAGCTAATCTTTGGTTAGTATCCTCTGTACGGTTCTGATCCATATATCATTGCTTCCTTTGAACTTTAGAGTTGTATAAAAATGGATCCTTTTGCAAGTTACAATTGTTATAGCTGCTTGCACCTTTTTTCCAAACAGATGAGTGATAAATCTGATTATTAATGTTACTTCTATAACAATTCTCGTCAATTATCTGATTATTGATAACCACTTTCGAGTATTTGTCCATGCGCAGATGATTGTCAACCGAATCCTCAATATTGTGAGCGCGATAGCTTTCGCCCCTATTAGGTAAAAAAGATAATTCGTTAGAGCTCAGATACTTATTATTTTTAGGAAAAAAAGAATTAACTTTATGGTAACTTCCCTTTATGTTACAGGAATTATTCCTATTGTGATGGTAAAAGTGGCCTTTCCAGTATTGAGTGATTTAAGGGTGGATCCATTATCATTCATAGGCTTTTTCGTCCAATAACTTTCATTGTGGTGAAGATGTCTCGTGTTGGGAGAATCATTAATATTTTCCCACTCTGTAAGAAAGATTCTAGACTCTCTTCATATTTATCCATGTACCAGTAGTTTTGATTTAGATTATCTGAACTTGTGCTTTGATTTCTATGTTTATTGAGAAGAATCTGGCTGTCTAATTCAATTTTCTTCCAAAGTTGAATGCTTTATGTTTATTTTTGAGAGTGAAGCCTTTGATTTCTTTCTTTCCAAATATGAAAGATAGATGTAGTGAACATTATACTTGCTTTTTTGAAATCCTTGGATTTTTCCTTGAAGTTTTGTTGAATATATTTGATGCTTTCTCTGATGCTTTATACAGCCAGATATTGATTTATTTTGAGCTTTATTTTAGCAATATACCAAATGTGTTTTGGATACGTACAATCAAAAAATAAATGATTGATATTCTCTGTTTCATATTTGCAAAGAAGAAATACTATTTTCCCTTTTTATTCCACTTCAGGTACCTATCTCTAGTGGGAATTCTATTAATAATTGCAAAGTAGGCACAATAAGATATTTTTGGACAATTTGATTTATTCCACATAACATTGTGCCAATCCAATTGTCATTCATGACCTTTTATAAACTCCAAAGTTTTTTAAAGAAGAAAATACCTTTTGTAAATAATTTCCATTCCCATTTATCTTTTTGGAGGTTTGGGTCAATAATGATATGTTGAATGGCAGAATTAAAAATAGATGTAGCTGGATGTGCTTATGCATTCCACCTATTATTTTGAATAATGCTACTAACTTTTCCAGTGGCTTCTTCAAATACATATAAGCTATTCCATCCCACATTAGTAACTAAAGTTTTACGATGAATCTAAGGGTCAAAACATAGACTTGTCTGATTTTCATTTTTGAATTTTCTTTCCAAAAGTTTAATACCAGTATCCCTACTGTTGAGAATATTTTTCCAGACAAAAGAATGATGATTTTCAATACAAGTGGTCCACAAATTCTTGTTTTTGAGATACTTTGTTTTCAACCATTTTTTCCAAAGTGAATTACCATTTACAAATTTCCAGAATAGTTTGAGTTTACACACTTTCCTCAAGTCATTGATATCTCTAAGGCCTAAACCTCTAGATTTCTTTCATTTACAAAATTTGTCCTAAGCAATTTTGTGATGCTTTCCATTCCAAATGAAATTTGCACAAAATTTTTCAATTTTGTGAATTGCTTTTACTAGAATATTGTGGGCTTGAATCCAATACACGATGATTGCAATGATGACAGTGTGAGTAAGTTCAATTCTACCAGCCGTTGACAGAAGCTTGCTGGCCCATCCTTCAAATCTAGTCCGAATTATTTCCAATAATCTTGTGCGGTCTCTATCATTGACTTGATTAGCACTGAGAGGTAATCCTAGATATTTGACTGGGAGATTACCCTCTTTAAGTTTTAAAATACTTAAAATATCCAATTTTCTAGAATAGCCTTTACTGAAATAAATTTTGCTTTTAAAGTCAGACCAGCATGTTCTTCTAATTTGACAAAAATATTTGCTATGGATTTTGCACTTTGTGTATTTGCATTTAAAAAATAAGCAGATCGTTAGCATATAACAAATGTGTAATGTATGATTTGGTTCTATTAATTGATTTTATGATTCCTTTTATTAGTTCAGTTTCCATAAAAATTAAGAGATATTCCATAGCAATAGTAAATAGGTAGGGAGACAGTCGGTCTCCTTGCCTAATTTCTTTATTACTATGTATGAACCCATTAGGAGAACCATTAACCAAAATAGAATAGGAAACTTTGTTAATACATTCATGAATAAGGGCACGAAATTCACTACAAAAGCTTATTTGTTTCATCATATATATTATAAAATGTCTATTGATTTTGTCAAAGGCTTTATGCAATCTGTTTTAACACACATGGGATTTTTATTATTATGAGTAAAATTCCTAATCAATTCATGTGCAAGTAATGTGTTTTCAACAATAAGTCTGCCAGGTATGAATGCACTCTGGTTTATGAAAATTAAATATTTTAAAAATATTTTTATCCTATTACAAAGAATACTAGAAATAATTTTGTATATGAAGTTACAACAGGCAATTGGTCTATAATCTTCTAAACTATTGGGAATGGAAATTTTTGGAACCAGAGTAATAAAAGTATGATTTAATTTTTTTAAAAGATTCCTAGTCCTTAAAAATTCAGAAATAGAATCAAATAAAATAATTTTGATCTCATAACAATGAGTTTTATAAAATTTGTCCCCAAAGCCATCAGGGCCAGGTCTTTTATCATTGCTTTGAGTTAAAAACGATGTTTTTAATTTCCTCAATTCTTATTGAAGCCAGAAGAATATCTTGGCTACTGTCGTTTAATTTGAATTTAGGCTCAATATTTGGAAAAATATTAGAAGAAAGATCAGTATTATAAAGACTAGTAAAATAGTTAATAGCTTCCTTCTCTATACAAGACATATTATTAATAACAATACCCTTAACATCAATGATTTTACCAATATCATTTCTGTATTTCCTACTAGACATTTTAGCATAAAAAATTTACTAGCTTCATCCCTCTGATTTAATCAATCTATTTTAGCTTTCTGCCTTAAATTAACAGACCGTACATGAAGAGATTTGGCAAGATTATTTTGAGCTAAGAAGAAATTATTGATTTTATCACTGTCTAAGTAGTCATTATCTAGATCATTCTGCCTTAATTCACATTCATCCATAAGGGTTTTAATATCCTTATTTGTTATGCTTTTTGAGACAACCCCTTCCTACTTGCCCTATATTTTTTTTCTTCTATGTTATATCCCAAGATCCACTCCGATCAATATAAAAATATTGATATGCTTCTTTGTGACAACCATTTAAATGTTCACATGGATTTTTCCTATATCAGAGTACATTTTATCTGTATTTATTTCTTTTGAACGACTCAGCCCCCTTTTTCTAAAAAATATCACCCAGATCTCCTCTATTCATTTGATTAATTCCTATTTATTTTCTTAAGTTTATCACTGGTATGGTAAATGAAGCATATGAATTAACCCATAGCATTTCAACTTACCAAAACTTTCCCTTTCAATGACCAAATTGAGACTGTGCATGTTTCTGTGCAACTGTTTGCACATAATCATGCACAACTGCAGTTTATTTCCTCTTTGGTCCTTAAGTGGACTAATTTCGTTTAGGTATGATTCTGAAATGAATTAGTTGAATCTACAAATTTCCCTTATACCAATAATTACCAAATGCAATTTTACTTCTGAGTTAACCCTTCTATGTTATTCTTTTCTTTTCTGTCCATGGTATTTCTTATCTCATGATGTTAGTAGTGACTAGATGAACAGGTTCTAGTTTTTCCTAAACAAATTAATACATAAGCATACTAGTTTACTTATGCTTCAGACCCACTACCAATTTCCTTATCTTATTTTCAAGAAATAGGCATGTTCACAGTTTCTAACATGAAGCTAAAGGCCTTATCATCTTTTACTGAAAATAATGTTCATTACCACATACTTTTCCCAATCATCCTTTACATAGTAATAAAGTTTTTCTTGCACAATTTGAAACATCATTACATAAAGCTTTTACTGAAAACAAAACAGAAGAACCACTCTCCTACAAAATCCTAGCTTAGTTAGTTTGCAATTCCTTCAAGCATCATATGTCTGCATCTTACTATTTGGCATCCTTTCTTCCTGCAACCATCTCAGGGTCTGCTTCACAATGCAAGTGAAACACCCATTTGATGCAAGCAACAAACATGTCAGATTGAAATCTGGTATGAGTAAGTTCAATTGACAAATACATAAGATTTATGAAACTGATTCCATATCTCCTTAATTTCAGATACTAACTGTTTTACCAAATTGTTAACCCCTTTCATCAGGTACACATTCTTGTTGTGTCTTTACAGTGAAATGAATGAATTGTTAAATGCATGTATAAGTGCTTAAACCAATTCCTTAGCAGAAATTCTTATTTCAAGAATTCATAGCAGCCATCATACAAATCACACAGGCATTTCATAACCATTGAACAAGCAAAACTCCTACCATTTAGCTAAAGCATCAAAACTGGTCTGCATACCAGTACTCACCATACTCTTAGCATATACATCTTTGCTTATCAATCCATAACACATTTTTTTTTAAGAGTCCAGTATCACATTTTGTAGTTGCACTGGTGCACATTGCCTGGAAGCTACTGTTTGATTTTCCAGTGCACTACTAGCTTTTGGACATAAACATGTCATGTGCAAACTTACACCCCAACCTTGATGCAAGCCAACTACCATGTCATACCCCCTTCCCTCATATCCAACCTGATAGAGGTGACTCATGCCTTGAGTTTAATTACTAAATTCTTTCCCATGACCCCCTATTACCTATGCAGTGTCATGCCCTACCCTGGTATACCCCTAATCAGTGCATACAAGCAGTTTTATACATCCATCAACCATTCAGTAACCCATGTGTTCAACCATCACTCATATTTGAAAGTCATTTCAAGTTAATTTCCTGCAGAAACATATTTTTGGTTGAAGCATAACTCAGAGCATTTCCAAATGGAATGCTACTAGGGTTCTCTAACAATAAGGTCCTTGTAACCATCCCACGCATTATAATGTATTTTCTCAATAACCTTATTTCCAGAGGGTACCCTATGATGCATCAAGATTTAACATGTGGAACTTCCACTGTATCTCAATCATCTTTTCAAATGCAAGACATAAGCCAGAGGTTTCCCTTCCCCTTACTGCCTTGCACCCTACTTTTCTTGCTAGTATATACTTAAACCAAAAATATTTTCTCAAACTTAGAATTCCACCAGTAAGTCAGTTATTATCATACTATCATTAAATTAACATGTACAATCATGTCATAATTTAAATAGTAACAAAGCACTGCAAAACACAAAGTCCAGAAACAACAGGAAATTGTCAACTAAAAATGCATATAAACATCACAGAAAAATCAAGATAAGCTAAAGGTTTTATGGCTGCCTTTCATAGGTCTTAATGCCTTGCCAAGTGAGGATTTACTCACCATGTTTCTTCTTCCTAGGTCTTGATTCAAGTTTGCCATTGTTTTTCCTTAATCTGTTGCTTACTTTCCTTTTCTGTGTTTTGATTTCTGGCCTTTCAATGTGCACCCGCAGGAGATAGTATGGTATATAGTGGAGTTGTTAGGGTTTTAAGGTTAGTTAGGTAATTTATTTTCATCAGAAATTCCATCATTATTCCCTAATTTCACCCAACAGTTTACCCTCTCCCTGCAGTTCTCCTTTTTCCCTGTCTTAACCCTTTTTGGCAAAGTTCTTTCACACATATCATGCATGAATTCTTTGGCTCAGGCATTCCTTGTCTTTTCTGGGTGTTATTTATGCATATAATTTTTATTTGAACGGCCAGCTAGGTGTGTGTTTCTGCTAGCTACTGGGTATATGCATGTGTATCCCTATGTGTGTATATTTTCTCTACCCACACAAACTACTGTGTTTGCACTCATGCTATGAAAGTTAGAGCTAAAATTTTCTCAGGATATTCATGCATTTCTTTCAGCTATGATGCATACATACCTGATGGTCATGCACTGATTTATTTATGTATTCATTTATATTATTGTATATTTTTTTTCTTGCAAGATTCTTACTGAGTTGCTTGCTCTAATTTATACACTGCAACAATGTGCACATGCACCACTACATACATCTTCACAGTATAAATATATATTTCAGAAAACTGTTTTTATATATTAGTTTATTTATTTATTTATTTTTTAAAATAAAAATTCAAATGACCTAAATTTCTACATGCTTGGTTAACCAGGGCTGTCACATACACCCCTTCTTTAAGAAATTGTGTCCCACAATTTAACACTTCTTGTCATGTAAATCAAGGGTCAAACATAAATACATATTCTTAATTCAACCAAAACAAACCAGCACACATAATATTGGATGTCATGTTCAACTAAGAAAATTTAAGCATGAATATTAAAAATACCTCTGCCTTAACTAGCTGCTGCAAATAATTGAGGGTATTGAGCCTTTATCTTGTCTTCAACCTCCCATGTGCAGTCATTAGGGTCCAAACTCCACTGCACCTTTACCAGTTTAATTATTTTGTTTCTCAATCTCTTATCTTCCTTAGCTGTAATGCCCACTGGCTTCTTCTCATATACCAGGTCAGGTCTAACTTCCACTTTACTTGGTGGCTGAACTACTGAAGCTTCATCATGCACATATTTTCTCAATTGTGATACATGAAATACATTGTGTATTCCACTCATCTCCTCTGGCAATTTCAACTTGTAGGCCATCTTTCCTATCCTTGCAATAATCTCATATGGTCCTATATACCTTGGGGTTAGTTTCCCTGCCTTGCCAAATCTCAACACTTTCCTCATTGGTGAAACCTTTAAGTACACACATTCTCCTATCTCAAATTCAAGTGGCTTCCTTCTCCTATCTGCATATGATTTCATTCTGTCTTGTGCTGCCTTCATTCTTTGTCTGATCAGTGAAACTTTATCATTTGTCTCTTTTACATGATCTGGTCCCAACATTACTCTATCACCCACCTCTAACCAGCAAGCAGGTGACAAACAAGGCCTTCCATACAAAGCCTCATAGGGTTCCATTCCTATACTACTTTGGTAGCTGTTGTTGTAGGCAAATTCTGCCAAATGTAGGTAGTCTTCCCAATTCCCACCATGATCCAACACACAAGCTCTAAGCAGATCCTCCAAGAATTTATTAACTACCTCTGTTTGACCATCAGTTTGGGGATGGTAGGCTGTGCTCAAGCACAACTCAACCCCCATTGCCTGTTGAAAGCTACTCCAGAACTTAGATGTAAATATAGTATCTCTGTCACTAATAATGGTGGTAGGTACCCCATGTAACCTTACTATCTCTTTCATGAAGACGTGTGCTAGTTTTGGTGCATTTCTATCACTCTTTACTGGTATGAGTGTGATGATTTGGTTAGTCTGTCCACCACCACCCAAATACTGTCATTTCCTTTCTTTGATTTTGGCAAGCCATCAATGAAATCCATTGATATGCTTTCCCATTTCCATCTTGGAACTTCCAAGGGTTGCAGCAGTCCACTGGGTCTTTGATACTCAGCCTTGACTTGTTGACAAGTCATACATTTTGCCACATATTCACCCACACTTCTCTTCATTCCTTTCCACCAATAGCTTCTTTTTAGGTCATGATACATTTTTGTGCCACCTGGATGTATGGTGTACTTTGATTTATGATGAACATCCATGATTTTCCTTTTAAGTGCTTCTGTATCAGGTACACATAACCTTCCTTTATGTCTCACACATCCTTTTTCATCCAGTTCAAACTTGTCAAGCTTTACACCCCTTTTTAACAACTCCTTCTTTTCTCTCAAGAACACATCAGTGTCTTGTGACTGGTTCACTTCTTCCACTAAATCTGACCTTATTGTGATAAGGCTGAGCTTACCATAATGCTCCACATCCTTACCCACCTCCATTGCTTGTTCTCCCATGTATTCTATCTCTACATCTGTCAGTGTTAACAACCCTTTAAACTCCTGTATCAACAGTGTAGCCAACTTGGCATGTTGTCTACTTAATGCATCTGCCACTTTATTTGCTTTTCCTGGAGTGTACATAATGTCCAAATCATAGGCAGCAAGAAATTCCGCCCACCTATGTTGTCTCATATTTAAATCTTTTTGAGAAAATAAATACTTTAAAGCCTTGTGATCAGTATAAAGTTCAAACTTTGCTCCCAACAGGTAGTGTCTCCAAAGCTTTAGTGCATATACCACTGCTGCCAATTCCAAGTCATGTGTTGCATACTTGGTTTCACTGGGTTTTAATTGTCTTGATGCATAAGCTATTACTCTACCATCTTGCATAAGGACAGCTCCTATACCTGATCCACATGCATCAGTATATACCACTAAATTATCATTGCCCTCTGGGATTTTCAGCACTGGTGCTTCCATCAATGCCTCCTTTAATTGGTTAAATGCCTCTTCACATTTCTCAGTCCACATAAAAGGCTGGTCCTTCCTTGTTAACTTGGTTAGTGGAATTGCCTTTTTAGCAAAATCCTTTATGAATCTCCTGTAGTATCCAGACATACCCATGAATGATCTGATTTCAGTGACATTGCTGGGTCTTTTCCATGCTTGCACTGCCATGACTTTACTTGGATCTACTGAGATTCCTTCTTGAGAAATTATGTGGCCCACAATTTTTATTTCATTCTTCCAAAAAGAACATTTTGCAAACTTGGCTTTAAGGTTTTGTTGCCTTAGTCTACTCAGTACCATATGCAAATGCTCTTCATGTTCATTATCTGTCTTGGAATACACTAATATATCATCAATGAAAATCAGCACAAATTTATCCAAATAATCTCTGAAAATTCTATTCATCAAATCTACAAAATAGGATGGTGCATTTGTCAAACCAAATGGCATTACTAAGTATTCATACAAGCCATACCTAGTGTTGAAAGCTGTATATTTGATGCTTTCCTCTTCTACTTTCATTTGGTGGAAACCAATTGCTAAATCAAGTCTAGAAAATACTTTAGCACCGTTTAGTTGATCAAAGAGATCATCAATCCTTGGTAGAGGGTATTTGTTTTTGATAGTGACTGAGTTCAGTCCCCTATAGTCTATACACATTCTTAAGGAACCATCATGTTTCTTAACAAACACTACTGGTGATCCCCAATTTGAACTGCTAGGCCTAATAAAACTTTTTTGTTCTAATTCCTCTAGTTGTTTCTTCAACTCACTCAGTTCTTTAGGACTCATCCTATTTGGTCTCTTGATGACAGGGCTTGTTCCTGGTTTAAGTCTTATTTGAAATTCTACTGGTCTGTTGTGAGGAATGCCATTCACTTCACCAAACACATCTGGGTATTCGTTAACTATGGGTATCTTATTTAAACTTAATTCAACTTCACCACTGTTCAAGTTGAATACCTTTCCCATACCCCTATCTTTGGCTGCCTCATACATAACCACAACCCTCTTTCCATCAGGAAGTTGTAGTGAAAGGGTAGAATTTCCTAAATTAATAATAGCACAAAAGCTTTTTAACCAATCCATTCCCAGTATGACACCCAGCTTGGGGTAATTCAACACATATAATTCTGAGATAAAGGTGTGACCACCCATGCTTATTTCTACTTGCATGCATTTCATGTGGGTAATGCAGGAGCTACCTAAAGGACTATCAATATGCAGTGGCTTATCAACAAGAATACATATTAACCCTAATTTCTGAACTATATCATATGAAATAAAAGAATGTGTGGCTCCTGTGTCAAAAACAACTGATATGGGTATGCCTTTTATAAATAACATACCTTCCACTTGGCTTGGTGCATCCATTGCCTTGCCTTTTCCCTCAAGTACAGCTACTCTTGCCATCTCTGGACACTGCTTCTTCATGTGCCCCTCTTTTCCACAGTTGTAGCATCTAAGAACAGTTGACTTGGGTTCTTGGCATTTGGTTTTAATATGGCCTTCCCTTCCACAATTGTAACAAATCACTTTAGATTTCTTGTTGTCAGAGTTTTCCACTTTACTTCCTTCCTTGTTCATTGCTTCTCCCTTCTTCCTCTCATATGTATGTGCTCTATTCTTTCCTTTCTTGTTATTCCTGAAGTTCTTGAACTTTTCTCTGGCATTGTCATGTTGCTCAAATGACAGTGCCAAATCCATGACTTGGTCAAATGTTCTATCTTTATATGGCAACATGGCTCTACTCAATCCAGCATTCAACCCTTGAATGTACCTAGCATTCCTTGATGTTTCATCTGGAATTAACACTGTCCCATATTTAGACAACCCTTCAAACTTCTGAGTGTATTCCGTAACACTCATAGATCCTTGTCTCAACTTGATAAATTCCTCAAGCAATGAAGCTTTTGTTGATGCTGGGACAAATCTGGCTTCTAACATCTCTTTGAACTGATTCCATGTGATTTCTTGTTCTTGTCTGCCTGCAATAATCACTTCCCACCAGTCCAAAGCTATGCCTTTCAGCTGTCTTGAAGCTATTTGCCTTCTTCTCTGATCATTGACTTGCATATCTCCAAAAATCCTTTCCACTGTTCTTAACCATGCCTGGACCCCTATGGCATTTTCTGTGCCATCAAAGCTACTGCCTCCCAGATTTGTATATGTTTTAAGTAATTTGGACAGCTCCTCATATGGGTTATCTACCCTAGGTGCCATTCCATCCCTCAGTATTTGAACAAAATCTTGCATGTTAATCATTGGGGGACCAGCAGCCATTCTAGTTGCTTGCTCAGTAGTATTAGAAGATTGACCATTTTCTCTTCCTCCTGTGGCTTGGGGGTTGATTCTAACTCCTCTGGGCCTCTATTGAACATTTCTAATGTAGTTAGTTCTGATTCTTATTCACTACTTTTGCTTTCTAAAACTAACAGTGAACTTATTTGTTTATAACAGGCAAACTAACTCAAACATGCAGCAAACAATGTAAACAAGGCATACAGATTCAAACAAATATTTATTTCGGCTATGTATTTATTAACATGGCTCTGATACCAACTGAGACAACCCCTTCCTACTTGCCCTATATTTTTTTTTCTATGTTATATCCCAAGATCCACTCTGACCAATATAAAAATATTGATATGCTTCTTTGTGACAACCATTTAAATGTTCACATGGATTTTTCCTATATCAGAGTACATTTTATCTGTATTTATTTCTTTTGAACGACTCAGCCCCCTTTTTCTAAAAAATATCACCCAGATCTCCTCTATTCATTTGATTAATTCCTATTTATTTTCTTAAGTTTATCACTGGTATGGTAAATGAAGCATATGAATTAACCCATAGCATTTCAACTTACCAAAACTTTCCCTTTCAATGACCAAATTGAGACTGTGCATGTTTCTGTGCAACTGTTTGCACATAATCATGCACAACTGCAGTTTATTTCCTCTTTGGTCCTTAAGTGGACTAATTTCGTTTAGGTATGATTCTGAAATGAATTAGTTGAATCTACAAATTTCCCTTATACCAATAATTACCAAATGCAATTTTACTTCTGAGTTAACCCTTCTATGTTATTCTTTTCTTTTCTGTCCATGGTATTTCTTATCTCATGATGTTAGTAGTGACTAGATGAACAGGTTCTAGTTTTTCCTAAACAAATTAATACATAAGCATACTAGTTTACTTATGCTTCAGACCCACTACCAATTTCCTTATCTTATTTTCAAGAAATAGGTATGTTCACAGTTTCTAACATGAAGCTAAAGGCCTTATCATCTTTTACTAAAAATAATGTTCATTACCACATACTTTTCCCAATCATCCTTTACATAGTAATAAAGTTTTTCTTTCACAATTTGAAACATCATTACATAAAGCTTTTACTGAAAACAAAACAGAAGAACCACTCTCCTACAAAATCCTAGCTTAGTTAGTTTGCAATTCCTTCAAGCATCATATGTCTGCATCTTACTATTTGGCATCCTTTCTTCCTGCAACCATCTCAGGGTCTGCTTCACAATGCAAGTGAAACACCCATTTGATGCAAGCAACAAACATGTCAGATTGAAATCTGGTATGAGTAAGTTCAATTGACAAATACATAAGATTTATGAAACTGATTCCATATCTCCTTAATTTCAGATACTAACTGTTTTACCAAATTGTTAACCCCTTTCATCAGGTACACATTCTTGTTGTGTCTTTACAGTGAAATGAATGAATTGTTAAATGCATGTATAAGTGCTTAAACCAATTCCTTAGCAGAAATTCTTATTTCAAGAATTCATAGCAGCCATCATACAAATCACACAGGCATTTCATAACCATTGAACAAGCAAAACTCCTACCATTTAGCTAAAGCATCAAAACTGGTCTGCATACCAGTACTCACCATACTCTTAGCATATACATCTTTGCTTATCAATCCATAACACATTTTTTTTAAGAGTCCAGTATCACATTTTGTAGTTGCACTGGTGCACACTGCCTGGAAGCTACTGTTTGATTTTCCAGTGCACTACTAGCTTTTGGACATAAACATGTCATGTGCAAACTTACACCCCAACCTTGATGCAAGCCAACTACCATGTCATACCCCCTTCCCTCATATCCAACCTGATAGAGGTGACTCATGCCTTGAGTTTAATTACTAAATTCTTTCCCATGACCCCCTATTACCTATGCAGTGTCATGCCCTACCCTGGTATACCCCTAATCAGTGCATACAAGCAGTTTTATACATCCATCAACCATTCAGTAACCCATGTGTTCAACCATCACTCATATTTGAAAGTCATTTCAAGTTAATTTCCTGCAGAAACATATTTTTGGTTGAAGCATAACTCAGAGCATTTCCAAATGGAATGCTACTAGGGTTCTCTAGCAATAAGGTCCTTGTAACCATCCCATGCATTATAATGTATTTTCTCAATAACCTTATTTCCAGAGGGTACCCTATGATGCATCAAGATTTAACATGTGGAACTTCCACTGTATCTCAATCATCTTTTCAAATGCAAGACATAAGCCAGAGGATTCCCTTCCCCTTACTGCCTTGCACCCTACTTTTCTTGCTAGTATATACTTAAACCAAAAATATTTTCTCAAACTTAGAATTCCACCAGTAAGTCAGTTATTATCATACTATCATTAAATTAACATGTACAATCAAGTCATAATTTAAATAGTAACAAAGCACTGCAAAACACAAAGTCCAGAAACAACAGGAAATTGTCAACTAAAAATGCATATAAACATCACAGAAAAATCAAGATAAGCTAAAGGTTTTATGGCTGCCTTTCATAGGTCTTAATGCCTTGCCAAGTGAGGATTTACTCACCATGTTTCTTCTTCCTAGGTCTTGATTCAAGTTTGCCATTGTTTTTCCTTAATCTGTTGCTTACTTTCCTTTTCTGTGTTTTGATTTCTGGCCTTTCAATGTGCACCCGCAGGAGATAGTATGGTATATAGTGGAGTTGTTAGGGTTTTAAGGTTAGTTAGGTAATTTATTTTCATCAGAAATTCCATCATTATTCCCTAATTTCACCCAACAGTTTACCCTCTCCCTGCAGTTCTCCTTTTTCCCTGTCTTAACCCTTTTTGGCAAAGTTCTTTCACACATTTCATGCATGAATTCTTTGGCTCAGGCATTCCTTGTCTTTTCTGGGTGTTATTTATGCATATAATTTTTATTTGAACGGCCAGCTAGGTGTGTGTTTCTGCTAACTACTGGGTATATGCATGTGTATCCCTATGTGTGTATATTTTCTCTACCTACACAAACTACTGTGTTTGCACTCATGCTATGAAAGTTAGAGCTAAAATTTTCTCAGGATATTCATGCATTTCATTCAGCTATGATGCATACATACCTGATGGTCATGCACTGATTTATTTATGTATTCATTTATATTATTGTATATTTTTTTTTCTTGCAAGATTCTTACTGAATTGCTTGCTCTAATTTGTACACTGCAACAATGTGCACATGCACCACTACATACATCTTCACAGTATAAATATATATTTCAGAAAACTGTTTTTATATATTAGTTTATTTATTTATTATTTTTTTTAAAATAAAAATTCAAATGACCTAAATTTCTACATGCTTGGTTAACCAGGGCTGTCACACTTTTATTCCAAAATTTCAACTTGTCTTTTGTAATTTGAAGCAGTTTACTACATTTGTATTGGGCAGTGCCCAATACCTTTGTAGAAAGGCAACTATTGATAATATCTATATAACTGTTCTCATAAACCAACAATACTGGGATTTGTAGACATAAGAAGATTAGACGAGTCTAATCTTCTTACAGGAGAATTGAGACCTCTAACATTCCAAGAAATAATCGTCATAAAAATAGCAGAGAATTAAAAAAAAGATACTTAAAAGGATACTATTAACAGTAATAATTTATGCACTTTGAGTGCCCTCTTCTTCAAAAATCTCTATCCTCTTTCCTTTCTTTTTGTATGATGCTTTGTTTAACACTTTCAGCCGATCTTCTCATTTGGAATTTTTGATGATATATTTCCTTTTAAAATCACTGTCTTCTGTTTCTTCAATGCTTTCATTGTCTACAATATCTTTTATGCTTTTCATTCTGCCTTTTCTTTTTTCTATTTTCTTTTTTGTATTTTCTACTTTTCCTTGAGGTTGAAGCAGAATTTCGAACTAAACCGATAGCTTTTTGAATATTGAAATCAGAAGCTGGGTTTTTGGTAAGTGTGGAGAGATATGTAGCTAAATAACTAAAGTGATTTTCTAATGACTCCTTACATAAGATATCATTAATGTAAGGACCATCATCAATACTCATAGCTTCTGCAACAAGGAATCTTCTATTGCTTGAATTTTTGTGTCTTTTGCTTGAATAACCGAGTCTTCTGCATTTAATATTTGAGGCACAAGAATGCTTTCATTGATTTTCTCTGTTATTTCAGATGATTTAAAAGAAATTTCAATCTCATTTCCAATCTTTGTATGATCCTTTTTACCTTCTTGAGAAATTTTTTTAGATGCAGATTCTTGCACAGAAAATAATCTTCTATGTTGATAATCTTTCCAACTTTATCCTCAAAAGATTGAGGAGTATTTTTCTTACTATCAACAAGTAATGTTGTTTTTGCAATTTCACTTCTTTTCTCTGGCAAAATGTTGGTGTTAACAGCAGCTTTTCCTTTCGTGCTTTATTTTTCTTTCCACACCAATTTAGAGTCACAATTTCTAGAGAAAAACCAAAATATGAACATGTTTTACATCCAGGAGGAACCCATTCATATTCAATATTTTGAACTAAGTTATCACCATCATGTAATGTGATAGTAGCTTCATTTGGCTGATCTAAATCTGCTTTAATTTCTACAAGTATTCTTGCAAAAGAAAGCCTAGTTTCTTTAGTAGTATGATCATCCAATTTAAGAGGAATGCCAACTACACTAGCAACTGCACTTAATATTTCACTATTTCATAGTCTAAGGTTTAATTCAGGCAGTTTGATTCAAATAGGCATAGTAGAAAGTAAATCCCTTGTCAGAAATTATTTACTATTCGATCTTTCATGATTAATGATGAACAGTTCAAGTAATAGCCTAAGGATCACCAATAATGAATACTTCACAAACAAAACTTAATATGTTTTTTTAAGATGACGTACCATGATTAACAGCGGAATATGTAATGGCTGTCATCTTCTTCTTATGACTTCTAATAATTACTCTTTTTCTCAGAATTTGGTTTCTCTCTAACCCTATGTAACAACCCGATATTTTCAACCATTCGCAATCAGCACACGTCGAACTTGAATTGCTCAAAATACCGCATTGTAAATAAAATTTGGCAAATCTCAGAATATACAGTAAATAAATAATCATAGAACACAGACACAGAGTAAATAATAATGCAGCGAAATTAAAAGAGATAGTAGTTCATGAAGCTACTATATAAAAATAAGTTACATCAGAGTTAAACAAGATACAACAAAAGAATAACAAGATACATCAAGTACAAATCAGAATACAACACTGGAATCACAAGATAATGAAAGCAAAATAGATGGCTGGATCTTCAAGCAAGCTCCAACTCCGAAGGTGAGTCTTGAATGCTCAATCACTAAATATGACTCGAGCGTAAAGCAAAAAACAAAACACTCGAGTCAGGACATAAATACTTATGAACTGTAAATCAACTCAAGTGAACAATAACCAAATGTATCAGTAACTTAAAGGATGCTTGGGATCGCCCATCCACTAAGGATCCGTTAAATTATTTACTCTGTAGTAATATTGCGCTAATATAATAATGTCTACAGTAAAATAAACTTACTTTAACATAGCATTAAGGAGTGACCCAATATTCCCCGTAACACGTAATAATCCCAGTAGTCCATCCAATATCAGCATATCTCCAGATGGGGAGACTACCCTAAATACTCCATGGGCTACGGGACAAAAACAAACTCGTAGTAAGGCTCGATATGGTAGGTGATACGGCACACAAGGCAATGCCAGGATAGATATATCAATTACGCACATGGGCTGGTGGTAACGCAACAGCCACATACGCCCACCTCGGAACACACTCCCATATCAAAATCGGAGGATGGCCATCTAATCAATCACAAGTAAGAGTACAGTATCGAAGGAATGTGTCCGATCGGAGGAATGACCTCACTTGGCCCGCGATCGCTCCTATTTTACCCACCTTATGCCAACTCACAGGAGTTGGGTCCACGTAATATACCTTAAGAACGTCGCCATCATCCTACTTTATTCTGGATTCTCCACCGCGCACACGGTTGTTAAAGTGGTTTTCGAAGTTGGCAGAGAGTATGAAGACTTCCGATCCCGGTCTCTTTAACAACCAAACGTTATTATAACGCCATGGTCATTGCAAAATAGTTCATACTTCAAAAATGAAATCATTTCATTTCAGAACTATATCCCTTTAAAAATAGTTTAACTTCGAAACCAAACCATTTTTATTACAAAACTATTTATTCAATCAAAATAGTTTATACTTCGAAACCAAAATCATTTTTATCTCAAAACTATATTCAAATCAAAATAGTTTATCATTTCCATTTCAACCATATATTCGCCTTTAAAAAATATAATATTTTCAAAGTTATAACTTTTATCGAAATCAAAATACTTGAAATCATTACACATTGAAAATCATAACATTTTGAAATCATACATTTGAAATCATGGAACATTCCTTTAATTCTTTACATTTTACAAATTTATTCAATTAAACCAAAATTTCAAATTTCCAATTTAAATCAAATCAAACCATCAGTTTCAATTCAATTCAGTTTCCTTACAAAACATTTCAAATCTTATCAATTTAAATATAGATTTGATCCACAAAATAAACTATTAAATTTCTAATATACTTTAAAGCATTAGTATCCCACATTTCAAAACTAAATTTTATAACTTCATATATCTCAAATTTAACTTCATTATTACTTAGTTTTGAAATATTCACTTCATAAATCCAATGTCATTTAAGTAAACGCAAATTACAAGTAAACCAAATATCTTTTCATACAAATATAAACTTCAAATATTCATTTATGAAAATCAAATATCATTCAGAATTCACATTATTTATCAAAATAAAGATTATGTCATTTCCAAACCATTTCAAAATCATTAAAATATTATATCCTTTCAAAACCTCATTATCAAATCATTATTTGAATTCAAATTCAAATATTCAAATTTAAATATCATTTTAAAATCAAATATGTCATTTATTTATTATTTCCAATATCATTATAAAACACATTTCAAAATTCCATTTAAAAATTCATTTATCTTATTACATTTCATTCCATTTAACTAATAACAAGGTAAACCTTATTTAAATTCAAATTCAATTTCCTTAAAAATTCAAATTCAAATATTAATATATATTCAAACTCCTTAATTTCACAAATAATCAAATTCAAAAAAAATTAAATCATTTAACACTTTAAAATATAACTCAAATAGTGTTAAAATCTATAACATTTCAAAACATGGTCAAAATATAGCAACGACAGCATTTATAAAGTGCTATCGTAGCTTATAATTTCCAAAATAGTTTAGTTATGGAATAACAGCATTTATAAAATGCCATAATAGATAATTAGTTATTACAACATAGTTAAATTAAAAAACAACAGCATTTAAAAATGCTGTCATAAGACCACAACATTTTTGGGAAATGCTGTTAATAAAATTCCAGATTTTATTATAACTTTTGTAAAACAATAAAACTTCAAATTTTCTATTTAAATTTATAAATCATATTTCTAGACTTCAAAATTTCATATTTAAATCATTTTAACATTTGATTTGTCACAATCAAATTTTAAAATCAAATATTCAATTTTTAAAACTCAATTCATTTATTAAGTCAAAATTTCACTCTTTATTAACTTATAAATTAAAAAAACTTAGCATTTTACGTTAAATATCATTTCAAACTTTAAATTTAATTTCCATTATTTACTTACATTTTTAAAATAAAATTTGAAGTCGAAAATCACATTTATTTCAAATTTACATACTTAAATTCACAAATTAAAAAAAATTAATATTTAACTTTCACAAAACCATAAAATATATATCTTTTAATCAAAATTTCATACTTTTAAAAATACGTATCTTAATAAAATCATTTTAAAATATACCACGGAGTCTGTATATAATTTTCAAACCTCGGTCAAGTGATACAGATATATATCATTTCAATCCGCAGTTTAAATAGAAAACCCGAGTTCTATCATTTCAAACCCGCAATCCCAAGTAAATAAAAATAAATAAAAATCACTCAGGCCTATCATTTCAGCCCATAACGATTTTTCCTTATTCTAAAGTCTGTTCGGGTATGTATCATTTCAACCCATAGTGATTCTATTCTAACAGGGAACTTGTAGTGTGAACATATGCATAAAATATATAAACAATGTCAATGTCACAATATAATGTCATATATAAGATGTCAGGTGATAATTAACAGTTTAACATGGTAATAACATGGCATAGCATGTCATATAATCATCATTAACTTTCATAACATTTTGAATTACTAAACACTTGTCATCAATTTACTATTTCATAAGTTAATATGTCAGAGTGAGGAGGGCTCACCTTTATCAAAGCTAGAGACAAACAACACACACAAGAGCGATTCCAAAGGCACGACAAGCACGACTTGATTTGAATGGATGGAGACCCTTGTAAACAACACAAATATAACATACATAAGCACAAATATAAATATCGACATGCAAATATAATCAACAACTTTAGTTTGCAAAACAATTGCAAAACAAGAGAGATGACCAAACCTTAGAAGCAAAAGACTTGCACAAGACAACATAAGCTTGTCACATGATCAAATGGGCTTGATCTCACCACACTAGGCTCGGCCAACGTGTCAACATGGCTCATACATGGCCTAGAGATAAGGCTTAGGGCATGAAACTGAAAGGTAAAGGCAAAACAAGAGGAAGGTAAAGGAGGCAAGAGGTTTGGGTCAAGGAACGGAAGGTTTTGGTGTACATAGGTTCGACCTATGGTCCAGTGGGGTTCGGCCATGCACTAATTCAGGTCTGAAAAGGGCGGCCAGAGGTCATGTCAGGTCAGGTCATGGATGGAGGAGGAGCTAGTAGTGAAGGAGAGGCAAGGTGTGAAGGGAATGGCGAAAATATTGGTTCGGCTAGGCAATTTTGGAGAGGTTTGCACACATTTTTGTGGAGTTTTGTTCATGGGATGGTCACGACACTTGCTGGTCAGTGGAGGAAGAGGTCAGGTCGTGGAGGATGTGGGGAAGGAAGTGATGGTGGTGGTCGGTGGAGGAGATGAGGGGATATGGCCGAGCAAACAAGAGAAGATCAAGGACAAAAATCAATGAAAATGAGAATAAAAAGTGAGAGAAAGGAAGCCATTACTTGCAATATTTCTTTTGGTCGTGAGAAATAAAAATAATGAGAAGTTTCTCACATGAGTGATGAAGAAAAACACGGCTAGGAAAAGAGAAATGAACGGCCAAAGAAAGGAAGTGAAAAGCCAAAGGGAAAATGAACGGACAAGCACATGAAAAGTCAAGGAAAATGAAAAGGTATGTGTCTCTTTGTTTTCTATCACTTTTAAATTAAAAATACTAAATAAATTTCAGTAAAATGAAACTAAAAACTGAACAAAATAAAATGAAAAAGAAAAAGCAAAAGAAAATATAATTTAGGGAAAAATAGAAAATAATTAAGAAAACAGCTAATATATTAAAACTAGCATTTAAAAAATGTAAATAAAATACAATAAGCTTTGGAAAATTATAACATCACTTTAGAAATATTTTAAAAATAAAATAAATACATAACATGCCATATTAAACAAATTATAACATGTTTTGACAAATAAAATATTATTTATATAAATTAAAATAAACAATTTCGTTAAACAAATTAATTTACATACAATATTATAAAAAGCATAACTTTCATAATATTAATCGGATTTCAACGAAACGAAAAGTGGTATTCTTGAAATATAATTTCTTTTCATAATAAAAGACAAAATTAAAAAAAATTCAAATATTTAAATTTTAAATTTGAAAGTCAAAGTTTGACCATTTTGACCAAAAATCACATTTTCTGGAAATATTCAATTTATTCATGTTTGAAATTATAATTCACATACAAATCAAAATATATATTTAAAATAACAAAATTTATTCATTTGAATAAATAAAATAAAGTTTTATCCAATTTAAATAAATAAATAAAGTTTTTAAATCAGAAATTTCAATTTAAAATAATTACAAAATACAGGGTTGCTACACTCTCCCCCACTCAAAACTTTTCATCCTCGAAAAGGAATGAGGTACGGGAAAGCATAGAAAAAGATAGAATAAAATAGGATTAATCCAAGATGACAAGAAAATTGAAATTATGCATGATAACTATTGTTATAGGTAAGTTTAACAATGTGGAGATGATCTTTCCAAGATCCTCCAGAATCAAGAACACAAGCACGAAAAAGATCTTCTAGAATCTGATTCACCCTTTCCGTTTGACCGACGGTCCGTGGATGGCAAGTAGTGCTCAGATTCAAAATGAGTTCCAAAGATTATAGAAAGATTTCTAAACAGACTGGTATAAGCAATAGCCTCCCCATTCTGTAGCAAGATAAGGAAAATAAGGACAACTAAAAGATAGTTTGAAAAACAAAATAAGATAATAAATTTGAAACCTTGAAAATTTCAACTTAAATTGAAAAATAATTTTTTAAGCTAAATAAATCTTAAGCATCTCTAATTTCATTATCTTATCATCCAATTATCTTAAATTAACAATTTAAAAAATCATGGATTTGAAAAATCATTTATTATGCACATAATGTACTCAATAAATTAATTCTTCTTTATTCATAATTAAAATTAAATTTATTCCTCTCAATATATCTTATCACCTATGTTAAATATATTTATAATTATTATAACTGTTTTAAATTTATTCTTAGTTCCTTTGACATCGTTTTATATTGTAAATTATTCCATTACCCCTTTTCTTTATTTACCTCTGTAAATCTTTTATAACTAAAATTTAAGTGTATAATATTTATTATACCCACTCAAATTTTATTAAAAAAATCCTTTTTATATTGTATATTATCCAATTTCATATTCAACTTCTGTATAATGTAGGTAAGTTATATTTGAATGAAATTGTGTACTATACAATCAAAACTTTCCAATTTGATCATTTCAAACTTGAAAATTTATCCAAATCTTGAAATTACACTTAAAAATTATATTTCAAGATAAAATTTAGGAATTAAATTTCCGATAAATTCCAAACTATTTAGAGATAAAGAAATACACATATACTATATATATCCATTAAATTTAAATCATATATCAGCTTATGTTATAAATTCAGTCTTATTTTAGAAATTCAGTTCAATTAAATTTCTCAGAACAAAACTGTAGTAAGACTACAGAACGGTCTCTTCACTTCGAAACTCGAAAATGAATGTCGATGATGCTGCAGTCATCGCGAAATTATTTTCCAACGACAAAGAGAAGAGCAATAAATTTAAATTTAAAATTCTTTGGAAACAAATTTCTATTCGAAAATACTTTAAATAGTATATCCTTTTAAAACTTTAAATACAAGGTTTGAAATCCATCGGAAATTAAATTCTCAAATTCTTGTTTTAAACTCGTTTTAATTTTCCAAATAAATTTATAATCATCTTTTATAGTTCAATTATTTATATATGAAACAAGAGATAATGATATATAAAATCGATTATTATTTCTTCACAATCAATTAAATAAAATCCAGAAAAAGATTTATAATATACTTTAAAATTTATTTCATTACTAAATTTGGAAAACATATTGTGTCAGTTTGCTCTGTTCAAGTGTTTTGGAAATCTTATCAATAGAGTTGATTAAACGAATCGATCAGAAACCCAAATCAACATTAACAACTCAAACAACACAATATATAAAACATTTTAAATATTAGTTTACAAATACACTTCAAGAATGATCTAAAGATAAGTTGGAAACAAAGATGAGATAATTAAATAACAGAACAGGAAGATGGATAAGCTTATAAATCGCGCGTAACCTTAACCGGTTGAACCGTGACTTAAAGAATAAGATCGATGTGGATTTTCTAGGGTAAATCAACGTTCGATTTCAAGAGATAGAGTTTAGGATAATAAGAAATACTAGCATCTAAACCGAAGATATAAAACCTCTGGTGAATCGATGTTGTAGTAAAGGAGTTTCACCCATTTACAAATCAATTTGAGATTGGCGAGACCACCAACTCACTATAAAGATCATTAGAAGTGGAGTTATGGGATACTCCAGAATCAAAAGAAGATGAATAGTAAGGGACACAAATGGATTTTGGAACTGCACGAAACGTTCCAAAATTCAAAGGGATCGAGTCAAAAAGGAAGAGATTTAAACTCGAATGAAAGTGATTCTGTAAATACATTTACCCTATATACCGAGTTTTTTCTAGAGCTACCAAATCTCTGATACCAACTGTAACAGCCCGATATTTTCAATCATTCGCAATCCGCACATGTCGGACTTGAATTGCTCAAAATACCGCGTTGTAAATAAAATTTGGCAAATCTTAGAATATACAGTAAATAAATAATCATAAAACACAGATACAGAGTAAATAATAATGCAACAGAATTAAAAGAGATAGTAGTTCATGAAGCTACTATATAAAAATAAGATACATCAGTGTTAAACAAGATACAACAAAAGAACAACAAGATACATCAACTACAAATCAGAATACAACACTGGAATCACTAGATAATGAAAGCAAAATAGATGGCTGGATCTTAAAGCAAGCTCCAACTTCGAATGTGAGTCTTGAATGCTGAATTACTCAATCTGACTCGAGCGTAAAGCAAAACACAAAACACTCGAGTCAGGACATAAATACTTATGAACTGTAAATCAACTCAAGTGAACAGTAACAAAATGTATCAGTAACTTAAAGGATGCTTGTGATCGCCCATCCTCTAAGGATCCATTAAACTATTTACTATGTAGTAATGTTGCGCTATTATAATAATGTCTACAGTAAAATAAACTTACTTTAACATAGCATTAAGGAGTGACCCAATATTCCCCTTAACACGTAATAGTCCCAGTAGTCCATCCAGTATCAGCATATCTCCAGATCGGGAGACTACCCTAAATACTCCATGGGCTATGGGAGAAAAACAAACTCGTAGTAAGGCTCAATATGGTAGGTGACACGACACAAAAGGCAATGCCAGGGTAGATACACCAATTACACACACGGGCTGGTGGTAACGCAGCAACCACATACGCCCACCTCGGAACACACTCCCATATCAAAATCGGAGGATGGCCATCTAATCAATCACAAGTAAGAGTATAGTATCGAAGGAATGTGTCCGATCGGAGGAATGACCTCACTTGGCCCGAGATCGCTCCTGTTTTAGCCACCTTATGCCAACTCACGAGAGTTGGGTCCACGTAATATACCTTAAGAACATTGCCACCATCCTACTTCATTCTCGAATCTTCACAGCATATACAGTTGTTAAAATGGTTTTCGGAGTTGGCAGAGAGTATGACAACTTCCAATTCCGGTCTCTTTAACAACCAAACGTTATTATAATGCCGTGGTCATTTCAAAATAGTTTATACTTCAAAACTCAAATCATTTCATTTCAGAACTATATCCCTTTAAAAATAGTTTATACTTCGAAACCAAAACCATTTTTATTACAAAACAATTTATTCAGTCAAAATAGTTTATACTTCGAAACCAAAATCATTTTTATTTTAAAACTATATTCAAATCAAAATAGTTTATCATTTCCATTTCAACCATAAATTCACCTTTCAAAAATTATAATATTTTCAAAGTTATAACTATTTTTCGAAACCAAAATACTTGAAATCATCACACTTTGAAAATCATAACATTTTGAAATCATACATTTGAAATCATGGAACATTCCTTTAATTCTTTACATTTTACAAATTTATTCAATTAAACCAAAATTTCAAATTTCCAATTTAATTCAAATCAAACCATCAGTTTCAATTCAATTCAGTTTCCTTGCAAAACATTTCAAATCTTATCAATTTAAATACAGATTTGGTCTACAAAATAAACTATTAAATTTTTAATATACTTCAAAGTTTTAATATCCCACATTTCAAAACTAAATTTTATAACTTCATATTTCTCAAATTTAACTTCATTGTTACTTAGTTTTGAAATATTCACCACATAAATCCAATATCATTTAAATAAACTCAAATTACAAGTAAACCAAATATCTTTTCATACAAATATAAACTTCAAATATTCATTTGTCAAAATCAAATATCATTCCAAATTCACATTATTTATCAAAATAAAGATTATGTCATTTCCAAACCATTTCAAAATCATTAAAATATTATATCCTCTCAAAACCTCATTATCAAATCATTATTTGAATTCAAATTCAAATATTCAAATTTAAATATCATTTTAAAATCAAATATGTCATTCATTTATTATTTCCAATATCATTATAAAACATATTTCAAAATTCCATTCAAAATTCATTTATCTTATTACATTTCATTCCATTAAACTCATAACAAAGTAAACCTTATTTAAATTCAAATTCAATTTAAATTCCTTAAAAATTTAAATTTAAATATTAAATATATATTCAAACTCCTTAATTTCACAAATAATCAAATTCAAAAAAATTAAATCATTTAACACTTTAAAATATAACTCAAATAGTGTTAAAATCTATAACATTTCAAAACATTGTCAAAATATAGCAACGACAGCATTTATAAAGTGCTATCGTAGCTTATAATTTCCAAAATAGTTTAGTTTAGGAACAACGACATTTATAAAATGCCATAATAGATATTTAGATATTACAACATAGTTAAATTAAAAAACAACGACATTTAAAAATGCTGTCATAAGACCACAATATTTTTGGGAAATGCTGTTAATAAAATTCCAGATTTTATTATAACTTTTCGAAAACAATAAAACCTCAAAATTTTCAATTTAAATTTATAAATCATATTTCTAGACTTCAAAATTTCATATTTAAATCATTTTAACATATGATTTATCACAATCAAATTTTAAAATCAAATATTCAATTTTTAAAACTCAATTCATTTATTAAGTCAAAATTTCACTGTTTATTAACTTATAAATTAAATAAAACTTAGCATTTTACTTTAAATATCATTTCAAACTTTAAATTTAATTTCCTATTTGCTTACATTTTTAAAATAAAATTTAAAGTCGAAAATCACATTTATTTCAAATTTATATACTTAAATTCACAAATTAAAAACTTAATATTTAACTTTCACAAAACCATAAAATATATATTTTTTAATCAAAATTTCATACTTTTAAAAATACATATCTTAATAAAATCATTTTAGAATATACCATGGGGTCTGTATATAATTATCTAACCTAGGTCAAGTGATACGGATATATATCATTTCGATCCGCGGTTTAAAAAGAAAACCCGGGTTCTATCATTTCAAACCCGCAATACCAAGTAAATAAAAATAAATAAAAATCACTCAGGCCTATCATTTCAGCCCATGATGATTTTTCCTTATTATAAAGTCCGTTCGGGTATGTATCCTTTCAACCCGTAGTGATTCTATTCTAACAGGGAACTTGCAGTGTGAACAAATGCATAAACTATATAAACAATGTCAATGTCACAATATAATGTCATATATCAGATGTCAAGTGATAATTAACAGTTTAACATGGTAATAACATGGCATAGCATATCATATAATCATCATTAACTTTCATAAACATTTTGAATTACTAAACACTTGTCATCATTTTACTATTTCATAAGTAAATATGTCAGAGTGAGGAGGACTCACCTTTATCAAAGCTAGAGACAAACAACACACACAAGAGCGATTCCAAAGGCACGACAAGCACGATTTGATTTGAATGGATGGAGACCCTTGTAAACAACACAAAATATAACATACATAAGCACAAATATAAATATCGACATGCAAATATGATCAACAACTTTAGTTTGCAAAACAATTGCAAAACAAGAGAGATGACCAAACCTTAGAAGCAAAAGACTTGCACAAGACAACATAAGCTTGTCACATGATCAAATGGGCTTGATCTCACCACACTAGGCTCGGCCTAGGTGTCAACATGGCTCAGCCATGGCCTAGAGATAAGGCTTAGGGCATGAAACTGAAAGCTAAAGGCAAAACAAGAGGAAGGTAAAGGAGGCAAGAGGTTTGGGTCAAGGAACAAAAGGTTTTGGTGTACATAGGTTCGACCTATGGTCCAGTGGGGTTCGGCCATGCACTAATTCAGGTCTGAAAAGGGATGCCAGAGGTCATGTCAGGTCAGGTCATGGCTGGAGGAGGAGCTAGTGGTGAATGAGAGGCAAGGTGTGAAGGGAATGTTGAAAATATTGGTTCGACTAGGCAATTTTGGAGAGGTTTGCACACATTTTTGTGGAGTTTTGTTCATAGGATGGTCACGACACTTGCTGGTCAGTGGAGGTAGAGGTCAGGTCGTGGAGGATGTGGGGAAGGAAGTGATGGTGGTGGTCGGTGGAGGAGATGAGGGGATATGGCCGAGCAAACAAGAGAAGATCAAGGACAAAAATCAATGAAAATGAGAATAAAAAGTGAGAGAAAGGAAGCCATTACTTGCAATATTTCTTTTGGTCGTGAGAAATAAAAATAATGAGAAGTTTCTCACATGAGTGATGAAGAAAAACACGGCTAGGAAAAGAGAAATGAATGGCCAAAGAAAGGAAGTGAAAAGCCAAAGGGAAAATGAGAGGACAAGCACATGAAAAGTCAAGGAAAATGAAAAGGTATGCGTCTCTTTGTTTTCTATCACTTTTAAACTAAAAATACTAAATAAATTTCAGTAAAATAAAACTAAAAACTGAACAAAATAGAATGAAAAATAAAAATAAAATATAATTTAAGGAAAAATAGAAAATAATTACTAAAATAGCTAATATATTAAAACTAGCATTTAAAAAATGTAAATAAAATACAATAAGCTTTGGAAAATGATAACATCACTTTAAAAATATTTTTAAAATAAAATAAATACATCACATGCCATTTTAAACATATTAGAACATGTTTTGACAAATAAATTATTATTTATATAAACTAAAATAAACAATTTTGTTAAACAAATCAATTTACATACAATATTGTAAAAAGCACGACTTTCACAATATTAATCGGATTTCATCGAAACGAAAAGCAGTATTCTTGAAATATAATTTATTTTCATAATAAAAGAAAAAATCCAAATATTTAAAATTTAAATTTAAAAGTCAAAGTTTGACCATTTTGACCAAAAATCACATTTTCTGGAAATATTCAATTTATTCATGTTTGAAATTATAATTCACATACAAATCAAAATATATATTTAAAATAACAAAATTTATTCATTTTAATAAATAAAATAAAGTTTTATCCAATTTAAATAAATAAATAAAGTTTTTAAATCAGGAATTTCAATTTAAAATAATTACAAAATACAGGGTTGTTACACCCTATTTCTTTATGTGTTTCTTGATGGAGAAAAATACATCTATATCCTAAGAGAGAGAGGACCCAATCCTTTATATAACATTTAACTCTTTATTTGGTACGTCCATCATATACCAATTCAACGCTTAAGATTAGTCACATACCTAATGTTCTAATTATAGAACAGTCTATTTATGACTTAATTAATCGGGTCATATTAAGATTAGAAACTGCATAACGTTAAAGGTAAATGAAACGTTCTATTTATGAACAAATTAATAGGGTCACATTAAGATTAGAAATTGCATAACGTTAAAAGTAAATGAAACGATTGCAGTTTCTAATAGTAGTTTTCTAACATTCTCCCACTTGACCCGATTATTCATAATATCAAGTGTTGAACATCGTACTATGATAAATGGCTGAGAGTTATGGCAGTTGTGCATTATTAATTCAATGCATTCCCTTCCATATACTACAATACCAGCAATCCATCATTTTATGCTCATAATTTATATAAAACATCATAATGATCCACATAATGTCTTATATCATAATGGTTAAACATAATATATTTATAAGATTCTTTCTTGTTTAAAATTACATAAAGTACGTACTACCACATTAAAACAAGAGACACATAACTATATATCGAAAACACACAAAGGAGCTCAGAATGTCACACATCAATTATTATTAATACAACCATGACCCGTTCTTTGAACATGTTCCTTAAATTGTCTTGGCTGTAACCCTTTCGTCAAAGGGTCTGCAATCATAAGTTCCGTCCTAAGATGCATGATAGACACTCTTTGTTTCCGAACCTCATCTTTCACAACAAGATACTTCAATTCCATATGTTTGGCACCTTTAAAGTACTTGTCGTTTTTTGAGAAAAACACAGCTGTAGAGTTTTCATAATAAATTTTCAGCGGCTTGCTAATGGTGTCGACAACCGCAAGTCCTGAAATAAAATTCCGCAACCATAATGCATGAATTGTGGCTTCATAACATGCCACAAATTCTGCCTCTACAGTAGATGAAGCAACAATAGTTTGTTTCGCACTTTTCCATGATATGGCTCCTTGAGCAAACATAAACAGGTAACCAAAAGTCGACTTTTTAGTATCGATGCATCCAGCAAAATCGGAATCGCTATATCCAATCACCACCAATTCGTTGGATCTACTATACATGAGCATGTAATCTTTCGTGCCTTGTAAGTACCTTAACACTTTCCTTGCAGCTTGCCAATGTTCCTTTCCTGGATTACTTTGATACCTTCCTAACATACCGACCATAAAACTGATATCCGGTCTAGTACAGGTTTGAGCACACATTAGGCTACCAACTACAGATGCATATGGAATTGATTCCATTTCCTTTCGTTCAACATCATTCTTAGAACATAGCATGAGATTGAATTTATCACCTTTCTGTATAGGAACTTTCCCAGGTGAACACTTACTCATTCCAAATCTCTCTGGAATCCTTTCGATATATCCTTTCTGAGACAATCCCAATATTCCTTGTGATTAATCATGAAATATTTCTATTCTGATCACATAGGTTGCCTCTCCCATCTCTTTCATTTCAAAGTTCGTTGAGAGAAATTCCTTAGTCTCATGCAATATGCTTAAATTATTTGCAGCAAGCAAGATGTCATCAACATAAAGGACTAGATAAATAAACTTGCTCCCACTGATCTTTTGGTATAAAAGTGATCAACCGTATTTTCCTTAAAACCAAAAGATGTAATATTGGTATTGAATTTAATATACCATTGTCGGGATGCTTGATTAAGCCCATATATTGACTTCTTAAGTTTACACACCATTTGTTCTTTACTTTTTACAGAAAAACCCTCAGGTTGATCCATATAAACATCCTTATCAAGATCTCCATTTAGAAAGGCTGTTTTCACATCCATTTGATGCAATTCCAAATCATAATGTGCCACTAATGCCATTATTATTCTTAGTGAGTTCTTTATTGAAACAGGAGAAAATGTCTCCTCGTAAGCAACACCCTCTTTCTGAGTGTAACCCTTAGCAACAAGCCTAGCTTTATACCGTTCGACATTTCCACTAGAGTCGTATTTAATTTCACAAACCCATTTGCATCCGACTCTTTTACAGCCATGTGGTAACTCAACGTGATCCCAAACTTCATTCTGTTGCATGGATTTTAGTTCTTCTTTCATGGCATTAATCCATTCCTTTGACTCTTTACTTTCTACAGCATGTGAAAACGAAACTGGGTCCTTATTGATTCCTATATCATAATCTGATTCTTGCATATAAACAACATAATCATTAGAAATAGATGACCTACGATCTCTTTGAGATCTTCTTAATGCTACTTGTTGTGGTTCATGCATATCGGCATTATGTAAGTCATTTCCTTTAGGATGTACTTCTTCATTTATATGTTGTTCATCATCATGCTGTTCTCCAACAGCTGGAACAACATTTGGAGTAATAGTAGATGGAGGAACCATTCTAGGCAATGTAACATTTATCCTTGTTTCCTTTATTTCCACTGTTTCTCTTCTAGTACTCCCACTGACTTCACCAATCTCATTGAATCTTGCATTACCAGTTTCTACAATTCTTGGACTATGATTAGGATAGTAAAACACATATCCTTTAGATTTTTCAGGGTAATACCCACTAATCGTTCGAGAATCTAATTTCTTTTCATGTGGATTATAAATTCTCGCTTCCACTAGACAACCCCAAACATGCAGGTGTCTTAACCTAGGTTTCCTGTTAGTTCATAATTCAAAAGGAGTATTTTGAACAGCTTTACTATGAACCGTATTCAACAAATAATTAGCGGTTTTGGGAGCATACGACCATAAATTCTTAGGTAGTGTAGAATCTGACATCATACTCCTAGTCATATCTATTAACGTCCTATTGCGTCTTTCTGCTACACCATTTTGCTGTGGTGTACCTGGCATTGTGTATTGCGCACATATGCCATGAATTCGAGGAATTTTGCAAATGGACCTGGACACTGGCTGACTCATTATATTTGCCATAATATTCACCACCTCTATCATACCTTATGATTTTCACCTTTTTATCTAATTGCCTCTCAACTTCCTTTACAAACGTCTCAAGGACATTCGTAGATTGATATTTTTCATGAAGCAAATAGACATAACCATAGCGGGAAAAATCACCAATAAAAGTGATGAAATACTTTTCTCCATTAAAGGCGGGAGTGTCCATAGGTCCGCAAATATCAGTGTGTATTATTTTAAGAAGCTAGCTGCTTCTAGTAGCTCCTTTCTTATTATGTTTGGTTTGTTTACCTTTAATATAATCAACACATAATTCTAGATCACTAAAGTTCAAATTTGAAAAAATTTCATTACTTACTAATCTCATCATTCTTTCTTTGGATATGTGACCTAGTCTTTTATGCCATAAGAAAGAAGAATTTTCATTCAACATTCTACATTTGCATCCAACATTATTTATTACATTCAACAAGGAATTCGCATAATTGTCATTCAGTTTCAATTTATATAAACCATCAATTAGAATACCAGAACCAACATTATCAATAGTCTTATATAAATCAAAACAACCAGATCCAAACGTACATCTAAAACCAGAAATATCCAACTTACTTACGAAAATAAGGTTTCTTGTAACGACCCGATTTTACGACGCCCGAAAGCCGACATCGATACGTCCACTGTATCCAATGCCGCACAGTCGAATGCCAAAAAACCGAACCGTTAGGGTTAAAGAAGAAGAAGATAGAAGAAAAACAGAAACATTAATAGAATCTCACATTTCGCAGCGGAACAATATATAATAGATAAAAGAATAATCTTTAAATCAAAGACTCATCACTGTTAATACAATACAACATCAGAGTTTACAACGACGTCATACATCACTAACAGTTATTATAACTTGATTATACGAAAACTGAGTTGCACCAACCATACGCAACAGACACTACATAGAAAAGAGATACGTCTCGCCATCCAGCTTCAACTCCTGATCTCCACAGCAACTCTTTTCTGACTTCGCTCCCGAATAACTGACAATCTGACTCTAGGCTGTTCGTGTGGAAAATTGTGGGCACCCAGAGTTTAGAAAGGGAACAATAAACTCCAGGTCAGTCATGGGTCTGGTGTGAGATCTTAAAACAATTATTTTCACAAAGAAAATAAAAGGAAATCCGCTATGCTTTTGGAAAATGAAACTACCATAAGGCCTCCCACCACACACACAATGCAAACGCAGAACTAAAGGAGATTACTCCTTATGATAGTCAAACATGCTTAATACGCAAAATCCTTTAATATTATTATTATTAATGCATAGTGTGGAAAACATTTCGAAAGTATAATGTTAATCTTAGCCAGCATAGACATTCCGAACTATGCCTACTATAGCTACCATCTAAACAGTGGGCGCCACCATAATTAGATGGCAGGTTATAGAACTAAAACTGTCAGGACGCGTATTGTTTCTTTGGATTTCCAACAAATGGTCAGGCTAAGGAACTTCCTACTGCCACATTGGTACGCCTCTGGAGGGACGCCCCGAGCACCTAACCGGATCTCTACCAACAAAAGGCCGGGTTACCTCTGCAAAAATAGGTAACTACTGACATGAGTATGTCATCTCCCGGTTGTAAACAACCTTTATCCGAGGATCCTCAACAACAACAATCAAAAAGTAATATATATTTGCGATATCCACATAAGCTAAGTATCTAGGCTCCATACCATGATACCACTTCTATCCAGAAGGAAATGCACATACCCTAAGGGGCGGTACCCCCAATAACCTTGCTGCATCCTTCCTGTTTCGACCATTCCGGGGTGTGAGGTCCGACGAAGTCTCGTCCGTAAAGCTACGCTTTTCACAAAAACCATGCTTTGATCAACAAATGATCAGCAGCACTTCGTATGTCACATTACCAAATTGGGAATGTATCACTAGTAACCATCAACTACATAACCTCTAAGCTCGTACGTCTCAGAGAAGGGTGTTAAGCTAAGAGAATAAATTCTCCGCCACCAATAGAAATGTATTTGATAGAAACTAGCTTCACATCTCAAAGTGTAACGTCAGACACACATCCATACAAGTCCGTTCCAGGATTGAATGGAACTGAAGGCACTTCCAAGGAATCCCTTGCAATCCAGATATTCACTAATCACGTCCGGAATTCCCATCACAAAGGGTGATAAAATCTCTATACCAGAGCAACCGTGCAGAGACATTCGACAGGTAATCCTTTTGCTTTCGAAAATACCCGGTCTTCAACACCATCTTCAAAAGCAATCCCATTTCGTCGTATCGTTATTCGGAATGGGTTTTATGACACAAGTCCTCCCCCGGCTAATTCGAATAACGAGCGCTTATTTTTAAAAATAAGTGTTCATTCAGTTTTCAAACAAATCACAACAATCTCCACGTTGATCTTTTAAACAAAAGATCCATCACAATCACAAAGGTTCGATGTGGGTTTCGAATATCCAGTTGGAATTCGACTCACGGTCGCATCAAAATTCAATTGTCATTTAAAAAGGCCAATATTGATAGTCGGTTATTTAACTATCAATGATCATTCATAACAATCATTGGATTTCAAATAATATTCCCCCAATTATTATTATTTTCAAAATATCTTTGCAAGATAAAATTTCACATTTCATCCATTTGAAAACGGTTTCAAGTCACATTCTATCTTTCAATCTTTTTCGAAAACAAATTTCAAATCACTTTTCTCACGCAGAATACATTTCCAAACATTTATTCATTTCCACTGGAAATCTGCCGAGTTCAAATACTTATCCAAACACTTATACTTGGAAATATTTAATGTAAAAACTATTTTTAAATACTTTATTTTAGAATATTAGTTATGAAAATATTATATCAATATCACAGATAAAACTTCGATTCCAAACTAATTTGAAATAAAATTAGTAGATAGAGTATGAATATTTAAATAACTATTTTCTAAATCAAATATCAATTTAAATCTTTAAAACAATCCCTTCTATACTTAATTAAATAAATCTTTACTTTTAAAGATACAAAAAATTCCCAAAAATAATTTCTCTAATAATATTCTTTTGAAACCAATCTAGAACTTTTAATTTTATTTCAAAAGCTATTTTAAAATTATATTCGGCTTTCCAGGGAAAGTACTCCTTCCATTCTAAAATGGTTCATTCAAATCAATTTATAAGTCTTTCTGGATTTATTTTAAATTTACGTCCCAAATCTGTAAATTCCTTTCCAACTTTAAAAATAAAATAATATTTATTTTTAAAACAAATTTCTCTTTCTTTTATAAAATTCCCATTGTGAATTTAAATTTTAAACATCCATCAATTTAAGATTTTGCAAATCGATTCCCATGTGTTCACTTTTAACACCAAATCGATTTTCAAATTGATTTCTAAATTATTTCAATCAACAAATAAATTTTCATATCAACTTCCCAAAGGTTTATTTTTTTCACACTAAATTAATTTTAAATCGATTTCCCATTTTATTTCGAAAACACCAAATTAAATTCCCAAATCGATTCCTAAAATTTATTTTAACTCCAAATTAAATTCCAAATCGATTTCTAAAATTTATTTCAACACCAATTGATTTTCATTCAAACACTAAATCAATTTTCATATTGATTTCCCAAAGATTTATTCTTTAATACCAAATCAATTTTTGAATTTATTTTTAAAATGAATTCCTTTATCTTCCAAATTATTTAAAACCATATTTTTGAAATAAATTCTTCACCCTTTGAATATTATACTTGAAATCCATTTATTAACCCTTTCCTCATATTTTGGAATTTTATCCAATAGGATTTCATATAGAATTTCTACCTAAATTTAAAAATCCAATTTTATTTATTTCTTGTATCTTACAATACCCAAAATATATTCGACTAAATTTTAGCCTTCAATGGTTTCAATCACAAATAATCACACACAGATTATAAATAATCAACACACAATTTTGAAAACAAATCAAAATGTTTTGAGGAATTCAGTTGGATCCCTCCAACCTGTTTCCCCGCATCCATAGACATTAGCACAACAATTAAATACCAATTCCACTTCAAGGTGGAATATCGCGGTATATGGGATTTATATAGTATCATCCGCTATTATGCGGCACATAGGGCCTCATCCGCTATATAATGCGGGAAATCAACAACTCCAAATACATATATAATACCAATTCCACTTCGAGGTGGAATATCGCGGTATATGGGTTTAATATAATAACCTCCGCTATTATGCGGCGCATAGGGTCTAAACTAATATATCAATCATCCAAGCACAATCAATTTTAAATCTAACTATTCAAAATTAAAATCAGAAAAACAATTGATTGAGTGAGAAGATCTCACATTTACTTATGCATGCAATATATTTTCCATTCTGACTCGTTTTCTCGATTTATAGACCTTGTATAACAATTTATGATTTTTATATATTCGAATCAATCAAACAATGAATTTCCGTTTTGTAACAACCCGGAATTTTTGACAGCATATTTTAATGACAAGTTAATTTAATTTAAATTAAATATAAGCTTGTCCATGCTTAAATTGTTGAGATCTTGGATATTTAACAGTTATATATGTTTGTAAAAGAAAATTTTGATTTGAAAATTTTAAATAGAATACTTCAAAACCACTAAAAAAAATCTGACATGTTCAATAAAATCAAATCAAAGACTTTATATTTTTGTTATTTGATAAAATACATATGAATGCAGTTTTAGTTTTTAAAATGATAAAGTTAAAACATAAACATAAATATACACCATAATTATAAAATATAAACTGTACTAAGAACATAATTATAAAATATAAGTAGAAACTAGAAATATAAGTATACAAATAGAATGTTATAAATAAATGTAAACCAGTGATAATCATATTTGTGCTTTTGTACAATTTATAGGTATAAGAAAAACATATAGATATCTTTGTACAATCAATGCTATGAAATAAATATAAACTTTATGTGCTGTGTATATGCATCAGGGAACAAAAGAGTTCACTTCAAAATAATAATAAACAAAAAATCTGAGCTTGTACAAACCGAACAGAACTGAAACATTTATTACTTGTTAGTATAAATGAAGCATAAACCTTTTAACCAAAGCCTTTTACATTGTTGAATGTCATAAGAACATGTTAAATGCTTAAGTAAAAGAAGATACTTATAACATATTTCTGTAGTAAACACGTTTGTGCTGTTATACAGTTTGTAGAAATAAGGAAACAAGTTTTACTTAATATAATGAAACTTAACTAAACCTAAAAAGACAAACCTGGAAACAATATTTTGTACAAATATAATAAAAAAAAGGGGCTGTGTCTTACAAATCATGCTAGCCGAAATATGATAATATCTTGTACCATACAAATTGCAACTATCAGTAAACATTAATTTCTTGCTATAATTATTAAGAGCATGAACATTTAATAGCACATCTTCTTGTTTAATAAGTACTATAGCCGAAATCTTTTTATGATTTCATACTGCAGAACAAATGGACCAATTAAAGAAAAATGACAAACAAGTATAAACTGGCCAGCTACAACCTGATTAGTAGCTTCTATATGAATCTATCTATATATCATCAGTTTATATATACAAACCTAGACTTAAAGAAAACCTGAGGAAAGCATTGTCTTGCTTTGCAATATACCTTAATTTGAAAAAAGAGAAGCAAGTAAATAAAAAAGGAAAAGAAACAGAAGACAGAAAACTTAAGAAGGTTTCAGAGTATTTCTGCAATGTCTTCTTCAACATTTGCTTGCTGTTCATATTGTTTTGGTGAGTAAACTTAATATTTTCGAATTTAAACTTGTGTTTTAACTCACAAATGCTATGTGCTCTGTTAAACAAGTAGTACTAAGTACTATGTGTTGCTCAGGTAAATTGATTTGTCTGTTTTGTTTCTTCCAGTTTTTGTTCCATGATTCGGAACATAGTAAAGCAATGAAATGGCAAATAATTCTTCATGTAGATGTTTGTAAACTTGAATTTTGAGGCAAACTTAAGTTGATATCAAAGATAAAAGGCTTACAATCTAGTTTTGGGGGTTAACAGTATTTTATCAATCCTGTTTATTCAAGTATCAAGAAGAGAGAATTAAAGTTTAAGTTTTGAATATTTAAAATTGAAATTTTAATAACATATTATGATTTCGTATTCAAAATTAGGATTTTTAGCAATAAAATTTTGATTTATAAGCAAAGATCAAAGGAACAGTTTTAAAATAAATCAAAAATGGGTTTTGTCAATTGTGGAAGATTGAGTTAATTTTAACTTCTGAAAATTTACAGGAAGCAAGTTTGTAAATCTTTTGATTCAAGAAAAATGTCAAATTATTTTACGAATACATAGATTTTGAGTTAGAATCAAAAGTAGGGTTTACTGCCTATATTTTAATGCTCTGTAAAATTTTAGTTTTATCGCCGTGCTTTGATCGAGTGCGTCGCGACTTTTGGTAGAGTTAGAGGGGGATGTGAGTGATGTACTGGTGGAGTTTCATCGCCTACGGTGATGGGTGGTGGCCGCACGAAGGTTTTGGACAGTGGGGGTTTTGTTGCCATGTTTGAACTGCAGGTCAAAATTTGTTTTCAACTGGTAATTGGAAATCTGGGTCTTGTTCTCGATTGTCGAGGCGAATTGTGGTTTGTGGGTGGTGGTAAGGGCCGCCGGAGGTGTGCAGAACCACCGTGCATGTGCACGGTGGCGGAGGAGAGGGGAAGGCGTATCTAAGGCGACGTGATGGAGTTTGCTCGAGTCGCACACGAGAGAGAATGGGAAAACTTCGGGTTCGCGTACGTGAGACGATCCTGTTGCTAAATTTGTTTGCTTTAAAAACTGAACTTATTTAAAAAAAAAATATACAGGGAAGATGAAGAGTTGTTCAGGGGGGAAAGACTCGGAAAGATTGAGTGGGAAACCCGGGTTTTACTCGTGCATATCAAGTTTTGTCTCGGGTGTTGTTGAAAAGCTTAAGTGTAACAGGACTTGGTTTACTAAATTGTATTAGTTCAAAGTAAAAATAAAATTTTTGCTAAAAATGTTCTCAAACTTAAATGAATATTTTAATTAGTAGTCAATTAAAGATACATGATTAGATTTAATTTACGTTTAAACATTTTTAGTTAATAAGTGTTTAATTTTAAAGCTAATAAGAAAAGATTTTTGACTCTTATTCAATTATGTTGTAATTAAGAAGTTTAACTTAGTTAATTAAGTTAATATATGAATTGGGGTAACAAATTGAGCAATTAATTACATTAAATATAAGGTTATCTAATAATTAGGTTTGGAGTTAATATTATAATTGGTTTCAAAATTTAAGAGAAGTCTTTTAAATGTTTCATTAAGTTGAACATTTAATTAGTTTAGGAAGAAATTAAGAACAATTACTCTTAAAATTATAATTAGTCATAGATTATAAATAATTGATAAAAATTGAAATTAACTACTTGAGTCAATTTATGAACGATTAGTAGTTAATTAATCGAGTAATTTAATTAAGAATAAATAAAGGGCTATGGAAGTAATTAACAGTTAATAAATAGGTAATTAAGTTGATTAATAATTAAGACCATTAATTAAATGATTAATTCAAGTACATAACTGGATTAAGGAGTAATTAAGTAAATAATAATGTGAAATTAAATAATTATGTAATTGGACTAAATAACTAATTAAGAAATCATAAATTAAACAATTTGAAATGAAATAAGTAATTGATTAATGATAAATTAAACAGAGTTAAGAGGTTAACTCTCAGGTAATTAATTCTAAATTGAATTAATTACAAATAAGACTTAAAGATGACTGCTTATGGGTTGTATGTTGAATATCTGATTGTGATATTTGTGTGGTGATATTCTGTGATGCTCTGTAATATGTTATGTTATATCTATGATGCTTGTATATGGTTTATCTGTGATAAATGCTATGTTAATTCAACTGTTAGATTTAAATTATTTAAAACTGTTAAGTTAATTAGACAACTTGGCCCTTAAAATAGCGTTTGGATTCGATGAGACCGGGATCGGATTTGCTACATTACAGCGTGATAGGGGGTTCTCGCTTTGCGTTAGGTGGCGAACGGGAGACTCTTACCCCTACATGCCCCCGGGGATAGTATAAGGTCTTGCGGGGTTGGTTTCGACTCGAGAGGGTGGCCGTAAAAGCAAATTCGAGGTATCACTGTGAGCCACAGCGGGGCTGGGATGGTTGAAAAGCCTACCGGTCGTGAGTCGTTGCTGATGGTTGAAAAGCCTAGGACGTCACAGTTGGTATCAGAGCATAGGTTGGTGATAACCTTGGCTCTGGTACTAATTACTCATAAACAGAGTCAGTAGAACTCTAAAATGAAATTGAGTGTATTAATAGATATGAGCGCGTATTTGTTAGTGAATATAAAATGGTGTTGATTGATTTATTGAGTGGTATATGAACTTCCGTCGGCATGGCCTCGAAAACTGTATCGAAGGGGTTTCTAAACACTTAAATAGAGCAATTTGACACAATATTGTTTTTCAAAGTAGGGTAAATGAAATAATTTTACCCAAAATTATATTTTAATATAAAAGAAATATTTTTCTGAAATAACTATATATACTTGGATGTTTGGTGTTAATAGTACAATCAATAAAAATTGAAATTTGAGTGGATGATAAACAAATAAAATTGTCTAAGTATGATCTCTAATTCAAAAGGAATATAACTAAAATTTGATTAAAATAGAATTGAAGTCCCGGAAATTTGAAAATGTTTAAATGAATTTAAACAAAAGGATTTGGAAATGTAAAAATCTTGGGAATGTTTGAAAAGTTTGTCCAAAGATTTGAAGGGAATAATGGAATCTTGTTTTGGAAAATATTGTTAGGGGTTGTTGGGTATGCAAGTTATTTTGAAAAATTTCAAAAGGAGAAAATTTGTTTTGGTGAAAATAAGTGTTTGAAAGTTGAAAATTTGAGTTGATATACCAAGTAGGTATGTGTAGTTATCATTTCAAATTGGTTTTGGAAATGGAAACCGGGCAATTGAATTTTAAGAAAAATTCTATTTAGATAATGTGGAAGGTTTAAATGGATCAATTATTGAATTGATAAAGTAAAGTGATAATTATAAGATGAAATTGGGAATTTTAATCCAGGAGATTAAAATTTAACTTAAGGAAATGAAAATAAGAAACATATTAGAGGTTAACCTGAGACACGTTAAATGGAATTAAAGTTCAAAATGAACTTAATTGGCTATAAAATTTGAAGGTAAAATGATTGTAATTGTGAGGTGAAAATTTATACCTTAAGACAGTAAGTGTTATATATATATAATCTAAAGTTGTGGTTATAAGGTGAAATGGTTCAAATGAGTAATATAAGCTGTTAAGTAGAACAAATAAGTTTTGAGCTTATATATTGAGAAATAAATTTAAGGAAGGGTAAGTGGCTAGATTTAACTGAAGTTGAAGCAGAATAAAACTGAATTTAAATGAATTCAATCGAGTTACTGATGAAATTGAATACAATGAAATTCTTATGTAAATAAGTAAATATAAATCAAAGTAAGTATTAAATTGGATAGAAGTGATGTGAGTTGTTAACAAATTTAATTCAAGTATAAATTGAATAATTGATTATGAATAAATTCAATAATGAATTGTTAATGTAAATTAAAATTTAAGGATGGGTAAAAGAATAAATTAATCAGTAAGTAGTTGGGATTTGATTAAAAGAAAATCAAATCAAAGATTTGAAAGGGAATTGGTGGAATAGAATGAACTTAAGTTATTAAGTGAAACAGTTAATGACTTAAATAAATTGTGAGATGATTAATTTAAAATATTGGTTGTCAA
This sequence comes from Allium cepa, assembly GCA_030765085.1. Taxonomy (NCBI): domain Eukaryota; kingdom Viridiplantae; phylum Streptophyta; class Magnoliopsida; order Asparagales; family Amaryllidaceae; genus Allium; species Allium cepa. Next base: position 88,438,681 of record CM060943.1, read on the forward strand.
ATTTAATAAAATGGTTTGGAATCAAACTTTTGGAATAAAAGAAAATGTAACGAAAGGATTGTGAATAAATTAATTGAGATGGACTCAAGTATAAATTGAGTAGGAATCAATTTAAGATTTGTTATAAAGCTGAAGTGATTGTTTGTTCACAATAATATTGTTAAAGTTGCATAGGGAAATGGGTTGTTTGAAGTAAATGAGAATTAGATAAATTCTATGAATTATTGGAAGCGAAATAGGATGATTTCGAATATGAGTTTGATTTGCTCAAATGGATTTTATGTCTAAGCAAGGAAGGTGTAAATCACTTAAACTAAAGAGAATGATTGGGAATTGGATGGAAGTACTTGTAATAAGTGTTGGAACCCTTACATATGTACTTATGGAAATATGTAATGGAGAATATGTTAAAGCTTTTCAGAATTTGAAAACTATAAAAAAAAAATTAAAAAAAAATTTTAACAACAAAACATTTCAAATGGAAAATTTAAAGTAAACAAATGAATGAAACTAATTTAAAAATAATAATAATAGGAATCAGTTATAAATGGAGATGATCAATAAAGGTTCAATATTCAGAGATTAAGGAAGTTGAATTCATATGGAATAGGTAATTCAGATTTAAATAAGAAGATTAAGGTTTAAGTGGCAGAATAATAATATAAGGGAATATATAATGCTTATATTAAGCTTAAGAAATGAATGGTGGAATTCTTAAGTGAAATTTGATATTGGGAAAAATTATTCCAAGTGATAGAATCAGGATAAGGTGAATAAAAGAAAATTGATATGGTTGATAATCAATGGATATAAATACGTAGGATGTACGTATATTATTTTATTCGCATAACGAACTGATCCAGATTCGAGTGCAGAATTTCGAGAGAGTTATATCGATCCGAGTTGGGATTTTTCACTCGATTTCGACGACGAACCATGGATTTGGATTTTGATTGATTCTGGGAAATTCTCTATCATAGTTGTGACTATGCAAGGAGAATGACAAACACTAATCAAGAAACCAGTTCTGAGTCCGTACTAGAAAGTTGGGTGGACGATACTAGTTCGGAAGTGAAATTATGTGATCGAGTGAGTGATCGGATTTGGTATTGCGTACGAATGGTATATGTACATCGTACGGGCTTGATTGAATAGATATTCAAATTCTGTAAAAGAGTCAATAAAGTTTAGAAAGAGTTAATACTGTAGCTTTTAAAATTGAATTACTAAAACGGATGTCTGGAATTTATTGTGTATCCCATATATCTCAGGAAGTTTGTTCATGATTTATCATTAATTGTTAAACTAGTAATTCAGGAAATTGGAAGTTGAGTCGAATATAATTGTGGTTAGGAATCCAGTTTGGATTATTGATCATCGAGAGACAAACTCTCGATAATTTTAGAAAGCTTATCCGAATTCGTGTTCGGATAGCTAGTATTGTTTGTAAGGATAGGCTGTTTGTTTGTTTGCTATTGTATGAAGGATATGTTTGTTGGGATGGTTAATATAAAAACTTTTGAATTAACTGTTGTTTAAATTTCAGGGACGAAATTCTTTTAAGGGGGGAGGAATGTAACAACCCGGAATTCTTGACAGCATATTTTAATGACAAGTTAATTTAATTTAAATTAAATATAAGCTTGTCCATGTTTAAATTGATGAGATCTTGGATATTTAACAGTTATATATGTTTGTAAAAGAAAATTTTGATTTGAAAATTTTAAATAGAATACTTCAAAACCATTAAAACAAATCTGACATGTTCAATAAAATCAAATCAAAGACTTTATATTTTTGTTATTTGATAAAATACATATGAATGCAGTTTTAGTTTTTAAAATGATAAAGTTAAAACATAAACATAAATATACACCATAATTATAAAATATAAAGTGTACTAAGAACATAATTATAAAATATAAGTAGAAACTAGAAATATAAGTATACAAATAGAATGTTATAAATAAATGTAAACCAGTGATAATCATATTTGTGCTTTTGTACAATTTATAGGTATAAGAAAAACATATAGATATCTTTGTACAATCAATGCTATGAAATAAATATAAACTTTATGTGCTGTGTATATGCATCAGGGAACAAAAGAGTTCACTTCAAAATAATAATAAACAAAAAATCTGAGCTTGTACAAACCAAACAAAACTGAAACATTTATTACTTGTTAGTATAAATGAAGCATAAACCTTTTAACCAAAGCCTTTTACATTGTTGAATGTCATAAGAACATGTTAAATGCTTAAGTAAAAGAAGATACTTATAACATATTTCTGTATTAAACATGTTTGTGCTGTTATACAGTTTGTAGAAATAAGGAAACAAGTTTTACTTAATATAATGAAACTTAACTAAACCTAAAAAGACAAACCTGGAAACAATATTTTGTACAAATATAATAAAAAAAAAGGGGCTGTGTCTTACAAATCATGCTAGCCGAAATATGATAATATCTTGTACCATACAAATTGCAACTATCAGTAAACATTAATTTCTTGCAATAATTATTAAGAGCATGAACATTTAATAGCAAATCTTCTTGTTTAATAAGTACTATAGCCGAAATATTTTTATGATTTCATACTGCAGAACAAATGACCAATTAAAGAAAAATGACAAACAAGTATAAACTGGCCAGCTACAACCTGATTAGTAGCTTCTATATGAATCTATCTATATATCATCAGTTTATATATACAAACCTAGACTTAAAGAAAACCTGAGGAAAGCATTGTCTTGCTTTGCAGTATACCTTAATTTAAAAACAGAGAAGCAAGTAAATAAAAGAAAAAAGAAACAGAAGACAGAAAACTTAAGAAGGTTTCAGAGTATTTCTACAATGTCTTCTTCAACATTTGCTTGCTGTTCACATTGTTTTGGTGAGTAAACTTAATATTTTCGAATTTAAACTTGTGTTTTAACCCACAAATGCTATGTGCTCTGTTAAACAAGTAGTACTAAGTACTCTGTGTTGCTCAGGTAAATTGATTTGTCTGTTTTGTTTCTTCCAGTTTTTGTTCCATGATTCTGAACATAGTAAAGCAATGAAATGGCAAATAATTCTTCATGTAGATGTTTGTAAACTTGAATTTTGAGGCAAACTTAAGTTGATATCAAAGATCAAAGGTTTACAATCTAGTTTTGGGGGTTAACAGTATTTTATCAATACTGTTTATTCAAGTATCAAGAAGAGAGAATTAAAGTTTAAGTTTTGAATATTTAAAATTGAAATTTTAATAACATATTATGATTTCGTATTCAAAATTAGGATTTTTAGCAATAAAATTTTGATTTATAAGCAAAGATCAAAGGAACAGTTTTAAAATAAATCAAAAATGGGTTTTGTCAATTGTGGAAGATTGAGTTAATTTTAACTTCTGAAAATTTACAGGAAGCAAGTTTGTAAATCTTTTGATTCAAGAAAAATGTCAAATTATTTTTCGAATACGTAGATTTTGAGTTAGAATCAAAAGTAGGGTTTACTGCCTATATTTTAATGCTCTGTAAAATTTTAGTTTTATCGTCGTGCTTTGATCGAGTGCATCGCGACTTTTGGTAGAGTTAGAGGGGGATGTGAGTGATGTACTGGTGGAGTTTCATCGCCTACGGTGATGAGTGGTGGCCGCACGAAGGTTTTGGACAGTGGGGGTTTTGTTGCCATGTTTGAACTGCAGGTCAAAATTTGTTTTCAACTGGTAATTGGAAATCTGGGTCTTGTTCTCGATTGTCGAGGCGAATTGCGGTTTGTGGGTGGTGGTAAGGGCCGCCGGAGGTGTGCAGAACCACCGTGCATGTGCACGGTGGCGGAGGAGAGGGGAAGGCGTATCTGAGGTGATGTGATGGAGTTTGCTCGAGTCGCACACGAGAGAGAATGAGAAAACTTCGGGTTCGCGTACGTGAGACGATCCTGTTGCTAAATTTGTTTGCTTTAAAAATTGAACTTATTTCAAAAAAAAAAAATAGACAGGGAAGAGGAAGAGTTGTTCAGGGGGGAAAGACTCGGAAAGATTGAGTGGGAAACCCGGGTTTTACTCGTGCATATCAAGTTTTGTCTCGGGTGTTGTTGAAAAGCTTAAGTGTAACGGGACTTGGTTTACTAAATCGTATTAGTTCAAAGTAAAAATAAAATTTTTGCTAAAAATGTTCTCAAACTTAAATGAATATTTTAATTAGTAGTCAATTAAAGATACATGATTAGATTTAATTAACGTTTAAACATTTTTAGTTAATAAGTGTTTAGTTTTAAAGTTAATAAGAAAAGATTTTTGACTCTTATTCAATTAAGTTGTAATTAAGAAGTTTAACTTAGTTAATTAAGTTAATATATGAATTGGGGTAACAAATTGAGAAATTAATTACATTAAATATAAGGTTATCTAATAATTAGGTTTGGAGTTAATATTATAATTGGTTTCAAAATTTAAGAGAAGTCTTTTAAATGTCTCATGAAGTTGAACATTTAATTAGTTTAAGAAGAAATTAAGAACAATTACTCTTAAAATTATAATTAGTCATAGATTATAAATAATTGATAAAAATTGAAATTAACTACTTGAGTCAATTTATGAACGATTAGTAGTTAATTAATCGAGTAATTTAATTAAGAATAAATAAAGGGCTATGGAAGTAATTAACAGTTAATAAATAGGTAATTAAGTTGATTAATAATTAAGACCATTAATTAAATGATTAATTCAAGTACATAACTGGATTAAGGAGTAATTAAGTAAATAATAATGTGAAATTAAATAATTATGTAATTGGACTAAATAACTAATTAAGAAATCATAAATTAAACAATTTGAAATGAAATAAGTAATTGATTAATGATAAATTAAACAGAGTTAAGAGGTTAACTCTCAGGTAATTAATTCTAAATTGAATTAATTACAAATAAGACTTAAAGATGACTGCTTATGGGTTGTTATGTTGAATATCTGATTGTGATATTTGTGTGGTGATATTCTGTGATGCTCTGTAATATGTTATGTTATATCTATGATGCTTGTATATAGTTTATCTGTGATAAATGCTATGTTAATTCAACTGTTAGATTTAAATTATTTAAAACTGTTAAGTTAATTAGACAACTTGGCCCTTAAAATGGCGTTTGGATTCGATGAGACCGGGATCGGAAGAATCAAATTTGATTCTCCGAAAACCACATCAATCCAATTTAAACGTTAGGTCGTGAATCCTGAAATGGAGATCGAGATGGTGTTTTCAGAATGCAAGGGTTATCGTCGTTGACTCTGTGGATGATTCCAAATTGAGTGTGACGAGATAATGCCTTCGGTTTCGTTCGAACCCGGAACGAACTTGTATGGATTGAATGCTTTCAGCACATCGTCAGGCGGACGATGAGCATTCTAAGAATAATGTTCAATAAAGGTAATCGTAACCTCAAGCCTCATCAACCGCGAATGGCTAAAACAGGGGAGGTGCAGCAAGGTTAGGTGGGTCATGCCCAAGCAGGACAAGATATTTCCCCAGTCTAGATGTCCCTTTTTATATTTCGGCTTAGTGGGCAGTTGCTAGCTACAACCGCGGGGTTTATCTTGTTCGGGACTATTCAGTAGGCAATGGTTCCGGCCTTGTGTTGCAGGGGATGAAGGGAGTAATCCTCGGTACGGTGATCTAGGCCCCGTACTGTGACGGGCGGTACCCCAGTAGCCCTACCATTGTTGGAAATCCATTTTCCCTACGAGACCCTACGGTTTTGATTTGTATTACCCACTTTTGTGACTAGTAGCTGGAATTTAATAGATGTAACAATTTCGGCTATTTTCTGTTTACTTGAAAACCCTAGACACAATTATAATATCACTGGTTTCCTATGAAATGTTTTGGTTAGCGTAAGGTAAAAACTTACCCGTATTTATTTGTGGGGAGTCTTACGTGATACCTTTATTTTCAAATGTTTTCAAAGTTAAACAACTTTAAACCGTTTACTCATACCAGACCCATGTCTGACCCGGAGTTTATTTTTGTTTTCATAAACTCTCGGGTACCCAATTTTTACGGGTAGCCAAGGGATTCAGGTTAGCTTTGACAAATTCTGGAGGAGCAATGGAGCAGGAGGCTTCAGCGTTGTAGATATATATATATAGTTCCGCTGTGGTAGTATCTCTGAGTCATATTGTTTGAATTGTATTGTATTGAGTTGTATTAACTAGACAGGTGTTTATAACTGTCTAATATGCGACGTATGTATGATTGTCATATGTATTGATATTGTATAACTCTGATATATGTATTAAACTATGTAATATTTAAGTGATATATTATATTTTGTCCCGTTCCGCTGTGAGATTCTGATGTTGTTGTTCTTTCTTCTCTATCTTTTCTATTTTCTCATCCCTTTCTTTCTTAATGATGATACGTCTTTCTAGTAGTAGAAAACCGGGTCGTCACACGTTTGGTACATTAAATTTCAACTAATGATTAAGTTTGAATAAATAATTAAATTTTAAACTAACTTGAAAAATCCATTACTATTTAATAAATTAAATTTACTAATAATTGGATTTATACTGATTTCCTTTTAAAAAAAATTATTTTTAGTGCCCTAAATAAATTCAATAAATTTATTAACAAATCAATTACCAATATACACTGTTTAAAAATAAACTAGTAGATGAAAAATAGGTACATGTATATTTATTTACTTTTGAAATTACATGCACCAAAAATATTAACCTAACTTATATACATTTTAAAAAATCAAATCTTTATACAAAATTAACTTAGAAAATAAAGATGGATATTTGTAAAGTATTTTATTTTCCTTAAATATATATTTTATTTTCTTGTAAATAAACAAACAGTAATAAATTTTTCTTCTTTCTACTGTAAAAATTATATTTTCTGCATACATATTAAAATATGCAAACTGCATAAATATTCTTATGATTAAAACATGTTAATTACATTTAAGTTTAAACAAACCGAAATTTATACCTTCACTGCGGATCGATCAGTTGCGAGAACGAGATCGTGATCCCCAACCTCGAACGATACGGTACCCTCGTGAATCGTGCGTGACCCTCTGCCGTAGATAGAGCACCATCCAATGCCGCTGCAATCTCGTCCATCACCAAACCCAGAATTGAATCGCGAGCTACCAATCTCACCACTTGGCTTCACGCAAATCGGCTTGCAACCACGAACGCACGTGCCTCCATCGATGCCCTAGCCGCCTTCAATGCGAGCAACCAGCTCGAGTCCCTTACCTAAGGTCGCGAACTTCCTACAATCGATCGTGATTTCTCGCAAAACCTTTCTGGCACCACTCGCCGCCTCGTCGATTGAAGCTGCTGTTCGAATTCGTTCCCGTTGCCTTTGCCTTTGATTCGATTCAATTTGAATGCGGCATATGGCGCACGCGAACTCCAATTGCCATTTTATTTGGTTTAGAAGAAACTCGGCTTGATTATTGAATTTGAAAAGAAAACTACGGCCATTTTTTTATTTTGTGTCTGAGGAGGAAAAAAAAGCTTCGGCCATTCGATTTTGGATTTGAGTGAGAGAAGTTTTTTTTTTTACGTTCGTTTTTTTATTTGTTTTGAAGAAAATAACGCGTGTAAGAATTTACAGAGAAAGTTTAACACGTGTTGTTAAATAGGATACGTGCTTGATTATTATTTTCTTTTCTTTTTTGTGAATATATATATCTAATTCAAATTCAAATTCAAATCGTCCCGATTCTGCAACTGAAATTTTCAAACTCCAATCGATGCGTGTCACCAGGCGTTTCTAATGTTTAACCCCTATTCCGAACACAATGGAAAAGTTTTCGAGTCCAAATTCGATCGTATGAAGAAGATAGTTTTTTGAATCAGTTAAAATATCGAATTTCCGATTTAATTTTCAGCGCATTTATTTATCTTACCGCCAAACGATTGCTCCAAACACTACGAAATTTAAAACCCGATAATAATACAATATTACGGATCCAATGGAACTGGTTTCGTCCGAGGCTATTTTTAAATATCGATTTAAATGATATAAATTCAAAAATGAAAAATTTACTTTCAAATTCAATTCTGAAGCTTCCATTATCTTCAGTATTATCAATATAAATTTTCTAAGCCATCAAATTATTTTTAACAAGCTCAAAATTGAAGATTTACAATTTTACCCAAGTTTCTATAATTAAATTTGATAATTAAATTGCTAATTTCATAGTTAAAATTGAAACTCAAGCTTAAATTAACCATTCAGATATTTGAAATCAATTAAATATTTCAATTTCAAACGTTGAAATTTCTGGGTCGTCACATTTCTAGATAATGAAGGTACATAAAGTGATGCAGCGCACCCTGTTATGCGACCTAACGACTTATGTCTTAAATCACGCCCGAGTTATGACATCCAACAACATAGCATGTTATGCTTTATGTCGTTGACCCTAAGTCGCTCAGGACATACGAGCGAGCTACGACCAAGCGAAGAATGCGAGTTAAGTCACAAGTTCGAGAGCAATGACCTAACAAGTTTATACCACATTTACTTAAGTCGTTTGAAGGTTAGGTCGTTCCAGCATCCTAAGTCGCTCACTGCATTCAAGGCCGCATTTACTTTAGGGTCGCTCCCGTCCTTAGGTCGCGAACCTCGTGAATGCTAGTAGGTCGCTGAAGCTCAGGTCTTAGGTCGCTCCAGATGCTAAGGCGCAAGTCTCATGAAGCTGTTTTCTATAGGTCGCGTGAAGTGGTTAGGTTGCACAAGATGTTATGTCGCCCATTCTTATCTCGCTAAGTCGCCAGAGGCTTAGGTCGCTTATGCCGTAACTTCTTAAGTCGCATACGTTGCTGTTCTTATGTCGCAAGTGTTATAGTGTTTGTTATGTCGCTTGATTGTAAGTCGTAAGTCGTATGTATATGTTGTTATGTTGTAACTTAGCTAAGTCGACCGTTGTTAGGTCGCACTATAGTTAGGTCGTGGGTCTGTTAGGTCGTGCTTGTTAGGTCGACGACCTGTGCTGTGTTGTAAATTTTCCTATAAATAGCGGGTGAGTTGTATCATTTTGAGTTGGTTGATTTTGAATAAACTTTGTTTGAGTGCTTTGTGCCTCTTTAAAAATTGGAAGTTGAGCGTTGTCTCCTTTCTGCATGTTCGGTTATTCGAGTGCGCTCGAATCAACGGATTTGAAGCTAATTCACGGAATCTGTGCGCGAGATGAACGTAGAAGAATCGTAGATCTTTTAACACGGTATCGTGCGCGATCAACGTATTGGAGATAGCTAGAATCCGGTATCTCTTGAGATCAACGGATTTGTGCACTTGGGTATTTTCAATCCATCGATTCAACTTTTCACCGTTTCATCCATTTTTGAAGTTATCCGCTGCGTCATTTTTGGTATCAAAGCTAGACTTAGCCAATCATAGCTAAGCCGAGCCTGTTGGGAGAAGATTTGAAGTATAGAAGTTAGATCCGAGCTATAAGTGGAGGTGTGCATCACTTGTGTAGATCAAGGCCGAGAGTTGAAAGCCAAGTCAAGCCGAGGATTAAAGTGTTTGGATTTGTTGAAGATTTGACAATGCCTCCGAGACGTGCTAATCGATTGCAAAATGTTGAAGATGTATATCTTAGACAAGAAGTTGAGCAAATGGAACAATGAATCAATGAAAAGTTTGATGAAGGTATTGAGAAGTTAGAGAAATTGATGAATGATATGAATCAAAATCAAAGGAGAAGGCCACCAATCTCGAACCATGGAGGAAACAGAGTTTCGCCATCGGTTTCGGAAGCGAGGAGGGTGTCACCACAATCCCATCGAGATCGAAGAGAATCATCAGTTTCAATGAGAAGAGAATACCATGAGTACAGAAATGAAGAGAGAAGAACTCCACGTGAGTTTGGAGATGAACCATATCGTGATGCTGAAAGGCATAGTAGAAGAGATATGCGTGATCATAGAGATGTTGATGGTCGAGATTGATATTGAATTACATTTGATTATGATGAAGATGGTGATAGATGTAGTGTTCATTATCGAGATCAAGACCAAGTACGAAATCCATATCGGGAGGTAGAAGATGATCGTAAATGGGAGTCGGGGATGAAGATAGAAATTCCAGAATTCAAAGGAGGAATGATAGCGGAAGAGTCTGGATTGGTTATCAAATGTTGAGGAAATTTTTGACTTCAAAGAAGTACCCGAGCATCGTATAATTAAGTTGGTTGCTACACGATTGAGGGGAAGAGCTATGACATGGTGACAACAAACTAAACTTACACGAGAAAGGATGGGAAAGTCAAAGATTGTTTCATGGGAGAAGATGAATAAGTTGATGAAAGCTACTTTCTTACCTTATAATTATCAGTCTCTTATGTATCAACGCTTACAGAATTTGAGACAGGGAACAAAGTTGGTAAATGATTATGCAGATGAGTTTTATCAACTGATTGCCAGAAATGATATCATGGAGACAGAGGAACAATTGACAGCTAGATTTATTGGAGGGTTGAGAATGCAGATTCAGGATATGGTGAATAGGTTTGATCCAAGATCCGTTGCTGAAGCACACCAGAAGGCTCTAGCTTGGGAGAAGCAAGGTAGAAGAGGAGGTGGTGTGTTTACAAATTCCAACAATCAATTGAAAGGTGCTAGTAGCAATACGAATGTTTCCAAGGCTGTTAGTAAACAGGTTGTCAACGAAGTTGCTAAGACCAAGGTCAGTAACAATTTCAAGTGTTATAACTGTCAGGAGTTTGGTCATAAGAGCAATGAATGTCCGAAGCCTAAGAAGCGAGTGATGGTTGCTGAGGTTGAGGATGCAAAAGTAAAATGTTCAAATTCACCACAAGTTGTGGAGGAAGAAGAATTGTCAGGAGATGAGGGCTGTAATTTAATGATGAGGAGATCTTGTTTAACACCAAAACAGGAAGAGGAGACAAGTTGGTTGAGGAGTAACATTTTTCATTCAACGTGCACTATTTTGGGATGGGTTTGTAAGTTCGTCATCGATGCAGGAAGTTGTGATAATATCATCTCTACAGAAGCTGTAAAGAAGTTGGCGTTAAAGACAGAGAAGAATCCCAAGCCCTACAAATTAGCTTGGTTGAGGAAAGGTGGGGAAGTGAAGGTTAATCGAAGTGCTTGTGTAACTTTTTCCATCGGAAAGAAGTATAAAGATGAAATTTGGTGTGATGTTGTGGACATGGATGTATGTCATTTGTTGTTGGGGAGACCGTGGTAATATGATATAGAGCGGTGCAACATGATGGGAGGACTAACTGCTATAGTTTCATGTTCGAGGGCACCAAAATCACTTTAGTTCCTAAACAACGACAATAAAGTGGAAGCAAGTTGGAGGAGATTGAAGAACTAAAGACTCTGTTACCTTTGAAGGAATTTGTCAAGAAAGTGGAGGATGAGCCTGAAGTATTTCTGTTAATTGGACGTGAAAGTAGTGAAGCGGTTGAAATTCCTGAAGAAGTTAAGCCAGCGTTGAAGGAGTTTGAAGATGTATTTCCTGAAGAATTGCCAACAGAGTTACCACCGTTGAGAGACATACAACACCAGATTGATCTTGTTCCGGAAGCTGTGTTACCACATAGGCCACACTATAGAATGAGTCCAAAGGAGCACGAAGAATTGAGAAGGCAAGTGGAAAAGTTGCTTGAACAAGGACGCGTACAAGAAAGTTTAAGTCCTTGTGCAGCATCAGGTTTGTTAGTGCCGAAGAAGGATGGAACTTGGAGAATGTGTATAGATAGTCGAGCACTAAATAAGATTACAGTGAGATACAGATTTCTGATGCCTAGATTGGATGATTTGTTAGATCAGTTGAGTGGAGCTGCTATCTTTTCAAAGATTGATCTGAAGAGTGGATATCATCAGATTCGAATTCGACCAGGTGATGAATGGAAGACAGCATTCAAGACACGGGAAGGGTTGTATGAGTGGCTGGTCATGCCGTTTGGTCTTTCGAATGCACCTAGTACTTTTATGCGAGTGATGAATCAGATCTTTCGACCGTTCATTGGAAAGTTCGTGGTGGTATACTTTGATGATATATTGATATACAGTGGGAGCACCAAAGAACATTTACTACATTTGCGGGAAGTGTTGATGATACTTCGTCGGGAGCAATTTTATGCGGTTACAAAGAAATGCGTGTTCATGACGCATAGTATTTTGTTTTTGGGGTATGTATTGTCCAAGGAAGGTATCCAGGTGGATCAAAGTAAAGTTGAAGCAATCAGAAATTGGCCACAACCCAGAACTATAACTGAAGTTAGAAGTTTTCATGGTTTAGCATCATTCTACCGAAGGTTTATTCCATATTTCAGTAGCGTGATGGTGCCTGTTACTGATTGTATGAAGGGAAAGCAGTTTTCATGGTCAAAGGAAGCAGGATTTTCTTTTGAACGAATTAAGGAACTATTGACGTCAGCACCAATTCTAGTTTTGCCGGATTTTCAGTAGCTATTTGAATTATATACTAATGCATCTAAATTTGGAATTTGAGGTGTGTCGAGTCAGAGGGGTCGTCCAATTGCTTATTTAAGTGAGAAGCTTCCGGGAGCAAAGATGAGATATAACACTTATGACGTGGAATTCTATGCTGTTGTTCAAGCTATAAAGCATTGGAGAAACTATTTGTTCCATAAAGAGTTTGTGTTGTATACTAATCATGAAGCCTTGAAACATTTGCAGGGACAGGATAAAGTTGCAGCCAGGCATGCTTCATGGATCGCATACTTGCAACAATTTACATTTGTAGTAAAGCATAAGTCAGGAGTTACAAACCGTGTGGCAGATGCATTGAGTAGAAGGAATCATTTGTTGACCACGATGAAAGTTGAAGTGATGGTGTTTGATGTACTTCCAGAATTGTTTGTTGAGGATCCTTACTTTGCAAAGATTATAGATGAAGTCGAGAAAGGGAAGACAGATGAGTATCTGTTGGTGGATGGTTTTCTTTTCAAAGGAAATCGATTGTGTATACCAGAGGGCAGTTTGCGCATCAAGATTGTGAAAGAATTGCATGAAGAAGGTCATGTGGGACGAGATCGTACTTTGCAGTTGATTTCTCAGTCATATTTTTGGCCTTCCATGAGGAAAGAAGTTGAAAGATTTGTGGAGAGATGTCACATATGTCAAGTTTCCAAAGGGACAGCTATGAATGCAGGATTGTATATGCCATTGACCGTGCCTACTAGACCATGAGTTGATATTAGCATGGACTTTGTTTTGGGTTTACCAAGAACCCAACGAGGGAATGATTCTATATATGTTGTGGTGGATAGATTTTCGAAGATGGCACATTTCATAGCTTGTAAGAAGACAGCTGATGCGGTCCGTGTTGCTCAATTATTTTTCAAAGAGGTTTATCGACTACATAGGCTACCTGAAACCATTGTTTCTGATCGGGATACTCGATTTATAAGTCATTTTTGGTTGAGTTTGTGGAAGATGGTTGGAACTAAGATGAATTTTAGTAGCGCCTATCATCCACAAACAGATGGGAAAACGGAAGTGGTGAACAGATCTTTGAAAAATTTGTTGAGATGTCTTGTGAAAGATAACTTGAAGAGCTGGGATGTTAAGTTGTGTCAAGCCGAGTTCGCACATAACCATGCTGTTAATCGTAGTACTGGATTCAGTCCATTTCAAGTGGTATATTCAGCAATTCCGAAGGGACCGTCGGATTTGTCGATAGTTCCATTCCAGAAAGGGGTTGTTAAACGAGCTTGTGATTTTGTGACTGAATTGCAGGAGTGTCACAGGACTGTTCATGAACGATTGCTTAAGTCAAATGAGAAGTATAAGCAACTAGCGGATAAGAAGCGAAGTAGTGTGGACTTCAAGGAAGGTGATTTTGTATACGCAGTATTGACAAAAGATCGTTTTCACATTGGAACTTACAATAAGTTGAAAGCTCGAAAGATTGGTCCAGTAGAAATTTTGAAGAAGATCAATGATAATGCTTATCAGTTAAGGTTGCCGGATCATGTCCATACTGCCGACATTTTCAATATCAAACATTTGATTCCGTATCATGAGGATAAGCGTCTTGAAGAAGAGGAAAGTGTGAATTCAGGGTCGAATTCTTGTCAACCGGGGGTGGATGATGCAGCGCACCCTGTTATGCAACCTAACGACTTATGTCTTAAGTCGCGCCCGAGTTATGACATCCAGCAACATAGCATGTTATGCTTTAGTTCGCTGACCCTAAGTCGCTCAGGATATACGAGCGAGCTACGACCAAGCGAAGAATGCAAGTTAAGTCACAAGTTCGAGAGAAACGACCTAACAAGTTTATACCACATTTACTTAAGTCGCGTTCCAGCATCCTAAGTCGCTCACTGCATCCAAGGCCGCATTTACTTTAAGGTCGCCCCTGTCCTTAGGTCGCGAACCTCGTGAATGCTAGTAGGTCGCTGAAGCTCAGGTCTTAGGTCGCTCCAGATGCTAAGGCGCAAGTCACATGAAGCTGTTTTCTATAGGTCGCGTGAAGTGGTTAGGTTGCACAAGATGTTATGTCGCCCATTCTTATCTCGCTAAGTCGCCAGATGCTTAGGTCGCTTATGCCGTAACTTCTTAAGTCGCATACGTTGCTGTTCTTATGTCGCAAGTGTTATAGTGTTTGTTATGTCGCTTGATTGTAAGTCGTAAGTCGTATGTATATGTTGTAACTTAGCTAAGTCGACCGTTGTTAGGTCGCACTATAGTTAGGTCGTGGGTCTGTTAGGTCGTGCTTGTTAGGTCGCCGACCTGTGCTGTGTTGTAAATTTTCCTATAAATAGCAGGTGAGTTGTATCATTTTGAGTTGGTTGATTTTGAATAAACTTTGTTTGAGTGCTTTGTGCCTCTTTAAAAATTGGAAGTTGAGCGTTGTCTCCTTTCTCCATGTTCGGTTATTCGAGTGCGCTCGAATCAACGGATTTGAAGCCGATTCACAGAATCTCGTGTGCGAGATCAACGTAGAAGAATCGTAGATCTTTTAACACAGTATCGTGTGCGATCAACGTGTTGGAGATAGATAGAATCCGGTATCTCTTGAGATCAACTGATTTGGGCACTTGGGTATTTTCAATCCATCGATTCAACTTTTCACCGTTTCATCCATTTTTGAAGTTATCCGCTGCGTCATAAAGGGCACTATATAAGTCTAATACATATCCACTTTCTAGAATTTGACGATAAGTCCCAATGCTTTCTATTGTGGATTTCACTCTGTTTCACATAAAGAGAAAACGATCTTCATTTGGATTTATGGTTCGGATCATAAGAAATCCCTTTCTTTTTGAACCAAGTTATCCTTTTCGGACAGTCAATTTGATAATGTCCTTTCCTTTTACAGAAATGACATCGAACATCCTTTAGTTCCTTCTTTTCCTTATCCTGCCCATTCTTAGCAGGTGCCTTTTTCTTCTTGAAATGACTTGATTTTCCATTCTTTTCTTTACCAGCTTTATTACTCACAAAACTTACTGAGTGATTCACTTGATTTTTCAAATGTCCTTCTTCCTGAACAAGTCTACTGGCCAATTCATTAACATTCCACTTATCTTTTATAGTGTTATAGTTAATTTGAAAAGGCCCATATTCAAAAGGTAGCGAGTTCAGGATAAACTGGACAAGAAAAGAATCCTCTACTGTAAGTCCAAGGGAGTTTAACCTTGCTGCAAGATTAGTCATCTCTATAATGTGCTCTTGCATAGTTCACGACCCATCAAACTTCAATGTCGTGAGTTCTTCCATAAGAGTGCCAGCGAGTGACTTATCAGCTGAACGAAAACGCTCTTCCACAAACTGTATATATTCCTTAGCACTTTCTGTTTGTGGAATTATTGACTTGATGTTGTTAGCAACAGTCATCTTAATAAACATGAGGCTCAATCTGTTACTGTGGTCTCATGCTTTATGGTGTTATTTTTCTGTCTTAGTACTAGCTGTTGTAAGAGCAACAGGTTTATCCTCAAGGAGTGCCAAGTCAAGATCCTGAACACCTAAACGGAAATTGACTTGTTCTCTCCATTCAGAAAAATTAACACCAGTGAACAATGTAACTGATGAAGCATGTGTATTCATGGGAACTACTGCAAATTAAATAAAAAAGAAATTGAAATAACTATAAGCTCATTGCTAACGCGATTCAGATATGTACATAATAGTATAATATAGCACTCCTTTGGGTAGATACTATCTTATACTTGACATAATTAAATACCAAAACATAAGTAAGTAACAAATATATTCAATTAAATAAAACCGACATCTTTGGATGATCAATATTTATTTAATCAAGATATCTATTAAACCTCATCATGTCAACTAGTTATAGAAAAAGACTTTCCTTTGGGTAAGTTTTAGGTTCTACCATCAGTGACGCCAGTTTTTTTATTGGTATTATTATAACTTGCAATTTCTATCAATAATCATTATGTCACTTATGCACTAAATGATTATTCTGATTTTGACCACTTTGGTGATTAACAAAATCATAAATCTCATGTGCATAATTGACTTATAACACATACTTGATTAAACATCATGAGTAAAGCATGTAGCAGATCAATTGCAATCATAGGAAATATTCAGTTATTGATTGGTGGCTCCGATACCAAATGTCATAAATTATTTACTGTTCGATCTTTCATGATTAATGATGAACAATTCAAGTAATAGCCCAAGGATCACCAATACCGAATATTTCACAAACAAAACTTAATATGTTTTTTTAAGATGACGTACCTTGATTAATAGCGAAAAATGTAATGGCTGTCATCTTCTTCTTCTGACTTCTAATAATTACTCTTCTTCTCAAAATTCGGTTTCTCTCTCTAACCTTATTTCTTTATGTATTTCTTGATGGAGAAGAATACATCTATATCCTAGGAGAGAGAGGACCCATCCTTTATATAACATTTAACTCTAAATCTGGTACGTCCATCATATACCAATTCAACGCTTAAGATTAATCACAGACCTAATGTTCTAATTATAGAACGGTCTATTTATGGCTTAATTAATCAGGTCATATTAAGATTTGAAACTGCATAACGTTAAAGATAAATGAAACGTTCTACTTATGACCTAATTAATAGGGTCACGTTAGGATTAGAAACTGCATAACGTTGAAAGTAAATGAAACGATTGTAGTTTCTAATAGCAGTTTTCTAACATCCCTATCAAGGTTTATTTTACTGCTCCATTTTTAACGTGTACAAGACCTGACATTCTATACGTAGTAGGAGTTGTGAGTCGATACATGGAAAACCCAACAATAACTCATTTGAAGGCAGCAAAGAGGATTCTTCGCTATATTAAAGGCACAACAAACTTTGGATTGTACTACTCTACTTCTGATAATTACAAGCTTGTTGGATATAGTGATAGTGATTGGAGTAGAGATATGGATGACCGAAAAAGCACAAGTGGCTTCGTGTTCTACATGGGAGATACGGCCTTCACATGGATGTCGAAAAAGCAGTCGATTGTCACTCTTTCCACATGCGAAGCAGAGTATGTGGCTGCTACTTCATGTGTTTGCCATGCAATTTGGTTACGAAATCTACTAAAGGAGTTGAAACTACCACAAGAGAAGCCGACCAAGATTTTCGTGGACAACAGATCAGCAATTGTTTTGGCTAAGAATCCAGTTTTCCATGATCGAAGCAAGCATATTGATACACGCTATCACTATATTAGAGAGCGTGTCTCCAAAAAGGATGTGCAACTAGAATACGTGAAGACACATGATCAAGTAGCTGATATCTTCACCAAGCCTCTCAAGCATGAAGATTTTGTCCGGTTGAGAAATCTGCTTGGAGTCACAAATCAAGTTTAGAAGTGGGTGTTGAAATATTAAACTTGATTTGTTAATTTCTAGAAGTTTCTTATTATTAAAGTTTCTAGAATCTTCTTGTATAGAATTTGGAGAGAGCTCTAGAATTTTATTAGTTGCTAAAAATAAGAATTGTATAAAAGTCATGTTTCTAGAGTTGTCTAACAAGAAAATTCTAGAATTGTCAAATGAGTCATGCTTCTAGAATATTCTATTTCTAGAATGTTCCATTGAGTCATATAAATAGAGGAGCTCTCCCCTCATTTTGTAATCAAGCAATCAATAAAGCAAGAAATAAATCATCAATAAAGGAAAGTTTTCTACAATAAAATTAAAATAATAACTCCTCTTTCTTATATTCTCTCCCTCTTTCTCCAAAATATTCAACAAAATGGTATCGGAGCGAGGATCTTTTAGAAGATAGAGATGGCGAATAATGACGTTCCCCTACAAGTTCCAATGCTTACCAAGAACAATTATGATAATTGGAGTTTAAGGATGATGGCTCTCCTTGGAGCACACGACGTGTGGGAGATAGTTGAAAATGGCTATACCGAACAGGAGAATGAAGATGGTTTATCTCAAATTCGAAGAGACGGTTTGAGAAAATCAAGGACACGGGACAAGAAGGCTCTTTGTCTAATTTATCAAGCATTGGATGATGACACATTTGAAAAAATTTCTGAATCAAAGTCGGCCAAAGAAGCGTGGGAGAAGCTTCGAACGTTTTACAAGGGAGCTGATCAAGTCAAAAGGGTACGTCTTCAAACTTTAAGAGGAGAGTTTGAAACTTTGCATATGAAAGAAGGTGAACTTGTTTCTGATTACTTCTCAAGAGTTCTAGTGGTTAGTAATAATCTTAAAAGAAATGGTGAGAAGTTAGATGATGTAAGAATTATGGAGAAGATTCTTAGATCATTAGATCCAAAGTTCGAACTATTGTCGCCATCATTGAAGAAACAAAAAACTTGGAGACCATGTCAATAGAGGAACTTCTAGGCTCATTGCAAGCTTATGAAGAAAAGAAAAAGAAGAAGGAAGAGACTGTGGAGCAAGTCCTTAAGACAAGGATTGATTCAAAAAAGGAAGAAAGTAATCGAAGCCAACAAAGATGGGGTGGTGGCCAAGAAAGAGGAAGAGGTCGTTCATATGGACATGGACGAGGTTGGAGGCCCAACTATGAAAACAATAACAACAACAACAAAAGAGGAGAAAGCTCAACAAGAGGTCGTGGAAGAGGAAATTCAAGGCATGACAAGTCACGTGTTAAATGCTACAATTGTGAGAAATTTGGACATTATGCTTCTGAATGTAGAGCTTCAAAGCACAATACAATTGAAGAGAAGACCAATTAGGTTGAAGAAAAAAGCCAAGAGGATTGTACATTATTACTAGCTTACAACGAAAATGAAAAAAGAGAGGAAAACCAATGGTACCTAGATAGTGGTGCAAGCAACCATATGTGTGGAAGAAAAAATATGTTTGTGGAGCTTGATGAATCAGTGAAGGGTAATGTGGCATTTGGAGATGAATCAAAGATAGCAGTGAAAGGTAAAGGAAAGATTCTTATCCGATTGAAGAATGGAGAGCACCAATTCATTTCCAATGTTTACTATGTGCCAAACATGAAGAGCAACATTTTGAGCTTGGGACAACTCTTAGAGAAAGGTTATGATATTTGATTAAAAGATAATAACTTTCTATAAGAGACGGTGCAAGTAACTTCATTGCAAAGGTACCAATGTCAAGAAATAGAATGTTTATGCTCAACATTCAAAATGATGTCGCACAATGCCTTAAGGTGTGCTATAAAGATATTGTTTGGCTTTGGCATCTTCGTTTTGGACATCTTAACTTCGGAGGACTAGAGTTGCTATCCAAGAAGGAAATGGTAAGAGGATTACCATGCATAAGCCATCCAAATCAAGTGTGCGAAGGATGCTTACTTGGAAAGCAATTTAAAATGGGCTTTCCAAAGGAGTCATACTCAAGGGCTAAAAAGCCGTTGGAACTCATACATACGGATGTGTGTGGTCCGATCAAGCCAAGTTCACTTGGTAAGAGTAACTATTTTCTTCTTTTCATCGATGATTTTTCAAGAAAAACATGGGTGTATTTTTTAAAAGAGAAATCAGAGGTTTTTGAGAACTTCAAAAAGTTCAAGGCCCATGTTGAGAAGGAAAGTGGCCTTATGATTAAAGCCATGAGATCTGACCGTGGAGGAGAGTTCACATCAAAAGAATTCCAAAAGTATTGTGAAAATAATGGAATCAGACGACAACTGACAGTGCCTAGATCTCCCCAGCAAAATGGAGTAGCAGAAAGGAAGAATAGGACAATTCTTGAAATGGCAAGGAGCATGCTCAAAAGTAAGAGGTTGCCAAAGGAATTTTGGGCGGAAGCTGTGGCATGTGCAGTTTATCTATCAAACCGATCTCCAACAAGAAATGTGTGGGGAAAGACACCACAAGAAGCATGGAGTGGAAGGAAGCCTGGTATTTCCCATCTAAGAGTCTTTGGAAGCATAGCTCATGTACATGTACCAAACGAGAAGCGAAGCAAATTGGATGACAAAAGCGAGAAGTATATTTTCATCGGTTATGACACCAACTCTAAAGGATATAAGCTCTACAATCCTGATACGAGGAAGATAATAATTAGTCGAGATGTAGTCTTTGATGAAGAAGGAGAATGGGATTGGAGATCACATAATGAAAATTAAAACTTCTTTCCATACTTTGAAGAAGATGAAATATCACAACCAAGGATCGAGCAATTAAGGGAGGAGCCTACTTCCCCACCAGTTCCTCCTACCACAAGTTGTCAAGAAGATGAGAGCTCAAGTGAAAGGGCACCACGTTTTAAAAGCCTTCAAGAAATTTATGAGGTAACAGAAAATCAAGACAATCTTACTCTCTTTTGTTTATATGCGGATTGTGAGCCTATGAACTTCCAAGAAGCCTTGCAAAACAAGAATTGGAAAATTTCTATAGACAAAGAAATCAAGGCCATCATGAAGAATGACACATGGGAGTTAGCTTCACTTCCAAAAGGACACAAGGCGATTGGTGTGAAGTGGGTATACAAAGCAAAGAAAAATGCCAAAGGAGAAGTTAACAGATACAAAGCGAGATTGGTGGCAAAAGGCTATAGTCAAAGAGCCGACATTGACTATGATGAGGTATTCGCTCCAGTCGCTCGATTAGAAACTGTTAGACTAATAATCTCTTTAGCAGCTCAAAATAGTTGGAAGATACATCAAATGGATGTGAAATCTGCTTTCCAATGGAGTTCTTGAAGAAGAAGTTTATATTGAGCAACCACAAGACTATGAAGTCAAAGGAGAAGAAGAAAAGGTTTTGAAGCTAAAGAAGGCACTTTATGGGTTGAAACAAGCTCCAAGAGCTTGGAATGCTCGAATTGATAAGTACCTCCAAGAGAGAAACTTCATCAAATGTCCATATGAGCATGCACTCTATATTAAAATCCATAACGGTGATGCATTGATTATATGTCTGTATGTAGATGACTTGATCTTCACAGGTAGCAATCCAAGCATGTTTCAAGAGTTTAAGAAAGAGATGACGAAAGAGTTTGAGATGACTGATATTGGGATCATGTCTTATTATCTCGGCATTGAAGTAAAACAAGAAGATAAAGGCATTCTAATCACTCAAGAAGGCTATGCTAAGGAAGTATTGAGAAAGTTCAAGATGGATGACTCTAATCCAGTTGCACACCAATGGAATGTGGAACTAGGTTGTCACGGCATGAGGAAGGAGAAAAAATGGATTCAACACTCTACAAAAGCTTGGTTGGAAGCTTGCGATATTTAACGTGTGCAAGACCTGACATTCTATACGCAGTAGGAGTTGTGAGTCGATACATGGAAAACCCAACAATAACTCATTTGAAGGCAGCAAAGAGGATTCTTCGCTATATTAAAGGCACAACAAACTTTGGATTGTACTACTCTACTTCTGATAATTACGAGCTTGTTGGATATAGTGATAGTGATTGGAGTAGAGATATGGATGACCGAAAAAGCACAAGTGGCTTCTTGTTCTACATGGGAGATACGGCCTTCACATGGATGTCGAAAAAGCAGTCGATTGTCACTCTTTCCACATGCGAAGCAGAGTATGTGGCTGCTACTTCATGTGTTTGCCATGAAATTTTGTTACGAAATCTACTAAAGGAGTTGAAACTACCACAAGAGAAGCCGACCAAGATTTTCATGGACAACAAATCAGCAATTGCTTTGGCTAAGAATCCAGTTTTCCATGATCGAAGCAAGCATATTGATACACGCTATCACTATATTAGAGAGTGTGTCTCCAAAAAGGATGTGCAACTAGAATACATGAAGACACATGATCAAGTAGCTGATATCTTCACCAAGCCTCTCAAGCATGAAGACTTTGTCCGGTTGAGAAATCTGCTTGGAGTCACAAATCAAGTTTAGAAGGGGGTGTTGAAATATTAAACTTGATTTGTTAATTTCTAGAAGTTTCTTATTATTAAAGTTTCTAGAATCTTCTTGTATAAAATTTGGAGAGAGCTCTAGAATTTTATTAGTTGCTAAAAGTAAGAATTGTATAAAAGTCATGTTTCTAGAGTTGTCTAAAAAGAAAATTCTGGAATTGTCAAATGAGTCATGCTTCTAGAATATTCTATTTCTAGAATGTTCCATTGAGTCATATAAATAGAGGAGCTCTCCCCTCATTTTGTAATCAAGCAATCAATAAAGCAAGAAATAAATCATCAATAAAGAAAAGTTTTCTACAATAAAATTAAAATAAAAACTCCTCTTTCTTATATTCTCTCCCTCTTTCTCCAAAATATTCAACACATAGGTGCAATTGAAAATGATGATACTTTCTTATGTTTGTTTCTGATTCCAACATCGAATGTTAACTCTTCTTATATCCATCGTTTGTTAAATCTGAAAAGCTTTAGCAGTATAGTTTTAATCTGATCTAAGGACATCACTACACTACTTTGTGTAGGCGTTACTTCTGTAGTACGAGCAATTGGCATTACTTCCGTTGTATAGTTTTAATCGGATCCAACAAGCTAGTTGCTACGAGCTTGCACCAGCAGTTTAAAAACTACAGTGCTAGCAAGCTTGAGTAAGCTTGCACCGGCAGTTTAAAAACTACGGTGCTTGCTTGTGCAAGCCTGCACCAGCAGTTTAAAAACTATATGGCGATTTTCAATTTTAATTACGTGAGTGAAAGATTTTTTATTTATTGGTGAAATTTGATGACTGAAATATCAATGGGCAAACTTTTCTACAAGGAAAATTTAAAATTTTACATTGTGATATACATAAAATATTTTCATGTCAAATTCGTATTATAGGATATTTGCAATGAATGTTTTACTTTTTTCTCTTAATTTTATTGTCAATTGTTTTATGGATTAGTGTACTTTGTTGAATGGAACTATGGTATGAGAACAGAATGGAAGGTCATTGATTAAATTTTTTGTGTAGTTGATTAGTAAATTGGAGTTCAGTTGATTTGATACGTGCTCTTATGGTTGTGATCCTTTGAAAAGATTATAGGAAACATGCTACAGATTTGATATGCATGGGGTGTAAATCATAATGATTTATCTTTAGAAACAAAAACTTGGAGTAAAGTATGTCTTTTTAACTGAGGTAAACTGGTGTAAATCCACAAGCTTTTTAACAATTTCCATTGAACTCCACTCATTGGGTAGTTAACAATGATGTAAAATGCCCTGATTTTTGTTTGGCATTTGATCAGAAGTGCTCCTATAACTTATGGGGAAAACAAATATAATGACATACTCTGTATTGTTTCAAACGATGAGTTGCAAAAAAAAATCTAAAAATAGATGTACAACAGGAGTACACCAAAGTACAACAAATATAAATGAAGTTCTGAATAGAAAGATTTTTATTGAAAAATGAATATTAGCAGAAAAGTATTTTTACAGAGAAGCTAAAGTGAGTGAATTAATACATTCATATGTACAATGCTCGAAATATATATATATATGTATATTATTATGACTTTGGGCTGAACATTCTCAAGGCCCTGTTCACTGTATCTTTGATGAATAATGTATGCCGTTGAGATTTATATGAAAGGCTGTGATTGCTTTAAGTATAGTGCAGACCGATATATTCTTGGTTGCTTGCTGCTTTGCTACATTATAACTCATACTCATTTGCTTCTCTTAACTCCCCTCTCAAACCGATCTAGGGTTACAGAGAAAACCGCAATATCTTCAAAACTCCTCAAATTAGCGATGAAATCATCAGATCCGAGTGATTTTGCTAAAGTAGATGCTATTGAGTACACTGAATCCATAGATCTGGTGTTGGTTCGTCAGATCTATTGACTTCAGATCTTATTATCAGATTTGATTTCGATTTGAGGCCTGAAGTTGAAAAAAGAGTCTTCGGTCTTCATTATTCCT
The DNA here is from genome assembly GCA_030765085.1 of Allium cepa. Classification (NCBI taxonomy): domain Eukaryota; kingdom Viridiplantae; phylum Streptophyta; class Magnoliopsida; order Asparagales; family Amaryllidaceae; genus Allium; species Allium cepa. Next base: position 88,462,954 of record CM060943.1, read on the forward strand.
CTAAGAGTGAAGATTTGAGAGGGCTTCATGATAAATTTGAGCACTGCAACAGTGAGCGATGAATATATGAGAAAAAATTGATGTCTTGAAAATATGGCAGCAGAAGCAATGTTGACAGGAGATTGAAGACATGTTAACTGGAGTTCAAGTCGCTGCCTTTTCTTTCTTGAATCTTCAGATCTGTTCTTAGTCTGGTAAAGTTTTTACTTGATAAGGCTTTAGTTAAGATATCTGCACGTTGGTAGGCTGAAGGTACATGATTTACCCGTAATCTTTCCTTTAATACTTGCTCACTAACAAAGTATAAGTCGATTTCTATGTGCTTGGTCCTTGCATGTAGTATGGGATTTGCAGAAAGTGATACAGCACTTAGATTGTCACACCATATGATCGTTTTGATATTAGTGTTGACCTTTAGTTCATCCAATAAGGACCGTATCCACATGATTTCTGCTGTTGCAGCAGCAACACTTCTATATTCAGCCTCCATGCTGGATCTAGACATTGTGGGTTGTTTCTTTGAACACCATGATATTAGATTATTTCCTAAGTAAATACAGAATCCTGTAGTTGATCTTCTATCATCTGGATCACTTGCCCAGTCTGCATCTGCATAACTTGTTATGTTGAGGGTGTTGCATGCTTTTAGTGCTAAACCATAATTTACTGTCCCTTTAAGATATATCTGAATTCTCTTGACTGCCTTCCAGTGCTCATCAAGGGGATTCTGCATAAATTGACACACTTTATTAACACTAAAAGAAATATCTGGTCTTGTTATGGTTATATATTGTAGTGCACCAACAATGCTTCTATACTGTTTATCATTCAGTATAGGTTCTCCTTTGTTTTTGGAGAAATGTTGATTGGTAATCGTAGGTGTAGACAGATGGTTAGCTTCATTCATCTTTGCTTTAACTAGAAAATCTGTAATGTATTTCCTTTGACTCAGAAAAATTTCTGAGTTTGATCTTGTTACTTCAATACCTAGGAAATAATTCAGATCTCTTTGGTCTTTGATTGAAAATTGTTTGTCCAAATATTGGATAATGTTGCTAACCTCTGCCTCATCATTACTTGTAACAATTAAATCATCAACATAAATTAGAATGTAAACAGTGATATCAGTACTTCTTTTGACAAATAGAGAATTATCCGATCTGGTAGGTTGAAAATTCAATTTAGATAATGTGATTTTCAACTTATCAGACCAAACTCTGGGTGCCTGCTTTAGACCATATATGGCCTTGTTTAACTTGCAGACACTGGTTTTATCTTGTTCATATCCTAGAGATTGCTCCATATAAACTTCTTCACTCAGATCACCATTTAAAGAGGCATTATTAACATCAAGTTGTCTTATTCTCTAGTGTTTATGTAGAGCCAGTGTAAGTATGATCGTAATTGTGGTTGGCTTTACCACTGGAGAAAATGTTTCATTAAAATCAAACCCTTGTTGTTGAGTGTAGCCTTTTGCTACAAGTATGGCCTTGTACTTTGAATTGAATCCATCTGGATTCCTTTTAAGTTTATAGGTCCATTTGCTGCCCACTATGTTTTTGTTTTCTGGTGGTGGAACAAGGCTCCATATCTTGTTTCTCATGAGAGCATTATATTCATTATCCATAGCAGCTTTCCAGTTTTTGTTTTTGATTGCTTGATTGAATGTAACTGGTTCTTCTGATGTTGTAGACATAGTAGTGATAGTGTATGCTTTAGGTTTGAATATTCCACTCTTTGCCTTGGTAATCATATGATGTCCACCTCTGATCTGTGGTTTACTGTGAGGTGATTCAGTATTTCTATCTACAATGCTATCCGATTCTTGTTGCTGATCAGTATTTTGTGTTTGGCTTGATGCACTATTGGGAGATTGATCTATGGGTTCAAAGAACTCTGCCTGACCTGGTTCAGTGAACAAAGTGTGTTGTGGAGCAGAGTTATCTGAATTTGCTTCAATTTCTTCATGACTCCTGTCACTTGAGCATAAAGATATTAGAGGTAGAAATACTCTGGGATTATAAACTTTCTTGGTTGTCTTTGTACTTGCATCAGAATAAGGAAACACACATTCATTAAATACAACATGCCTGCTAATATATATTTTTCCATTACTATCAAGGCATTTATATCCCTTTTGTTTTGTGGCATACCCTAAAAAGGTACAAGGTGTAGACCTGAAATTTAATTTTTGATAGTTTTATGGTCTAGTATAAGGAAAGCATAGACAACCAAATGTTTTTAAGTTTTGATAGTCTGGTTTTGTATCGAATAAAACTTCAATTGGTGCTTTACCCTTCAATACTTTAGTTGGTAATCTGTTAATCAGATACAGTGCAGTATTGAAGGAATCTGGCCAAAATTTTAGTGGCAAAAATGTCTGAGCTAGAAGGGTTAATCCAGACTCGACAATATGTCTATGCTTTCTCTCTATTAGACCATTTTGCTCAGAAGTATAGGGGCAAGTCATTCTATGAACTATTCCCTTTTTGCTAAAGTAACTACTGAGGGGTTTAAATTCACCACCTCCATCAGTCTGAACAATTTTAACTTGATGGTTGACTTGCTTCTCTATTTGTGTAATAAAATTTATTACAGCATTATGAGTTTCAGATTTTGACTTTAAGAAATAAATCCAAGTATATCTAGAATAGGCATCTATAAAAGAGATATAATAATTATAACCATAATCAGAATTGATAGGTGCTGGCCTTCAAAGATCAATAGCTATCAATTCTAGTGGTTTAGTATATTCAGTCAATGAGTCAGAAAAAGAAAGTTTGTGACTTTTACCCATTTGGAAATATGTACAAACATATGGTAATTTGATATTTTCAACAGAGATTTTATTTTCTGCCAATATTTTCTTCACAACATTAACATTGGGATGCCCTAACTTGTAGTACCATACATCAAATTTTCTCAATCTATCATTGGATAGAACTGTTTCAGAAAAGTTACAACATTTTTCAGAGTCTCTTGAGTTTACAGAATTAAATCTGTATAGACCTCTGACTGCTTCACCCTGTAAAAGAATTTCTTTAGTCAGTATGTCTCTAACTAAGCAGTATGTAAGATAAAATTCAAAATAAACATTGTTATAACTTGCAAACTGTGATACACTCATGAGATTCTTTTTAATTTGTGGAACTCTTAATAAGTTATTGAGGTAAAGTTTTCTTCTACCTTTGATGCAAGCAATACCAGTGTGTGATATCTTTATAGACTCACCATTTCCCATGTGAATGGAACTATTATCTTTGCACTCATTACTGCCCAAGTTTAGATTATCCAAATTGTTAGTGATATGATTGGTTGCACCCGAGTCTGGGTACCAGCTTTCATCATTGATATGTTCTGGTCTGGCTGATTCATTCAGATGACACATTCTTGAATTTTCTGATGAGTTGCTAGAATCTTGTTGAATCTGTGCCATATTTGCACTATAGTTACCACCTCTTTGTGTATTAACTGTTTGATTTGGTGTGAAATTTGTATTAAATCTAAATAACATCTCATAGCTGTGTGACCAAGCTTTTCACAAATCCGACATCTTGGTCTTGAATTGTTATTCCATCTGCCTCAACCTCTAGACCTGTTTGATTGACCCCCTCTCTGAAATACTTGTGCACCTCTGTTGTTATTGGTTTGACTTTTATTTTTGGAATTCACTGCATAGTTGATAGATAGATCTGATTCTTGTGGTTTTTCTGTGATCAATTCTCCCTTCATGGGCCAGTAATGTTGAATTGACATATTGCATGGATGGTAGAGTTTCTTTAGAGGATATTACAGCCACTATGGCTTCATATTATTCATCAAGACCACTAAGAACAGTCAATATTTGTTCTATTTCAGACACTTTATGGCTTGCTGCCTTCAACAAATCACATGTTGTCTTGACTTTTGAGAGATATTCTCTCATTGATAAATTTTTCTTCTTGATATTCTGTAATTGTCTCTTGTAATGCATGATTTTAGCTGCTGATTGAGAACTGAATATCTGCTGTATAGTTGTCCAAATTTCATTTGATATTTTGCATCCTACTAATTGAGGTAGCAGATTAGTACTGATTGAGGATAATAGCCAAGAACTTATCAAGCTATCATGTCTTTGATATTTGATATATTCTGGGTTTATGATTTGTTTGTTTTCTTGATTAGGGATGTACTCTGGTGGAGATATATGTGTCCCAAGAATGAAACCATCCAGTCCATAGCCTCTGATTGCTGTACCAATCTGGAGTTTCCAAAGAAGATAATTATCTTCATCTAAATGTACAGTGATCAGCTGACTGTGAAGATTAATTGTCTTGATTAAATTCTCTACCGCATTTGGTTGCTGACTGTTCCCTCAATTGCTTGAAGTTTCAGACCCTTCACAGGCGGTGATTAAATCTCCTCAAAACAAGAAAAAACTCAGAAGATGATAGACACAGAGACGAGAAGACAGGTTTGTTGCAGCCAAGAAATCAGATGATGACACCGATCTGATGATTTCTTGGCAATGCACTTACTTCTTTTTATGTCTTTGTGTTCTTTTCTTGCTTTCTAGATTTGATTTCTTGATTTTGAAATTTTCTGCAATGCTTTCACTTGAGATTAAGGGACTTGTTGCAGCTAGAATTGCCCAATTCTTTGGCACGACGCTTGTCTTCTTGAAATCCTAAGATGAATTCAAAAACTCAGATGATGAGATTTCAATCTGATGAGAATTGGAAATCAGATGATGAATACTGATGATTTCCAGTTTTTTTCTTTCAATTGCTGTTAAGCAAAGTTTTTTGAATGGCTCTGATACCAAAATGAAGTTCTGAATAGAAAGATTTTTATTCAAAAATGAATGTCAGTAGAAAAGTATTTTTATAGAGAAGCTAAAGTGAATGAATTAATACATTCATATGTACAATGCTCGAAATATATATATGTACAGTATTATGACTTTGGGCTGAACATTCTCAAGGCCCGGTCCACTGTATCTTTGATGAATAATGTATGTTGTTGAGATTTATATGAAAGGCTGTGATTGCTTTGAGTACAGTGCAGACCGATGTATGCTTGGTTGCTTGCTGCTTTGCTACGTTATATCTCATACTCATTTGCTTCTCTTAACTAATATATGATACTATCATGCACGCTCTACTAATTAGTCTGCAGTATTTGTTAATAGGAACGTCAGTAAATAAATATAGTTTATACTTCCTTGATTCAAAGATGTATACATTGACCTGTTAAAATAAAATTAGAAGTAAAAACAAATTTTACTAGGTTATACACCACCGTTGAAGTATGCAGTCATAAAATGGATTTATTTGAAATAAGTTAATAAGGAAATTTTAAGAGAAGGCCTCAATCCTGTCAAAAATGATTTTGAGTTCTCTGACTCTATGTATTAAATTTATGTAGCGTAAACAGAAAGAAGACCAGCAGAAGCTAAGCATATTATAGATTAATATCCTGACAGGATTCCAACAAGTGAATTTTGCACTTCTATTGCTAATATTGCATATCTTGAATTCACGGACTCACCTTTCATTAGTTCTTTCAACACTTTAGGTGATTGTTGAGAAGGCAGATAGAAGTGACGTTCCAGACATAGATAAGAAAAAGTACGTGTTTTTACATAATTGTTTCATCAAATTCTTAACTAAAATGATTTATTTTTGAAGCTGTAGCTAATAGTCTCTTGTCTACAGCGTAGATGTTCTTTCTTCGAAACATGAACTTATATTCAAACACATAACCATACATATACAAGTTGACTCTAGCTTAATGGCAAACCTGCCTACACTTTGGGGTGAAAGACAACATGGATGAGAAGGGCAGCAAAAGTTTTAACTAGTAAAACAAGTACGGTCAAGTTAAGGATGATTTCATGCTAATTTGCTTTGTTAGTTGTTTATTTTCATTTTTCCAACAATTTTATGTTACATCGTTGCAAGTTTTGTTCGACGTGTAGGATATCTGGAAGGTATCCTAAATGTTGTTTCTAGGTTGGTATAATGGTAGATGGTGCTCTTTGGAGCCACATAGACATCGATAAGGCATATTGTTTTATTCCGATAACTTACTATACTACATAACATTCGAGTAAGATTATGTATTATAGACCGTTCTGTTATGAACAAGGTGGCAAATTAGAACATTCATTTTTTTCGATAATATGAGGCGAGTTTGTCGAAAATCAAAAGCACTTGAGGTAAAATATGCTGAGAAATTAAACAAGTTAACCGAGTTGACTAAATCTTATAACAATTAAGTAAGTTATAAAAATTAACCAAGTTAAGTTTTATAGAAATTAGTTAAGTTTATAATATTAACAAAGTTTTTTAAAACTATTTAAGTTTTAAAAAATTAACTAAGTATATAAAACTTAACTAAGATAAATACGTTTTATAACTAATTAATAAATTGATTTCACAAAAATTAACGAAGTTAACTAAGTTTATAAAACTTAAATAAAATAACTAAATTTTATAAAATTATTACTAAGTTGACTATTTATAAAAATTAATTGAATTTAAAAATTAACTAAGTACACTAATTTATAAAAACTAAACAAGTTTATAAAAATAACAAAGTATATTAAAAATATCTAATTCAGCACTAGCTTAACCATGAACGGTTAATTTATCTACCTTGTGGTAAATAATTAGTTAATAATGTCAATTATGCAGGGTGCAGTTTCTTACTATAGTATACATATATCAAGCTTGAGGTTATAAAGCTAGTTTGGTAATTTGAAAATGGTGTTGAACATAAAATAGATGTTGATTTATTATACATAAGGCCAAATTACGCTCTTATTAGACATCATTTAGTGTTAGTTTCTTACAACACTAATAAGGCATCTATATCAGCCTTAAGTTTACAGTCTTCAATTTACATTTTTACAGGTTTATTAGGCAATCTACATTTGAATGCATTTGAATGGTGTTAACTTTGGAATTTCAAATTCGTAGTTTGTTTTGAGTGGTAAAGAATAAATCCTTTTTATTACAGTTCTTTCCAGCACATAGTTTAATCTGTTTCCAATTTGTTTGTACTCATTTTGAGTGTTATATATAATGATACAACATGCATTATAAAGATTTTTACATCAAAAAGGCAGCATTAGAGCCTTGTACCAGTTTTTATGGACATTTCCTATTTTTTAAAATGATAAAATCTTTGACCCGTGATTACTGACCATTTATAGTTTATTTTTTCATGTATTTTTATGTCTATTTAGCATTTGAAGATTGTAAAGTAAATAAAAAATGCAAAACATGTTTTACTTAGCTAAACGCATTAACAAGCCATGTTCTAACAATTAATAACTATCCTTTGAAATAGCATGTTACATGTTTATTTCTGTGCCTTAGATACGCTTGTTATAGTTCGTGGCAGAATAATTGGTGTCCTTGTAGATAATTTTGGATGTGGTAGAGCTTTTAAGCAAGTAAAGACTAAAAGCTAAGTTTGATTAGGTTGTGGGCATAACATGTGCCAGTTACTCCATATTTGGACCAATGCATTAAAACTTTTTACATTAAGAGAGACAACCATGCCACCACGGGGGAGTGCGGTTGTTTCCTTCTTGAAGAATTTAAAATTTGTTCCTTGAGTGTAATTGTTGCGGAAACGTTGAAGCCTTCTTTATTTAAACTTTTGTTTTTCCTTGAAATGATTTTGGTCTTTGCCTTTTGCTTCTTACTTCTTTCCATTGATCATAGTGGTTTTCATTGTCTACTCTTATTTTCGTCTGGTATTTTTAATTCTATTGTACTATTCAAATAATGTTTTTTCCTTACATTTTTGCTTTTCTTTTCTATCTTTGAAGCTGCAGATTTTTAACTTCTTTTTAATATGTCTCAACACATTAAGTTACTCGCAAGCGTCCGATGTCCGATTGTAAGATACATTGACATATGATACTGTCATTTGAATTATAAGTATATTACCTTTAGAAAAAATAATTAAAGAGAAAGCATATTACATTTCATGCCTCTGTATTATTGTTTTTTTTTACAAAATCCTACTTAGATTGTCAGTTTTTGGCTTCTGTATTATTATTCTTGCCAGGTCATACATTAACCATGTCCCAAAAAAGGTTACTTAAAGCACCAGCAGCTAGTCCACTGGCTTTTATATTATAATTCTTACCAGATCATGTTTTCTTACCTCACTCTCTTTTTAGAGTTTCTTTTTCCATTTTATAAGCCAAACTGAATTTTCGTTCTTTAGATCATAATTACCAAACATTCTAAAAAAATTCTATGGACAAGCTCTTGATGTTCTAAATGGACAGAAGCCATACAACACTATCCTTTTATATTAAAATAGATTGTATATAGTTTGTATACATATATTTTTAGTCCTAGCTATATGTATATAGTTATTTTGCAGTACAATACCCACCGCATTGGCTTGCTGCATCATATTTTCAGTCCTAGCTACATATTTTTCTTTCTTTGGGACCCTTTCACTTTGTGAATGTTTGACGTAACAATTACTAACATCTAGATTGATTATTTGATTATTGCAGATGTTAGAGAGAAAATATCAAAAGCAAAGCAAGACAAACTTAATTGTTTGACTGGCCTATAAGTAAATTGTTGATGCAAATATATATAAAATTATGTATGGACACTAGAAAAGTTGCTCGAACGATATGTATGAAGTACTATGTACGGATATAGGAAAAATTGTTCGAATGATATGCACGAACTACCGTATGAACATGCCAAAAGTTTTTTGAATGATATATATGAAATATTGTGCTTTAATTTACATATTTTTTGTCAGCCTAAATCTTATATATTTATATGCAAAGAAGAAATGTGTAGTGGATATCATATATGGAAAAAATTGAAACATCGATGGATAAAAACTATAAATTAATATTACATTTAATAATGTTTAAAAAAGCTATCGTTTATAAAACGCTATAGAAAGTAACCATAGGAAGATTAATGACACATGCTATAATATAACTAAATAAATGCTATAGAAATATGCACAAAAAAATGCTTTAGAAATATGCATACCGAACACTATAAAATATGTGTATCGAACGCTATAAAATATGCAAAGAAAATGCTATAGAAATATGCAGTTTAAACGCTATAGGAAGTTACCATGAGATAACATTTCCTATAGCATTTTTGCTTAATAGCACCGAGAAAATGCTATAGAAAAATTATTTTCATTAGCCTTTTTTCTACTATTTCAAGTTTATGGTCTATTATAACATGTCGTTCCACAACGTTCTCTGAAACGCTACAGTTAAGTCTAATAGCGCTTTTTAAACGCTATGAAACTCCCAGTTTGTTGTAGTGACATCTAAAACTGCTAAGGTACATTCGTATTTGGATTTCCATTAGAGGTGCCCTTACTACATTGGGGCGGACCTCCAAACAAGGGACAAAAACTACATTCTGAATGTTGCATATCTATAGACAAAATATATCCCAAAGGAAAACATAACTATTCCACGTCTAAATACGTGATACCGAATACCATAAACCCTCAATAGCAACATTAATAAGCATCTTTAGATTTGGATTATATCCCTAGGTAGATGAACCAATTGGCTATGCCCTTATTATGTTTTCTGTCATTTTCGATGGTGAAGTCACATTTAGCATCTCTCACACGAGTATTCATCACTCGAACAAATCACGAATCTCCTCATGTATTTCAACATAAGTCATCTGACGAATGCTAACGCTGAACTCTTGTAATACCCTATAAAAATTAATAAGAAATTAATTACCTAAAGGATAAAATATTTTTTTTGTAAATGTCATAATTTGACCATGGAATTTGTATCATTTTGTTTGTGGTGATTTTCTTATTAATTTTCATATATAAAGTTTTAAAATTGAAGCTCAAACGAAAAATTTATTAACGTTTGAAATTTTCAGATTCAAATTAATGCAAAGGAAGTAAAATTCAAATAAATAATTAATGCTAAAGTTTGAAATTCAAAAATTAATAGTAATTAGATTTGGGGGTTAAGTACATGTTAAAAAAGAGTTAATGCAACAATTGCGCATATATTTTAGATAGATTCTTACATAGATGCAACAATTAAACATATCTTTTAGAAGTCCCCCTCATATGTTGTTGAAATCTCCATCAAAGTGGAAATAGAGGTGGCATAAGTACTAGAATAATAATATGATGAAAGTTATCCTTATATACTTCAATTTTCATTGTTTAAAGTTATAGGAGATGTTTTTGAAAAGATCTGGTTTGGTATGATAATTGAGTTTTAAATATTTTGAGGTGAAAAACCTAATTTTAAAAGAAATAAATCTCTAATGTAATGTTGGTTAGAAAAAGATTTTTCATGGCTCCTTTTGGAGACCAAGAAAATTTTGAATTTGGAACTTTTTTAAGTTTATATGTTTAAAGATAAAGTTTAGGGATTAGGTACTTCACGATTATGATTTTTAGTTTCATAAAGAATGGAGAAACGCAAACCAAATTTTGATATAGAGTGCATATAGATGACTGCCTAGGTAAGACGAGGGAAATGTTTAGGCTATGAATAAAATAACTATGGATGCTCATAAGGTAGCAATAAGGAATCCCTATTGAATATAAGGAATATTGGTTTGGACCTGGTATGTTGTTAGAGATGTGTGAAAGCCATAAGAAGAATCCTCAAAGGAATATGAAATGGTATCAAAGTACAATTTTGTGAGCTATAAGGTATATTTGCACGAAGGATCAATGGTATAAAAATAGTAAATACCAAAGTTTGAGGACACTGTCAAGAAATTTTGATTTAAAGAAGATCGTAGTATTATGGGGGAAGCAAGTAATAGGATGGCAAATAAACATAAATGGTGTTGGTTGACTCAGGGTTGAGGAGGCAAGATAGGTGGTAGGAATGTAATTTCACCAAATAAATTTTTTGATGAGTTATTCTAAATGTGTATAGTTCATATTTTTTTTACCCATTGCGCTATGAGAATGTAGAATTCATTCCATAGTCAGGTGTAATAATTGAAGTAATGGATGGAGCTCATTTATTAGGAGCCAAGTAGGTAAGTTAAGACATGTGGATTATAGTTGAATATCATACTAGAAATATCCATCTTAATTTAGTAAGGAGTGTTAGGGCCATAACATCATTTATACCAGCTAATGATGAATTGCAGCTTCCAACAAAATTTTCTTTTATGGCTTTTGGGTTGTAATCGCTAGTTGCCTCTCTTAGGTTATTGGAAAAGCATAAGATGAGAAATGAGATGTTCTAGTTTTATTACAGTTTTTATGGTTCAGATGAGCTTTAACCACTATATAATTGTAAAACAGTGAAAATAAGGGATCTCTTATGGACGTTTAACTGGTGATAATATGAGTTCCTCTCCAATTTCAATTTCCAACCGCCAATCGAACCCACTTTGGGTATTTAGCAGTAATGGAGGTTAGACCAGCATTAGTGAACCGCACTGGACTAGAGCAAAATAAGGATGGAGCGATAGTAGACATTTTGGGCAAGTTAAGTCGAGGAGAACATGATCCCCACGTCAGTAGATATGTAGTAGACGAAAGAGGATGTTTAAGGGGAAATAGATGCCTTGTGTCCCTTTAGTTAAGGATGTTTTAAAAGAAGTGTTAGCAGAGTGTCATAATTCTAGGATGACCATTCATCCTGGAGAAGATAATATGTATAGGAATATGAAGAGAATTTTTTATTGGCCGGGAATGAAGAAGAGGGTAGCTGAAATATTTTCTAGGTGTGTGACATGCTAATGGATAAAACTGAACAAGCAAAGCCCAAAGGATTGTTATTTCCATTGGAGGTGCCAACTTGGATTAGAGCATATATTAATGGACATTATAGATAGGTTTCCTAGGAGTTTAAAAAGAGCAATGATGCTATTGGGTTATAGTAAGTAGTCTCACTAAGCGCGCTTATTTTGTTCCCGTTAGAAGTAATAGGACCGCAACATCTTTGGCGCAAATTTATATTAAGGAGGTGGTTCGACTTCGTGTAGTACTAGTTAGCATTATTAGTAATAGGGACCCCTTATTCACTAGCGAATTTTTAAGGAGTGTGCTGTCAATTTTAAGAACCTCATTAAATCTTAGCACTATATACCACCCACAAACCGATGGTCAGGTTGAACAGGTGAATATGATTTTAGAGGACTTGTTGTGATACATCATGGATTTTGAAGGACATTGAGAGTAACATTTACTTTAGTAGAATTTGCATACCATAATATTCACTAAGCAATGATCGACATGAAATCCTTTGAAGCATTATACAGGAGGCCATGCAAATTGCTAATTGTTGGTGGGAAACCACCAATTTTTTTTATTCGAACTAGATTTGGTTCACGAGACCTCGAAAAAGATAAAGTTGATTAGATAGTGAATGAAAACCACACAGGATTGCCAGAAGTCATTTGAGGACGAGCAAAGGAAGAAATTGGAGTTTGAGGTAGGAGACATGGTGTTCGTTAAAGTTTCCCCTTTTAGAAAGGTTATGAGATTTGGAAGGTCGGGGAAGTTAACACTAAGGTTTGTTGGACCTTTCTCGATCTTAGAAAGAATAGGGGAACTTGCAAATTGCGTAGCGCTACTAGATAAGTTGGCAAGAGTCCATGACGTATTTCATATTTCATACTTAAGAAAATGCCTTCGTAGCACAACCCCCACGGTAGAGCCAGATCAGTTAGTAGACATTGAGATGGAGCCGATAGCAATCTATGCCACCACATGCATATGGGAGCATAGAATTAGGAAGCTCCACAACATAGAAATCAGGCTGGTTCGAGTGCAACATGAAGATTATCCAATGAAAAGCTCATGGGAAACTGAAGAGAAGATGCAGACTTCTCATCTTGAGCTCTTCTCTGGTAAACTTTCTCGCTCCAAAATTAGATTTTTGTTGCATCAGGGATGCTAGATTGGATGATAGAGGATTGTTACCACACTTTTTACTATCATTCTTGCATTTATGTAGAATGCATGTTTAGGATGTTTACATACATGCTTATATGTCACGATCTTGCATTCACGCTAGGACTGAGTTCACCTGTAGCATGTCTGCATACATAATCAGATTGCACTTTTTGGTTGAGTAGATGTTTATGTAGATAACGTGGTTGTATAAAATGGATGCTTAGTGCGCATTATACTATCTGTCCCTTAGGAATTTTGGGGACAAAATCCTTTTTAGGGGGAAGAATGTAACTCCCCTTAAAAATTTAATAAGAAATTAATAAATTAATTAAAATAAGGCTGGAAATAGAAAATTTTGCAAATGTCATAATTTGACACGGAACCTTTGCCACTACGTACATGGCAATTTTCTGATCAATTTTCATATATAAAGTTTTGAAATCGATGCTCAAATGAAAAGTTATTAATGTTCCAAGCATTCGAATTTAAATTAATTCAAATGAAATTCAAATTCAAATATATAATTAATTCTAAAATTTGAACATAAATTAATGCTAAGTAGACTTGGGAGTTAAGTAAACGTTAAACAGAGTAACGTTAAATATTAATTAAGGAATTAAATAAAATATTAAAGACAACAATTTTTTTTCTAGAATAACACTATAATCGACTGCCTACCTTGGGTCGGTCGGCTACTGGTGGTCGATTGCCTAGGTAGGAGCAGTCATCCATTGCAATTATGGTGACTAGGGTTAATGTAGACCAAGAAGGTCCAGATTATATTATTTTTTTACCAACTTAAATCTGACGGTTCTGGTTCTTTCAAATCACTATAAATAAGAGCCTAGCCCCTTACTTTTATTCATAAATTATTTGGAAACTAAGCGGAACTTTATTGGTCTCTCTCTTCTTCAGGGTTTAGAAATTCTCTAGGGTTTTAGATAAGGGATTTTAGGTGTTTAATATCCAATTACTAATTCGATTCTTCTTTAATCCCTGAAATTTTGATTCTAATTCATATGGAATCCCCTTAGTGTATATTTTTAAAAGGAGAGATCTCGAAAGAGTTTGAAAGTGGGCGTAAATAAATCCAAGAAGAAGAGCTACAGACCTTCTATGAGTGGAAATCTTAGGTTTTCTTATTTTAGTAATTATATAGTATAACTTGGATTTCATATATGCATTGGAGAATTTTGTTCACGAAAACATCAAACTAAAACCCTAAAATTCCCCTTAGCGAAATGTCAATTCTTATGTTAGAATCTCAATTATTCTATATTAAAATGGTGGAATGCTGTAGTTATTGCAATTTTAATGTTTTACATTCTATTCTACTTCTCACCTTCTTCTTTTGGATCTGATTAAGGCTTTTGAAAAGAATTAAATTAGAAAATGGTGCGTAAGGCAAGGATTCTCTTTATTCGTAGTTTGCATTGCCCATTTCTGTATTTTAAAATAAAATTCCCTTTTCATTTCTGTATGGAGAATTTCAATAACGCGTAAAAGGATTTGAATTGTAAATTCTATTAATGTTGATTCCACTATTTAAGTATAATAAATTTGGTATGGATTCTATTCTTATACAAGTCTATTATTGGACTGAGGACATTGGATATATTGTATGTTTGTTGATACGAAATTGGACTTGTGCAAATTGGAAGTTTTGATATTTAAATGATTAACATAGGGAGTATTATTCATATTCTAAAAATAATTAGCACATAATTATATATATTTATATATTAGCATATAATAACTTATAATAAATAGTGTTTTAATTGCGTAGTAAATAAGTTATTAATTAGTATTAAAATCCCCCTTATGAAATGAATTGATAGTTAAGGTGAAATAAGAGTTTTCCTTATAAAGACTTAGTAGGGGATACGGTGAGGTGTATGTTAGGCTAGTGGAAATTATGACTAAGTTATTATGATACGAGGTTGGTCAAAAGCACCCAGAAGTCTACCCAGCTAATCTGGCTCCCAGTAGTGTGACTTTGGGGCTGATGTACGACTCATCTATAATAAGTACCCACAAGGATGCGAGGTTAGTCCCAAATTCACTAGGTTAAACTTGTCCAGTTAATCTGGCTACCGTTACCTACGAATAGTCGGACAAATGTGAGACGCCACTATTTGGGTTATAGGTCATAATACGCATGACCTACTTTAGGGTTGAGGGTAGTAAGTGGTTGACTGAGGGATTGACTCCTTATTTAGGAAGTATTAAATGGTCAGGGTTACTGGTTAGGTATAATAATGGATATCTCGAGAAGGGTTTGCTTGAATTTTGAGGAAATAAGTATCTATCATAGGGTCCGCCTCTCATATAAAGAAGTATTAAGTGGTTTGATGAGATTCTGTACGATGTCAAATAGATAGTATCAGAGAGCGGTTCACCTTGGAGATCTATTAAAGGATGGGAACCCGCCCAAAATGTAGGCATTAAATGGTCAGAGTTTGCCTAGCTCCTGTTGAAAAGATATTAAGTAGCTTGAGTACTGTCTCTTACATTGTTAGGCCATTATTAATCATAGATGTGTGGGACTAGGAATGGCCTTAGGACTATAGTTGAAGATGGGTTATTAAGTTAGATTGGAAAGGGTATAGGTTATAGTATTGGACTAAAATGCCTTAAGGCCTGCAATTTGAAAATTTTACATTTAATAGAATTAGAATGCACAAGATATATTCTTTTTTAAATTATACTGCCCAAGTACTATTATAGAAGGCTCGAGATTTTTATTCACCAGACATTGTTGTTTAGAATCCCTCCTCGTTACAATACAGGTTAGAGAAGATGATGCAGATTCCAGAGATTATGGTGGAGACGGTGACTTGTGGCAGTTATCTATCTATCTACTTATGTTGTTTTTATTCTGATGTACTCATTAAGACATGATAATGTATTTGGTGGTATTGCATTATGGATATTTGCTGTTGTTATGTGGTATTGTATTGTATTGTATTTTTTTGACATTTGAATTTTTATAAAATGGATATTGTTTCTGATATTTTATTTATCATTCCATCATGAGATTATGAATGTGTAGATAGATAGCTCTACGCATTGTTCTTTGTATTAATTTTACCAACCAACAACTAGCTTTGGAACGGGTCTAAAATTCAATGGGTCTTTCTAAGTCGAAAATTAGGCCCGTTTCGAGGCGGTTTTTACACTTCTCCCTTAGACATAACTTTAGGATAGATAGTTCAACTGTATAGCATTAGTCTAAAATATTAACACTGACTTCTCCCTTGTCTTAACCTTAGGATAGATAGTTCAACTCTATAACATTCCACTTCACAACCGCTTTCAAACTATAGACTCATATACTAGTTTTGAAGTGATTTTTGGTAAGTAATACATAACCATACTTATCAAACCCCGACTCTTTAAAACTAAATAGGTGAATTTTCGGTTAACTCTATTCTAGTTATTTCAAAATTAAGCGAATGATATAAAGGAGTCCTCCCTAGGGGATCTCATACATATACATTCTTAAACAGAGAGATATTTCATACCACTAAATCCTCCCTAGGGATGACAAACCGTATGAAGCCGTGAAGCTTTTATATACTTCCTAAGTTAATTTTAGACAATTTTGATTGTCGAAAAATCAATTATCTATTTCTAAAGCGGTCGTAAATGAAAATCAAGTCTCGTACACTTATCATGTTTTTGGCCTTCTCAAATTACTCTATTCCTTGGTCAAGAGTGAAACCGGTAGGTTAGAGCTCCATTGCTTCTAAACCTTACTCGAACATCATTCTTAACTCTCAAGATAGAACAAGTCTACTTTGTTGGCTTTTAGTGCTAAGTATAAAATTAATTAATTTTCACAAACAAGTGATGAAACAAAGCACAATTAAGCTACTTAAGCAACTCCTAATCCCTTTTTAAAGTGTTTGTTTATAATTTAAAGCCTTTTAAAAACAATATAGATATATGTATACTAATTTATTTATAAGCTAATATATTTAGTAATACTCTACAAACAATTTAAAAGATATTTAATATACATAAGCTTTTTGTACTTTAATAAATAATTAAATAATTTTCTTAGAATTATATATAAATAAAAACACTTTAAAATACTTATAATTATGGTTTGAGCATTCATTTGAAATATTAATTAAAAATAACTATTTTATAATTTATTTAAAACCTTCAAAAAGCATGTTTTCATTTATTAAGATAAATCTTTTAAAATTAACTTTCTACTTTAATAATTTATAATTAATTATTAAAAATATATTTAAATTCCAAACCACTTTTAAAATACTCTAATGTAAATTATTAAATACTTCTAAGAAGATTGTAGAGAAATACTTAAATTAAAAATCATTTCAAGCCAACTAAAGTTAGAAGCAACCATATATGGCATTTTCAAAATGCTTAAAATGGTCTCACAGCTACTATAGCGGCTACAAAGTGCTGTTATTGTGTGCTTTAACATGCTACAAATTAGGTAGATTTAACGTCTAGAAAGTTTGATCATTTTCAATATGATAACTATATTTTAAGATTTAATTTTTCTACCGTAAACAATATACTCAATATACATAACAATTATGCCACAAAAACCATAGGGATCTCTTTATAAAATATTATAAAATTTCAACAAAGTAAGGCATTTCGAAGTGCTTCTACAATGACTATTTGCTATAGAAATAATTCTATATTTAAGTCCCATTTAATCACAGTCTAACCAAACCTATGTACACCATGCCAAGGCTATTCAACAACTTATAGAAAGTCATACAAGTTCAAAAACACCCCTTACATATGCCATTTGCTTTCCAAAGCAAGAATCACAATAGTTATTACAATATATAGTCAAGCACTTTATTGTAGTTTAAACAAGCATAACTTACACTTAATACACATTCAAATGGTGAGCTTTCTCACCCTTAAACAAGTACAAAACCAAGCTCAAGCTTCAATCTTGCTTCTAATTCCGACCTTAATCTTGCAAGCTCCAAAATTCCTTCACCCTTCACCGATGCTTACGACTAAAGCAAGATCTTGCCTATAAATGCTCACGACTTTGGTCCTTAGGGGATTATGTGCTCTAGTTCTTCAAGCTTTAAGTTGATGATAGTTGCTGGTATGTTGTTTAAGGTTTATAGCAAGAGTTGGTGAAGTGGGGTAATTTGATTCTTGTTTTAGAAAGTTATTTAGAAGAGAATAAGACATTGAAGATCTTTCTTTTAGTTGCTTATAATTATGAAAGGGATTCGTGAGCTATCAATGCAATTATATAGAAGTAATAAAAGGTTACCTTACCCCTCCTCCCCCATTTTCTCCTTTAACTTGCCAAAGCCTCAACCGTCCATGTGACCAGCGTTCCACCTTACAAACTCATGAAAATATGTACACTAAATATTCCCTTCCTTTGACCTTCTAGAAGAACTTAGGAACAAATTTAGTTAACTATATGATATCAAATTATTTTTATTAGCCATTAATGACTTCGTTTGTTGTTAGACATGTCTACAAAGTTTGAACAACTTATATGGGATAAAAATCCATTTATCGATAAAACGATTTCTATTTACATTATCAATATTTATTCAAAGTTTTTAATTTTATAAAAAAAATTCAAAATCAAATTTCCTATCATTAGTTACTAATTAAAAGGGTTTTAACAAGGTTATAAAATCGCTTTTGTAACACTTAACCATATTTCAATTATTTTGATATTTAAAGGTGAATTATTTGAAATTACAGGCTACTACATTCTCCTCCGCTTAAGACATTTAATCATCAAAATCCAATTAAGAAAGACAAAAAAATTGAACAGAAGAAACAAGTACATATATAGAGTACTACTGAGACCACATGTAACCCAAAATGCATAAAAGTGACTCCACCTCAGGCAGTGAGTACATTACAAAAGCTATAGTATAATACGAAACTGCTAATCTTGAAGAAATTCTGAAACGACTCTACTTTCTCACCACAGAAAATCGCATCATTTTTAAGAAAGAAAGGGATAGAAAAGAGAAAAGACAGAGAAGGAGAAAGAAACAACATTAGAATCTAAACAGCGGAACGAATAAATTATATTAATCACATAATAGATTACATAGTATCATATACATCAGAGATACATAGCTAAAACAACACATACTAGACAATTATAAACACCTGTCTAGTTATACAACTCAACACAACACAAAGACAATCGACTCAGAGAACACACGTCGGAATACTATATAGCTATACGCAGAAGCCTCCTGCTCCATTGCTCCTCCAGAATTCGTCAAGCCAACCTGAATTCCCCTGGCTACTCGTAAAAATTTGAGTTCCCAAGAGTTTAAGAAAAACAGAATAAACTCCGGGTCAGACATGGGTCTGGTGTGAGTAAACGGTTAAAGTTGCTTAACTTTAAAAAACTTTTTGAAAAAAAAGGTATCACGTAAGACTTCCCACACATAAACATGTAAAAGTTTTTACCTTACGCTAACCAAAACATTTGATAGGAAATTCAGTGATATTATAATAGTGTCTAGGGTTCCCAAATAAATATGAAATAGCCGAAATTGTTACATTATTAAATTCCAGCAACTAGCCACAAAAGTGGGTAATACAATCAAATGCGATGGCACTTATTGGATTTTGGATTCCATATAATGGCAGGGCTACTGGGGTACCGGCCGTCACAGTACGTGGCCTAGATCAATGTACCGAGGAGTACGCCCGCTCCTCTGTAACACAAGGCCGGAACCATTCCTTACTAAACAATTCCGAATAAGACAACCCCGGAGGATGTAGCTATTCAACCGCCCACACAGTCGAAATAAAAGGGACTCTAGACAGGGATAAATTTCATCCTACTTGGGCATGACCCACTTAGCCTTGCTGCACCTCCCCTGTTTTAGCCATTCCCGATTGATGAGGCTTGAGGCTACGATTAACTTTAGTGAACACATCACTTAGAATGCTCATAGTCCTCCTGACTATGTTCTGAAAGCATTCAATCCATACAAGTTCGTTCCGGGTTCGAACGAAACCGAAGGCATTATCTCGTTACACTCATTTTGGAATCACCCTCAGAGTTAACGACAATAACCCTTGCACTCTGAATCTTCATCTTCACTTGAGATTCACGACCTATCGTTCATTTGGATCGATGTGGTTTTCGGATATCCAAATATGGAAACCCGTTCCCGGTCTCATCGAAATCCAAAACGTATCTTTTAGGTCCAAGTTGTTTAAAGTTAAACAATTCAATTCAACTATCTACATACACACAGAATAGATAATTTACAATATCACAATTGATAATCATATTATCAAAATAAACAGATGATCCATACAAAATAGGTAATCCATGTCATCATCACAATAGATAATCTATATTACCATCACAATGCAACCAAGCATTCATACCACACAACATTACTTATCTCATTTCTGAGATTACATCCATTCAAGACAATCAATGTCACCCATTCATACATAAGCAATGATTTACTTAATCAAAACATAATTAATTTAAAATGAATTTAATTAACTATCTCTATCTCTAATTAATTTAAAGTGAATTAAATTAATTAATTCATCTCTTAATTAATTTAAAATTAATTAAATTAACTACGTTCATCACAACAAATCTTGCTTACATAAACATTAATTAAACCAATTAATCAATCACTATCTTAATTAATCAACCTTGATTAATTAACTCTTAATCAAGTAATTACTCCTTAATTATTCGCATTAATCATATTAATTAATGAACCTTAATTAATTACTTCCATTAATTACTTAATTATAATTAATTACATTATTCCTTAATTAAATACATTAATTAATCATGCTTAAATTAATTGCTTTCAATTAATCAACTTTAATAAATATAAACAGTAATTAATTATTCTTAATTACTCTTAATTACTTTTAATTACTTTTATAAATCCTTTGATTTATTACACTAAGTAATAAACCCTTAATTACTTTTCCAAGTAATTATCCATTTAAAATTACTTCCCAATAAGTAATTTCACTTATCTCAATTACCCCTATAATTTATCCATCAATTACTTACCTTAAGTAATTACTCTTATCAAAACTTATTAAGTAACATACTTAATCATTTATCAAGTGACTATTCTTTAATTAATTAACAAATTAATTAACTTACTGATCGCGCTCATCTCATAAATCATAATCGAGTAATTCATTCCTTAATTACTCTTTAACCAAATTAATCTTCAATTAACAGATTAATTATTTTCAACTATTAATTAATAAACCTTAAATATTAATCAATCCTTTAATACAAAATAATCAATCACTAATTACTTTTATAATTAATTAATTAACCTTAATTAACCAATTAATCATATATTAATCATTAATTAATAAAACTTGATTATTAATTAACAACCTTAATTACAAATTAATTAATTCATAATTATAATTAATCAATCCTTAATTACAATTAATTAACCTTAATAAAAATAGTTAATTAATTCTTAATTAACTTGCATTATAGATTAATAGCCTTTAATTATTAATCAAGATAACCTAATTATTAATTAATAAAACCTTTATTAATTATTAATTAATTACCATTTTAATTAACCCTTAATTACTTAATTAATAAGTAATTACAATTTAATTAATCACTAGTCATTAATTAAATCATCATAATTATTAGTTAATTAAATTAATAATTATACTTAATTAATTACTTAATTAACCCCTTTAAAATAATAATTAAATTAATTAATTAAACTTAAAATTTCTTAATTAACTAATTAATTATTATTCATTAACACTTAATTATTATTTAAGATAAAACATTAACTTAAATTAACCTTGAAAAACTTTACTTAACATAAGTCATTAATTAGTTTAAAATATAACATAATCATTAATTACTTTCCTTAATTATTAATTAACAATCCTAATTTCAAGTTAATAAATTACTTGAAAACTTTAATTGTTAATTATAAATCATTGTTCATTAATAAAACATTTCCTTATAAATTTCCTTTATATTACAAAATAAGTTGGAAAATAATATTAAGGTTTTTAACTTAAAACATTTAATACCATTCATACAAATTCAATCTATATAAACACATCAATTCATAGAAATGAATTACAAGCATTTAATTTAGCTTAAATTATTTAAAGTTTAAAACTTAATTTATTTTAAATTATAAAATCTGTTTAAGCATTTCAATTTGGGTTCAACCTATATGTACATGAATCCAAGAACCAAGTACATCATCCTTTCCTTTTAAAAACAATTTGACTTTAAAATTTAAAAACTGTTTCAGTTTAACATTTAAAAACTGTTAAACATAACAGTTTAACCCAGCATGCAAAAGACCCAGAAACAACGCGAGTTCTCCCCCGAGTCATCCACCATATGTCCCGAGTCCTACTTCAAGAAAAACAAGCAAACCCAAAACGAAACACAACACACTAACACCATCCACCTGTTCAATTGCACCGGCGCCGGAATCGCCTCCGGTCAACGACGACTCAACCGACACGTCACTCAACAACCCTACAAACCCCTACGATCAACAGAACTCCATACCTTGCCTCGATTCAAAATCGAGCTCCTCAGGGTGAACTGAACCCAAACCCAATCATCAGAAAATCCCCTAATCTCACATCTTCGATCACGATAACCGTCTCGATTCCAGCTAGGGTTTGCCGACCCACCGCGCCTCCTTCTTCCAAAATTTCTTCAAGCTCGAATCACCATAAGCAAAGCAATGATCAAATTTCAGCTAGACCCCAAAATTAGGTTTAAAACCAAATCGTCCTTGCTGCCGACGCCACGATCATTAGACAACCATCCCATTATTTTGGCCATACTACTCAATCCTATTTCTAGCTCCATCAAGAGCCCCGAACATCCCAGAGCCATAGATCATCAGATTTTGACATAAACCCAAATTTCAGAAAAACCCTAATTACTTACTCAATACGATTTTAAAAATTGTGATACTTGTTTCAAAAATCCTAACTTTCCAAAATGATCTAAGATATATGCTTGAATCAATAAAACTTAACATTTGATTTTATTACATTTGAAGACTCCAACTGAGTTTCCTTGTTCCAGAAATTTTCCTGAATCTAAAATACTAATTCTTGTTTTTAAGAAAATTATATGATGTTTAAACTAACTAGATTGATTTAAATACCATAGATTCACAGAGATTAAGCTGAAAATTTAAAATATAGTTTTGTTTTAAAATCTCTGAAATCAGAAACAGGGAGATCCAAACAATCCAAACAATAATTTCAAATATATTCCTATACACAGATTTGTACTCCTATCATCACATGCAACATATCATTATCACAGAAATATTTCAAGCAACAGATAATTCATCACTTAAGTTTTTAGTAAAAATTGTTTACTCACCTTTTTTAAATGCAGTGCAGATAATAAGCTGGATATTTGCCAAGATACTTTTAACTTGAAGACGAACCCTCATTTGAAACAGAAATGCTTAATCCCTTTAATTTTGTTTTAACTGCATTGCTTCAGATTTCCTTAACCCATATTCATTTGCATGCATATGAAAAATGAGGCAGACATGGAAAATGCAGAACTGGATTGAAAGTTGTTTTGAACTTTTGCAAATATACTGCAGGCTTTTGGTCATGAGATAAATGTTTCAGATTTTTGGTCACAGAATGGTTTTGGAAAATAAGTTGTAGGGTTCTTAATTTATTCCTGAATTGTATTTGAGTTTGAGGAATTGATGGTAGGTTTCAAATTAATTTCTGGGTTGTGCTTGAATTTGAGGAGTAGATGGCAGGCTTTTGGAAATTTTTTTTATAGGAAAACAAATTTGCAGATTGATTAGAGGAGATTTCAGATTTTCATTTGAGCATTTGTTTGAGGATTTCAGAATTTGGTTTTGAGTGTTTTATGATTTCTGAAGAGTAAAAGTTGCAAGGATAGTTCTAGTTTTTTTTTAGGAATGAACAAAAATTTAAAGAAAAAGAAGATGGAGAAAGATGGTGTTTATATAGGAAATTTTCAGATTTATTAAATCAAAAGAAAATTAAAAAAAATGGACACTTGTCTTAAGCTTAGATTAAATGTTTAACACTTGTTATCTAAATGATTTAGAACTAAACACTTGTCCTAGTTTATTTTTATTTATCCTAAAAGAAATTTAAAAGCCTTTTTAAATTAATTTCCTAATTAACTAATATGTTTTTCTTAATTTAAAAATACTTTTCTAATTAAATTCCCAATTAACGAATACATTTATACATTTATAAATGTTTTCTAAATTTATATAAAATACAATCTTTAAAAAGAAATGAAACCAAATATAATTTAAATAAAAATATAAAATATTACAAACTCATTTTAAAAAATGCTTTTTCAAAAAGCCTTGTATTTATTCTTATTAAATAAATACATATCCAAATTTCTATGGATAAATTTCTATAAAAATAAAACAAATCTTATTTCTAATTAAAAACATTATCTATATATTTAAAACCAAACTATTTTTTTTAAGATGCATGTATATCTCTTTAATTCAAATTTATATTCAATTCAAAGTCAAATTTAAAAATCAAATCTAAAAATCAATTTAAATAAACATAAATATCTATTTTTAAATAAGCACATTTTTATTTGCAGATAATTTATCCTATTTTAAAATCAATTTAAAATACACAGATATAAATATATTTAAACACACTTAACAATTATGAAAACAACAAATCTATTTAGAATTTATTTACACAAATAAAATAATTATTCTTATTTTAAAACCAATTTATAACCATAACTAAGACATTATATTATTATTACTTGGTTATTTATTTTTGAAAATAACAATTTTATCAGTTCAAATAATTTAAATTAAGAGACAATCACTTTTTAAATTCCTGGAAATTCCGGGATATTACAAATTCTGAATGGGACTCCCTCACACTATCCTCAGTTTCCCAAGTATATTGCTTAGCATCCTCGCTCCACTATACCTTAAACAACTTCATGACCTTAGTCCTCAATCGCTTTGTATCACAGTTGACAATGCAAACAAGTTGCCTCAATAAGTCAAATTAGGCTCAGTCCCCAAGTCTTCTTGTCAAGACGCTTCCACTATCAAAGAAGAATCATGCACATATTTACGCAAATGTGTTACATAAAACACATTATGTACACCCGATAGCCTAATCGGTAAGTCGATCCTATAAGCAAGTATGTCGATCCTCTTTAGTATTGGAAATAGTCCTATATAGCGAGGAGCCAGCTTCCCAACCTTCCAAAACTGGAAAACATTCCTCATTGAAGAAACCTTTATGAACACAAAGTCTCCAATTGAGAACTCCGAATACCCACGCCTCTGATCTGCATAACTATTTTTCTTTTTCTATGCTTTCTTTATACGGTTCCAATTCCCTTCTCCTTTGTCAGTCGCCTCCCAAACCATATCCAGCCTAACTACTAAGCGATCTCCAAGTTCTACCTAACACGTTGGAGATTTACAAAGTTTGCCATATAATGCTTCAAAAGGTGTCATCTTGATGCTAGCTTGGTAACTATTGTTATACGAAAACTCAACAAAAGGTAAGTGCTCTTCCCAAGAACCACCAAAGTCTAGAATATATGAACGAAGTAAATCCTCTAACACACATTTAACCCTCTTTGTCTCCCCATCAGTCTGCGGATGGTAAGCTGTACTTAAACTCAGCTCCATCCCTAAGTCATCATGTAGTCCTATATAGAAATGATTAAAGAATATTGGATCTCTATCGCTAATGATATCACAAGGAACCCTATGAAGTCTGATGATCTCCTTAACATACAACTTAGTTAAACTATAAGCTGTCCTTGTTGTCTACACTAGTAAGAAGTGTGCACTCTTGCTTGGTCCATCGACTATAACACAAACACCTTCATTTCATTTCCTCGACCTAGGTAGTCCGTCTATAATGTCTATAGCTATTTACTCCCACTTCCACCTTTGAAACTCAAGTAGTTGAAGTAGTTCAGCTGTCTTCTAATGGCTGCCTTTAACTTCTTGGTGGGGAGAAAAATACTCACAAATATGGGAACATATTCTTCATACCTTCCTATCATAAAGTTTTCTTCATATTTTAACACATTTTGTAACTCTCGGATGTATCATATGTCACGAATGATAACTCTACTAACACCTCTTGCCTAATCCCATCAACATCTAGAACACATAATATCCCATTCATTCTCAATATACCATGACTATCAATCTCGAATCTAGACTATTTCTCATCTGCCTCATTCTTACTTACCACTTTATCTATCCTTGCAAGTCGAACAGTCCTTTACTAATTACCCTCAATATGGCTTATAAGGGTCGAACGCACTTTTATATTCGCCATAACTCCATACCTCCTACTAAGTGCATCAACTATAACATTCTCTTTTCTGGATGTATAAAAAATATCAATTTCATAAGCCGCGAGAAACTCTAACCAACATTGCTATCTTATTTTGAGGTCTTTCTAGGTTAAAAGTTACTTCAAGGATTTGTGGTCCATGTAGAACTTCAACTTTTCACCAAGTAAATGATGCCTCCACATCTTCAATGCAAAAACAACTACTAACAACCCCAAGTCATGGGTCGGATACCTTGATTCATGCAGCTTGAGTTGTCAGCTGGCATAAGTAATAACCCTTCCGTGCTACATCGACATTGCACCTAAATCTATCCTACGAGCATTTATATAAAATGTCAAACCATCAACTCCATCAAGAATAGTCAGAGCAGGAGCGCTAGTCAACCTTGCTTTCAACTCCTTGAACATTTGTTCACATTTATCAGTCCAAACAAATTTAACGTCTTTCTTCATCAAATTCGTCAAGTGCAAAGCAATCATAGAGAAATTTCAAATAAACCTTTCATAATAACCTATCAACCCCAAGAAGCTCCTAATTTTGGTTGCACTTTCCAGCCTCTTCCAATCCTGAATTGTCACCACCTTTGCTGGATCAATAGAAATACCCTCTGCTAAGACAACATGTTCTAAAAATCTAACTTCAGACCGCCAAAAGTGACACTTCGAGATCTTAGCTTTCAACTTATGCTCTCATAACATTTCAAGTACAATCCTCAAGTGGTGAATGTTCTCCTCCTTGATCTTAGAGTATATCATAATATAATCAATAAAAACAAACATAAAATATTCAACACATCACTAAAACCCAATTCATGTAGTCTATAAAATATGTTAGAGCATTGGTTTGGCCAAATGGCATAACCAACCATTTATAAAACTTATCAGACCTAAAAGTTGTTAAAGATACAACTCTCCTCTATCACCTTCAGTTGATGAAACTCCGTAGCAAGATCTAGTTGAGAAAATACCCAGGCACCATGCAGTTGATCGAACAAGTCATTTAACCTAGTCAAAGGATACTTGTTCCTAATAGCACACTTATTGAGCTCATGGTAATTCACATGTCGTCTTAAAGAACCGTCTGCCTTCGTAGCAAAACAGTGGGTGCTCTCCATTTCAATCAGTTAGGTCGCATCAAATCTTTACGCAACAAATCGTTGACCTGGTTAGCTAATTCTAACTTCTCCTTCGGTGGTAGCCCATGAACAAGAAACATAATAGGTTTAGCATCTCGAAACAACTCAATAAGAAATTCAATCTTACAATGGGGTGGTAAACCAAACACCTCTTCAAACACATCCAAAAATAACTGCACAACAAAGATCAACCCCAACCATGCCACATTAAGAGAATAAAGAAAATTACTCATAAGCAAGCTTGGTCTTTCACAAGACACCATCATAGTTCCCTCTTTATTCTTTAATACAATTGTGCACCTAACATAATCCAGGGCCACACAATATCGATACAATCAATCCATCCCATGTAATATATCAAATCCCAAAAAACCACGAAGATACATATCGCCTGGAAGGAGTTGGTCATAATAAGAAACCGGGACTCCTAAACATATCATACTAAGATTGATCGGGCCCTCTAGAGGGTTCGACACACAAATAAAGTCAAAAACCATAACTGGTTCCAGTTTCAGTCTATCAATGGTACTATAGGATGTGAAACTATATGAAGTACTAGTATCAAATAAAACACGAATAGAAATGCCATAAATAGATAATATACCTTCAAGAACATGCTTTCCCTTTGCAGCTATAAAAGTGGAAGGTGCCGAAGTAAGTGCGAAGACTCTAGGCAAATGTCCTTTCTGTAGCATCAGACAATCTCAAATTATAAGACCTAGCTTGTGGTAGTTGTAACAACCCCTCAGTGTAAACTGTGCTTTGGCTGCTTGTGGCTCAAGCTTTTGTACCATTACAATCGACGCTTTAAGTATTAACGTTTTTTCCGCTTGCCTTCCTCCACTTAACCTACAATTCCTTGCAAAATGTCCATTCTTTCTACACCTGTAGCAAGCTAGATTGGAAACATCCTTTGGTAGCTAAAATTTATGCTTGTTGTTTCCAATTGGTGTTGATGCCAGCGGTCTTAGAGCCAAACCCTTGAACCGTAAAGCCATGCCTATCAAATTCACAAATGATCCTTGGATATGATTTGTCACATCGCTCTGAAACTCTGGACACATACCTAATACAAACATCTCATTCTTCTTTAGCGGTGTATCTACAACCTTAGCCTGAACCAAGACAATGCATTAAACCTATTCTCATACTTAACAACCAAAATAGCCTCCCAGGCTGAAAAAAAACTTCATTTCGAAAACTTTCTTGAATTGAGCCCAAGAGAAGTCACTCCATTGGACATTTATGGTGATTGAACTCCACGAATCCATAGCAGCATTAGACAGATGTTGTGATGCCAAATAGTGCTTCATTGCATAATCAAACTCCATGTCTCCAATTATCATATCACACAAATTAAGCCAAGATTGAACCTCAATGGCAGTCTCAGTGCCTTTGAACCTCTGGTCCCACGACCACTCAAAGTCATGATATAGTGAAGTAAAGTTCATCTGTGGTCGAACCTGCATAACCTCTTCCACGACATTCACCCTCGGTTCTTCGATGATAAGAAGGGCATTTCTCTATGCCCAATTCCTACCATCAGTAATAGTAATGCTCCTCCCGCCTCTACCATTAGCAATAGCAGCTATAGTACCTATCATTTTCCCTACCTAAGTAGAGCAAAACATCTTTAGGATACTTAAGGGTAGAGTTATCACTAAGAAAGAGTTATTCCTTAGGAAATACTATAAAGGGAGTTGGTTTATAGGAAAATACAAACACACTCTTTTATGTGTGTGTAGTACAGTTAACTCATTCTAGGGTATCGCTTACCCTATCTGTAATGAGTCATACCAAACCAAAGCCAATGTATTTTCTAAACCTGGCACTGATACCAAATGTAATGACTCATATTTTCGACCCTCGAATGTTGATACTAACTACGGTATTTGTGTACCGAACAACTAAGTGTTAGAAAGGCAGACGGTTAGGGTAAAATAAAATGAAAAAGAAATAGGATAAGAAAGAAAGAACATAATGTCATAATCTCACAAGTGGAATGATAATATACAATATCGAATACAATATAAAGGGTTACTCCATAATATAGAGTAAATTTCAGAGCTACAAAACCTAAGTACTATCATCGTCCTGGATCGTTATGACTGCCTAACCTCATAATGCTGATACATACATAACAACAGTGTGACAGAAATCCAAATTGATAGATAAATGGAAGCCTTCAGCTCATATCTTGGAGCTCTAAAGAATCCATAGTCAAACTAGCTTTACTCAGCCTACTCGAAAGCGTACACGTGGAATTTAGGAAAAATAACAACCATGTATCAAACATAATTTTGGTATGAGAAACTCAAGATACATGCATCCATATAATAGTAACTTTTGACATCGTACAAATCACCATAACATTTTTCCCCTCAAAAGAAACCAAACCATCTGAAAGTAAATACAGTGATATAATAGATAGTGTCTAGGGTATAGATTATAAATTAGAAAGTAGTTATGTTGCTTGCATCTCATAACACAAAATGTTAGAAGTACATCTAAAACCACTAAGGTACATCCACATATGGACTTCCATTGGAGGCACCCTTAGTACATCAAGGTGGACCTCCTTTCAAGGACCAGAAATTACCTTTCGAGCTTTGTATATCTCTAGATAAAGTATACCTCAAAGGAAAACATAACCGATCCATGCCCGAAAATGTGATATTGAATATCATCAACCCCCGCCAGCAACATCGATAGACATCTCTAGATATGGAGTTTATATACTCTTGGGTTAGCTAAACCCACTGGCTATGCCCCTACTATGTTTTCTTTCATTTTCGATGGTGAAGTTACGTTCAACATCTTCCACATGAGTCTTCATCACTCAAACAGATCATGAATATCTCCATGAGTTTTAGCATAAGTCATATGATGTATGCTAACACTGACCCTCTCCCTGGTACTTAACCTTCAGATAGACAATTCTTCTCTATAGCATTAGTCTGAAATGTTAATGCTGGCCACTTCCTTGAACTTAACCTTAGGATGGAAAGTTCAACCGTATAACATTCCACTTCACAACCGATTCCAAAACATAGAATATTATACTAGTTTTGAAGTGGTTTTGAGGCAAGCAATATGTAAGTATACTTATTCAATCCCAGACTATTCGAAATTAGATCGATGAATTTTTTATTAATTCAATTTCGGTCCTTCAAGAAGTAATAATGAAGCTAGTAGGTTATAGGGCCGCTGCTTCTAAATCCTACTCGAACATCATTCTTAACTCTAGCAAACGAAACAAGTCTGCTTTATCGGCTTTTGGTGCTGAGTACAGGATTAATTACATTGCATAAACAAGTAAAGAAACAAAGCACGATTAAGCTACTTAAGCAACTCTTGATCCACTTTTTAAAACATTTGTTTATAATTTAAAAGCATTTTTAAAATGATACTGATACATACACACACACTAATATTTTTACAAGCTATGATAGTTAACAAAATTATGAAAGTAATTTAAAAGATATTTATATTACATAAGCATTTTAATACTTAAATAAAATAATTAACTAATTTTCAAAAAACTATAAATAAATAAAAACACTTTAAAATACTTATAATTATGGTTTAAACATTTATTTAAAATATTACTTAAAAATAAATATTTATAATTTATTTAAAAACATTAGAAAGCCTTTTTTCATTTATTAAAAGTAACCTTTTAAAACAAACGTCTTCTTAATTATTCATAATTAATTATTAAATCTATATTTAAATTCTAAACCACTTTTAAAATACTCTAATATAAGATAATAAATATTTCTAAAAATACCGCTGAAAAATACTTAAATTAAAATTCATTATAAACCAATTCAAGTTAGAAACAACAATCTATAGCATTACCAAAATGCTGAAATGTTCAAGTGGCCAAAAAGTGCTTTTTATATGCTATAACATGTTATGAACTGGGCAGGTTTAACATCCTGAAAATTTGGCCATTTTTCAATATGATAACGAGTGTTTTAAGATCCAAATTTTCAAAGTAAACAATATACTCAATATACATCACAATCATTACAAGAAACCCCTTAGGATCTCTTAAAAAATATTATAGAAATTCAACAAAGCAAGGCATTTCGAAGAGCTTCGATAGCGACTATTCGCTATAGAAAAAATTATATATTCATGTTCTATTCAATCATAACCTAAACGAACCTATGTGCATCATGCTAAGGCTATGAAACAAGTAATAGAAAGTTATAGAATTCCAAACACATCATTTATACATGCCATTTGCTTTCCAGAGCAAGAATAAGAAAAGTTATAACAACATACAGTCAAGCATATTACTACAGTTTAAACAAGAATATTATACAATTCATATACAATCCAATAATGAGTTTGCTTACCCTTAAACAAGTACAAAACCAAGCTTTAGCCTCGACCTTGCTTCCACTTTCTACCTCAAATTGCAACCTCTAAAATTCCTCCTACCATTTATTAATGCTTATGGCCTAGGCAAGATTTTGCCTATAATTTCTCATGTCCTTGGTCCTTGGGGCCTTGTGTGCTCCACACCTTCAAATTTCTAGTTGATAATAACTATTGCTATGTTTTTTAAGGCTTATAGAGTTTGGTGAAGATTTAGGCTGATTTGATTCTTGTTTAGAAAGTCATTTAGAAGAGAATAAGAGAGTGAAGAGCTTTCTTTTAGCTGCTTAAAATTGCGAAAGGGATTCATAAGCTATAGGTGTATTTATATAGAAGCAACAAATGTCTATCTTATGCCCACTATCTCCTTAGTCGGCCAAACACCCATCCCTTATATGACTTACTTTCCACCTTATAAGCCCATGAAAATACCTACACTAAATATCTCCTTCCATTGACCTTCTAAAAGCACTTAGGAATAAATTTATTTAACCATATTTACTCAAATTATTTTATTAGCAACTAATGACTTCATTTGTTATCTAGAAAAGTTTACAAAGTTTGAACAGCCTATGCGGAATAAAAATCCATTTATAATAAATCGATTTTAGTCATTAATGATATTTCTTCAAAATGTTTATTTTTGTAATTAAATTTCATAAAAAATTATTAGTTATTAATTAAAAGAGTTTAACAAAGTTATGAAATCACTTTTATAACACTTAACCATATTTCAATTATTCTGATATTCAAAGACGAAGTTTTCGAAATTATGGATCACTACAGCATAGAAGAATTCTCTTTGCGACCTTCAAATGAGTTGTTGGATTCTCCATGTATAGACTGATAACTCCTACCGTATATATGATGTCGGGTCTTGTGCACCTTAAATATTATTGTTAACAGGAAAACTTGTCAACATCCCTAAATTAATATGAAGAGCAAATAAGTTCATATAAAATAAGGCCATCGAAAAGATTGCTCCTTTCAAGCCTATTTTCGACCAGATCAACTTAGTCGAAACAGTTTCGAAAGTTAACTTTAGAAATGCACGAAAGGGAAGGAGCATCTTACTCGAAATCCGTCTTTTATATAATTTGAAGTCAGCTATTTTTTTCGAATACTCATCCCTTTCGATCATGTCGAAAGGTTCATTCTAGCCTTTTCGACCATGTCGAAAGGTCTGCTTAACCTTTTAAAGTGAAATAGCTGCTTTCGACCTCTTTGGTTTCGTTTCTTCTATGGAGGAACCCTTTCGAAAGGGTTGTTGATACAGTTGGGTGTAGGTTCCTTTCGGATGGACTCCTCCTTGTATGATTACTTGCCAACTGCAGACCAGATTTCCTTTGGGACACCCCTTTCTATCTGGTCGAAAGGGATTTTATTCTTTCGAAACAAATCCAGCTTGCAGTTGCATAAGCTTTATTTAGAATACTTGATATAAGATCATCTTCGATATTCTTAAGTTCTATGAACTTATTAGTGTCGAAACATCATCATCATCCTTCTTTGTCATTATATAATATTTGTCATGATGATGATACGTTTTGCATGTATGTTATTCAAGACAATCTTATTGATTCGCATAGACCAAAAGATGTTAAGAGAATAAGATAGCATCATGTGTAATTGATCGTTAGTCTAGCTAATGATCGTAATGATCCTCCTCATAATCGAAATCCTTAATGAATCCACACATCTCTCCATTATCATGTACAAAGATTTTTTTGTAACAAAGAAATAGATGAAAAAGAAATGAGCTTGGGATTCCAAAATCCCCTCCCTCAAAATTGGACCCCTTAGCTCTTATTTATGGATGTAGGTTGGACCCCTTCCACACCAATACTTTCGACCTAGTCGAAAGGTCCTTTTATCTTCGGCCTCCTTCCTTTCGATGTGGTCTAAAGGCCTCGACTTCCTTGGATACAGTCGAAAGGCTTCTCTATCGAGTCCTCTAACTCATCCATGTGCTTCCCCATTTCTTATTTCAGGCCTTTCGACCTTGTCAAAAGGGTCTTTTAACTTCCTTTCGCCTTTATTAAGTTTTTAACGTTCCCGTTTCCTGCTTTCTCTTGAATGTCTTTCGATGCTGTCGAAAGGGCTATAAATGAGACTTTTCTTTTAATGTTTCTTTATTATTATTAGTAGTAAGGATAGGAACTTTCGACTCTGTGAATACGTTGTTTACTTGGGCTTTGAAGATGTTGAAGTATCAAATGGTTTCAATGCTGTAGGTGGCGTCCGAATGCACGTTTGAGGATTGATGTGGAACCTTCTCCTAATGTTACTGGCTTCGACCGGTTTGAAAGGCCTAACTATACTTTCGAAAGGGTTGTTTGGAGAAATTTGAATGAAGGCGAAACCTTTGGCTTCGAAAGGTTTGGCACGCATATGAAAGGTTAATGTTCATTGCCTTTGAAAGGGGGTTCCAAGCCCATCCTTGCTTTTCCTATGTACGAGAATCCATCTGCATCGAAAGGTTGAAAATAGCGGAAGGGAAGCTCCACTTTTCTTTTTCATCTGTTTCTAAAGCTTTTCCACTTTTTATCACTTGGAAGGGTGATGGTGCCCGCGACACCTTCAAAAGCCTTCTTAATGCCTTCGAAACGTTCTTTTGTGACCTTTGTCGAAACCTGTGCCTGTAATTCCAGTAGAGCCTGAAATTTTCATTAATCTTCTTTTATACTTCTGTTCTTAAGTGGATTTTATGGCTAACATTTTTCCTCCTTGTTTGAAAGAAGCTTTTGTTCTTTAGGATAAAAATTTCAAAACTTTTGGTTTTCCTACAAAATTCAAAGTAAGTGACATTTTTTATTGCTAAGTCATTATCTTTTATATATATATATATATATATATATATATATATATATATATGCTTCCTGATAAGTCATCATGGCCATGCTTCTAAATTTAGATGGTTAGTTGATCATAATCCTGATTTAATAAAGGATATGAGGTTTTTAGTTGATAGCTATCCATTCATATAATAGTTGAAGCCAATGAACTTCCTATGGGAAACAATCAATGTCTGGAAATAGGAGGCCATAAGCTCTTATATGGAAATAAGCCTTTGTATCCCATAAATCTTAATATGTATTTAGAAATTCTTCTTAGAGAAAAGAATGAACCTAGAGTCTGAATTAAGAAGTTGGTGAGCATTGTTTAGAGTTGCAAACTAATAACCCTGATTCGGGTATTAAGAAGACTAGGTCGAAGATTCTGGTTGATGACTTAGGCATCTATTATAGCTTCAATACTACTGCTTTAAAACCCAAATTCAGGAACTAATAAAAAAAAATCCAAAAATGATGATAAAAGACCTGAAATCAAATTCAAGCATTAGAAAGTTATAAAGTCTAAACCCAGATTAGGGCATCATCGAGTGAAATCTTTTAGTAGTCAATAGTAAGATATTCAAAACCCAGATTTAGGTTTTACTTAGTGAGATTTAGAAACAGCCTTAAGAATAGGATTCTCAAGCCCTGATTTAGGTTTTAGTAGTGAATAATAAAAATTCATAATAATTGTCTCTATGACAAAAATCCTGAGCCCAGATTAGGGCATATGTCGGATAATAAGAAATCCAAATAATTATCTTCATAATAGGAATCTCCACCGTAGATTAAGGGATATGTTGGATAATTAGAAATCCATAACAATTATCTTTATAATAGAAATCTCAAGCCCAGATTAGGGCATTAAGAATTGAAGTCAAATAATAGCCTCGAAACCCAGAATTGGGTATGAGGAAGATCATAAATGTTTAGAAAAGACCCGAAACCCATATTTGGGGATTAAAAGTCAAGAAGTGAGAGTCACGAAATCCAGATTTGGATATTAATGAGCAGAGTTCCGTTCTACTCCTTAGTTTCTTCCTTCTTCGACATGTCCAAACCTTTTAAGTCTCATATGTAGTTGTAGTCTGATTGGCTGCTTTTCGAGCTTGGATGTCTTAGTCCATCATTTGATATGCCATTTCTTGGGCTTGTACATCTTGGTCTATTGTTTGATGAGCGACCTCTTAGGCTTGAAGATCTTAATCCATTGTTTGATAAGCCGCTTGTTGGGCTTGGATATCTTAGTCCATTGTTTGATTAGCCACTTCTTGGGCTTGGACGTTTTAGTCCATTGTTTGATGAGCCTCTTCTTGGACTTGGACCTCTTAGTCCATTGTTGTTTGTTGCTCTTGGTTAGCCCATTCTTAGAGGATAGAACCATGGACTTATCCAACCTCCCTCTAGAAGGTGCCTTGACCTAACCAAAGGGGCGGAAAAAGGCTTGTTGATGCTTTAACCTGGCCATAACATGACACAAACAAAGGCTTATATGCCTCCCTCCAGGAGGTGTCTTGCCCTGGCCATAGCGTGGTGTGGACAGGAGCTTTTCGATGATTTATCCTGGCCATAGTGTGGCGTGGAAAAAGGCTTACACCCCTCCCTCCATTAGGTTCCTTGATCTGACCAGAGGAGCGGCTAAGGCCTTGTGATGCTTTAACCTAGCCATAGCATAGCGCGGCTAAAGGCTTACACTCCTCCCTCCAAGAGGTGCTCTGCCCTGGCCAACTCGACGCGGACGGAGGCTTTGACTGTTTTAGGTAATGTCCAAATGAAAAGAGCATTTCACTCCCAATCATGTAGATTCTCTATAGAAAAGTAGTCCTTTACTGACTCTATTCTTTCACCGTAGGAAAATATGGTCACAAATGTTTAGCAATCCACGTTCTTCGAACCATATTGTCATCTGATCAGCATAACTTGTAAGCTCCTGGGGGAATTACTTTGCAGAAGATTAAGGGTCCTTCCCAATTTGGTCCCAGCAGTCCATCCATGGGATTTCTTGTGTTTTCCATTACTCATTAAAATACCATATCTCCTTCTTGAAACGATCGTGTTCTCACAAGTTGTAATACTTTGAAATTCTCCTTTGGTATTCCGCTATTCTGATTGTTGCTTCATTTCTCAACTCATATATCAAATCCAATGATTCTCTTTTTAATTCTTGGTTTAAATCGAATGCATAAACGATTCTTCGGTGTAAGGGTATTTCAAGCTCAACTGGTAACATCGACTCACACCCATATGTCAATGAGTAGGGAGTATGTCCTATTTCCCTTTTGGTTGATGTTCAATAATCCATAATACCAGTGGCAGCTCTTCTACCCAGCTTCCTTTAGCTTTGTTTAGCCACTTTTTCAAGATCGTTTTTATGGTTTTGTTTGTAGCCTCAACTGCCCCATTTTCTTTCGGATGTGCAATGGAGGAAAAACTCTTGTTGATTCCATTCATATGATAAAAGCGTGAGAATTCTTCACTTTGAAATTGCGTTCCATTGTTGGGAATGATCTTATGGGGCATTCCGCATATGGTTATAATAATTTGAGTACTTTTCCAGAAGTGATCTTAGGAAGTGGTTTGTTTCAACTCATTTAGTGAAGTAATTTATGGCGACTACAATGTATATCGCTCCCCCTTTTGAGATTGGCAATGCGTCGATTTAATCAATTCCCCATATGTCAAACGGCCATGGACTTGAAATTCGAGTACTTTTAACATTTCTCGCATCTCCTCACATATTCAACTGGTTATCTTACCATTCGAGGCAAATAAAACCTTGTCTCATTATCTATTTTGCCAAATTCATCCCGTTTGAGTGGTCCTCGTAGAATCCCTCATACGCTTCTGCTAACAATTTTATTCCATCTTTCATCCTTATGCATCTTAAGTAAGGAAGTAAAGGATACCATCCATTATTGTGAAAGTTGGAGCTTGTCGCCTGATTTTACTTGCTTCACCTTTGTCAGATGGCAATATTCCTTTAACAAGATATTCAATGATGGGTGCCATCCAAGTGTTATCATACGGGTCATTTTTCTCTGGATTGATTAACCCTCTCATTTGATACATTTCTATCAATTTCCTCTTTCTCTCCTAACATAGCTTGGGACCTTGTCGGAACTAATAGTTCCTTTTCTTGTTTGGATGTTGCCTCTTTAATATTTGGAGTCCCTTGATACCCTACTAGAACAATCTATTTTCTGGAGCTCCTCTTGAGCTTGCTAATTTCGCTAATGAATCTGCTTATGAGTTTTTCGCTCTTGGAACTTGATGTATGGAAAAATCTTCAAACAAAGCAAGCATTTTCAATATCTTCTTCACATGTAAAGATAGCTTGGAGTCCTTTGTTTGATATATCTATTTTACTTGATTTACCATTAGTTGGGATTCACTAAAGATCTGTATCCGTGGGATTTTGAGCTATAATGCTAAAGTTAGCCTCGCTACCATTGATTCATATTCAGCCACATTGTTTGGGGGAATCCTAATTTCATGACATAATGTAAGCCGTGTCCATTCGCTGTTATTACCACATATCCTGCCCGGCTCCTTGTTGAAGCACCATCGACAAACAACAACAACACAGGCTTCTGATCCTTTTCTTTTTCTAATTGATCTTGAATGAAGTTAGTGCATTCGTTAATGAAATCTACCAATTCTTGCCCTTTGATTGCGGCTCGCGGCTGAAATTCTATATCATAATAGCTGAGATCGATTCCCCATTTTACCAACCTTCCTGAAGTTTCCGGCTTGCTGAAAACATGCTTTAGTGGGAAATTGTCAACACCTTGATCGGATGTGCTTGAAAATATGCTTTAAGTTTTCGTACTATGAGGATCAAGCAATAAGCTAGCTATTCTATCACTGGGTATCAAAATTCCGCATTATTCAATCGTCTGCTTACATAATACACTAGAAGTTGCGCTCCACCTCCTTCTCTAATTAATACCGAGCCGACCGCATGCTTTGGAACTACCATGTATAAGTATAAGATCTCTCCATTTTCGGGACTAGAAAGTATCGATGGCTTTTCTAAATGTCTTTTTAACTCCTAAAAAGCTTTTCTACGATCCTCCCGCTAATCAAAGTTCTTCTTTTTCTTGATTACGTTGAACAAGGTATTGAATATGCGACTATATGATTTTTGTTTGATGATAATAAACATACGTATATTCTTTTAAATGTATTTGCTAATGTTTTCACAGATTAAATAAGTATTTGCTGAATAAAATAAATAACACAGAATTTGAATTCAAACGGATATTTTGTTCAAACAAATATTTATTACAATTTTCAATAGTACAAATTCAAGATCTCACTATATGTATACAAATTTCAATAACATTACAATTTCAATCACATCACATTTCAATTTACATAATTGTCCTCACTACATATCGCTCATTCACTCGTATTTATCCTTAACTTCATTCCAGATTGAATACAGCATTTGAGCAATCTGCAAAAATATACACTGACGCGGTAAAATTAGAAATAAAATATTTTTGCAGCGTAAAATAATATGGATTTTGAAAATAATATTTGCCTCGGTTATCTGGGTTGTTTGTCATCATTTAATTTTGAATTCATCATACACGAACAGCTTTTGACATGCACAATGTATCACTGTACATGCCATAAGACCGTGCACACCGATATATACACTTGATAAAATTACAGGGACAGGTGAGCATAGGTCAAACCCAAATAAAACGTCGGGTTCAACTCAAGTGCAATACAAATAATGTCACAATATCAGCATAAGGTCAAACCCGAGCTCCAAGCTGGATTCAACACAGGTGCAGTTCGAATATACAAGTTTAATAAAATGGTCAGGAGCAAGCCAGTCAAAGTGTACACATGAACCAGAATAGTTCGATTCAAG
Organism: Allium cepa; assembly: GCA_030765085.1. NCBI lineage: Eukaryota > Viridiplantae > Streptophyta > Magnoliopsida > Asparagales > Amaryllidaceae > Allium > Allium cepa. The sequence goes on from CM060943.1 coordinate 88,502,499, forward strand.
ACAGCGACTCAATCAATATGATATGCAACCTGACCACATCAGCTCAATGCAACACAACATTAAAGAAACAGATACAAGTTCAATGATTCGACACAAAATGAAACTGCACCAGACCAGGCACAAGCTAGAAGTTCATCGTGCTCACAAGTTTAAGGCACAGTACGGACTTACAAACACACTAGAAATGACAACTGGAAACATGAATGTATAGACACCATGATAAACTCAAACAATGCAGAAACCATGGAACAACATAGCAACTTAAGCCAGCATATAAAATATATACAACAAACTCCAGATGGTACACAAGTAAAAGGCAACAACAAGGGATGCACCAATGAAACAAGCTGCAACATATATAACAGTAGACAGTGCAATGCAGACATGTCAACAAGACCATATACATGCTTGAATAATACATCTGACTCAATACAACAAAGCAATGGAACCAGACTCATGAAGGCACAGAGGCATCAAAGCATGCACAAGTCCATATGCAGACATGATAAAGCCATATACAATGCAATGTGTATAGAGAAATTTTACAAGACCAACAATGCAATTGAAATGCAAAGTGTCTCGAAGAGTGATACCAGAGACTACAAAGAAATCGAGGCCAAACAGATTCAAGATGCAATCATGTACAACAAGGACTGGAAATAAAGGTAAACCAACACAATGCAACTACATGATGACTGGAAACACAATACATATATGCATCCTCGACCAAAGTTCAAGTCATACACATGAAAACAACTCAAATGAACAAAGTGCAAACCCAGACCAACATACCAAATGAAGATTCGGCATGTACATGAAGGCAACAAATACAACTGATTCAAGTAAAAGGCAACTACACACATGAAGTCAATATGATCAAGGCAACGAGCCTAGAACCAAGTTAACAGTTACAATGAGCACAACATCTAACCAGAGCATAGCACCAAAATGGAATGAAGTCTAAAATTCAAAATAGCTTCAAATGGCCAAATTCGAACAATATCATGAAGCAGCAGTTTCAAATTATTGCAACAGAGTAAAAATCAAAAGTGAACAATGCTTCAGACGAGTTTAAGAATACAAGTCCAATACAGGTTTTACAAATGGCCAAAGTCGAACGAAATCAACATCGTCAAATCAAGTCATAACCGAAGTCACCAGAAAATCAACGCCGTGATGACCAAGGCAACAATGAACGAAATCGAACAGTTCAAAATCAATACCGTGGTGAGAAAGGAAAACAACGTAAGAGAAATCAAACCGTGTCAACTAAGTAAACAACAAATATACGTATTAGAAGAAGTCCGTAATAATCTCAAGCATCCAAACGAAAATCAATGGCTGAGATAAACAATTGTCGAATTCAAATAATTATATACGAACGAAAATACAGGGGTTCGAACCCTATATAAATAAGTTACTTCATCGGCAATATCATCGAGTTCAAGTAAGCAAAAACAGTAAAGCAAAATAATAAATTACATACCAGATTCTTTGAACCAAACTCGACGAAATTGAAGCAGCCATATGAAAGATGAAGAGACAGTCATTCGACACATCAAGCATCGCAAGATCATAAATTCGAATGATTAATTGAAGCAGCACATTCAATTTCGAAAAGCTCTAATTTTTGAGCAAAGGAAAAGAGGAACGAAGACAAGCTACGAATTATCACAGACAAAAGAAAGTCGGCCGATATAATAAAAAGGAAAGGGGAACTCTCTTTAATTATTCATTGGGCCGATTTTATATTTGGGCTTTACTACATTTAAATTAGGGTTTTGTTTTATTTAAATTGTTTTTAAATTGTATTTTTTTTTAAATTGTGTAATTTCTAGTCGTGTGACTAGGGGACAAATTAGGTGGCGTAGTTTGAGAATTCGCAACTCAGTGGCTGAGTTGTGGCAGGGTTTTGAGTGTAGAGTTAAGGCTAGTCGATAGTGGGTGTCGCGAGTTTACGTGTGTAAGCGTCTGACTGCTTAATTTCTAGTAGAAACCTTGGGAGAAGCACGTAGGCAGGGTTTTGCCGAAGCTGGGTAAATTCTGTGTCATTCTATTTCTGTATTTATTATTCTGCTATTATCTGTGCTGTTATAATTCTGATATATCTGTATTGAAATTATTTTATACAAACTTCCGCAATAATTTTCATAATTGATAGTATCACCCTATTCACCCCCCTCAAGGGTGAAATTGATCCTACAAGTGGTATCAGAGCTTGGAACAAAAGCCATTTTTGTTTTAAAAATTTGATTTTTCAAAAACCAAATTTTGTTTTAAAAGTTTGAATTTTTAAAATGGCTACTTTTGCTAAGGGTCATTCTAATATTATCCCTCCTATTTTTGATGGAACCGATTTTTTAAATTGGAAATTGAAAATGGAATTTTATTTAAAATCTGTTAATATTAAATGTTGGGATATTATTGAAAATGGGTGTAATATAACATATAAGAAAATTATATCGATTAATGCTCTTGCAATGCATATATTATATTCTCATATTAATCAAGATAATTTTAACTTTATTCTCATTGTGAAAAATGCAAAGGAAATCTAGAAAACTTTTGATGCAATATATGGTGCAAAAGTCAACAACAATGTGAAATCCTCCTCAATCGACTTAGTTAAAGAAACGAGCTTAACAGGATTGGTAAAAAGCAGTAGTGATGAGGATGATGATGTTGAAGCTGCTGAGCTGGCTCTACTAATAAAGAAATTCAAAAAGTGGAACAACAAATACGGAAATCCAGCTCCAAATCAACAATTGAAAAGCAGAATCATCAAAGCACTAGACAACTCAGAAGAACACAGGATTATTTGTCACAAGTGCAACAAACCCGGTCGTATCAAGCCTAATTATTCTCTAAATCAACACGGCCAAGAAAAGAAATTAAAAAGGAGAAATTCTATAGTCACGTGGAATAAAAGAGATAATAATTATAAAAGCAACATCAGTGAGAGTGAGATAGCAGATCTGTGCTTTCGAAGTGATATAACCGATAGCGATGATGACGAACCAAGCGAGGTATCAAAACTTACTTACTCAGAATTACTTATATATTTCCACGAAGTAAATGGCTGTTTTTAAGTCTTAGGGAAATATATGCTAAAATTAAATCATAAAGAGATACTTTGATAGAATCAAATAAACAACTTGACCAATTAGTTAAAAACTATCAAAGTAGAATCCCTAAGTATGATAAGTGTCCATCACTCGAAGAAGAAATTAAAAAATCAGAAAATGAAATTTTGATTTTGAAAGAGAGTGAAAATACTAAGAGAGAGAATTCTACTAAAAAATTATTGAAAGAAAATGAATCACTCAAAACACAAGTCCAACAATTGTCTACAACTTTAAGAAAATTTTCCAAAAGAGAAAAATCATTGAATATGCTATTAGGAAAACAAACTGTTAATACAGTTAGACAAGGACTTGGATATAATCAATTTAAAAATGTTAGAAATGAAATTAATCAAGTCGATTCAATGTGCACAATTTGTAGAAAATTTGGACACAATCAAAACAATTGTTGGTATAGACCCAAACACGTGAAAATATACCAATTTGGGTTCCTAAAGGCACAAATATAAAATCTCTCAAAATTAAACAAATATGGGTGCCAAAAGGAACATATATAAATAGTTATGGGTCTCCACGAAATTATTTTTCAAAATATTTTGCCACTAACAACAATGGACCTATAAAAACAAATAGGTGGCAGAATCACAATGCGCTACAATGAAAAATTATCAACAAAGGTAAAATAGGTAAAGAAATCTTGAACGATATATGTGAAAATCTACACCATAATTTGATTTAATTCAGCCAGTTATGTTATGAATGATGATAACGATTCTGACTATTTTAAAAATTGTTGGCCAATTATATTCTTATGCCAAGAACACTATAAAAATTCTAGAGTCTTTGAACTGCTTCATATATTTTAATTTTGATTAATTATAGTGTTCTATTGGATGATGATGATACTTTGGCTAACCCTATATTCATGGTTTTTGTTTATTTACACGGCTTCAATTAAAATTCAAAAGAATTTCATTTAAAAAGGTATTCAAGAATTTGTTGGAATTTCACGGTCTGATCTATATCATCCAAAAAATGATAATCTTGAGTGAAAGAAAAATTCAGATGCAGATTACACTGGTAATTTTGTTGATAGAAAATTTTCAAGTGGAACGTGATTATGTTGAGACATTCAGTAATTGCATCGTTTTTTAAAGAAAATGTCTGCATATTTTTCATTTCAAATAATTTTCAAATAGCAGAAATTTTTCTTATAAAACCCCTTTAGAAAATCATTTTTGAACTTGTTTTCAGATTTGTCATTTTTAGAAAAATTGATTTTATAATTATTTTTGAATTTGATTTTAAATGATTACATTGACTAATCTGACTCCCTAATGATTATTGAAAATATGAATAGTGATTGAAGAAGTGATGAGTGTTAATATTAATCATATATTATAACTCGAGACGGCATAATTAGTAAATTTCTTTAGAAATTTAAAAAAGTGTTATAAAACTTTTTGTTGGTAAAATTTCCATGACCATTTCTATTTCTATCTTATTTCTATCAACCATCACTCATCAAAATCCATTATAGTATGTCAATATGTGGTGATTTAAATAGGAATCATTCGTTTTTCATTTTTTTTTAAAAAAAAAATTAGAAAAAACCAAAGTATTCACTCTCATTTAAAAGTCCTCACGGTTATGCATGGGTGAATTACTTGGAATTTTTTATGTGGTTCCATGCTCATTTAAAAGTCGTCACGGTTATGCATGTATGGAACACATATCAAAATTAATTAATTAAATAAACAAGTTGATTCTAATCCCATTTAAAAGTCCTCACGGTTATGCGTGGTTAGAAGATACTTGAATTCATTTTTTTTAAAATAAAATTCGAACACTACTAATCTCATTTAAAAGTCCTAACGGTCAAGCATGGTTGGTAGATATTCAAATTCCTAAATAAATATACCACAAATAGACACAACCGTATGGTTTTATATGATGACATCATTCCCATCATTCTAAAAGTGGAATATGCGCCTAATAGAGTATTTATGATTTTTGTTTGATTTTTTATTGAAATTTAATATTTATATTCGATTGAGTTTTAATGTTGTATTAATATCGATCACTTTATCTCTATTTTTCTAACACTATTACTCTTTTGCTAATAACAAAAGGGGGAGAGAAAAGTTATGATTTTGTCAAATAAAAACAAGTAAAGGTCAAATATTTTCTATTTGCATCTAGGCTCATTTGCATATTTTTAATTGTATGCATATATGAAGGGTGAGCTTTGTGTAGAGAGGAAGCATTTAAATAGGGGGAGCAAATAGAGTATATCAATGATCAAATACATTTAACATATTCAAAATCTTAAATATATGTTTGTTATCATCAAAAGGGGGAGAATGTTGAATATGCGAGTATATGATTTTTGTTTGATGATAATAAACATATATATATATATATATATATATTCATTTAAATGTATTTGTTAATGCACTATTTCATTTTCACAGATTAAATAAATATTTGCTGAATAAAATAAATAACGCAGAATTTGAATTCAAACGGATATTTTATTCAAACAAATATTTATTACAATTTTGAATAGTACAAATTCAAGCTCTCACTATATATATATATATATATATATATATACACAAATTTCAATAACATTACAATTTCAATCACATCACATTTCAATTTACATAATTGTCCTCACTACATATCGGTCATTCACTCGTATTTATCCTTAACTTCATTACAGATTGAATCCAGCATCTGAGCAATCTGCAAAAATATACACTGACGCAGTAAAATTGAAAATAAAATATTTTTGCAGTGTAAAATAATATGGATTTTGAAAATAATATTTGCCTCAGTTATTTGGGTTGTTCGTCATCATTTAATTTTGAATTCATCATACACGAACAGCTTGTGACATGCACAGTGTATCACTGTACATGCCATAAGGCCGTGCACACCGATATATACACTTGATAAAATTACAGGGACAGGTGAGCACAGGTCAAACCCAAATAAAACGCTAGGCTCAACTCAAGTGCAATACAAATAATGTCACAATATCAGCACAAGGTCAAACCCTTGCTCCAAGCTGGATTCAACACAGGTGCAGTTCGAATATACAAGTTTAATAAAATGGTCAGGAGCAAGCCAGTCAAAGTGTACACATGAACCAGAATAGTTCGATTCAAGACAGCGACTCAATCAATATGATATGCAACCTAGACCACATGAGCTCAATGCAACACAACATCAAAGAAACATATACAAGTTCAATGATTCGACATACAATGAAACTGCACCAGACCAGGCACAAGCTAGAAGTTCATCATGCTCACAAGTTTAAGGCACAGTGCGGACTTACGAACACACTAGAAATGACAACTGGAAACATGAATGTACAGACACCATGGTAAACTCAAACAATGCAGAAACCATGGAACAACATAGCAACTCAAGCCAGCATATAAAATATATATAGCAAGCTCCAGATGGTAAACAAGTAAAAGGCAACAAACAAGAGATGCACCAATGAAACATGCTGCAACATATATAATAGTAGACAGTGCAATGCAGACATGTCAACAAGACCATATACATGCTTGAATAATACATCCGACTCAATACAACAAAGCAATGGAACCAGAAACATGAAGGCACAGGGGCACCAAAGCATGCACAAGTCCATATGCAGACATGATAAAGCAAAAGTGAACAATGCTTCAGACGAGTTCAAGAATACAAGTCCAATACAGGTTTTACAAATGGCCAAATTCGAATGAAATCAACATCGTCAAATCAAGTCACAACCGAAGTCACCAGAAAATCAACGCCGTGATGACCAAGGCAACAATGAACAGAATTGAACAGTTCAAAATCAATATCGTGGTGAGCAAGGAAAGCAACGTCAGAGAAATCAAATCGTGTCAACCAAGTAAGCAACAGATATACGAATTGGAAGAAGTCAGTAATAATCTCAAGCATCCAAACGAAAATCAATGGACGAGATAAAACAATTGACGAATTCAAATAATTATATACGAACGAAAATACAGGGGTTTGAACCTTATATAAACAAGTAACATCATCGGCAATATCATCGAGTTCAAGTAAGCAAAAACAATAAAGCAAAATAATAAATTACATACCAGATTCTTTGAACCTAACTCGACGAAATTGAAGCAGCCATATGCAAAATCGAAGAGACAATCATTCGACAAAGCAAGCATCGCAATATCATAAATTCAAATGATTAATTGAAGCAGTGCATTCAATTTCAAAAAGCCCTAATTTTTTAGCAAAGGAAAAGAGGAACGAAGACGGGCTACGAATTATCACAGACAAAAGAGAGTCGACCGATATAATTAAAAGGAAAGGGGGAACACTCTTTAATTATTCATTGGGCCGATTTTATATTTGGGCTTTACTATATTTAAATTAGGGTTTTGTTTTATTTAAATTGTTTTTAAATTGTATTTTTCTTTTTAAAATTGTGTAATTTCTAGTCGTGTGACTAGGGAACAAACTATGTGGCGTAGTTTGAGAATTCGCAACTCAATGGCTAAGTTGTGGCAGGGTTTAGAGCGTAGAGTTAAGGCTAGTCGATAGCCGGTGTCGCGAGTTTACGTGTGTAAGCATCTGACTGCTTAATTTCTAGTAGAAACCTTGGGGGCAGCACGTAGGCAGGGTTTTGCCGAAGCTGCGTAAATTCTGTGTCGTTCTATTTCTGCATTTACTATTCTGCTATTATCCGTGCTGTTATAATTTTGATATATCTGTGTTGAAATTATTTTATACAAACTTCCACAATAATTTTTATAATTGATAGTATCACCCTATTCACCCTCCTCTAGGGTGAAATCAATCCTACACAAGGGGATACATTTATCAGTAGCTTTGGAAATGAACCTGTTTAGGGCGACTACCCTTCCATTTAAACTCAGTACCTCCTTACTAGTTTTAGGTTCAGACATGTCCTTAATAGCTTGAATTTGATCAGGACTAGCTTTAATCCCTTGGGCACTCATAAGATAGCCTAAAAACTTTCCCGAATGGACTCCGAAGGAGCATTTCTATGGATTCAATTTCATTTGATATTTCCGCAATATTCTGAACATCTCTTTTAGATCCTTAAGATGATTCTTTGTCTCACCAGATTGTACTAGCATGTCATCCATATAAACCTCCATATTTCAAAAAATTTGCTCTTTAGACATTCTGTTAACCAACCTTTGATAAGTAGCCCCTACATTCTTTAGCCCAAAGGTGTCGCTTTGTAACAGTATATTTTTCATTCAGCAATGAAACTAGTGTGCTCTTCATCCAGCTTGAACAAGGATTTTTGATTGTATCCTAAATATGCATCCATGGGAGAAAGTAATTTATGCCCACTAGTTGCGTCTACTAACTGATCAATTCGTTGTAGCGAGAAACGGTCTTTCAGACACGCCTTGTTTAGATCCATATAATTAATGCAAGTCCTCCATTTTCCTTTTGATCTCTTCACCAAGACTGGGTTTGCTAGAATATTTGGGTAGTAAATTTCTCAAATAAACCCATTTTCGAGGAGTCTCTCAACTTTTTACTTCAGTGCATCAGGCTATACTCTATCTAATTGTCTCTTTTTCTTCCTGATGGGGGTTACTTCTGGATTGATGTTGAGCGCATGGCATATGACCATCGGATCAATCCCCACTATGTCAGAATGTGACTAGGCAAATGTGTCCTTATCGACCTTAAGAAATTGGATTAAATCTTTCTTCAAGTCGCTATCTAATTCCTTTCCCACTTTGACCACCTTAGTAGTATCATCTGAATCTATACATGCCTCCTCAAGGTCTTCAATGGGTTTTATTCTTCCTATTTCCCTTCTGCAATCAAACTCAATGACAATTATGGTTTCTTTAGCGGAATTAGCATCAACTCTGTTCCTTTTTGCCTCCAGAGGAATGTATCTTTCATACATGTGCTTGTTAGACTTATTAATTTTAATTTTTTCTTCGAATGTTGAATGTAAAAATCCATCATCCGAAGGCTGAAAAATAATGGAGAATCAAAGTAAGCAGAATATTCCCTTTTATATTGATCGATCATGGCAAAATACATCTCTTGAGAGCAAAACTGCTCTCCTCGGACTGTGCCACAATCCCTCTTTGTCAAGAACTTCACCATTAGGTGCTTTAGATAGACAAATGCATCTATTTCATCCAGTGTAGGCCTGCCAAAGAAGGCGTTGTAATATGAGGTTTGGTTGATGATTACAAAGAGGGTCTTAAAAGTTCTGCAGAGAGGTGGCACCCTTATTTGCACCAGCTATTTCGCTTGTCCCACCAGAGTTGATTCCTTGTTATTGAATCCGAAAATTTGTTCTGTGCTGGGCTCCAGCTTATCTTCAAGGATGTTCATTTGGTTGAAGGCATGCTTAAAGATAACATTGACTGTACTGCCTTTATCTACAAGAATTTTGGATATGATAGACAATTCGATTTGAGCCGTGATCATCAACGGATCGTTGTGTGGACGGTGAATTATTTTTCTCAATTCTATAGGGGTGATGACTAGATTTGACATTTGAATATTGAGTCGTGGATTCTTCATCGAGGGCTCTTCTTAGACAAAGAAGACCCCCTCTTTAGCCTCCCTGATTTATCTGTTTTGTGCCTCTTTGCTATTTCCTATCGGATGTGGCCTACCATAAATTACGTCGATTTTGTTTAACGTCGGGCTTAAGCTCAGAGGGTCATCATCTTCCAACATATTAATAGCATTGCCAGGGAGATTTTGTAGTCTATCCTCGGTTTGTTGAGCCTTCTGTTTTTCCAGAATAAACTCTTTTAAATGACCCTCACAGATCAGTTTCTGGATGATTCTGGCTAAAACCATGCATTCATCGATCTTGTGACCATTTGCTTTATGGTATGCATAATAGTTTTCTCCTTTTCTTTGCTTTGGGTGGTTCTTAGCCATGAAAGATGTCGGGAAGTTGACTCTTTGCTTTTCCAAAGCATAAACATAAGACAATGGCTTGTTTAAAGCAATTGCATTAGCAACTGGTTCTTCCCATTTCATTCTTTTATGCCCTCGATCTAAACCAAATCAACCCCTTCCTTCTTGGGAATTTCTCTTCTTTTGGCATGATACGACACATCCATCCGAATGAATTTGTTAGCACGAAAGCGGAAATCTTCCAGATCTTTACACCCATTAACAAAGAGTTGCTTCCAGAATCGGATGTTTTATATTTAGCCAGAATAAACCACGATAATCTTGTCATGGTCATTCATGTCCTTTTTTTAGTGCCTCAGTGTCGAATCTTTTTCCCAAAGATTCCTCTTGCCTTTGCTCTATGTTAGCCAAAACTGTGTAATCAATAGTGGGATCTTTACATATGTAAAACTGAGCGGAGAACTCGTAGGAAAACCGATTCCATAAATAAATAGCCTTCTCTCAGTATTGTATGTACCATTTGGTCGTAGCACCTTGGAGAGTTATAAGAAATAATCTACATCTAATAGCTCCTAATGCATTATATAGATCCATCTGGCTACCAAAAGCCATCAATGATTATCTGATCTGTAATTCCATGATACTTCATTATCGAAATCTTCACATAAGATGGGATGATTGTTGCCATAATCTTATTGTAAAGGGTGGCACTTGCTCGGCACGTTTTTTTCCATGGTCCTCTTTCCTTTTGCATTCATTGCATCTTTATTTGCTTTCTTTTATGCATCCTTCAGATACGCTTCAACATCATGATAGTTTTTCTGGTTTGGGTGGTATTCTTTTGATGTAGAACTACCGGTTTGTTAAAGTAATTTATCGAGCACCTTCCCTTGATGATCTGCTTTAGTTTATGGACCCTCCTTCTTCTTTGAAGATGTTATATCAATCTTGCTCTTGTTTTCGTTTGAATGAGCCTTCAAGTTCCTTCTTGGCGAGACCACCTCCTCTCCCTGTGTTGGCCTCGCTATTTTTGATGACTTTTGAGATAATGCCATTTGGAGAAGTTATTGCATTCCTTGGAGTTGCTGTTCTAAGTGCTTGATTTTGGTAGTGTTTTCATCCTACTAAGCAGATGCTTAAGGTTGCCCTTGAGGAACTCCATCCAAGTTGAAGGTTGGGGTTATGTTCTCTTCAAGGGTTGTTGTGTAGATGGCCTCTTCATCCATTCTGCTGAGTCTTTAGATCTTATGATGACCCGAAATTTTAGGCAATATCAATTTAATAATCTGTATTAATAATTTAATTGATTTGATAATTGTCTTTTATAATTCTAATTTAAATTGGCAAATTTATTCTTTTAAAAGCAAATAAATATTTAATTAGCAAATTTTATTCTTTTATATATATTAATAATTAAATTATATATATACATATATACAAATATATATATATATATCCAAATTCCGAAAGTTTGGTAAGATATGAATTTTATAAAGATATTGAACCTAGATTTAACAGGGCAATTTTTTAAGTTATTCACACATATACAGAGTTATATAGATCAGATGTATATCAATACATTCATATCAAACACTAATGCCAAACATACTGCTCTAATCATTCATCACATGCAATAAATCAAACAACCATAACACTAGTTTTAAAAAAAAAACTCAAGCCAATTCTCTAAACAAAAATCTGTAATCAATCCTTCCTTATACCAGAAACAAATCAAATTCTATGACCTTTAATCCCATTTTCAAAAATCATAAAACCTGCAACACATTTTTCAATCTGAAAATCAAATCCTACATTCATCTTCAACCTGAGATATAAATTAAAGCAGTTTATCTCTATTTCCAAATATGAGTCATCTTCATCAAATTTCAATAACAAGCATTTTCAACATTCAAGTTTACAAATTCAAAGCAGCATCTTATTTCAGCAATGCAAGTTTCCAGTTCAAAAGCTTTTTCAAAAAGAAGCCTCTGTTCATCATCTTTTTAAGGTGAGTAAACATTTTTTTAAAAACAGTTTATACATGTAATGTTGATTAAATGTTTGTGATGAAATTTTTGTAGAAATATGGATTGTATATGCATATGGATGTGAATGCATGTTTGGATATATGTTTGTGAATATTTGTTCTGTGATCTCTCTGTTTAACAAACTTCCAAATACATATTAAAATTTATATCTAGCAAACTAATTAGTGTTAGAATAAGATCTGTAAAGGAAAAGGGATTGAGACGTTATAATATGAATTTTTAAAATGGTTCCAAGATTTTATATTTAGGAAATATTTCAAAAATAAAGCAATACAGTAATGATCAAAATACAAGATAATAATTAATGTTCATAATTTATAGTTTTGATTTTATAACCTGAATTTTTTTTGTAAATAATGAATTTAGGAAAAACAATCATGATTTTTAAATTAATATTCATCGAGAAATGTCGGGTTGATTTGAATTTGGATTATGGTCGACTGTCGATGATCGGAAAAGCTTTGGGAGGTGGGTCTTGGTCTGGAGGAAGTTGGCGGCATGGGGGACTCAAGAAAAATAGTTCGAGATTTTTCTGGTGATCGGAGTTACTTGGTGAATCTAGACTAGGGTTTAGGAGGGGATTCTGTTGAGTATAATGGCGAGGTGATCTCATCTAAATCGAAGCGTCGAGTTAGACCGCGAGTGATGGGATAGCTACGTGGGTCGTTAACGAGGCCGAAGCCAGAGGGACGAGGATTCCGGTCGCCGTGATCGTCTTTGGGATCCAGTTTTGTTTGTGTGGTATTGGGTTCTGTCGTCGGCGGATAGGTCGTTTTCATTTGGCTGACGTTTGCATCGATCTGGGGGTCGTATGTGATGTCGAGGTGATCGCTGACTTGGAAGCGTCGTCAACAGGGTGGCAGCGACGTCCAGACCATCATGCACGTGCACGAGTGCCTTCGAGTGTCAGTTTTGATCTGTAGCTTTGGAAAGTGGGGTGACTCGGGATCATGCTCGTGAATGTTTGTGGGTGGCTCGAAGCTGAAGCGAACACGAGAGGACTTGGGGTTGCACGGGTAGGTGATCGAAGTTTGCTCGGGGAGTTTCCTTTGTTTCCAGATTGAAGTGCTTTTATGATCTATTGGTATAGGTTTTAAATTTAAATGAAAAGAAGATTTCAGATTTCAAAACAAAGACAAGAACAAGTTTATGAAGCAACAATCATGTTTTAAAATGGAAGATCGAGTTTAAAATAAAGTAAAAATATGACATAGTTTTATAAAAGCATAAGTTTCAAAGCAAACAAAGGAAGTTTTCTTGTATTATCGGATTTCAAAGTAAATGTTAATAAGTTTTAAAAGTTTTTATAAAACAAGGTTTGAATTTAAATGAATTTGGTTTTATAAGATAAGTTTTCTTTAACATTTGATTTAAAAGGTTTTCAAATTGTTTTGAATTTTGTTGAAGTTAAATTTGAAATTATTTTAAATCTTAAATTTGGAATGAATTTAAGGGTAAATTTAAAAGTAAGAAGTTTCAAAGTCTTTTGTGATGATAATTAAGTAATTATAAAGGCTAATACTTTATCTTAAGGATTAATTAAGGTTTAATAATTTAGGATAAATTACATTAATAAGTTAATTAATTAGGGTTAATTAATTTGTAATTAAAGATCATTAATTAAATAATTAAAGATTAATAATCAATGATTAAAAATTAATAAATCAAGTAATTAAAGATTAATTAAGTTTCAGTTAAGCACATAATTAATTAAGTAATTAACGATTAATTAATTTGTGATTAATAATTAATTAATTTTTAAATAATAATGGTTAATTAAAGTATAATTACTTAAGAAAGTAATTAAAGAATTGTTAATAGTTAATGAAGATCATTAACTAGGGATTATGAAATGATTAATTAATATAATTAATTTAAGATGATTAATTAATTAAGGATAATCATTTGTGGGATTGTTTAAGTATAATTACTTAATGTAATTAATTACAGAGATTAATTACTCAATGTAATTAATTAAATTAATATGATTAATTTAAGTTAATTAATTAGTTTAATTAATTTAAAATAATCATTGGATGATGGGTTAAGTATAATTACTTAGTGTAATTTATAAAGTACAATTACTTAGTGAAGTAATTGGTGGATAATTACAAGATGTAATTAATTGGAGAATGATAGTAGTTTTGGGTTTAATTACTTAATGTAGTTAGTAAAGAAGGACAATTACTTGGTGAAAGTAATTAATAATTAATTACTTAGTATAATTAATTTAAGAATTGATTAATAAAGTTATTTGAAGTTAATTAAGTGATGTAATTAATTAAGGATAATTAATTACTGATTGTGATTAATCAAGGTGGATTAATGAATTCGTTAACATTGATCTTTGACTTAAATATTTTTTTTACTGCCATTCTTTATTTCCAGAATATTTACTATATATTCTTGCTCGAAACTATCTTTAAAAATAAGTTTATATTGTCTCAACCATTTTTCATTTAGGAATCTAAGCCTATTACTGAATGTGAGAAGAGAATTTGAAAATTTTGAATTGTTCTTAAGTTTGTAATTTATAAACAGAGATGGAATATATTAACAAACAGGCACATTCACAAATATAAAATGCAATGCAAACTATACATTTGTTAAAATCATTCATGCAGACCCTATTTCAACTTTGCCTTTCTCTAGCATCCAACATACATCCATATTTAAAGTTTTTAGATAAGGGATTTACTCACTCGAAAACTAGAACAAAGGAGAAGTTTATATATATACAGATATAGTCACATATAAACAAAGCAATTCATATGTATTCAGATAGAACCAATCACGCAAACAACTTCTTCATTTAGGATCATCACATGCAATATAGCTAGCAACCATATCACTATTTTTTAAAAAAAAATATTTACTCACAGGTTTAGAAGGTAGAGACTTGTTTTACTGGAATTTTGAAAAACTGAATTGCTGATTAAAACCAAAATGCTTGCGATTGAATCTAGTTGAAATTCCTTGAACTTGCTGAAGAATGCATGCAGGCTCATTGATTCCAGGGTGAAGAAAAATACAAGCTTGAGTTGTTTTTTATTTTTAAAAATAAATTACAGGATATTGATTTTGGAAAAGGGTTTGCAGTTTACTGGCTTTGATTTTTGGTTTGAAGAGAATGTACAGGCTTGGTTTTGATCATAGGAAAATTCTCGAAGTTATTTAATGATGGCTAGGGAGGTCGGGAATCGTTGATGTAGGGTTTTGGTTCTGGTTATTGTTGAGGAGGATGCCGAGCCTTGTTCGATGACGGCGATGCATCAGGCCGGATCGCGATGGGGGAATTAGGAGCGTGATGATGTGACGTAGCTGTGGTCAGAGGGATGGATGCTCCAGTGGGTGAGATCATCGTCGGTGAGTAGTTTAGCAAGTGAAGTTGATTCCAGTTTTCATTCGAATGGGTCGATTTTGAATCGCGATGGAATCATGGTGTCTGGGTGGCCGTGGTGGATGTCGTGGTCATCGGTGATGTGCTGAGGCAAGTTTTGAGAGTGGGAGCGTTGCAGATCATTGGTGTACGTTCACCGTGCACGTGCATGTATGAGGTGTTGAAGGATGTTTTGGGAAGAAGGCCTTGTCTCGAGTTTGAGTTCGAGTGTTTCCATGATTGGCTCGAAGCAATTGAGGACGAGGGAGCTCGTGAGTGATTAGTTCAGGTTTTAAAATTTTGAAACTTAAACTAAATTTTGAAAAGAAAATGAAAGTGTGATTTTCTCGGGTAAGTACTCGAGTGGCTTGCGGGTTGAACCCGAAGCAACTTTATAAACCAGATTTCAAAAAGTTTTTAAAATAAAAACAAGATTTTAAATTTAAATAAATTTTGGTTTAAAAACTTTCATCAATCTCTTTTATATAAAATAAGTATTCTTTTACATTTGATTCAAAAGGTTTGTAAATTAATTTAAATTTTGTTAAAGTTAAATGTGTTAATCATTTTTATATCTTAAATTTTAAAATGAAATTTAAAATATAAATTTAAAGATTAGATTTCAAAGGCTTTGTTAATGATAATTAAATCATATATAAGAATAATACTTTATCTTAAAGTTTATTAAGATTTAATGTTTTGAAATTGATTAAATTAAGAAGTTAATTAAAGAGTAATTAATCTATTTAATTAATTAAAATTTAAGGATTTATAAATAAGTAATTAAAGGATCATTAGTTAATTAATTATAGGTGAATTAATGTGTAATTAAGGACCTTTAACTAGATAAGTTAAGCTTATAAATTAATGTTTAGGAATTAATTAATCAATTGATGAAAAGATTAATTGAGTTATATTTAAGCACTTAATTAATTAAAAATTAATTAATTGATAACTAAGACTTAATTAATTTAAAATTAATAATGATTAATTCAAGCATAATTACTTAAGGAAGTAATTAAAGAAACTATTAATAGTTAATGAAGATCATTAAATAGGGATTATTAAATAATTAATTAATGAGATTAGTTTTTAATAATTAATTAGATTAATTAATTAAGGATAATCATTTGTGGGATTGTTTAAGTATAATTACTTAATGTAAGTAATTAAAGTGATTAATTACTCAATGTAATTAATTAAATTAATATGATTAGTTTAAGTAAATTAATTAGTTTAATTAATTTAAATAATCACTTGATGATTTGTTAAGTGTAATTACTTAGTGTAATTTATATAGTATAATTACTTAGTGAAGTAATTGATGGGTAATTACTGAATGTAATTAATTGAAGAATGGAAGATGCTTTGGGTATAATTACTTAGTGTAATTAGTAAAGAAGGATAATTACTTAGTGAAAGTAATTAATAATTAATTACTTAGTGTAATTAATTTAAAAATTGATTAATAAAGTTATTTGGTGTTAATTAAATGATGTAATTAAGGAAAATTAATTACAGACCGTGATTAATCAAGGTTGATTAATGAATAAAGATTAATTAAATATTAATTATTAAATATGATTAATAATTAATTAAGAAGTAATTATGGGATCATTAATTGATGTAATTAATGATGTAATTACGGATTGATTAACTAAAGGGTAAGTAATCAATAATAAGTGATTATAAAGTAATTAATTAAATGTAATTAATTAAGGATTAATGTAATTAATTATAATTAATTAATTTATGAAGTAATTAAAGGTTAAGTACTGTAAGTGGTTAAGAATAATTAATTTGTGTAATTAATTAGAGGCTAATTACTTATTGTAATTAGAGAATGATTAATCAAGGGAGATTAATTAAGATGAATACTTAGAGGATGATTAATTGATTTGTAATCAATTAATGGTTAAGTAAGCAAGATTTATGTGATGAAAGTAATTAATTTAATTTATTTTAAATTAATTAGAGATAAAGTAATTCATTTAATTCATTTTAAATTAATTAAAGATGGTGTGATTCATAGATCTTTGCTTATGAATAGTTGGATGATATTGATTGCCTTATATGGTTTGATATCTCGGATATGAGATATGTGCTGATTTGTGATATGGATGATTTGGTTGAATGGTGATGATATGATGTATCTATTTGTCATGAAGTGAGTTATCTATCTATGTGAATATAGATAATAAATTGGATTATTTTAACTTTAAAACAACTTAGACCTAAAAGATGGCGTTTTGGATTTCGGTGAGATCGGGATCGGGTTTCCAGATTTGGATATCCGAAAACCACATTGATCCAAATTAAATGATAGGTCGTGAATCTCAAGTGAAGATGAAGATTCATAGTGCAAGGGTTATTGTCATTAACTCTGAGGGTGATTCCAAAATGAGTGTAACGAGATAATGCCTTCGGTTTCGTTCGAACCTGGAACGAACTTGTATGGATTGAATGCTTTCGGAACATCATCAGGTGGACGATGAGCATTCTAAGATAGATGTTTTCTATAAAGGTAATCGTAGCCTCAAGCCTCATCAACCGAGAATGGCTAAAACAAGGGAGGTGCGGCAAGGCTAAGTGGGTAGCACCCAAGTAGGACGAGATTTTCCCCTGTCTAGAAGTCTCTTTTATTCGGCTGTGTCGGGCAGTTGGTCGCGACTACTGCCGGGGTTATCTTGTTCGGGAATATCCATTAAGGGATGGTTCCGTCCTTGTGTTGCAAAGGATTTAGGGTGGATCCTCAATATGGTGATCCAGGCCACGTACTGTGACGGGCGATACCCCAGTAGCCCTGCCACTGATGGAAACCCATTCTTCCTTCGTGCCCTTACGGTTTTGATTGTATTACCCACTTTGTGGCTAGTATGCTTGAATTTAATCATGTAACAATTTCAGTTATTTCTTATTTATTTCAAAACCCTAGACCCTATTATAATATCACTGGATTTTCTGTCAAAAGATTTGGTTAGCGTAAGGTAAAAACTTACCCATGTTTATGTGTGGGGAGTCTTACGTGATACCTTTTGTTTCCAAAGGTTTTTCAAAGTTAAGCAATTTTAAACCGTTTACTCACACCAGACCCATATCTTACCCAAGTGTTTATTTTCTGTTTTATTAAATTCTTGGGTACTCAAATTTTCATGAGTAGCCAAGGGATTCAGGTTAGCTTTGACGAATTCTGGAGAAGCAATGGAGCAGGAGGCTTTAGCGTTTGTAGATATATAAGTGGTTCCGTAGTGTTGATCTCTGAGTCGTTTGTTTGAGTTGTATATTGAGATGTAATAACTAGATAGGTGTTTATAACTGTCTAGTATGTGTAGTATAAGCTGTGTAACTCTGATAGATGTTGTATACTATGTAATATTTATGTGATTAATATAATTTATTCGTTCCGCTGTTGAGATTCTGATGTTGTTTCTTTCTTCTTCTCTATCTTTTCTCTTTTCTATCCCTTTCTTTCTCACTCATGATGCGTCTTTCTGGGTAGTGAAAGACGGGTCGTGACAGTTGAAATTAATTACTTAACGATTGATTTAAGCAGGATTATGTGATTAATTCTCAAGTAATTAGTTTAATTTAAGTTGATTAAATTAATTATAATTTGGATTAATCATTCCTGTTTGTGGATGATTGATTGAGTGGAATGTCTGAATTGAATTATGCTTATAGTTTGAATAATCTGTGATGTGCTATGATATGATGTTGATTATAGCTGTGATAAATGCGTGATATTTATCTGTGAATGATGCTGTGTGAATTCAATATTTTTAAATTGAATTAAATTGTTCAAATCTTCTTCGATTTAAATATTTCCTCTATACAATCTGTAACATTTCCAAATTTTAGCCAAGTTTAATTTGACAATTAATTTAATTTTGGAATCAAATTGTGAAACTATTTGTGAATTAATTGGAAAATTTCCAGGATAAATAAAATTTTTAGATTATAAATAGAATTTTGGTTTGAAATTTAAGGATAAGTATTTTATAAATAAAAAATTGGATTTAATTTTTTTATAAGAATTTGTTTATAATTTTAATAAATATGCATTTTGATTTAAGAAATGATGTTTTGAATTTGATATAACAAATTTTTCCAAGGCTAATTAAGAATGAAACTCTAATATATATATATTCATGTGAAATTAAATTTTTATAAACCAAGTTGCTTTAAAGGATTTTATAAATGATTAATAAAAAATGTATTTATTTAAATAGGAAGTATAATATTAAGTTATATTTAAAATATTATTTATGTTTAAAATATAGTAAAAATTTTAAAAGTTGTGAAAATAATAAAAATTATATAGATAAAAACATAAACATTTAAAACAAAAACATATGTTAAGATATGAAAATATAAATGCATAAAGGGCTAAAACAAAATTTATAACATAATTTAAATAAAAGATTTAAACACAATTTTAATTACATGTAACAAGTGTAAAGAAATAGACATACATTTTTACAAGTGTTAAGTAAGAATGCTTATGTGAAAACAATTGGCATTAATTTTGTTTAAAATGAATTGAACTTTATATTGAAAAATGAAAAATAAATTACATTCATTTTTCTCATATCTTCAATCTTCAATCAGAAAAAAAAAGAAATCATCTCAAATTTTCAAAAGCCTGTAAATTATCAAGGCAAAGCATCAAGAAATTAAACCTGCAATCAAGCATTCCAGCAATCAAAACCTGAAAGTATCAAAATTCTTCAAGCCTGAAATAACAGCAAATAACTTCAAAAGTAAATCAAAAATTTGAATCAAACAATTCTCAGCTATCAACCTGTATTAAGTCTTTAGCAAGTTCAAGCATGCAGATGGCAACTTGACATCAATCATGTTCTGAAATCAAACTAAAGAAATACAAAGATCAGAGCATCAAACAAAAGTAAGATCAAAATAACTCAGCAAGCAAAATATGATCAAGCAATTCAAAGAACAGTTTACAAATTTCAAAAGAAATTTCTGTCCTCTGTTCAAAGCAAGGTGAGAAAACCCTTTTGAAACCTCTAGTATTTGATCTGTGGTTGGAATTTGTGCTTAAGATTTGTTTGAATGAGTACAGATATATGTATGAATGTATGTCCTCTGTGCATTATGATATACAGGGATATTCATCCCTGTAGCAAGTTCCAGGTTTCCAGAAACCTGTCCAAAAAGAAAAAAAATCCTAAAACACTGCTTCTAATTGTTGTTAGATTTGGATGTCAAAAGAAAATGTGTTCGAATTCATACAAACTTAAATTTAAAAATATGTTTTTCAAGATAATATGGAAGGTTGTTGTCTGGAAGAAAAGAAAACGGTATAAATTCAAAATTTATCAAATTTTCAACCTGCATGGATTCGAGATTCATTTAAATCATCTAAATCCATTTCGAAAATAATGATTTTTAAAACAAAAATCAGAATTTTTAATTTCGAATTAAGGTGGCATTTGCGAGATGAACGGAAAATGGTTTTGGGGAAGATTCTGGTTATCGGCGAATGATTGGGTGTCGGGGTTGTTTCCAAGGGTGCTTAGGTGATCGTTGAACTCGAGAAAAATACAAGATGATTTTTTTATTCAACGTAGAAGTTGGGCGAAGTTGATTTGGGATTTAACCCAAGTTTTAGTCGAGGTGTGAAAACTGGTCACCGTGACTTCGTCACTGTATCGGACCGCACTAGAGTGGTGGAATAGAAGGAGGGAAGCGAGGTGAGGCTTCAGGTGAATGGACGTGATCTCTAGTGTCGGAGAGAGGTGATGCAAGGCGTTTTCTAGTGATTGATCTGGTTCTAGTATTTCAATCGAACGGTAAAAATTCGAATCTTGGCCGGAATCGTATTTCTGGGTGCTTTAGTGGCTGATGGTGGTTGTCATCAACTCGTTAGAGGTTGCGGCATTGATCGAAGTTCACCAGAGTTTCTGTGCATGTGCACGGCCATAACATTGTATCTGGAAACTTTGTTTATTTGGGAATAAGATAGGAAACTCGAGTTCAAGCACGTGAAAACCAGGGTTAGACTCGAAGCAGGTGGAATTGTGGGTTGGCTCGGTAAAATAAGGGTGCTCGGGTTATTTGATTTGATGCAAAACAGTTTTAAAATTTTAAAGAAAATCAGATTATTGAAAACAAATTTTGTTAAAACAAATTTCTTTTAAATATTAGATGTTATTTAAGTTTTAAAATTGGTTAAGAAGGTTTTTAAGTTTTAAAAATGTTTTAAAATACACATGACCTTTGTTTTTAAAGTTTATTTTGAATAAAATTAATAATATTAAAGAAGTAAATAAATATTACAAATGTTTTAATTATTAAATTAACTTTTAAAGTCTAAGTTAATTTATTTGTTAAAGGAAATTAATTACTTAAAGTTAATTTCTTAATGAAAATAATTAAGGTAAATTAATTAATGATTTAAAGATTGATTAGTCAAGTGTTTTAAAGGTTAATTAATTAAGGATAATTAATTAATGTAATTAAAGTAATTAATTTAAGAAGTAATTAATTAAAGGTTAATTAATTTTTAATTTAAGATAATTGATTTATAATTAAGGATTAATTAATGATTTATAAAAAAAGGTGATTAAGAATTAATTAATTAATAATTAAGGATAAATAAATAATTAATTAAGGATAATTAATTAAAGGATAATTAATTAAGGGCTAATTTATTAATGCAATTAATTAAGAATAATTAATAAAAGAATAATTAAATAATTAAGGGTTAATTATTTAATGATTAAAGATTTATTCATTTATAAATTAAAGTTGATTAATTAATAATTAAAGGTTAATTAAGAAATGATTAAAGGTTAACTAATGATTAAGGTTTGTAATTAATTAATGTTAATTAACCTGGATTAGTGATTAATCTAGTTTCAATTAATCAGATGATCAATTAACCTTACTTATGGATGGTTGTATTCTATTGAATGCTGTGAATTGTTTGATATCTCTGCTATGCTATGTGATGTTGTGTGATATGATTTGTTTTAACTCAAGCTGCGATAAATGTGATTTATTTTACCTATGATAAATGTATATTATTTATTTATGAATCTGTGTGTATAGATAAGCGTTATGGAAGTATACCGCTTATCGATATTGCTGTGGTTAAATCCAATGATGTTGCACTATTGTGTAAAACCCCTGGACTACACTATACGCACACAAATATGGATTGCACGAGGAAATTGGTTAAGCTACAAATTTTAGAAAATATTTTTTAAATTGAATTTTGAATCCAAATGGTTTTGAAAATGGATTTGGGTGAAATGTAAAAAGCTTTTGGAAAAGCAGTTTTGAAGATGAAAGTTATTTTGAATAATTTGGTAAAGTTTTGAAATTTAAATAATTTGATTTGAATTTGAATTCAAGATTTGAAATTGAATCCTTTGTTTGGAAATTATGATTTAAAGATGTTATACAAGCTATAAATGTGTTTATATGGGTTTAAGCCATTTTAAATGTATTGTTTTGGGAATTTGAATTTAACCCAAAGACTTTAACTTATATAAATGAAATCGGATTTTTCCGAAACGAAAACTATTTGTTTTCAAATAATAAATGCTTCCAATTTGTGTTAAAGAGATTTCAAATTTGAAATGAAAATGGTTTTCCAAGTTATGAATGAATCTTTGGAAACGATTTTGAAAGCTGTGAATTAAATCTTTATTTAAAGATTGGATGAGTTAATCCGATTTGAAGTGGAAATTGTTTTGGAATATGTGAATGGATCTTTGTGGAAAATGGGTGAACTTTGTGAAGTAAATCTTTTTTTTTTAAAGATTATGAAAGTGGTAATTTGTTTAAACCATTTGAAAAGAAAGGTTTTGGGTTTTAAAATTGTGACTTAAATGAAATCCCAATATCCATATGTTTTTGAATATTGTGCTCATTATTCGGTTTAGCCGGGAGAGGACCTTGTGTCATATAACCCATTCCGAATAAAGATACGACCTTATGGATTGCATTTAAAGACTGATGGTGAAGACCGATGGTGAAGACCGGGTGTTTTCGAGAACGAAAGGATAACCCATCGAATGACTCTGCACTGAGTAGCTATGGTATAGAGATCTCCATATGTGATGGGGAGTCCGATCGGGATTGTGAATACCCAGATTGCAAGGGCTTCTTTGGAAGTGCCTTTGGTTATGTTCGAACCCGGAACAGACTTGTATAGATGGTGTCTAATGTTGCACTTTGAGATGTAAAGCTGGTTTCTATCAAATACATTTCTTTTTGGTGGCGGAGATTTATTCTCTTAGCTTAAGACCCTTCCATGAGTCGTACGAGCTTAGAGGTTATGTAGTTGATGGTTACTAGTGATACAATACCAATTTGGTAATGTGGCATACGAAGTGCTGCTGATCATTTGTTGAGCGAAGCATGACTTTGTGAAAAAGTGTAGCTTTGTGGACGATACTACATCAGGACCTCACATTTTGGAAATGGTCGAAACAGAAAAGATGCGGCAAGGATGCAGCGGTCGCCCCCCTAGGATATGTCCATTTCTTCTAGAAAAGGGTGGTCATGGTATAAAGCCCAGATACTTAACTCACTTGGACAGTGTAAATTTATTACTGTGTGATGTTGCTTTGTGGTTGAGGACCCTTCGATAAAGGTCGCAAACGACCTTTATCGAAGGGTCCTCAACCACAAAGCCTAGGATATGTTCATTTCTTCTAGAAAAGGGTGGTCATGGTATAAAGCCCAAATACTTAACTCACGTGGACAGTGTAAATTTATTACTGTGTGATGTTGCTTTGTGGTTGAGGATCCTTCGATAATGGTCGCAAACGACCGCGGATGGCATATCTTAGCTGTTACTCTGGGAATGAAGTAAACCGGCCTTGTGTTGGCAGAGATCCGGGTAGGTTCTCGGGGAGTCCCTCCAGAGGCGTACCCATGTGGCAATGGGAAGTTCCTTGGCCTGACCATTTGTTGAAAATCCAATCATCCAATACGCGCCTTGTATGGCTTTAGTTGTAGAACCTGCCATTTAACATGGTAGCTATAGTAGCCATACTATAATGGTAGTATGCTGGCTAAGATTAATACTATACTTGCAAATGTTTTCCACTATGCACTAATAATAATATCAAAAGGTTTTTTCGTATCAAGCATTTTTGACTATCATAAGGAGAAATCTCCTCCAATTCTGCGTTTGCATGGTGTGTGCGGTGGGAGGCCTTGCGGTAGTTTCATTTTCCAAAAAGCATTGCGGATTTCAATTTTTAAAATCTTTTTTGTTTTGTTTTAAAGATAAACTGTTTTTGTTTGCTCATACCAGTCCCATGACTGACCCGGAGTTTATTGTTCCTTTTCTAAACTCTGGGAGCCCACAATTTTTGACACGGGCAGTCAAGAGTTGGGTTTTTTAGATAATCAAATAATAAGTGTAGATTCGATAGTCTTCGAAGTCTTTGGTTTGGTAGCATTTGGAAAACTTCTTCAATCTTTGGATCTTTGAAGTTTTTGGTTGGCAATCGCGTTTGGGATCGCATTTGCAACAAGTTCAGCTAGAAGATAGTTCAAGCTTAAAGTTTAGACCTTTAGCTTTGGATTTTGGTTTAGAGTTGCAGTTTTGGATTTTCTTGAAGATTGCTCATATCGAGATATTTTCGCTATGGTGTTGTGTTGAATATATATTCTCTGATGGTGTTGGGTTGTTGTATCATGATGTATCACATTGTATCTATATTGTATATCAATGTTATCATCTTTTGTTTCCGTTGTGTTGTTTATCATCTAATGTTGTTGCAAGTTCCGGCGATACGGATTCAATGTCATTTTTCAGGCATCGAGTTCGGGTCGTCACATTTGATACCAAATGTAACAACCCAGAAATTTCGATCCCGAAAATTCCAAATTGTTAGGAAAAGAAGAAAAGAGATAGAAGAAGAAGAAACAGAAAACCAAACTCAAAATCTCACATCTGCAGTGGATAAAATATAATATCAAATAATATTCTTTACAGAAAGAAAGCTGTATCAGTCAATTACATTTTAATACATCAGAGTTACAACATTTCACAATCACTGGACAGTTAAAAACAACATGTCCCAGATAAACTACCCTATATCACAACGGAATACACTCCACACGTTCCTGCCATCCAGCTCGCCTCCTGAGCTCTAGAACGTCGTTACTTGAAAATCTGTAATACTCGGTCTGACCCGAGCATTACATCAAAGTAACACCCGGGTCAGGCTGGAAACCAGCGTGAGTAAACCCATCTAATCAAGAAATAATAATGCATAAACCTTACTTAAACCCGGGGTAACTCGTATCAATTCACAAATTCACAATTTGTTATAGACACCACTTATTTCACAACTCAATTTCTAAGTACCAAAACTTAGATTAAATGGTCCAAATCATTTAATTCATTCCATTCTATCCTATATATTTCACATATCAATCCATAAAGAATCATTGTAGGTTACAAATCGAAGTGGGTCTGGGTTTTTACTAATACCCGACCTCGGACTTTTTGAAATCAATACAATCTTAACCTAAGATATTCAAGTGAATATAAATAAATTTTAAAAATATGATGTAACTATCACACAGAAATTCATCATATATAGTCACATTATCACTATTCAACCCAAATCTCATTTTACAAAACATTTCATATCACAAAGTATCTCAATCACATACAAGGAATAACGAATAATCCAAGGCATTTAATATTATTCAATCAACCTTAAGCAAGATTGATCACTTCAAAATTAATTTAATTCATCACTAATTAAATTAACTACAAATCTCTAATCACTTAGATTACCTTTACCTAACATTAATTGATTACAAACCAATTAATTAATCATCTTTTAATTATCCATTTTATTTAATCACCCTTGACTAATTATCCTTTAATGACAATAGGTGATTAACTCTATATTAATTACACAAATGAATTAAACTTTACCCATCCATATTAATTATATTGATCTTAATTAATTTACTTAAATTAATTATCTTATAATCACCTACATTGATTAATTATCCTCCAATTAATTAAATTTATTAACTAATTAATTTCATTAATTAATCAATCTTTTAACTCATTATACTAAGTAAATAATTCCTCAATTACTCCCGTTAAGTAATCATCATTAAATAATCACCTTTAGTAATTACCCATTAATTACCACCTTAATTAATTACTTTCATTATTATCCCTAACTAATTAAGTAATTAACCTATAATTACTAATTAAATTAATTAATCCTTAACAAATTAATCCTTTAAATTACTTACATAAAGTAATTATCATTACTTAATTGCATTAAGTAATTTAACCTTACATAAATTAACCAGCTTTTAACTAATTTCCTTAATTAATAAATCACATTAATAAATCAATTCTTTAACTTATTAAACAAACTAATTAATCTTTAATAAATAAATTGATTAATTACTCCCTTAACTAATTTCGTTAATTAATTAACCATCCTTAAATGATTTATTCTAGATTTCATTACATTATTTGAAACACTTTTTGAAAACATTCAGAAATTATCCTATTATAATAATACCGTAATTAATAAATCACATTAATAAATCAATTCTTTAATTTATTACACAAACTAATTAATCTTTAATAAATAAATTGATTAATTACTTCCTTAACTAATTTCATTAATTAATTAACCATCCTTAAATAATTTATTCTTGGTTTAATTACATTATTTGAAACACTTTTTGAAAACATTCAGAAATTATCCTATTACAATAATTATCTCTGAAAAAACAAATTTTAAAAAACTTTTAAAACTTTGAACAAAAACTTGTTTTAGAATTTAGTTTGCCTTAAAGCTTGGTCTATTCCTATTTGTTAAAAGCTTTGATCATCATGCTTACTTGATAACACAACCTATACTTCGAACCTGAAACAACAACCCGAGACCATTCCTAAATTCATTGTGTAAAGCCTGAACACAACTCCATACATACCCGAGTTCTCGTGAGCACACTGCACGACCCAGCTTCGAGACAACATCCTACCGCTTTGAACAAAACCCGAGGAAAAACTCAACTCCTTCATCAACATCACACTGGAACACAGGCACAAAGGTCTTGTGCATGTGCACAAGGCATCGACGATCCTCCGACCACCATCGACCCTACCTCCTGATCACCGCCGACCTCCTCAATCTTCCCTACCCATCGAAGAAAACTCGCCGATGCTTAAAGCCAAAAATCGATATTCGACACCACCAGAAAAGGATACCCCTACCTACAATCGTCTCGTACCACCGCCATCGGTTACCAGAACCCACGTGATGACGCCTGAATCTGCGCTCTGCACCCCCACTATCTTATCCCCTTCCTCCGGCATCACTCGATGCAAGTACGTAGTCGCGATCACGCTGCAATCAACCCCGACACATACTCGTCTTAAACCCTAAAATCATCTGGTCGTGCCACCACAGCGAAAGGTAACACCTCCGACTATTTTTCCCCCTATCATCGAACAACAACCCAACTCCGGCCTCAACCCCATCACCCCCGATCAACTAGTTCACCAGAAAAAGACGAAAATGCCAATTCCGTTCAACACTCAAAATCTCGCGATTTACAAACCTAAAATTCAAGATTTTATTTTTAAAAATCATTATTTCAGATAATTCATCAGATTATATACTCGAATACATAATTTATTCAAATCGAGATTTTGATATAATCGTGCATTTACTGTAATTCTTATTTTTTTTTAAAGATATTTACATGATATTATTGTTTGAGACTATTTTTAAAACAAATAATTTGTTAATTCAAGCCTTTCCCATTTATACATCAAAGCCTGCTCGTCGACGGAAATTCTATCGGTTTAGAAAACCGTCGAACGAATTTAAATTAAAAATAACCGCAAGCTCACGGTGTACGAATGTAGCACGTGGTGAATACGGGTTGATCCGCAGGGAATTGATGATTTTAAAAATCTTTCAATCAAATTAAACCAAAGTTGAAGAGAATGTTAAGCTAGAAAATTCGAAAATTAACTAACTAACAAAAAGAAAAGAAATGCAAATATGAGAGTTAAATGACAATTTAGAGAACAAATCTACTCTCTAGATCATGTAATTCAACACATGAAATCATGATCTCTCTTTTATGGTCATTAGTGTTTTAATTGATGTGTTTATTATAAGTATGGCATATTTGAGCTATTGATTAGCCAACATAAGCCATCAAACTATAACACACCCCTTAAAACACTTACTAACTTTCATAAAAATTGACAAAGAAAATGAGAATGAAATCTATTTTAAGTATGGCCTATTAACTATTGATTAGAAACATAGACCATCAAATTTTAATTTCAAATCACTTTCTTATGCCATAATCATATATTGATGAAGAGGCATTTGTGTTAATGATTGTTTAAGCATAGCCTATTTGGCGTCAACAATATAGACTATCAAATTCAAAGCAAAAACAACAAATAAAACCACTTCTATCATCATCATTAAGCACAAAAAAAGAGCATGAATACAAAATGTTGAAGCTACATTAATTAGAGATCTCTATTACCCCTAAATTGAAGGGGTTTAGCTTCTCATATTTGTCATTTTATTAAAAAATGTAGCAACAACATGAAAGCAAAAAAGAAAGAAAAATGAAAGCAAATGAAAATAAAACTATTCTACTTGCATAAAAGTAAATACACACTACTAGCATGAAAGGAAATGAACATGTAAGTAAGAGGAAACACTAATTAACATTGCATAAAAAGAAAAGAAAATTACATAAAATAAAAATGGCTAAGTAGCCATGAAAAGAGAAAGAGAGCTTTCATTTATTTGTTCTAAACTAAACTAAAGAGAAAGGGGCCTAAGAGAGACTAAGAGAAGAGATGAAGAGGGTACATGAAACATATGGGTATTTATACATGTATGAAACCCTAATTCATATTTTTGGAGAATGCCCAAAATGCCCCTTAGGAAGTGTGGAGGCCAAGTAACCATTAACATGTTTTAATACCCCATTAAGTGTACATGAAACCATTAACTCCATAAGCATGTGCATTAGCCTTTAATTTGTACATTAAGGTAGGTGGGTAGGTGGGGTCCTCCATGATCTTCACTTTGAATTATTTCCATCTTCATTCCTTTATATTCTTTGTGCATGCATATTCGTTCATGAAACCACTCCTATTTGAGACCATTTTCGTACAAAAATATATATAAATTTCCAATCAATTTTTCTCAAAGAAATATATGCACTTAAATGACCGTTTTGCCCCTATATGAAGATGAATATGTGAAAATTTGGAATTAATATGAATTTTGGTTAAAACAAGTTAATATACCCAATATGATCGTTTATTTAATTTAAATAGAATAAATATGGTGGTAAAAATATGCACGTTTACGTGCACATCAAATACCCCCACACTTATCTTTTTATTCTTCTTCGAATAAAGAAAAACAAAAATAAATCCGTTTTCGTAGGAAGCACGATTGCATTGAGCGTATGCAACAAGCCGTTAAACCTCTGGGTGTCCCCAGTAGGACGAGTGTTGTCTCGTGAGGGTTTTCAGCGGATACTACCCACAAAATCCAAATGCAAGATGAAAATATTTACAAAATGCAAGATTTATTTACAAAGAGATGAATGCGAATTTTTGAAAAATATTTACAAATGAAGGATTTATTTTTAACTTGACATGAATAAGTTAAATATAGGTTTTGGTGATTATCTTGAAATTTAAGTTATTTACTCGTCAATATTTCCAATAAAAACGAAGTTATCATAACAAATAAACTATAGTTTAACTTGTTGTTTCGGTAGATAGCAAAGTGTAATTATAAAATGGATCCTTAGTTGATTATCAAAGTTTATCAAAGTGGTATTTTCATTTCGTTTCAATAACAAATCAAATCAAATAAGTAAAAATAGTGCTAGGATTTCAATTGCTTGCTCTCTCATTATTTGCAAGAAAAATTACACACCTAGCTCAGGTAAACTAAGGCCAGATATACCATCCATGCACTGCCTTTCGGGCTTATGTGAGGGGAGTACAAAGCATGGCGAGTGTACACACTTTCGTGTATACACCTATCGACCGTAGGTGGTTTTTATTAAGTCTTTATTTTAACATGTGTTCCATACATGCATAACCGTGAGGACTTTTGTAACGACCCGTATTTTTACGGATCGAAAGATCGTAAAACTGTTGTTGTCTTTAAGTCGTTAGTGCTTAAGTCGTATGGTAGTTAACTCGTGTAGAGGCTTAGGTTGAAGGGTAGCCTAGGTCGTTCGGAGTTGAGTCGTGACCGACTTGGCGTCTTAGGTCGTGTGATGTTGAGTCGGTAGGAGCGTAGGTCATGTGGCCGAGTTATAATAGCTAACGAGTTAACTAGTGGTCGAGTTAGGATGTGGGACGACTCATAGACTTGGATGAGTTAACATGTTAAGTATTAGGTCGTAGGTGACCTATAGATATGAGCGACTTAAGGGCTGGGATGAGTTAGCGACCTAGAGATTTGGACGACTTAAGGTGTGGCTGAGTTAGTGAGTTAGGAGATAGGTTGTGAACGACCTATAGGGGTAACGACCTAAGTTAGGTCGTTAAGCGACCTAAGGGAAGTGTTAGGTTGCTAGGTAAGTTAGGTCGTTTAGTAGTTAGGGAGAGCGACCTATAAGTTAGCGGCTTAAATTAGTTAGCGACCTAATGTAGTTAGCGATCTAAAAGTGTTTACGACCTAAGGTAGATAGGTCGGTAGAGCGACCTAAGGTAGATAGGTCGATTGAGCGACCTAAGATAGTTAGCGACCTAGGGTTAACGACCTAACAGTTACGAGTTATGATTTCTGACCGACCTAAGTATGGACCAACCTAAGGAAGTTAGGTCGTAGACGAGTTATGGCCTAGTAGTTAAGTCGTCATGTTTTAGGTCGTAGCATAGTTAGGTCGGTAGGTTAGTTAGGTCGTTAGACAACCTAAGGAAGGCCGTTATGAGTTGTTAGGTCGTAACTCGTGTTGCTCGATAGGTCGTGACTAGGTTAGGTCGTATAGAGGCTTATGTGTTAGGTCGTAAGCTTTTAAGTCGGCAGCTAGGTAGGTCGTGTAAGTGCATATGTGTGCTAAGTCGGCCTTGTTTGTTAGGTCGCATAGGAGTTAGGTCGTGAGATCTTGTGTGTTTGGATAAGTCGTAGGTCGTTGGTTCGAGTTAAGGAAGGCGGCTGTGTTTTAGGTTGCATGTACTATTGAGACTTAGGTCGTAAACGACCTAAGTTAGGTCGTAAATGACCTAAGTTAGGTCGGGGATCTTTAGGTCGGCAACGACCTAAAACTGGACGACGACCTAAGGGTGAAATCAGCCTATAAATAGAGGAGTTTGGCTCACTTTTTGGCACCGGTTTTTGAAGCGACGAAGTACTGCCATTTTGAGAGCTCGACTACAACATTTCTTCACTTCTTTTCTCCACTTTGATCGAGTGCTAACATCCATCCAAGATCGAAGATCAAGATCGAAGATTGAAGAGCCAAAGTTGAAGATCTTCATCCGACGAAGCTAGATTTCACCATTTCAAGCGAGATTTCGACGAATCGAGCTTGAATCCTTACTGTCCAGATCTTTAGTTGATAGTTGTTGAAGTGTTTGGGTGATTCGGTGAGTGGTAGTTATCTCTCACGCGGACCCAAAGGAGTATATTGGATTGGTGGCTTGTTTGAGTGTTAAAGTTGGAGATTTCATGCATTTTTCTTAGTTCCAAGACTAGATTCATTACTTTTGAAGATGTTTACCTATGCAAGTTCAATTAACAAGTTATAGGGACAAAACCCATGTTTTATATTTGATAGATCTATGCTAAAATCCATGATTTCATATATGTTAGACTTATGCTCATTTATTTACGAAATTGCCATTATAGTTGATATTGCTTGATTAGATCTTGTTTGAATGCTTGATTGTTTGGATGTATGGTTGATTTGATTGTCTTGAGTTAGCTTGTAGTTGATTTGGGACAAGATGGTTGAAGATGATTCAAAAGCTAAGTGGAAAGGCTCTTGAATGGTGAAAGCTGCTGTGGCATATGAAGCGGATGATGAAGCTCATATGGATGGGTTCGAGGACTTTGCTATAGTTAGAGGAAGCGAAGTATGATGACGAAATGGACTTTGCCATGATATGTTGAGGCGAAGTATGATGATGAGATGGACTTTGCTAAGATGCGTTGGAGCAAAGCATGATGTGGAAGCCTTGGTTTAATCCAGACGGGATCATCCCAAGCATGTTGATTACTCGATGATGCGGTTCGAGTTGGTGGATAATGGTGGGCTCGAGAGGTGCTTGAGCTATAATGGGAATAGTCGTTGAGGAGGATGACTAGAAGGCTGAGATCTTATCGTTATTGAAGGTTCTAGCAAGCTCAAAGCAAGAGTACGTTGGGTAGATCCGTTATACCCAGGCGCGGGTCATGATGACGTGCTAGTACTCTGGGTAGATCCGTTATACCTAGGCACGGGTCACGGTGACGTGCGGAGTTATGTCTAGAACCGGGGTTGCCATTAGCCCTTGACGGATGGTAGAAAGATGAGTTGGTCATTCAATTAACGATAAAATCAAGGCAATGATAACAGTGATAGCCAGAGTCATGGATATTTGGTTGCATCATCATTCGGTCCCAAGAGCGGTGTTTTCTGGGTGCTTATCTGATCTTGGTTTAGGCTTTGGGGGTTTGTATTTGGAAAACATCGACCTTGACTCGAGTGATTATTGCTTTACTTTAATTATCTGCTTTGCTATGCTTGCTTCTCCTTAGTGTGTGTCTGGGGGCTATCACTGTAGAAAGAGGTGGAGTGGGATGATTTGGGTTCCTATTCCTTTTATCCTTTATGTTCCTTTGGTATGTTTGATAGTTGATTTACTGCTCACTAAGACTGTTGTCTGACTCAAGGTTTTATGTCTCCTCTTATTACCTTGGGCTGTTCATCCATGTTTGGGATGGGCAGACTAGGTGACAGGTGGCAGGTGCTGATCTTAGTGGCTCATGCTGATGATGACGAAGACGAGCAGGAGGCTTTACATATTATTTTCATATTCTATGTACTGGATATTCCGCTGATTGTTGATTACTCTGAGTGCTATGTAGTGAGGCTTCTTGTATTCATGATTCAGACCATGTATAAAACTATTATGAAGTCTATATGATGATTTTCTGTTATGGAGCTTCACTATATATTTCTCTATTGTATTTTGTCCATGCGCTGTGAGTTATACGATAGATTCTGCGATGTTTATTCTACCCTTGACTATCGTCCATGGCTGCCTGGCACACTTTCACCGCATTATTTCCTTGTTTTGGTGCGGGAGTCATGGGCGGTTGCCTCATTTGGTATCAGAGCCTTGGTTAATCGATTTTAGCCAACGCTCGCTGACGTGACTACGTATGAGAGGCGTAATTGTATTTTGATGAATGATTACTATATATAATATAGTAGTTTAGAAGGATTTGAACTCCTTATGCAGTTGTTTCTCAAGGTGTTCTAAGTCATTCCTTTTTGTAGATATTAAGGATGAGTCGAAGAGGGAGACCAGCTGCAAGGGAAGGCCGTGCCGCTGAAGGAGTTGCTAATTATGGAGCTATGTTTGAAGCTATGACGACTTCTATCATGAGAAGGATACCAGCTCCAGGGCCATCTGTAGATGTTGGAGTTCAAGTTCAAGCTCCAAGATCGGTGGATTTTGCTAAGTTGTGTAAGGACTATACTGCTCTTG
This sequence comes from Allium cepa, assembly GCA_030765085.1. Lineage (NCBI taxonomy): Eukaryota > Viridiplantae > Streptophyta > Magnoliopsida > Asparagales > Amaryllidaceae > Allium > Allium cepa. The sequence continues at coordinate 88,536,678 of CM060943.1, forward strand.
GAGGAAAGGTTTTCTTAGGGACGGAATCGACCATTGAAGTGCAGAGATGGATGGATGCTTGTAGGAGGATCTTTGGAGATTTAGGAATTGAGGATGCAACTAAGAGGAAGCTTGCATCGAGACAGCTTCAAGGAAGAGCTGCTGATTGGTGGAATTCTATCACCATAGACACTCCAGAAGAAGAGATTACTTGGGAGCAATTCCAAGTTAGATTTGAAGCCAAGTTTATCTCTACAGCTCAGAAGTCTGTTTTGTTTAAAAAGTTTGTTGAGCTCAAGCAAGGTGGGAGATCGGTTCTTGAGTACGTTTCTGAGTTTGAGGCCTTGTCCAAGTATGCTCGGTCGTATATTGAATCTTCTTATCAGAAGAATAAGAAGTTTGTGACAGGCTTGGACAGTTATCTTGGAAGGCAGTTGGTGGATCATCTGGACGATCCATTTGAGAAGCTGGTGGAGAAAGCTCTCAGGCACGAGAGTTTGTTTCTTAAGGAAGTATCTGTTGTTGCTGTGACCAAGGAGGAGTCTAAACCACAGCAGGGTGGAAACAAGAAGAGGAAGCAGCAACAGCAGAAGGGTAAGGATGGTAAGCTGAAGGGGGAAAAGACCTACTATAATTGTCGGCAGAAGGGCCATCTCTCCAAGGATTGCAAGAATCCGAAGGTGTTGTTGAAGTGCTACAACTGTGATAAGCCGGGGCACATTAAGAAGAACTGTCCGGAACCGATAAAGGACAGGCAGGTTGTGCAAGCTTATGCTTTGGGGGCTGTCCCGTCATCTTCAAAAGCTCCTACTGCTGAAGAGAAGGGGAAGAGTGTGGTAGTTCAAGGTACTCTTTCCATTTGTGGTGTTCCAGTTAGAGTTTTGTTTGATACTGGGGCGTCGCATTCCTTTGTTTGTAATAAGTTAGTAGACCGGTTGGGTTTGGAACCGGATATCGTTGATAGGCCATTGGTTGTGACTAATCCAGTTGGGGGTTCGTCTTGTTTGTGTATGCTATGCCGTGTATGCTATGCTTGATTGTTTGGATGTATGTTTGATTTGATTGTCTCGAGTTAGCTTGTAGTTGATTTGGGACAAGATGGTTGAAGATGATTCAAAAGCTAAGTGGAAAGGCTCTTGAATGGTGAAAGCTGCTGTGGCATATGAAGCGGATGATTAAGCTCATATGGATGGGTTCGAGGACTTTGCTATAGTTAGAGGAAGCGAAGTATGATGACGAAATGGACTTTGCCATGATATGTTGAGGCGAAGTATGATGATGAGATGGACTTTGCTAAGATGCGTTGGAGCAAAGCATGATGTGGAAGCCTTGGTTTAATCCAGACGGGATCATCCCAAGCATGTTGATTACTCGATGATGCGGTTCGAGTTGGTGGATAATGGTGGGCTCGAGAGGTGCTTGAGCTATAATGGGAATAGTCGTCGAGGAGGATGACTAGAAGGCTGAGATCTTATCGTTATTGAAGGTTCTAGCAAGCTCAAAGCAAGAGTACGTTGGGTAGATCCGTTATACCCAGGCGCGGGTCATGATGACGTGCTAGTACTCTGGGTAGATCCGTTATACCTAGGCACGGGTCACGGTGACGTGCGGAGTTATGTCTAGAACCGGGGTTGCCATTAGCCCTTGACGGATGGTAGAAAGATGAGTTGGTCATTCAATTAACGATAAAATCAAGGCAATGATAACAGTGATAGCCAGAGTCATGGATATTTGGTTGCATCATCATTCGGTCTCAAGAGCGGTGTTTTCTGGGTGCTTATCTGATCTTGGTTTAGGCCTTGGGGGTTTGTATTTGGAAAACATCGACCTTGACTCGAGTGATTATTTCTTTACTTTAATTATCTGCTTTGCTATGCTTGCTTCTCCTTAGTGTGTGTCTGGGGGCTATCACTGTAGAAAGAGGTGGAGTGGGATGATTTGGGTTCCTATTCCTTTTATCATTTATGTTCCTTTGGTATGTTTGATAGTTGATTTACTGCTCACTAAGACTGTTGTCTGACTCAAGGTTTTATGTCTCCTCTTATTACCTTGGGCTGTTCATCCATGTTTGGGATGGGCAGACTAGGTGACAGGTGGCAGGTGCTGATCTTAGTGGCTCACGCTGATGATGACGAAGACGAGCAGGAGGCTTTACATATTATTTTCATATTCTATGTACTGGATATTCCGCTGATTGTTGATTACTCTGAGCGCTATGTAGTGAGGCTTCTTGTATTCATGATTCAGACCATGTATAAAACTATTATGAAGTCTATATGATGATTTTCTGTTATGGAGCTTCACTATATATTTCTCTATTGTATTTTGTCCAAGCGCTGTGAGTTATACGATAGATTCTGCGATGTTTATTTTACCCTTGACGGTCACTCATGGCTGCCTGGCACACTTTCAGCGCACCATTCCCTTGTTTCCGTGCGGGAGTCATGGGCGGTCGTCACAACTTTTAAATGAGTATGAAAGCACATAATCAAAAATTCCAAGTAATCACTCATGCATAACCGTGAGGACTTTTAAATGAGAGTGAATACTTGGATGTTATTATTTTTTATTTTTATATTTTTTTGAGTGGGAGTTTTGCAAAATCATCTTAGCACCATTTAACTTAGAAGACAAAAAAAATGTTATATCCTTTACTTTAAATCAACCACTTTTTAAACAAAGATTTTCAATTATGATGTACTTCATAATTAACACGTATGAATCTTCCTATATACTAGTTAAACCATTATTATTTGTAATCAAACTTCATTTTTATTTTTGTTAAGATCAATAAATGTTCAAAAACTTCAATTTAATAAACCAAAGCCATATATTTATCTTATAGTGTTTCTTTTAAAAATAAATCAAAAGAAAATTTGTTTTTGGGATTTTTTTTAATTTTTTTTTTGTTTTTGTGATTTTAAAGCAAAAATAAACCATGAAAAAAAAATGAAGATGAGTCTCCCCCCACACTTCATTTTGACTGTGTCCCCACATTCAACTCAAGTGGAAGGAGAAAAATAAAAATAAAAATCCAATATTTACATGAAAGATTATTATTTACAAGAGATGAGAAAGTATACCGTCAAAAAGTACATGAAACGGTCTTCTAAAGACCTAGTCATTTGTCTCATTAAATGTGCGAGACACAGCTTAAGTATGAAAAACCAAAACATAAATGATTTCGAAGTTCAATATGGATTTGGAAAAACGAATGTCGTTTTATTGAAAATCGTATGAGTTGTTTTATTTTCGACGATTATTGGGGTTGATAAAACAATTGATTGAAATTCACATTTATTTTCACCAAATTGAAATTCAAGTTTATCATTGAAAACTTCTTCCAAATTATCGATTTTAAAGTCAAAATTGTGATCGCATTCTTCCCCAATAGAATTTAATGACTCATTTTCGAAAAGTCCATAAAACTCATGTTCGTTAAATTCGACTTCCTTTGTTGGATTATCAACAACTTCATCGTGTAAATCGAGTTTAAAATTCAAAGTTATTGTATTCAAATTTTTAGAAAAGGAAGATCGAAGTTTAAATCGAGTTTCGCACCCTCAAAAGAATTGAAATCCAACTCAATTACCGTGTTTTCAACAACTTTATTAAGATCGTCATTTTCAGTTTTGAAAAGATGTTATTTGAAAATCATCAATTGTGGTAAAAGATGGATCATTAATTGACTCGTCACACGTTGGGATTTGATTTTGTTTTTCACGTTGTTTCATATATGTTTCAAACAACAAATCCGTGTGATCATTGTAAATTTCGTTCATTTGTTCAACAAAATCCAGTTTGTAGTTATTAACTTGAGAATTTTCGATTTGGATTTGTTTAGGACAAATTTTTTCAATCGCATCGTAGTCGAGATTATTCCCATTGCCAAAATTATTTGAAAAGTGGATCACATTTTCATTTTGATTTTGAAATTCATTTTGGAGTTCAAAATTGAATTGGCATGGGTTATAATCGTAATCGTTTGAATTGTGAATTGAATTCAAATTTTGAAATCCTTGACTCGAGTTATTACACAAATCAGAATTACATAAATCATTATCTCTTGATTTTGTCGTGCAGAAAGTTCGAGTAAAGATGAAATCATTTCAATGCTATTTTCAAGAGTTGAACGTTGGTCATCGTTTGAAAATTTTGTTGTTCAAAATTTGAATTATTTACAAAATAGTTGTTGTTAAAATATCCATACGAATTTGGACTGAAATCATATGGATTATATTGATTTTCACAACTATTGTATAATTCAAGTGGATATGGATATTCATACATTTTCAAGAATGTTTTTTTTTATAAACGAAAAATATTTATTTTTGAAAAGGGAAATCGATTTTTGTTTTGTTTTTATTTTTCAATTTTTTTTTTTGAATTTTGGTTTTTCTAAAAAAAATTTTTGGATTTTTTTTTGAAATTTCAAAGAAAAGGATTTAAAAATTTCAAAGGAAAAGGAATATTTACAATTTTTTTAGTTTTGAATTTTGAATTTTTTTTTAAATATGCATGAACTAATGCAACTAAATGAATGCAGGGGTCTAATTACAAATGATTTATCCTAAGTTAACCCAAAATTGTATAATTACAAATTGTCTTAGATAAACATGATAGTTCTCAGCCAGGTAACGGGCAGGATTTATCGGTGCACCACGAATCACCGTTGCAATGCAGCCGAAGGTTTAAGTACCTTCAGAGGAACAACCACTATAATATATACGAGTCACCGTAATATTTATAAATGGTTATTACTCTGCCGTAGCCTAGACACTAAGATATTAAATTGTTCAAAGAAGACAAACTATCAAAATACAATTAAGTGTTATCAAGGTCTAACCGTTATTACTAAACAAAATCTAAGATGTAATGCAAAGCAGAAATTAAACGTGTATTAACAATGCAACTACGATGAATTTTTTGGTTTTTGAAATTTTTTTTAAATGCAAGCAAACGAAAATGCAAAGCAAATAAAAACAAGAGGTAGAGCAAGCAAGTAGCTTATTTTTTTTTTTTGGCAAGCTCAGCAATTTATTTTTTTGGCAGCAGAGCGAAGCAAACTTCTCCTCTAATCTTCTTTGACAACCTGAAATTAAAAACAAGATATATACATTTTTTTTTTGTGATGTATAAAGTTGGAGATTATATGGATCTGAATCCACACTTTTGAGATATGATCTTTAATCTGAGCATCTGAGATTTGATAGATATGTTTTCATTGATATAAGATGTTTATTCTGGAAAAAATGAAGTTTATGGGAGATTTGGATTTATTTAAGAATTTGAAATAATTTCTGAAATGAGTTTGAGAACTTACAGCCTCATGTGCTTTATATATCTGAAATGTGTTTAGTTGTTTTAACAGCATGACTTACAAGTCTGAACTATATTTATATGTTTTGGCATATCTGATGCCGTAGATCTTTGATGGAAAAAAATGGATTTTAATGCTTTCAAATGCATTATGATTTTTGAAATGAAATTTCTATGTTAAGTGGCTGTATCTATTTGAATCTGAATATAACATATAGCTAATACATGTTCATGTAATAGATTCTTGAATCGTATTGTGGACTTGCCATATAAATTAATATATGTGCATGCCCTTACTTTATATTTCTGAAATGAATGAGCTTGGTTTTGAATAGTTTTGCAAAAGAAAGTTAATTAGCAAACTGTTTTGATTCTCTATGCTATATTCATAAGATTTCTGGAAATGGATTACAAGTCCATGTATTATCTTGAGACTTTTATAAAAGGAACTTGTAAGCTTCCAATTGTTTATGTTAAAATATTTGTATGATGCAGAATGGCTCTTGTCCTTGCATCAGTGATATGTTTTCAGTTTTAAAGAAAGATAGTTGATGTAAATTCATCTTTTATGTCTGAATATAACTTGCATGAATGAGAAAGAGGAAAACTCGATGACCTCATTTTTGTATAGTTGGATTGGTAATCCTTTGTTTATACGTATATTTATTGATACATTGTTGGTGCCAAGGCTTCATTGACTCTTGGATGTTGCCAGCATTGTTACTGTGTGATTTTAGGGCTCAATTTTAAATTGCCTATTCATTAATACCATTGCTTGAGCTTGTGTGTTGGCGAGGCCGTGCACACCTGTATTTATATGTGTGTGTACGTGCAGCCACACCTATAATTGTGCTATAGCAAGAGTTGAATTAAATAAAGAATATCTATGACTTTTATGATATAATCTGGAATTCTGATATTTCCAGTCTGCTTGTGTATCTTTTTCTGATATTTCCAGTCTGCTTGTGTATCTTTTGTGTCATATTGCAAATAATTTTCATAAAGAGGAAAATGGATTTATCTTTATATTAAAATGCTATGTGTGAATGCTTTAGCTAATTTTCTTAAACTCTGATTTAATAGCTAAAGAGATTGGTATATCTTCATATATACTAATCTATGTTTTAAGAATACATCAATATTTCTATATTGGTAATAGTGGATCCTTGTTTTGGTTTTGAAGATAGATGACCCTGTGTTTTCATTTAGCATATTTCTTTATGCAGGAAAAAAAAAGAAAAAAAAAACAAATTAGTCCATGATTTGGCCACTAGAAAAGTAGGGTCATCACAGTGAAGTGATTGAAGGCAGCAGTGCATAGATATGCATAGAGACAAGGAAGTATGCAGTAGAGGAGGATGATCTGTAAGAGGATGGTGGAAAGATGTGAGGTATGGCAGTGTTTGTTGATGGTCAGAGATGATTTGAGAAGGTAGTGGATGGTCAGTGGTTGTTTGGCAAGGAAAGATCACAGAAACAAAAGAAAAAGCAACAACAGAGATGAAGAATAAAAATGAAATGCAAATGTAAACAAAAGTGCAAATGGTTTTGTGTTTGTACAGTTTGTAAATGCAGTGTCACTGATTTTTTTATAATGAAACTCAATTTGTGAAAACTAGAACAATGAACAAATAACAAATTAGAATGCAAGTTTACAAATGAATGCAAGTTTTTGAAGCAAAACACAAACCAAAAACATGCACAGTTTTGAACAGAAACTGCAAATGCAACTGAAAATAGGGAACAGCAAACACACAATCAAAATGCAATTAAAAATCACACAAACCCACAATTTTTTTTTTTAAATACAAACAAACACACAACAAACACAAGATAAAAATCAACGGAAATAATTCGAAGAATAGAAATTAAAATCAAAACAACTCCCCGGCAACGACGTCAAAAACTTGTTCGTCGACGAAGATTCTATCGGTTTAGAAAACCGTCGAACAAATTTAAATTAAAAATAACCGCAAGCGCATGGTATACGAATGTAGCACGTGGCGAATACGGGTCGATCCGCAGGGAATTGATGATTTTAAAAATCTATTCAATCAAATTAAACCAAAGTTGAAGAGAATGTTAAGCTAGAAAATTAGAAAATTAACTAACTAACAAAAAGAAAAGAAATGCAAATATGAGAGTTAAATGACATTTTAGAGAATAAATCTACTCTCTAGATCATGTAATTCAACATATGAAATCATGATCTCTCTTTTATGGTCATTAGTGTTTTAATTGATGTGTTTATTATAAGTATGACATATTGATTAGCCAACATAAGCCATCAAACTATAACACACCCCTTAAAACACTTACTAACTTTCATGAAAATTGATTAACTATCGATTAGAAACATAGACCATCAAATTTTAATTTCAAATCACTTTCTTATGCCATAATCATATATTGATGAAGAGGCATTTGTGTTAGTGATTGTTTAAGCATAGCCTATTTGGTGTCAACAATATAGACTATCAAATTCAAAGCAAAAACAACAAATAAAACCACTTCTATCATCATCATTAAGCACAAAAAGAGAGCATGAATACAAAATGTTGAAGCTGCATTAATTAGAGATCTCTATTACCCCTAAATTGAAGGGGTTTAGCTTCTCATATTTGTCATTTTATTAAAAAATGTAGCAACAACATGAAAGCAAAAAAGAAAGAAAAATGAAAGCAAATGAAAATAAAACTATTCTACTTGCATAAAAGTAAATACACACTACTAGCATGAAAGGAAATGAACATGTAAGTAAGAGGAAACACTAATTAACATTGCATAAAAAGAAAAGAAAATTACATAAAATAAAAATGGCTAAGTAGCCAAGAAAAGAGAAAGAGAGCTTTCTTTTATTTGATCTAAACTAAACTAAAGAGAAAGGGGCCTAAGAGAGACTAAGAGAAGAGATAAAGAGGTTACATGAAACATATGGGTATTTATACATGTATGAAACCCTAATTCATATTTTTGGGGAATGCCCAAAATGCCCCTTAGGAAGTGTGGAGGTCAAGTAACCATTAACATGTCTTAATCCCCCATTAAGTGTACATGAAACCATTAACTCCATAAGCATGTGCATTAGCCTTTAATTTGTACATTAAGGTAGGTGGGTAGGTGGGGTCCTCCATGATCTTCACTTTGAATTATTTCCATCTTCATTTCTTTATATTCTTTGTGCATGCATATTCCTTCATGAAACCACTCCTATTTGAGACCATTTTCCTACAAAAATATATATAAATTTCCAATCAATTTTTCTCAAAGAAATATATGCACTTAAATGACCGTTTTGCCCCTACATGAAGATGAATATGTGAAAATTTGGTATTAATATGAATTTTGGTTAAACCAAGTTAAAATACCCAATATGATCATTTATTTAATTTAAATAGAATAAATATGGTGGTAAAAATATGCACGTTTAGGTGCACATCAAAGCCTATACAAGATTATAGGATGAGATTATGATTTCTATTTCTGTTTTCTTGCCTCTAAACATAAAAACAAGGATATTTGCCTGGCATACATGTTTAAATTCACATATACATTAGATATATACATATAACCATGCAGATATAAACTTCAACATTTTCTCAACAACTATAAATATCCAAACATGTCACAGATTCAAGATCAAGTGGGTAAGATTACTCACTAATTTTGGAGACAGAGGCACAGCTTTTGAACTTCTATTCTATAGAGTTGTTTTGCTTGCTCAACACAGATTTAATCTGAAGTTGTTTTAGACTTTTCTTCAGTTCAATTTTGAAGACTTGAACATGTTTTGATTTTCTTATCCTAAGATTTTAATTGTTATATTATCCTCTGGTTTTGGCCTTTCAGTTTTTATTTTGCTTTGATTTTTCAAAAAGAAGGGAGGAAAGACCTTTTTGCTATACATACAAAGGTCATTAAAAAGAAAGAAAATATTTCATCTTGACACTTGTTAATTGTGATAAAGTTTTGTTTACACTTGTTATTTGTATATGTAATCTTCTTACACTTGTGGAATGCATGTAAAAAAATATTTTTTTATTTAAATTACTTTGTATTAGGTTTATATTTATATATATGTGTTATTAATTTATCTTTATACTTTTCCCTATTAATATTTCAAGTTATAAGAAACCATGCCACTTATTATTATGCATGTTACCTTAGCTACAATGTTAATTGTATATATTACAAAGCTTACAATGTTTTAATGCATGAAGTTATGTCTTTATTTTTATTTATGTATTATGTTTTAATCTTTAATTTATGTGTTTTGTGTTTTTATATTTATTCTATTTATCTATGTTTATATATATATACAACCATTTTTAGTTCAGTCAATTTTAAAAGAAAGCATAATAAACCCTATGTTTTAAACCCTATTTTAAACTTTAAGCTATAATACTTTAATAATAAATATAGATACTATCCTAAGTGTTAAAAATATAGAATTCAACTTTTATTATATTTTCAAATTCATTTACACATCCAGATATCTGTTATTATCAGAATTTTTATTTGTTCAACTGAATAAACCAGTTAATTATCCAATTATCAGATGTTCCAAAATTCGGGTTATCACATACCTTTCCCCTTAGGATCTTTTCATCCTCGAAAAGAAACGAAGCCAGAATTATAAAAATGCTTATTATCAGAAAAATTATTCTTTTGATCACTTTAAAACACCTTTAAAATATCCATAATATTATAAAATAGTTTTTATAAAACCACTTTTTATAACTCGATGTCTCAACTAGTCCATCCTTGTTCTCACAAAAATCCGATCATACGTTGATCGAGCGTATGACTGAAAATCTATAAGTACTTAGCAGAGGCATTTTCAACATCTAGTGAAAATACTTTGAAAACATTTTTTTGAAAATATAGAAAACATTTTGGAATAGAGGAAATATCTTTGATGAGAATGCTTTGGAAATCATCACCTCCATCCATGGTCGCAGTTACACCCTGGGTTACGTTGCCATCATAGCAAAAGTCCATGTAACCGTAGGCACTCCGCGCCGCTCGATTACGCCATGGAACCCGCCACAGATCGCAGTTACATCCTACGTTACTTTTCCATCATAGCAAAAGTCCATGTAACTGTAGGCATCAACGCCCTCGCTTTTTGCTGCCAAAAAATGAAACTTCGCCACTCCCACATAGGTCGTAAACTACATCAGTCAAGTCCCAATGTAGCCTTAGGCTCTCACGGCCTCTTGACTTTCGCTATGTTTTTATAAGTCATAGTCTACCAATGTAAAATCAAACGTAGACTGTTGGCTCTCAGCAGCACAAATGACATTCGCTATATTACCCTTATTCGATATCCTTCTAAGTCTTTGGATTTTGGCTCCCAACAGCACACACGACTTTCGCTATATTACCATAGGTCGCAGTCTACTGATGTAAAATCAAACGTAGACTGTTGGCTCTCAGCAGCACAAATGACATTCGCTATATTACCCTTATTCGATAGCCTTCTAAGTCTTTGGATTTTGACTATCGCTTTATGCTTCTCTTCCACATTCGGGACCGACCTTACTTAATAAAACTTGATGGTGATTCGAGCTTATTGGATTGGAGTCTTCGAAGTTTTGGATTGGAGATGGAGTTGCAGATATTGGAGTTCCATTTGGAGTTCAGGTAATTTCCGATGTTGGTGCATTTGTGTTTCCGCTGTGTTGTTGTAGATCTCTGATATGTTTTTGTGATCATTGTTTTATATCATTGGATATTGTATCATTGGAGTTATATGAGATATCATTTTCTTCCACTGTGTTGTTATACTTAATGTGTTATAAGCTCCGGCGAATCAGATTCGACGTTTGGATCTGCGGCATTCGAATACGGGTGACGTATTCGGTGTCGATTTTCGAAGGTCGAGTCAGGGTCGTTTCATTTGGTATCAGAGCTGAAGGTTGAAACTTTAGCTCAGGAGTATAACACATTAGGTAACTCATTAGAGATAGGGTTGCAAATTCCCTAGAATGAGTATATCCCTAAGATATCCATTCGTGTGTCTCAGTAAATTCTCTTACTATCCATTGATAGTGAGTATGAGTGCAAGAAGAGGATGAGATAGAGGACAGGGAAATACAACTACAAATGTTCAATACCCTGCAACAATGGAAATATCTTTCTATGTCAATCTCCTTTGATCCAGTTTTAGTTCTTTGATGATTGCGTGGCAGCTCGAGGGAGAAGCTTCGGTGTTGAGGTAGCCTTGCGAATCGTTGCAGACTAGTTCTATTTCGTATTTTCATCTTCAGTCCTAACTTCAAATGAATTGGAAATTTTAAATTGAAATTTTATTTGAATAAATTGGTAAATTAAATATGAAGTTAAACATGAAGATGTGTATCGATAAAAATTTCAATCAAAACTAAATTTGAACTTCTATTGTAATTTCTTGTGTGAATCCAAGTCCGAAGAGAAATAAGCTGGTGTAAACTTTAGGATATTCCAACTTGGATCGAGTATCCATCATTTGTTCTCTTGGGGTCCATATATTCTACTAGTGATTAGTTATTTCTTCGAACTAACCAATGCCCTGCATATTTCGTAGACCGATGACCCGAGTATTTTGTAAAGTATTGAATGAGTTTGTTCTCATAATTATTGATGATATTCTGATTTGGCAAGCCAAATGAAGAATAGATATTCAGCTTGATTAATGAGTCGATTCTCTATTTTTGTATATCTATCCTTTGTTGTCTCCCTAGCAAATTTCAAGGACGAAATTTTCTTAAAGGGGGAATCTGTAACTATCCCGATTTTAAAGACAAATTAATTTAGTAATTAATTTGATTTTTTGATTAAATTAAGAATTTATTTGGTAATTAATAATTTTTGGATTAAATTGTGAATTTGATTGTGGAATTTAATTGGAAATGTGGGAATTAATATATATATATATATATATATATATATATATATATAAGATTTTAAAATAAAGGATTTGATCTGCAAATCTAAATATTTTATAAATATATTATAATTTGGAACTTGAATTTGAAATTCAAATACATATGTGTTGAAAATAAATATTTGGAAAATAAACAGATTGTGAAAGGAATAAATTATATATTTATAAAAATACATTTGTTTACTCATTTATAAATACAAATTGATTGTATATTAATTTTTGAAATTGAAATTTAAAAATAAAAGCTTTGAATATACATTGGGTTTGGAAAAATCTATAATTTAATAATAGAAAAACTTGTTTTGTATTTATAATATGATTTGAAAATTTTATTTTGGAATTTATATAAGAATAATTTGTTTAAATTAATAAAAAGTTTAAAATACTTTTCTTTTATACTTGAAATAAATTTATTTTGTACATATTTAAACTAAATAGAAAATGTATTACATAAACATATGTAAATATAAAAATTAAATAATTTATAAAAGTAAGGGTTTAAAATATAAATTAAATAAAAGTTTAATAAAGGGTTTAAACACAAATTTCTTGCATTTGAACAAGTGGAAGATAATTGAAATATGTATGTAACATTTATAAGCCATGTAATATGCAAAATAAACAAGTTCATCTTCTAAATATTCTTTTCATTTTTGAATTTTAAGAAATAAAGAAAAAAAACTATCATACTCTTTTTATTTCAAGCATTCAAAACAAACGAAAAACCTCAAATCTGAAAACTCGGAACGGTGGTTCATGCTTATTGGACTGGAGTCCTTGTAGCTTTTGGGATGAGCTTTTGGTTTGGAGTTGCAAATTTTGGATTCATTCTTTATCGAAGATCATATTTGAGTTATCTCTTCCGTTGTTATCTTTCCACTGTTGTATATCTCTGATGGATATTAATATCATTTGTAAATGTGTTGTATCATTTATGTATCAATGATATATATATTCTTTTCTTCCGCTATGTTGCTGTACTCAATGTGTTATAAGCTTCTACGTACCAGATTCAACGTTTGGATCTGCGGCATTTGAATACGAGTGACGTATTCGGTGTCGATTTTCAAAGGTCGAGTCAGGGTCGTTATAATTGGTATCAATTCTATAAACAAAGAAAGCTGTATTAGTCAATTACATTTTAATACATCAGAGTTACAACATTTCCCAAGCACTGGACAGTTAAAACAACTTGTCCCAGATATAAAACAATATATATATATATATATATATATATATATCACAGCGGAATGCACTACATATGTTCCTACCATCCAGCCCGCCTCCTGAGCTCCAGAACGTCCTTAACTGAAAATATGTAATACTCGGTCTGACCCGAGCATTACATTAAAGTAACACCCAGGTCAGGCTGGAAACCAGCGTGAGTAAACTCATCCAACATGAAATTTCAATACATAGAGCTTATTTAAACCCGGGGTAACTTGTATCATTTTTACAAATTCACAATTTGCTATAGACAATACTTATTTCACACATCAATTTCTAAGTACCAAAACTTAGATTAAATGGTCAAATTCACTTAAATCATTCCATTCCAGCCTATTGATTTCACATACCAAATCTATATAGAATTATTATAGATTACGAATCGAAGTGGTTTCGGATATGTACTAATACCCGACCCCGGTCTCTTCGAATTCAATGTCATCTTATTTCCAGTTTAAGTGGATACAAGTCAGCTATATACAAAATATTATAGTCACACAGCAAATTAATTATTGATAGACAACTCACAATATCACAGTTCACCCTTTATAACATATCATGGTTCATTATAAGCTATCGGATTAGATATAAACCAAATCATCCAACACCATTCAATCATCCATAACAAGTTAAATCAGATGTTCAAATCTTTAATTTAATTACCAACTTTAATTACTTAGATTACTTTTAATCTTGCTTACTTAATAATTAGTTAATTACAACCAATAAATTAACAACCTTTAAGCATCCATCTTAATTAATCGCCCTTGATTAATTATTACATTAAGTAATTAACTTTTAATTACCACATAGATTAATTAACCTTAACCATTCCCATTAATTAGACTTTAATTAATTAATGATATTCATTAATGATCCTCTGATCACTTTCAGTAATTAACCATCCTGTAATTACTTACCTTATTTAATTAACTCCTTAATTAATTATATTAATCCTTTGATTTATTACACTAAGTAATTAACCCTTAATTACTTCCATTAAGTAATTTTCTTAATTACTTTCCATTAACTATTTACACTCTTCATTAATTACATTCAGCAATTAACCCCCAATTAATTACATTTACTAATTATCCATTAATTACTTCACTAAGTAATTATACTTAATTAATTTATAAGTGATTATATTTAATTAATTAAACTAATTAATTAACTTAAAATTAATTACATTAATTAATTAATCAATTAATCATCACTTAATCACTATTTAATGATTTAACCCTTAATTACTTCATTAACTACCCCCTCCAAAATTTAATTACATTAAGTTTTAAGTAATTAATTACTTCATTCTTTTATCTTTAGTTACTTATTAATTAATTTATAAAACTTAATTACTCAAGTCCTTTATTAATTAAAGGATTAACCATTATCTTAAATTAAATTTTCTTAATTAACATTAAAATCGTATTCAATAACTTTCGAAAATAAATACCTTTGTTTAAAAGAATGATAAAGTGAGTTATTATAAACCTACATATGTTAACCTTAAACACTTGTTAACATAAACATCTACAGAGTCAACCCAGCACTTACCCCGTGTTTCTCGCGAGTACAACTGTAATTACTTCCCGCGTCACACGTGCATCGCCCACCCTTTCGAAGCAAGCACGAGAAGAACTCGTAAAAACCCCGAGCCACAGTTATCTTCCCCAAAGCTATCACGACCCAGAGCACATAGGTGCACCGTGCACCTGCACGTATGATCGGAGATGATCAAACCTCCGTCGCCACCGTTGCCAAGTCACTAACGATCCTCTCACCCCCCACGGCTACCTAGAATATCTTCAACAACCCCAAATCAGAATAATCTTATTCAGACGACAAATAGAAACAATTTGACCTCCTTCAATCGCCTCGACCGACACCCTCCGACCACCGGAGCTACCCAAAATCCATTGGCGAACTCGCCACAAACTCAACTTCCTCTCTCCTAAGGCCGACCCATTCCGATGTTGTCTCGAGTTCGTAACTGCCGTGCAAACAACCATATCCCAACCAAGACCTAAAACCCTAAATTCCTACTGCCACACCTCCACGGCATCAATGAAAATGAACCACCATTTTTACCGACATCCCCTACCTCCAAGCTTTCCGCACCCAAGAACTCACGACACTAAACTTTCCCAATCATCAGAAACTACCAGAAAACTGAAATACGATCATTGCTCGATTTCTCATGATTTACCAGTCTAAATATCTTGATTTTAATTTTAAAAATCCTTGTTTTATACCTATACTTGTATACAAACATGCACATTCAAAACCAGACATGCATATAATTTTATACCTATACTTGTAAAGTATATTCATATGTATATTAACATTTCCCACATGACTTCAGGTATCAACCTCATGTATCAAAATATAACAATTTAGTTTACTCGCCTTATTAAAAAGACAGAGAGCTTGGGAAAAACTGGATTTGAAAACTTGGCTGCTTTGATTTTCTTTAAAGCCGGACTGCTTTGAAAAATTGGAAACCATGGCCTCTTTGAAACTAGAAACTCGTAAGCTTTGATTTACTTCAGGTTGCACTTGAAAATAAATCTTGTTGCAGGTTTATTATTTTGAGAAGATTTGAAACAGAGTTGAAATGCTTACAAGTTTTTCAGTTCTGATTTGAGAAATGTTTCAGGTTTTATTTGTTTAGAGGAGATGTGTTCAGTTTTGATCCGGTGGATTGATTACAGGTTTTGGTTTTTGCTTTTGAAATTGTGAAAATATGAAAAGAAGTAGAAGAGAGGGGATATGGATTTATATAGATTCATTAGGATTTGTTTCAAAATTATAGAAAATAACAACAAATTATGACACTTGTCATTACAATCTTTAATTATCTTACACATGTTATAATAAGCATTTATAATTAAACACTTGTAATTATTTACTTTTATTATATATATATATTTTAAATTGAATTTTGAAAATTAAAAAAATCAAGCCAAAGCCTGTAACAATTAGCAAGCAAGTAAGAAAACCTGAAATCAGATAAGAATCAAAGTTCCAGCAAGTTTATCAAGCATTCAAGTTTCCAATGCTTAAATAAAAAACAATAACAAAGCTTTTCATGTTTCAAAAGGAATCAGCAATTCAGTTTTTCAAAATTCCAGTAAAACTAGACCCTGGCTTATAAACCTGTGAGTAATGGTTGCTAGCTCTATTGCATGTGATGATCCTAAATGAGGAAGTTGTTTGCATGATTGATTTTATCTGGATATATTTGAATTGCTTCGTTTATATGTGAGTATATCTGTATGTGTGTATATATATATAAACTGCTCCTCTGTTCTAGTTTTCCAGTGAGTAAATCTTCTTATCTAAATACTTTAAATCTGGATGTATGCTTGATGCTAGAAGAAAGATTGTAAAGTAAAGTTGAAATAGGGTCTGCATGTTTAACAAATGTATAGTTTGTATTGCATTTTATATTTGTGAATGTTCCTGTGTGTTAATATATTCCATCTCTATTATAAATTACAGACTTAGGAACAATTCAAAAATTCAGATTCTCTTCTCACATTCAGTAATAGGCTTAGATTCCTATATGAAAAATGGTTGAGACAATATAAACTTATTTTTAAAAATAGTTTCAAGCAAGAATATATAGTAAATATTCTGGGAATAAAGAATGACAGTAAAAATCATATTTATGTCAAAGATCAATGTTAATGACTTCAGGTTTGAATTATATAGGTTGATTTGTGGTTGAAAATTATGAATTATGATGTGAATATCATGATTTTTAGATAGCATATTGATGAGATATCCTGAGTTGTTTAATTTTGGGATTATCGGCAATTGTCGATGATCTATGTCGAGATGAAGCTCAGGATTTTGATCGAGGGTGGCTTTAGGGTTGTCGAGCATAGGAAAATTGTCGAAGTTGTTCAATGATGGCTAGGGAGGCCGGGAACCGTTGATGTAGGGTTTTGGTTCTAGTTATCATTGAGGAGGATGTCGAGCCTTGTTCGATGACGGTGATGCATCGACCAGATCGCAATGGGGGAATTAGGAGCGTGATGATGTGACGTAGCTGTGTTCAGAGGGATGGATGCTCCCGTGGGTGAGATCGTCGTCGGTGAGTAGTTTAGCCGGTGAAGTTGATTCCAGTTTTCATTTGAATGAGTCGATTTCAAATTGCGATGGAATCATGGTGTTTGGCTGGCCGTGGTGGATATCGAGGTCATTGGTGATGTGCTGAGTCAAGTTTTGAGGGTCGCAGCGTCACAGATCATCGGTGTACGTGCACCATGCACATTTGTGTATCAGGTGTTGAAGGATGTTTGGGAAGAAGGCCTTGTCTCAAGTTCGAGTTCGAGTGTTTCTATGATTGCTCGAAGCAGTTTAGGACGAGTGAGCTCGTGAGTAATTAGTTCAGGTTTGAAAATTTTAAAACTTAAGCTAAATTTTGAAAAGAAAGGGAAAGTGGAATTTTCTCAGGTAAGTACTCGAGTGGCTTGCGGGTTGAACCCGAAGCAACTTTATAATACAGATTTTAAAAAGTTTTTAAAATATAAACAAGATTTTAAATTTGAATAAATTTTGGTTTGAAAACTTTCATCAATCTCTTTTTTTTTGAAAAGCAAGAGTAAAACTCATTTTATTGACTTATATCAAATTACAAGATCAAAAACAGATCACAAATCACTCAGAAATCACTCAATTACAATCACAAGACAATAACCCCTCAGTGCCAATACCTATCAAGACAGAACCACTCATTAACAACCTCACAAGACATTACATTGATTAAAAACAAAACATATACACATAGAAAAATAATACAAACTAACTGAAAGATGAAGAAACCCACTACTGCAGTTCAATCCAGAAATAAGCCCTCTACCAGTTATGAATTACCAAGAACATCAAATAAGATTTGCTTTCAAGTCTCTGAGAATTTTGCCATGTATCTGATTATAAAGTTGTGCCACATTCTTGCATCCCACACCAAAAATTCTATCATTCCTTTCTGACCAAACAGCATGTATCAGTTTCTTAAGCAATTTAAGCAACAGTCTTGTCTTCTGAGTTTTCCACCTTGTAGCTTTAAATATATTGAACCATTCCACTGAGCTAACAGGTGATGGTTTATAATAATCTCCATTAGCAAGTAACCTATACCATATCTGAAATACAAAAGTACAATCAAAAAACAAATGCGTGTTACTTTCTGACTCTGATTTACAAAGAACACATAAGTCATCTGATATGATACCCATTCTACAAAGTTTGTCTTTAGTATTTAATGCATTAGCCATCACCTTCCATAACAGTAAATTATCCTTTGCACTACTACCAGTATTCCATATTCTTGAATGCCAAGGGAATTGCAGACCATTTTGACAGAGAGTATTATACACCAGTTTAATGGAATGTTGTTTACCTTTGTCTGACCAAATTAAAGCATTGCCATTATTGATGAAAGTCTGATCAGTGATAGCATTCCATAAGTTCCTAAGTTGGAAGGAACTAGAATATGGTAAAACAATACTACCATCATGCATAAACTCCTCTACCTTAGCTTGTTCAGAAATTCCAGAACTTCTTCTCAAGTCATAATTCACCACTAAACTTAAAATCATACCTTGTTTAGCCCATGGTGAGTGCCAGAATGATAAATCTTTAATCAAAACATAGTTACACTGAATAAGAGGAATGAAAGTCTCTCTAAGTTTGAGAATACATCTCCAACTCCAACTGCAACTTAGTGGAATAGGCATAATCCAGAAATGTTTTTTACCAATAAGATTATTATTGACCCATTGAGACCATAAGTTCCCATCAGATTCAAAGATTTTGTTGAAATATACTGATATGGCTGCCTTATTCCAAAGAAAAATATTAGTAATACCAAGACCACCTTTCCTTTTGGATTCAAATAATTTGTAGAAAGAGATAGGAATCAACTTTCTAGAAAAAGGGTCACCATGCCAAAGAAACTTATTAAATGCACTAGAGATCATATTAATAAGCTTGACAGGAAGTATGTAATGTCTAGTCCAATATGTTGTGATAGCCATTGCAATTGATTGAATGATTGTTAATCTTCCAGCTTGAGACAGTTTATCTCTTGGCCATAATTGAAGCCTTTCAATTATCTTCTCAAAAAGTGGTAAGCAATTTTGTTTAGTAACTCTAGAGAGAAAAATAGGCAAGCCCAAATAGAAAGAATTTTTGGGTAATTCCTTAAGGCCAGAATAGTTAATAATGTCATTCTTCTTACCAGAATCTAACCCAGCAACTAATATATTGGACTTTTGAAGATTAATCAGAAGGCCAGTAATAGAGTAGAAAAGCTCAAGAGCTGACAGTATACACTGAATATTATGGTAAGATGGTTTAGTAAAAATGATAAGGTCATCAGCAAAGAGAAGGTGGGTAATAATAGGTCTTTTACATTTAGGATGAAGTTGAAAGTTTCCATTAGCAACCAGATTCATCAAAATGGGATTGAGAAGCTCCATGACAATTATGAACAAGTATGGAGAAATTGGATCACCTTGCCTAACACCTTGTTTATTTTTAAAATAACCAAATAGACCTCCCTCTCTAGAAATTGAAAACATAGGTGATGATATACAAGTGTAAATCCATGCTAAAAATGGCTTAGGGAAGTTCATTCTGGACATGATTGCTATAATTGAATTCCAAGCAATGGAATCAAATGCCTTTTTAATATCAAGCTTTAACATGCACCTTGGAGAAATATTTTTCCTTTCATACCCATACAAAAGTTCTTGGGTTAAGAGAATATTGTCACTTATTGATCTGCCCTTAACATATGCAGCCTGATTGTTTGAGATGATAGATGGCAAAACTTGTTGTAATCTATTAGCTAAAACCTTTGAAATTATTTTATAAATGATATTACAACATGAAATTGGTCTAAAATCACCAACAGAGGATGGATTAACTGTCTTAGGAATAAGTGAAATAGCAGTGGCAACAAGTCCATTAGGTAATCTATTATTTAGAAAAAAATATTGAATAGCCTTGATAATATCATATCCAATTATCTTCCAACTATGCTGAATAAAATGAGCATTATAACCATCTGGACCTCCACAACTATCACTGTCTAAACTAAAAACTGCAACTTCAATTTCATTATTTGAAATAGCACTTATCAGAAAGTTAGATTGAAGAGTACTTAATGTTGGAAGAGAGATATCAAAGATTGGTTTAATGTCAGGAATGAATTGATTATCTGGAGCTAAAATGGATGTAAAATACTTCACAAAGGCTTCATTAATACCATCAAAATTATCTACCAAATTTCCACTCATGTCCTTTATCAGAAAAATGCTTTCTCTATTCCTTTTAACTTTCAAGTAATCATGAAAATATTTAGTGTTCCTATCAGCCTCTTTATCCAATCTCAAGTGAATTTTTTGCCTGAGAGCTGATACTTCTTTTTGGATAATTTGCTCCAGAGCATTCTTTAATTGCATTTCAGATTGAAGTAAAATATTATCATAAGGTCTAGCACTGAGTTTTTCTTGTACCATAATCAACTGATTCCTAATTTGAGATGATAGTTTAGAATCCTTACCAAATCTTGCTGAAGACCAATTTCTTAGTTGAAATTTCAAAGCTTTCATCTTAAGTATAATGTTTGTGAGAGGATCCTTTCCAAATTGCATACTCCAGACCTGCTTTAAGATATCATAATATTCCACCTGCTTAGTCCAAAAATTAAAAAATTTAAAAGAGTGTTTCCCTCCACAAAAATCATCAAGACCCCAAAGAAAAATTAATGGTCTATGATCAGATAAAGAAGGTTGACAAATGTTATAGAAAGATTTTGACCAATGCTGAATAAAAGATAGATTAATGAAAATATGATCAATCTTGCATAATGTAGGATTACCACTCCTATTACAATTAGACCAAGTGAAATCAGGACCAAAATGTTTAGCAGGAAAAAGATTGGATTGAATTAAAGCACTATTAAGAGGAGATATATCCTTAAGAGATAATGGACAGCCACCACTCTTTTGATTACTAGCAAACATACAATTAAAATCCCCACCAATAATCCAAGGAACAGTTGAAGATAAGGATGGAAGGTAATCTAAGAAAACCTGTCTCAGAGCTGGGGAATTTTGAGCATACACAGAAGTAAGATGAAAATTGATGTTGGAAGGTAAATGAATACAGTTATAATGGATAAACTGGTCAGAGGCACTTATTCTGGAAAGTTTAAAGAAAAGTGGATTCCACATAGTGAGCAACCTGCCATAATTGGATTCAATGAAATTGTTATCATGCAGCCAAGATGGGGCAATCAAACGAACAGCATTAATTGTAGAAGTAATGTCAAGTTTAGATTCAGAAATGCACATTAGATGAATGTTATTACTCTCAATAAAATACTTAATCTCTAATTGTTTAGAGGGTAGATTGGCCCCTCTAATATTCCAAAAAGCAATTTTATTCATTTATTAGGAAGGGGAGGGAACAATGAGGAAGGATTCTTCCTAGTGTGTCTTTGATGTGAATTATTCTTTGAAGAAGATAAAGGTTGAACATCAGAAGGCTTGTATTCCTTACCTTTATTAAGATCAACAGAATCCAAATTACTTACTCCACTAGACTTCTTCATTACCACTGCATTATCAGATGAACTAGAAGGAGGTGGAAGTAAAACATTGCTAGGAGGAGATAGATGCAAATATGGAGAAGGATTTATGATATTCATGGAAGGAGATTTAGAACTGAATTGAGAACAACATGAAGTTGATACAGAGTTAGAGGGAACAGTAGAAACAACCCTTATGACAGAATTAGACAGAATATTGGATGGATTTTCAAGTGATATAGATGAAGAAGAAAGATTAGCATCACAAATTGAATCAGATACAACCCCAACCAAATCACCAGAGTTTGAAACAACAGTTGAGTCACCCTTTGGAACCGAATCAGATAAAGCATTAAAAGGATTTTCAATTGATAAAGATGAAGAAAGAAGATTTACATCACATGGTGATTCAGATACACTAACTTTAGTCAAGGAAGGATTGGAAAAAATTGAAGATGTCTCACACCTCAAGTCATTTGCATCTGAGCAAGAACTAATGTGAATTACTTCTGTAGGAGCTTCCTTACTTCTCTTATCATCAACATTTAACTGAATATTTTCATTGTTCAAAGTGACTTTTTTCCTCCAAATCCCTTTATTTTTTTTATTCACAACCTTCCAACTTTGATCAATAGAATTAGCAGTATTAGTCCTAACTTCATTCTTCTCCAAAGAATGTATATTATTATCCTTATCATCACTGGCAGAATTAACAAATTCACATGTTGCAGTATCATGTCCAAAAATTCTACAGTGAGTACAAATTTTAGGCTTCCAAACATAGGATAATTGAACATCTGGACAATTATTACCAAGTTGAGGAATATGGATAGATTCAGGTAATTCTTGATCAGGCGAAATTTCCACCAAAGCTTTAGCATACTTAAACCTTTGTAACTTTTCAGTGCTACTGTCAAAGCATATTAATCTCCCAATGTGACATGCCAACCAATTAATACCAACCAAAGTCCACAAGATGATTGGAATCCTATGAAAATGAATCCAAATCGGTACTTTCTTTACTTGAGCCTGAGATAATCCAACTGAAGGATCCCATTTTGTAATGATGAACATCCTACCTCTAATAAAGATAGGGTCCGAATTCAGGATATTATCTTTATCTTCTTGATTGGAAAAGTTGAAGTAAAAATTATACCCATCCGATTTAAAATCAACCTCACCCTTAAGTTTCCAAAACCTTTTAAGAAAATTCACAACAGTCAGAAAAGAAAGCGTACCATCAAGAAAGAAACCGACTAAATGATTGTTCCAGTAATTCAGTCCTTCTACTTTAACAAGATCTGGCAGATCCAAAGATGGCTTATCACGCGAAATATCAAAATGAATAGGCTTATATGACCCAGCATTACGAGGCAAAGATTTGAAAAGATTCGACCAATTTGATTTCGGAATACAAGAATCATTGATAGAGGAAGAAACCACAGAATTTGGACCAGCAGAAGCAAGAAGAGAAGAAGAAGAAAGAACAGAAGAAGAGGAGGAAGAAAGGGTTGCCGAAGAAGATGATAAAGATGAAGAAAGATGAGGAAAAGAAACGGAGTCAAAAGAGAACGAAGAAGAAGAAAAAGAAGAAGACGCCATTAAAAATTCAAAAGCAAAAATTTGGACCATTTCTCGATTTGTGCGTGTCATCCTTGCGCAGGGGCCATGCTAATCTTCTCTGTATCGTTCCAATTTTATCGGATGTCCCCGAAGGGACAAATCAATCTCTTTTATATAAAATAAGTATTCTTTAACATTTGATTCAAAATGGCAGATAGTTTTAAAATATTTGAATTTAAAATATATATATAAAATTTTTTATTTGTGTATAATTTGTTTTATTATGTTTTCTTTAAAAGAAATTTAAATATATACATTTAAATAAGGTATAAAAGCTTTTATTTACATTTAACATAAATAAAAATAACTTAAGTGTAAACTTAGAAGCTTGGTTTTAACAAGTGTAAATTAACAAATTACTCTATATGACAAATGTTAAGTAGATTGTACAAGTGTCATTTATTATTTTTGGTTTTTCTTTTAAATAAGTTACAAATTCACTTATATAAACATATGCTTTGTTTCTCTCATTTCTTTTTTATTCTCTTTTTCAAAAAAGAAAAATATCTCAAGCCAATTCTCTAAACAAAAATCTGTAATCAATCCTTCCTTATACCAGAAACAAATCAAATTCTACAACCTTAATCCCATTTTCAAAAATCATAAAACCTGTAACACATTTTTCAATCTGAAAATCAAAGCCTGCATTCATCTTTAACCTTAGATATAAATTAAAGCAGCTTATCTCTGTTTCAAAATCTGAGTCATCTTCAACAAATTTCAATAACAAGCATTTTCAACATTCAAGTTTACAAATTCAAAGAAGCATCTTATTTCAGCAATGCAAGTTTCCAGTTCAAAAGAATTTTCAAAAAGAAGCCTCCGTTCACCTTCTTTTTAAGGTGGGTAAACATTTTTTTTTAAAAACAGTTTATACCTGTAATGTTGATTAAATGTTTGTGTTGAAATTTTTGTAGAAATACGGATTGTGTATGCATATGGATGGGAATGCATGTTTGTATATATGTTTGTGAATATTTATTCTATGATGGCTCTGTTTAACAGACTTCCAAATACATATTAAAATTTATATCTACCAAACTAGTTAGTGTTAGACTAAGATCTGTAAAGGAAAAAGGATTCGAACATGATAATATGAATTTTTAAAATGGTTCCAAGATTTTTTATTTAGGAAATATTTCAAAAATAAAGCAATACAGTAATGATCAAAATACAAGATAAAAATTAATGTTCATAATTTATACTTTTGATTTTATAACCTGAATTGTATTTGTGAATGATGAATTTAGGAAAAACAATCATGATTTGTAATTTAATATTCATCGAGAAATGTCGGTTGATTTGAATTTGGATCATGGTAGACTATCGACGATTGGAAAAGCTTCGGGAGGTGGGTCTTTGCCTGGAGGAAGTTGGTGGCATGGGGGACTTAGGAAAAATAGTTCGAGATTTTTCTGGTGATCGAAGTTGCTTAGCGAAGCTAGAGTAGGGTTTTGGGAAGGGATTATGTTAAGTATAATGGCGAGGCGATCTCGTCTAAATCGAAGCATAGAGTTTGACCGCGAGTGATGGGATAGCTCCATGGGTCGTTGATGAGGCCGAAGTCAGAGGGTCGGGGATTTCGGTCGCCAGGATCGTCGTGGCGATCCGGTTTTGTCAATGTGGTATTGGGTTCTGTCATCGTTAGATATATCATTTATGTTTGGCAGACGATTGCATCGATCTGGGAGTCGTATGTGATGTCGAGGTGACCATCGACTTGGAAGCATCGTCGACATGGTGGCAGTGACGTCCAAACCATCGTGCACGTGCATGAGTGCCTTCGAGTGTAAGTTTTGATCTGTAGCTTTGGAAAGTGGGGTGACTCGGGATCATGCTCGTGAATGTTTGTGGGTGGCTCCAAGCTGAAGCGAACACGAGAGGACTCGGGGTTGCACGAGCAGGCGATCGAATTTTGCTCGGGGAGTTTCCTTTGTTTCTAGATTGAAGTGCTTTATGATCTATTGGTACAGGTTTTAAATTTAAAAGAAAAGCAGATTTCAGAATTCAAAACAAAGATAAGAACAAGTTTATGAAGCAGCCATCATGTTTTAAAATGGAAGATCAAGTTTAAAATAAAGTGAAAATATGACATAGTTTTATAAAAGCATCAGTTTCAAAGCAAACAACGGAACTTTTCTAGAATTATCGGATTTCAAAGTAAATGTTAATAAGTTTTAAAAGTTTTTATAAAACAAGGTTTGAATTTAAATGAATTTGGTTTTATAAGATAAGTTTTCTTTAACATTTGATTTAATAGGTTTTCAAATTATTTTAAATTTAATTGAAGTTAAATGTAAAATCTTTTAAATCTTAAATTTGGAATGAATTTAAAGGTAAATTTAAAAGTAAGAAGTTTCAAAGGTTTTTTATGATAATTAAGTAATTATAAAGGCTAATACTTTATCTTAAGGATTAATTAAGGCTTAATGATTTAGGATAAATTAAATTAATAAGTTGATTAATTAGGATTAATTAATTTGTAATTAATGATCATTAGTTGAGTAATTAAAGATTATTAATTAATGCTTAAAAATTAATAAATCAAGTAATTAAAAATTAATTAAGTTTCAGTTAAGCACTTAATTAATTAAGTAATTAAAGATTAATTAATTTGTGATTAATAATTAATTAATTTGTAATTAATAATGGTTAATTAAAGTATAATTTCTTAAGAAAGTAATTAAAGAATTGTTAATAGTTAATGAAGATCATTAACTAGGGATTATGAAATGATTAATTAATATAATTAATTTAAGATGATTAACTAGATCAATTAATTAAGGATAATCATTTGTGGGATTGTTTAAGTATACTTACTTAATGTAAGTAATTAAAGAGATCAATAGCTCAATGTAATTAATTAAATTAATGTGATTAGTTTAAGTTAATTAAGTAGTTTGATTAATTTAAAATAATCATTGGATGATGGGTTAAGTATAATTACTTAGTGTAATTTATAAAGTATAATTACTTAGTGAAGTAATTAATGGATAATTACATGATGTTGTTAATTGAAGAATGATAGCAGTTTTGTGTTTAATTACTTAGTGTAATTAATAAAGAAGGATAATTACTTAGTGAAAGTAATTTATGATTAATTACTTAGTGTAATTAATTTAAGAATTGATTAATAAAGTTATTTGAGGTTAATTAAGTGATGTAATTAACTAGAGATAATTAATTACTGATTGTGATTAATCAAGGTTGATTAATGAATAAAGATTAATTAAAGATTAATTATTAAATATGATTAATAATTAATTAAGAAGTAATTAAGGGATCATTAATTGATATAATTAACGATGTAATTAAGGATTGATTAATTAAAGGGTAATTAATCAATAATAAATGATTATAAAGTAATTAATTAAATATAATTAATTAAGGATTAATGTAATTAATTATAATTAATTAATTTATGAAGTAATTAAAGGTTAATTACTATAAATGGTTAAGAATAATTAATTTGTGTAATTAATTAGAGGCTACTTATTGTAATTAGAGAATGATTAATCAAGGGTGATTAACTAATATGAATACTTGGAGGATGATTAATTGATTTGTAATCAAATGATGGTAAGTAAGCAAGATTTATGTGATGAAAGTAATTAATTTAATTTATTTTAAATTAATTAGATATGAAGTAATTAATTTAATTCATTTTAAATTAATCAAAGACGGTGTGATTAATAGATCTTTGCTTATGAATGGTTGGATGATATTGATTGCGTTGTATGGTTTGATATCTCGGATATGAGATATGTGCAGATTTGTGATATGGATGATTTGGTTGAATGGTGAAGACATGATGTATCTATTTGTGATAATGTGAATTATCTATATGTGTGAATATAGATAATAAATTGAATTGTTTTAACTTTAAAACAAATTGGACCTAAAAGATGGCGTTTTGGATTTCGATGAGACCGATATCGGGTTTCTAGATTTGGATATCCGAAAACCACATCGATCCAAATTAACATTAGGTCGTGAATCTTAAGTGAAAGAGGAAGATTCAGAGTGCAAGGGTTATTGTCATTAACTCTGAGGGTGATTTCAAAATGAGTGTAACGAGATAATGCCTTCGGTTTCGTTCGAACCCGGAACGAACTTGCATGGATTGAATGCTTTCAGAACATCATCAGGTGGACGATGAGCATTCTAAGATAGATGTATTCTATAAAGGTAATTGTAGCCTCAAGCCTTATCAACCGGGAATGGCTAAAACAAGGGAGGTGCAACAAGTCTAAGTGGGTAGCACCCAAGTAGGACGAGATTTTCCCCTATCTAGAAGTCCCTTTTTATTCGGCTGTGTGGGGCAGTTGATTCGCGGCAACTTCCGGAGTTTTCTTGTTCAGGATTATCCAGTTAGTGATGGTTCCGGCCTTGCGTTGCATGGGATTTAGGGTGGATCCTCTTTACGGTGATCTAGGCCCCGTACTGTGATGGGCGGTACCTTGTAGCCCTGCCATTGTATGGAATCCAATCTCCAATAAGTGTTGTACGTTTTAGTTATGCCCAACTATGCTGGAACATGAGAGGTAAGCATTCCAGCTATTTCTGTATTTTACTTGAAAACCCTAGACCCTATTATAATATCACTGGATTTCCTATCAAATGTTTTGGTTATCGTAAGGTAAAAACTTTTTCTTGTTTATGTGCGTGCAATCATACGAGATACCTTTTGTTTTCAAAGGTTTTCAAAGTTAAGAAAATTTAACCCGTTTACTCACACCAGACCCATGTCTGACCCAAGTGTTTATTTTCTGTTTTATTAAACTCTTGGGTACTCAAATTTTTTACGAGTAGCCAAGGGATTCAGGTTAGCTTTGACGAACTCTGAAGGAGGTCTGGAGTAGGAGGCTTCAGCGTTTGTATATATAAAGTGTTCCGCTATGTGAATCTCTGAGTTGTTTGTTTGAGTTGCAATAACTAGACAGGTGTTTATAACTGTCTAGTATGTGTTGTATAAGATGTGTAACTCTGATAGATGTTGTATATTATGTAATACTTATGTGGTTAATATAGTTTATTTGTTCCGTTGTTGAGATTCTGATGTTGTTTCTTTCTTTCTTTTCTATCTTTTCTCTTCTCTATCCCTTTCTTTCTTAATCATGTTGCGTCTTTCTGGGGAGTGAAAGACGGGCCGTGACATGTAAAACCCATCTTTCACTACCCATAAAGATGCATCATGAGTAAGAAAGAAAGGGATAGAAAAGAGAAAAGATAGAGAAGAAGAAAGAAACAACATCAGAATCTCAACAGCGGAACGAATAAATTATATTAATCACATAAATATTACATAGTATACAACATCTATCAAAGTTACACAGCTTATACAACACGTACTAGACAGTTATAAACACATATATAGTTATTACATCCCAATATACAACTCAAACAAACGACTTATAGATCAACACAGCAGAACCACTTATGTATCTACAAATGTTGAAGCCTCCTGCTCCATTGCTCCTCCAGAATTCGTCAAAGCTAACCTGAATCCCTTGGCTACTCGTAAAAATTTGAGTACCCAAGATTTAATAAAATAGAAAATAAACACTTGGGTCAGACATGGGTCTGGTGTGAGTAAATGGTTTAAAGTTGCTTAATTTTGAAAAACCTTCGAAAACAAAAGGTACCACGTAAGACTCCCCACATATAAACATGGGTAAGTTTTTACCTTACGCTAACCAAATCATTTGATATGAAATCTAGTGATATTATAATAGGGTTTTCAAATAAATAAGAAATAGTTGAAATTGTTACATGATTAAATTCCAGCATACTAGCCACAAAGTGGGTAATACAATTAAAACCGTAAGGGCACGTAGGAAGAATGAGTTTCCATAAATGACAGGGCTATTGGGGTACCGTTCGTCATAGTATGTGGCCTAGATCACCGTACCGAGGATCCACCCTAAATCCCCTGCAACACAAGGCCGGAACCATCCCTTACTGGATAGTCCCGAACAAGACAATCCCGGTAGTTGTCGCGAATCAACTGCCCTACACAGCCGAATAAAAGGGACTTCTAGACAGGGGAAAATCTTGTCCCACTTGAGCACGAGTCACTTAGCCTTGCTGCATCTCCCCTGTTTTAGCCATTCCCGGTTGATGAGGCATGAGGCTATGATTGCCTTTATAGAATACATCTATCTTAGAATGCTCATCGTCCAACTGACGACGTTCTGAAAGCATTCAATCCATACAAGTTCGTTCCAGGTTCGAACGAAACCGAAGGCATTATCTCGTTATGCTCATTTTTGAATCACCATCAGAGTTAACGACAATAACCCTTGCACTTTGAATCTTCATCTTCACTTGAGATTCACGACCTATCGTTTAATTTGGATCAATATGGTTTTCGGATATCCAATTCTGGAAACCCGATCCCGGTCTCATCGAAATTCAAAATGCCATCTTTTAAGTCCAAGTTGTTTTAAAGTTAAAACAATTCAATTTTATTATCTATATTCACACAGATAGATAATTCATAATCTCATAGATAGACACATCATATCATCACCATTCAACCAAAGCATCCATATTACAGATAAACATATATCACATATCAGAGATATCAAACCATTCAAGGCAATCAATATCATCCAACCATCCATAAGCAAAGATCTATTAATCACACCATCTATAATTAATTTAAAATAAATTAAATTAATTACTTCATCTCAAATTAATTTAAAATAAATTAAATTAACTACTTTTATCACTATAAATCTTGCTTACTTAACCATTAATTGATTACAAATCAATTAATTAATCATCCTCTAAGTATTCATCTTAATTAATCAACCTTGATTAATCATTCTCTAATTACAATAAGTAATCAGCCTTTAATCAATTACACAAATTAATTATCCTTAACCATTTACAGTAATTAACCTTTAATTACTTCATTAATTAATTAACTATAATTAATTAC
Source organism: Allium cepa (assembly GCA_030765085.1). Taxonomy (NCBI): domain Eukaryota; kingdom Viridiplantae; phylum Streptophyta; class Magnoliopsida; order Asparagales; family Amaryllidaceae; genus Allium; species Allium cepa. The sequence goes on from CM060943.1 coordinate 88,567,308, forward strand.
ATTAATCCTTAATTAATTATATTAATTAATTACTCTATAATTATTTATTATTGATTAATTAATCTTAATTAATTAACCTTAAATACATCATTAATTACATTAATTAATGATCCCTTAATTACTTCTTAATTAACTATTAATCATATTTAATAATTAATTTTTAATCAATCTTTAATTCATTAGTCAACCTTGATTTAATGACAATCAGGAATTAATTATTCTTAATTAATTACATTATTTAATTAACTTCAAATAACTTTATTAATCAATTCTTAAATTAATTGCACTAAGTAATTAATTATTAATTACTTTCACTAAGTAATTACCCTTCTTAATAATTACACTAAGTAATTAAACCCAAAACATCTTCCATTCTTCAATTAATTACATTCAGTAATTACCCATTAATTATTTCACTAAGTAATTATACTTTATAAATTACATTAAGTAATTATACTTAACCCATTATCCAATGATTATTTTAAATTAATTAAACTAATTAAATAACTTAAACTAATCGCATTAATTTAATTAATTACATTAAGTAATTAATCACTTTAATTACTTATATTAAGTAATTATACTTAAACAATCCCACTAATGATTATCCTTAATTAATTAATCTAATTAATTAATCACATTGATTAATTATTTAATAATCCCTAGTTAATGATCTTCATTAACTATTAAAAATTCTTTAATTACATCCTTAAGTAATTATCCTTTAATTAATCATTATTAATTATAAATTAATTAATTTTTAATATCCAATTAATTCATATTTTATTACTTAATTAATTAAGTACATAACTGTAACTTAATTAATCCTTAATTACTTGATTAATTAATTTTTAATCATTAATTAATAATCTTTAATTATTCAATTAATAATCTTTAATTACAAATTAATTAACCCTAATTAATTAACTTATTAATTTAATTTATCCTAAATCATTAAACCTTAATTAATCCTTAAGATAAAGTATTAGCCTTTATAATTACTTAATTATCATTACAAAAGCCTTTGAAACTTCTTACTTTTAAATTTACCTTTAAATTCATTTCAAATTAAAGATTTAAAATAATTACAAATTTAACTTCAGTGAAATTTAAAAAAAATTGACAACCTTTTAAAAAAATGTTAAAGAAAACTTATCTTATAAAACCAAATTCATTTAAATTCATACCTTGTTTTTTTAGAAAAAACTTTTAAAACTTATTAATATTTACTTTGAAATCTGATAATACTTGAAAACTTCCTTTGTTTGTTTTGAAAGTTGTATTACTTATGATTTTATAAAAATATGTCATATTTTACTTTATTTTAAACTCGATCTTCCATTTTAAAACATGATTGTTGCTTCATAAACTTGTTCTTATCTTTGTTTTGAAATCTGAAATCTGCTTTTCATTTAAATTTAAAACCTATACCAATAGATCAAAAAAAAACACTTCAATGTGGAAACGAAGGAAACTCCCTCAGCAAACTTCGATCACCTACCTGTGCAACCTCGACTCCTCTCGTGTTCGCTTCAACTTCAAGCCACCCACAAACATTCACGAGCATGATCTCGAGTCACCCCACTTTCCAAAGCTACAGGTCAAAACTGACACTCGAAGGCACTCGTGCTACCAAATGTAACGACCCAGAAAATCTCGATCCTAAAATTTCCAGATAGTTAGGAAAAGAAGAAAGAGATAGAAGAAGAAACAGAAACAAGACACAAAATCTCACACTCGCAGCGGATAAAATATAGTATCAAATAATATTCGTTACACAAAGAAAGCTGTATCAATCAATTACATTTTAATACATCAGAGTTTCAACATATACGCAAGCACTGGACAGATACAATCAACATGTCCCAGGTAAACTATAATATCTCACAGTGGAAATACACTCCATACGTTCCTGCCATCCAGCTCGCCACTTGAACTCCAGAATGTCCTTACCTGAAAATTTGTATTACTCGGTCTGACCCGAGCATTACATCAAAGTAACACCCGGGTCAGGCTGGAAACCGGCGTGAGTAAACCCGTATAATTTGAAATACTAAGTTCAAACCATAAAAGAAAAACCTGGGATAACTCGCACTTCATTACGAGTTCATTACTTGTTATGCTCAACATTTATTTCATAAATCGATCCCTAAGTACCCATACTTAGTTTCAAAGGTCCATATTATTCCATTCCAACCCATTGATTTCACAAATCAAATCTATATAGAATTATTGTAGATTACAAATCGAAGTGGGTTCGGGTATTTACTGATACCCGACCCCGGTCTCTTCGAATTTCAATACCATCTTAACCCAAGTTATTCAAGTGAAATACAATTCAACTTTATATACAGGATGCCACTTTTACACAGCAATTCATCATCGATGGATAATCACATTATCATCATCCACTCGAACATATCATATCATAAAACATTTCATATCAGATATATCAACCAATTCAAGGGATTTAACATCATTCAATCATTCCTAAGCAAGATTGATCACTTCCAAAATTAATTTAATTTATCTCTATCTAAATTAATTACTAACTTTAATCACTAAAATTACCCTTACTTAACATTAATTAATTACAAACTAATTAATTAATCATCCTTTAATAATCCGTCTTAATTAATCACCCTTGGCTAATTATCCTTTAATTACGATAAGTAATTAACTTTAATTACTTACAAAAATTAATTAACCTTCACCCATTCACATAATACTTAATTAATTACTCAAATTTAATTATCCTTTAATCTCTTACATTGATTAATTATCCTTTAAATAATCACACTTATTAATTTACTAACCCTTAATAAATTTTCTTATTTAATCCATACTTTAATTAATTACACAAAGTAATTAATTCTCAACTACTTCCATTAAGTAATTTATCATTTAAGTAATTGAATAATCTCTAATTACCAAGTAATTAACCTTTAATTAATTTATTTATATTCCTTTAATTAATTAATTCTCAATCATTAACTAATTAATTCCTCTTTAATAACTTATTAATTTTATCCTTAATTAATTTGGTTAATTAACTTTAATTACTCAAGATCTTAAGTTTAATTAATGATAAAACATTTTATTTCCTTAATTACTTCTTAATTACATTATTAATTAAATTTTGAAACAACTTAAGATTAAAGTTAAAATAAATTACCCAATTTTAAACAATTACTATTTAGAATAATAGTTAAGGAAATTTAAACTTGATTTTGGTTAACCATTAAACTTGAAAATCTCTTATCATTTAACTTGAGTACAACCCGAGAAATCGCACACTCAAACCCGAGTCTTTTCTCTTTTCTTTTTTTAATTTTGTTTAAGTTTAAAACAGACATAACACACGAACCCACCCTGAGTTCTTACACGAGCCAACGACCCAAATCTCCCGTGTTTGACTTCGAGCCACAACAATCTCCTCATCACATAAACAACCTGACACCAAAGATACCCATGCACCGTGCACACCAACCCATTTGCTACCGATCATCATTCGGACCATCAACTGTCAGCTACGACCCTCTCTAACCTATCAACCACCTAGAAATACATGCCTCCTCGAAAATCAAAATCGAACCATCGAACCAAACCTAAAACAAAATCAGTCAACAGAAATCCTCACCGTACCTTCAGCTCTGACCATCGGAGAACCCTCAACTCCATCCAGACCTTCCCCTCACTCATCTCTTACTTTTCCCCAACCTCCGATAGTCCCTAGATCATCTACGACATCGCGAATTGCCCGACCTTGACATCAACCACGTGAGCACCTAAAACCTTACTATCACTTCGTTCCGACTCCATGCTTGATAATAAATTTTCTGACAAATTTTCCTGTGACCCCCGATCCCCAAACCATCTTCAGTTAGGGCCTCGATGATCATTACTCTTCCGATCGACGAGAATTGACAACTTTCCTATTACCGTTCAACCCAAAACTTCCCCTAAATCACCAACTTAAAAATAAAAATATAACCATTAAAAATCATGGCTTTTAAAGGCAAATAAGTTTATATATGAAGATCTCAGAATTATGGAAGTTGAATTTTTGGTAGGTTTGAGTTTTTCTCTTTTTTTCTATAATTCTTCTTCCAGTAAAAAAAATCTTCCTTCATCAAAAAACTGTTAACACTTAGATCCTGAAGATTCAAACATGTTTCATTTAAACATCACGGTCTATAGGAGAATGTATGATGAGATTTTGATTTTTGAAATCTTGTTTTTAGTTTGTAAAACCAACAAAGACCCCTGTATATGAATATATAGACATGCAAACTTAATCCAATCATATTCATATGCATGCAAGAGTCATACACATACATGTAACATCTATCACAACATTATTACAAATACTATTCACAAGCATCAAGATTTTAAACTGATTTAAATTTTGAAAAGAGGGTGTTTACTCACCTTAAATGTTGGAAACAGAGAAGGTATAACTAAGATGCTTAAAAATGCTATGACAATCTCTTCGAAAACTGAAGCTTTAATCCTTGCTTAATAATTAATTTTTAATTAATTATACTTTAAACAATTCCACAAATGATTGTCCTTAATTAATTAATCTAATTAATTATTTAAAAATCAATCACATTAATTAATTATTTAATAATCCCTAGTTAATGATCTTCATTAACTATACAATTCTTTAATTACTTTCCGTATTATACTTAAATTAACCATTATTAATTACAAATTAAATTAATTTTTAATTATCAATTAATTAATCTCTAATTACTTAATTAATTAAGTGCTTAACTATAACTTAATTAATCTTTAATTACTTGATTAATCAATTTCTAATCATTAATTAATAATCTATAGTCATCTAATTAATGATCCTTAATTTTCCCTTAAATAATTAATTTAAACCTTTAATTACTTAATTAATTAATCCTCAATTATTAATTAATTAAATTAATTAATTACCTTTATATTTCACTATTAATTTAATGAACCACCAATTATTAAAACTTAACTAACTTTAAAAAACATTATTCTTATAAATGGCTTAATTACAGGATGTAATTAATTGAAGAATGATAGTAGTTTTGGGATTAATTACCTAGTGTAATTAATAAAGAAGGATAATTACTTAGTGAAAGTAATTTATAATTAATTACTTAGTGTAATTAATTTAAGAATTGATTAATAAAGTTATTTGAAGTTAATTAAGTGATGTAATTAATTAAGGATAATTAATTACTGATTGTGATTAATCAAGGTTGATTAATGAATAAAAATTAATTAAAGATTAATTATTAAATACGATTAATAATTAATCAAGAAGTAATTAAGGGATCATTAGTTAATGTAATTAATGATGTAATTAAGGATTGATTAATTAAAGGGTAATTAATCAATAATAAGTGATTATAAAGTAATTAATTAAATGTAATCAATTAAGGATAAATGTAATTAATTGTGATTAATTAATTAATGAAGTAATTAAAATTTAATTACTGTAAATGTTTAAGGATAATTAATTTGTGTAATTAATTAAAGGCTAACTACTTATTGCAATTAGAGAATGATTAATCAAGGCTGATTAATTTTTTGTTTTGGGAAGGCCAGCGGGGTTAAAATGGACCCCTACCATTTATTGATATACCGAGAACGAAATACATAGAAAGAAGAAACATGCCACCTAACAATTAGGCAAGCAGAAACCTAGAAACAAGAAAGAGGGAAAACAGGCAAACAAGAAGAAAATAAAAAGGAAAAAAACACAAGAATACAAGGCAAGTAAACCCACAAATCAGGACAGAGCAGAAAGTAATCCAGGGTCGAATACATGCCCTGAGGCAAAAATTCCAAACTTCAATCCCTCAACAATGGTTTGCTTCATTTGCATAGCAGATTTCCTTTCTGAAGTAAAGATAATAGCATTCCTTTCCTCCTATATTATCATGGTAAAAACTTTTAGGGTGAATAGAAGTATATATGTCTCCTCACTTTTCCATCTCGTTGCCTTGTGAATTAAGTCCCATTCAACTCTCCTGCCAGTGATCAGGTTATTATTAAAGCACCATAACATGAAGACAAATGGACAGTTAAAGAATAAGTGAAGAGTATTCTCCTCTGCAGATTGGCAAAAACTGCAAAAAGTATCAATACTAACTCCTCTCTAACTTAACAAAGTTTTGGTTTTCAATGCGTTACTGAAAATTTTCCAAAGGAAAAGATTCCGTCTCTTCGAGTTATGCTTAAGCCATATTCGCTTGCACCAGCTGAACGTCACTCTATTCCTCCATTTAGCAAGATGGCTGTACATGCCACAGATCTCGTACCTATCCTGACAGAAGGACCAAGAAATACCATCATACTGAGAAAGGTAAGTATTAACACTGCTCAACTGAATCCACAGTTGTCTGACATGTTGATTACTGGAGTAAGGTAGAGTAACACGACCATGTTGAATAAAGTTTTTCGCCAAAACATTCCTACCAATACCTGTTTGCACTTGCTGGTTGTAAGAAAGAAAGTTATTGAGGATAATTCCTTCATTCACCCATGGATCATTCCAGAAAGAGATACTACCATTATAACCAATCTTACTCTTAGCACAAGGAAGAATATCAGGCCTAAGATTTAGCATACATCTCCATGTCCAACTGCAGGAATGAGGAATACTCATCGTCCAGAAATTTTTGTTGCCAATAATATACTTGTAAGACCACTTCACCCATATATTGTCTTTATAATTCAAAAGATTGTCAATATGTTGAACTATGGCAGCACGATTCCAAATTTGTATATTTTTAATTCCTAGGCCTCCTCTATATTTAGGCAATTCAAGTTTGGAGAAGGCACAAGGAGATATCTCATTTGAGATGACAGATCCATGCCAGAAAATATTAGACATGGCACTTCTTATCATTTTTATCAGCTTGGAAGGAACGATAAAGGATCTTGACCAATACACAGTCATGGAGAAGATAGTAGAATTAATGAGGGTAAGCCTACCTGCCTGACTTAGCATTCTATTAGACCACACAACAAGCCTAATAGTGATTCTCTCATACAAAGGAATGCATTGGGAATAAGTAATTCTAGAAGTAGCTAGAGGGATTCCTAAGTACATGGAAGTGTCCGATCCTTGCGAGATGGAGGAAAGGGCAGTAATTTGATTGATCAAGTCATTGTCCACACCGGCTATCATCAAGTCAGATTTAGCCAAATTAATGGATAGGCCAGTAGTTTTGTAGAATAAATCAAGGCCATCAATAATAGATATAATAGTGTACAAAGAGGGCTTGAAAAAAATAACTAAATCATCAGCAAACATTAATGATGCAATGAGGGGATTTTTGCATTTAGGATGGACAGAGAAACTACCATTGCTAACTTGCTAGATAAGAATTTGAGTTAAAACTTCCATCACAATAATGAAAAGGTAAGCAGACATAGGGTCACCCTGCCTTATCCCTTGCTTACTCTGAAAATACACCACATTACAATTATTCACCATTATGGTAAACCTAGCAGTAGAAATGCAAGCTACAATCCATGCCACAAAATGTTTGGGAAAATTCATCAGGCCCATGATACGAACAACAGAGTTCCATTGTAAAGAGTAAAAAGCTTTAGATATGTCAAGCTTGAACATGGCTCTGGGTGAAACTCAAGAGGAGTTGTACCCCTTCAATAATTCATGAGTCATCAGAACATTATCATCAAGAATACTTCTTCCGCTAAGAAAGGCTGCTTGATTGGTAGAAATAATGTCAGGCAGAACCATCTTGATTCTATTCGCAATGGCTTTAGAAATGCACTTATATATGGTGTTACAGCAAGAAATTGGCCTTAAATCAGAGACAAGACAGGCATTCTTCACTTTTGGAATAAGGGCAATGTTAGTAGCATTAAGAGATCCAATCATTCCGCATTTGTTAAAGAAATTATGGATAGCCTTCAAGAAATTAGGCCCAACAATACCCCAACAAGTCTTAAAAAAACAGGCATTAAAGCCATCACGTCCTCTTGAAGAATTAGTATTGAGAGAGAAGAGGGCTGTTTTAATCTCAGCATCAGAAATTGCAGTAGAGAGGAAGGCATTATCTTCAAGAGAAATTCTAGGGATGTTGATTGAGTCAAGAAGCTCAAGAGATGGAGAGAAGTCATTACTGTTACCAAGTAAGTTGCTAAAGTAATCAAGGAACATATTATTAATAAGGGGAGGGTCAGAAACAAACTCACCATTATCATCTATAAGAACACTAATAAACTCCCTAGATTGTTTTACCTTAAGAGAGGAATGGTAGAACGTCGAGTTTCTGTCACCATCCTTGAACCACTCCATTCTAGATTTTTGTTTGACCATCATGCTCTCATGCTGAAGAGCCACAAAAAGTTGCGATGACAAGGAAGCTTCAAGGGCAGCCCACTCTCTGTTAGTAGGATCAGAGAGCATGTTCTCTTTTGTTTGATGAAGTTTGAGGGAGAGACATGAAGAAGCCAAGTTGCCTTTGCTAAATTTACTCAAAGACCACACCTTTAATTGAGTTTTGACAGCCCTAAGTTTACACTGCAAAAAAAATGTTGGATTACCAAAATAGTGAGTGGTCCAAGCTTTGTTTACAATTGGGAAAAAATATGGTGAAGAACCCAAGCACTAAAAAATTTGAAAGAGGGTTTTCTAATCCTCATAGCAGCACCGAAGGATAAAATTTGAGGAGAGTGATCAGACAGGCCAGGCATAGGAAGAAGATTAAACATGTTCGGCCATTTATTTAGAGCATTAAGATTAGAGAGGGAGAAATCAATTTTGGTGAAAGTTCGAGGAGTGGTCCTTCTAGAGTTGTTCCAAGAGTAGGGCGCACCCACAGTGGGAATTTCAATGAGGTTAGATAAAGAGATGGAAGTGTTAAGGGGTCTTATTTCTCTTAAAGACATGGGATTACCACCAAGCCTGTGAGATAAAAGATAGGAGCAATTGAAGTCACCCAAAACAATCCAGGGATGTGTTTATTGTCTAAACGATGGGAGGAGATCAAGATACGATTGTCTGGCATTCACAGAGTTATGACCATAAATAATAGTTAAGTAAAAAGAAGTGGAAGTAGAGACATAGATACAGTGTAAATGGATGAGCTGAGAAGTTGAAATAATAGTAGATAGTGAAAAGATAGAGGGGTTGTATAAACCAAGAATTCTACCGTAGGGAGCTTCAGAAAGATTATTAAGCATCAACCAAGATGGGTTAATGTAATTAGCAGCTCTAGAGGAAAGAGATGCATTTAACTTAGTTTCTAATATTGCAAGAAGACTGAGAGAGTGTGTGTCAATAATGCTCCTGCATTGGTTTAATTTAATGTCTGAATGGGCACCTCTAATGTTCCACGCTCCTATATTGTTCAGCATTGATCAACAAATTGATTAATAAGGAGTTTCTTTTTGTTACCCCTTGTTAGAGGAGTGTTTTGGTTTATTCCTGGACACGTAGACGTGGAAGCATTACCATCACTTGGGTTGAGATCTAGATCGTCTAGTAGTTTGGATTTTTTGGATGTCTTAAAGTTAAGAGCTGGAGATTGTCCAGATGTTTTTTGCATCACAAACTGACTAGCAGTATCAGAGGGGGAATAAACATTAGGGGGAGTTAGAGATAGGGGAGGGGCTTTCCATGCACTAGGAGCTTGAATATGATCATAAGGTTGTTCAGATTAATGAGAGTTTGCAGAAAGATTAGATTGAGTTGTTACGAGAGTTTCAGAGGAGGAAATACTAATGTTTTGGTTATGTTGAGAATTCAAGTTTGAATTACTATTATCGAGGTTGTTCACGTGCACAGGGGATACATGCACAGGTTTTGCTTGATTAAATGATGGTTTTGCAACAAAGGATGTTTGGTCATTGATGTTTGGTGGAGACGAAGTTAATGTGCAAGGCCGTTCAAGAGTAGCAGGAAGATAGTGAGAATTGGAGGTTGAAGGGATATTGGAAGTAGAAGCAGAAGGAAGATTGCCAGTGCAAGGCTGGATTGGAGTGTTATTATTTACTCTGATGATGGAATCATCAGAGAGAATATCAGAAATAACGTTATTTTTCAGAATTTGATTATCAGAGGCAAATTTTTTTTGACAGTATAAAGTGCATGGTTAGCACTACTAATAACCACTTCATTCCCCACATCAAAAGGAAAGTTATCGTACTCTTCAGAGACCATCTCACTAACATCAGCAAGAACGTGAAAAACATTTTCTTTCATTATGACTGAATTTTCAAAAGCACTATTCCTTTCTTCTGCATGTACTGACTTATCAGGTACAATAGTACATATTTCTCCTTCCTCAAAATCCTCTCCTCCCTTCTCCTTTACTTTATCAGAAATGATAACGTCATGTTTATCCACAGAATTGTTCTTCTTAAGAGTAGATCTTAATCTATGTCTTCTTACTTTATTCACTACATTCCATTTTTTATTTCTCTTACTCAGTAGTCTTCCTTCAATTTTCGAGTTAACATTCGTATTCTTAACTTTGGCTTCAGTAGATGCTATTTCCTTTACATTCATATTAATTACCAAACTAGATTTTACTTCCAACTTTTCACAGTTCGAATCAGTATGCCTAAATACTCCACAATGTGAGCAAATGTCAGGCTTCCACAAATATTCAATATGAATAATTTGCATTCCCCCATCAAGAAGCTGAACCGGAAAGGATTCAACAAGTTCACGATCAGGTTTGATTTCCACCAAACATTTAGCAAAAGCTAGCCTTTCCAACCTCTCCGTAGATTCATCTAAACAAACTAGTTTACCAAGCCTACTTGCCAACCAGTTAATTCCAGTGTGTGACCACGAAAACATAGGGATGTTAGAGAATTTCACCCATACAGGGACTGAAGTAATACACCCACATGCATTACCCACGTAAGGATCCCATTGTTTAACAATGAAAAGTTTGTTGCGCATTACAGTGGGATCACCTTGTAGAATTTTATTTCAATCTGCATCACAGGAAAAGAGGAATAAAAAAAGGAACCCATTAGATTTGACTTTGATCGATCCCTTAAGTTTCCAGTATTTCTTCAGGAAGTTAATGACAGTCATGTAGAACAACGGCTTATCAAGGAAGAATCTAACCAGGTAATTACTCCATTCAAGAGCGCCAGCCTCAATAACAGAGGATGGGGGAATCATAATCTCATCCTCAAAAGCTGGGACATCTCAACTGGGATGTACTTCCTTGCATTACTCGGTTTGCGCTTGAAATGGGAAGTCCATGTCAGTTGAGAAGGCAGGGGAAGAAGAGGGGGAAGAGCATCAGAAAAAAGTCGAAGGAAGGGACGAAGAGGAAGGGTTGCAGAGAGAAGGCACCGATGGAAGAGTAGGAGGAGGGGGGTCAGGAGAAGGACAATGAAAAGAAGGAGGAGAAGACGTGAGGGGAGTGGGGGTAGCAGCATGAATAACGGAAGAGGACGTAGGTGGTACGGGAAGGATGGGAGATGCTGCCATGAAAAAAAGAAATTAAAACTATTGAAGATTAAAAAAGGAATTGATTTGGATGATACCCATAAATTTTTATGAATTAAGATGAATACTTAGAGGATGATTAATTGATTTGTAATTAATTAATGGATAAGCAAGCAAGATTTATAGTGATAAAAGTAATTAATTTAATTTATTTTAATTTAGTTAGAGATGAAGTAATTAATTCAATTCATTTTAAATTAATTATAGATGGTGCGATTAATTGATCTTTGCTTATGGATGGTTGAATGTTATTAAATGCCTTAATGTTTTGATATCTCCGAATATGAGATATATGCTTATCTGTGGTATGGATGTTTTGGTTGAATTGCAATGATAATATGGATTATCGATTTGGGATGATGTGAATTATCTATTTGTGATAATTTGAATTATCTATCTGTGTGAATATAGATAATAGAATTGAATTGTTTAAACTTTAAAACAACTTAGATTTAAAAGATGGCGTTTTGGATTTCGATGAGACCGGGATCGGGTTTCCAGATTTAGATATCCGAAAACAACATCGATCCAAATTAACGATAGGTCGTGAATCTCAAGTGAAGATGAAGATTCAGAGTGCAAGGGTTATCGTCGTTAACTCTAATTGTGATTCTAAAATGAGTGTAACGAGATAGTGCATTGGTTTCGTTCGAACCCGAACGAACTTGTATGGATTGAATGCTTTCAGAACATCATCAGGTGGAAGGTGAGCATTCTAAGATAGATGTGTTCTATAAAGGTGATCGTAGCCTCAAGCCTCATCAACCGGGAATGGCTAAAACATGGGAGGTGCAGCAAGACTAAGTGTTACACCCAAGTATGACGAGATTTTCACCTATCTAGAAATCCCTTTTTATTCGGCTGTGTGGAGCAGTTGATTCGCGACAACTACTGGGGCTGTCTTGTTCCGGACTATCCAGTAAGGGATGGTTCCGGCCTTGTGTTACAGGGGATTATGGGTGGATCCTTGATACGGTGATCTAGGCCACGTAATGTGATGGGCGGTACCCTAGTAGCCCTGTGTGACGACCGCCCATGGCTCCTGCCCTAAATAAGGAAATAGTGCGCTGAAAGGTGTGCCAGACAGCCATGGACGATCATCAGGGTAAGGTAAAACAATAAACTCTATCGGATAACTCACAGCGCATGGATAAAATACAATAGACAAATATATACAGTGAAGCTCCACAAATCAGAATTTCATCAAATAAGCTTCATAGTAGTTTGATACAAAATCTAAATAGTCAGTACATCAAGCCTCACTACATATCACTCGGAGAATATACAAGAAACGTAACATCTAGTACATATATTAAGAAAATAATACGCAAGCCTCCAGCTCGTCTTCGTCATCGGCATCGTTGGTCACTAAGAACAGCACCTGTCACCTGCTACCTAGTCTGCCCATCCCAAATTGGATGAACAACCCAAGGTAGTAAGAGTTGAACATAAAGCCTTGAGTCAGACAACAGTCTTAGTGAGCAGTAAATTAACAACATACCAAAAGAGCATAAAGGTAAAAGGAATAGGAACCCAACCCTCCCACTCCACCTCTTTCTACAGTGATAGCCCCCAGACACACTAAGCAGAAGTAAACATAGCAAAGCAGTCATTTAAAGTAAAGCAATTATCACTCGGGTCAAGGTCGATGTTTTCCAAGTACAAACCCCCAAGGCCTAAACCAAGATCAGATAAGCATCCAGAAAACATCGCTCTTGAGACCAAATGACGATATAACCAAAACATCCAAACATCCATGACTCTGGCTATCACTGTTATCATTGCTTCGATACCACCGTTAATTAAATGACAAGCACATTCTTTCAGCCGTCCGTCAAGGGCTAATGGTAACCCCGGTTCTAGACAGAACTCCGCACGTCGTCGCAGCCCGTGCCTAGGACTATCGAATCAGCCCAGAGTACTCGACCACCAAATGTAGTCTTTTGGGACTATCGAATCTGCCCAGCGTACTCTTGCTTTGAGTCTGCTAGAACCTTTAATAACGATGAAACCTCAGCCTTCTAGTCATCCTCTTCGACGACTATTCTCATACAAGCTCAAGCGCCTCTCGAGCCAACCATTATCCACAAACTCGAACCATCCCTCGAGTTATCAACGTGCTTGGAATGACCCCGTCTGGATTATACCAAGACTACCTCATATCATGCCTTGCCTCATCTCAATCATAGCAAAGTCCATCTCAACATCATCATCAAATCTGTCCATATGGGCTTCATCATCCACCACATATGTCACGAGCAGCTTTTCCTATTCAAGAGCCTTTTCCCTTAGCTTTGAATCATCTTCGACCGAACTTGTCCAAATTCAACCATAAATCAACTAATTCATGAAAATCAATCAAGAAAATCATTAATCCAAGTTATTAAGCATTCAAACATGATCTAAAAGAAATTATAACTAAAATGGCAATCTTGTAAATAAAGAGTCCAAATCCAACAAGCATGAATCATAAGTATTATCTCTACAACTTAATGGATGAACTTGCACAGGTTAACATGTACAAAAATGGATGTCAAATCTTCATAAATAATGGATCCATACTTAGGTTTAAGAAAAATACATGAAATCACTATCTTTAACACAAAATCAAGCCACCAATCCAATATACTCCTTTGGATCCGAGTGAGAGATAATCACCACTCACCGAATCACCTAAAAACCTCAAAAATAGGACACTACAGATCTGGACAGTGAAGGATCTAGCTTGATCTGCCAAAATTCTGCTTCAAACGATGAAATTCTCCTACAATGGATGTTGATCTTCAATCTTGGATGGAAGGAAGCACTTGATTAATGAAGAGATAAGAAGTGAAGAAGTGTAGCACTCGAGCTCTCAAAATGGCAGGACTTCGTCGCTTCAAAAATCCGGATCCTAAAAAGTCTAGAAGAACCGTGTATTTATAGGCAGAACCATAAGTCGTTCGCGACTTAACAAAATCTAACGACCTAAAACTCCCCACGACCTACGACCTAACCATGAAGCCGACCCAACGACTTAACAGCATGCGCGACCTAAAACACGCACGACCTAACTCCTTAGGCCTTCACGCGACTTACAACATAGGCGACCTAACACTTAATCCTAACTGGGACACGACCTAGCGACTTAACAACTCAACGACTTAGCGACTTAACTAAACACAGGGTCTCAACGACCTAACTATAACGCAAGTGCGCGACTCAACGACCCAGCGAACTAAGCCTTAACACTAATGCGCGACTTACGACCTAAACCGTTACACGACCTAACATAAGTCACTTACGACCTAACTATACACAGAACCAGTCCTTAACTCGTTCAACCATCCTATCTCCTTAAGTCGCTAACTACTAAGTCGCTAACTCCTTAAGCCGCTCATCTACCTTAAGCCGTTAACTCCTTAAGTCGCTTCACTTCAGTTAGTCGCTCAACCGACCCAGACAACTTAAGCTACTACACGACTTAAGCCCCAACATGTCCAACTTCCTTAAGTCGCCACTCTCTTAAGTCGCTCACATCTGCCACCAACCTCCTTAGGTCGTTCACTTCCCTTAGGTTGCTCCAATCCCCTATGTCGCTTAACCGACCTAAGCTATCACGACCTAATCTTGGACGACTTAACTCTGGACGGCTTAACAACACAACAATCTAATGACAATAGTTCTACGATCCTTTGATAAATAGAAATATTGGTCGTTACATTCTCTCCCCCTTAGGAATTTCGCCCCCGAAATTCCAAACAATCAAGAGCAATCAAAGGCTATTCTGCATGCCTACCATCCATAGCAATCAACAAACCATGCATCCAATTCCTAGCCTACCATGCAGAATTCTAAGACTAGAACAAGTTACAATGTCATGAGATGTCACGACACCTCAAGGTCATACCTCGAAGAGTTCAAGATGAGCTGCCTTCATCCTCTCTTCCTTCTCCCATGTATAGTCGTTAACATCATCACTCCATTGTACCTTGAGCAATTTGACTACCTTCCTCCTAAGCTGTCTCGTGTTAGTTTCCACAACACGAAGCGGCTTACGAGGTCTCTTATCAACTGAATCAACCTCAAAATCTTTATAGCTATCAGCAGAAACCACTATATTCGAGTCGTGCACATACTTCTGTAGATACGATACATGAAAAACATTGTGCACACCCGACATCTTTTCTGGTAACTCCAATTTATAGGCGAGCTTTCCAATTCGCTCGATGATCGGGAATGGTCCAACAAATCTCGGAGTCAATTTCCCTTTCTTCCCGAATCGAATAACTTTCTTCAGTGGAGAAATCTTCACAAAAACCATATCACCTACGTCGAACTCCAAATCCTTACGACGCTTATCGGCATAACTTTTCTGACGGTCTTGGGCCGCCTTCATTCGTTTTCGAATGATCTCTATGCAATCCGAAGTCTGTTGAATCATTTCTGGCCCAAGTATCAACTTTTCTCCCATTTCCAACCAACATGTCGGAGAGTTACACGGTCTTCCATACAATGCTTCATACGGCGCCATAACAATGCTTGACTGGTAACTGTTATTATATGAAAATTCCACCAAATGAAGATGACCTTCCCACGATCCTCCGAAGTCCGAAACACATGCTCTGAGGAGATCTTCCAAAACTCGATTGACTCTCTCATTCTGACCATCTGTTTGGGGGTGATAAGCTGTACTCAAACACAGCTCAGTTCCCAAAACTTCCTGCAAGCTCTTCCAAAATCCACTAGTGAACAATGGGTCTCGATCTCTCACTATATTTTTCGGAATACCATGGAATCGAACTATCCACTTATCATACAGCTCAGCCAATTTTGATGCAGTCCTGGTTGACCGAACAGGAATGAATCTTGAACTCTTAGTCAAACGATCTAGGATGACCCAAATCCCTTCATTTTCCGCTCTTGTTCTAGGTAACCCATCGATAAAATCCATCGATATTTGCTCCCACTTCCATGTAGGAACTTCTAATGGTTGAAGCAATCCATTGGGCTTCTTCTGCTCGGCTTTTACCATCTGGCAGTTCATGCACTTGGAAATAAAATTTCCAACATCCTTCTTCCTACTTTCCCCGTAATAGGTTCTCTTCATATCCTGATACATCTTATTTCCACCTGGATGAATTGTCAGCTTCGAGTGATGACTTTCCTTCAGAACTTCATCTCTCAATTCATCTATATCGGGAACAACTAGTCATCCTTGCTTCCGAAGCCAACCCTCTCGATCGACCTCGAATCCTTTATCCTTCTCTGGGCCCCATCCAGATTCCAAATCATGGATAATCCTGACAAGCTTATCGTCTCGCTTTTGGCCCTTGCCAATTCTTTCCACAAGAGTTGGTCTTATTGATAAGTTTGCTAACATTTCAGGCTGCAATTCACATCTGGGCCTGAAGTTAAATCCATCCAAAAACTCAAGATTCTTCCATTCTGAAAACATGGCCCCCAATCCTGCATGTCTTCGACTTAATGCATCTGCCACTGCGTTACCCTTTCTCGGAGTATAGGCTATACCAAAATCATATGATGCCAAAAACTCTAGCCATCATTGCTGCCGAAGATTCAAATCCTTTTGCGAGAAAAGATACTTCAATGACTTATGATCTGTAAACAACTCGAATCGAACTCCCAATAGGTAATGTCTCTACATCTTCAGAGCAAATACAATTGCCGCTAACTCCAAATCATGAGTCGGATAATTCCTTTCATGCGGCTTCAGTTGTCTACTTGCATATGCAACAACTTTACCCTTCTGCATCAACACTGCTCCAAGTCCAGTACCACATGCATCGTTGTAAACCACCATCTCATCATTTCCACTTGGAATAGTCAAAACAGGAGCACTTGTTAGTCGCTCTTTCAGGATTCCAAAAACTTGCTCACACTTAGCGTCCCATCTGAATACTTGATTCTTTTTCGTCAATCCTGTTAATGGTGCAGCTACCTTGGAAAAGTCTTTAATAAATCGACGATAGTATCCTGCTAATCTAAGAAAACTTCTCACATCAGATGCATTCTTAGGTCTAACCCAATCCTAGATTGCTGCCACCTTGGCGGGATCAACCGCTATTCCACTTCCAGAGATAATATGGCCTAAGGACCTCACTTCGTTCTTCCAGAAGTGACACTTCGAAAACTTAGCCTTCAGTTGATGTTTCCGCAAGGTTTCCAAAATAATACGCAAGTGCGTCTTGTGCTCTTCTTCATTACTGGAATAAATCAAAATATCATCCACAAACACTAGTACGAACTTGTTCAACTGATCCCTGAGCACTCTATTCATAAGATCCACAAAATATGCTGGTGCATTGGTCAATCCAAACGGCATTACCAGCCACTCAAAGAAACCAAACGGTGTCCTGAAAGTAGTCTTCAGCACACTATCCTTTGCCACTATTAATTGGTGAAATCCCGTTGCCAAATCCATTAGAGAAAACACCTTGGCTTCGTGAAGCTGATCAAACAAGTCATCTATTCTCGGCAATGGATACTTGTTCTTCTTAGTCATTTTATTCAGCTCACGATAATCCACACACAACCTCAACGATCCATCTGCTTTGGTTACAAACACAACTGGTGTACCCCATTCGGACACACTACGCCGAATGAATTCTTTCTGTAAAAGATCATCAACTTGCACCTTCAACTCTTGCTGTTCCCTAGGCGCCATCCGCCTAAGAGGCATCACAACAGGTCCGGCTCCTTCAACTAGATCGATGCGAAACTCGATCTCTCTATGCGGCGGTAACCCTTTGACCTCATCAAAGACATCCTCAAATCCATTTGCGACTGGCACCGATGACAGTTCATCCCGTGGAACAACCAGCGATAAATGAAGCTCATGAAGACGCCTTCCTCATGCTTACATCGTATCACAACCTTTCGCCCTTCCACATTTTCGACTGTCACCTCCAGCCTTTTACAATCAACCTTTGCCACGTACTTCCTAAGCCAGTCCATACCCAAAATAATTCCAAACTCCTCAAAGTTCAGAACAAAACAATCACAAACAAAAGAGCAATCATGACTCGATACAACCAGACCACGGCATATCATACACAAACAAGACGAAACCCCAACTGGATTAGTCACAACCAATGGTCTATCAGCAATATCCGGTTCCAAACCCAACCGGCCTACAAGTTCATTACAAACAAAGGAATGCGACGCTCCAGTATCGAATAACACTCTAACTGGAACACCACAAATGGAAAGGGTACCTTGAACCACCACACTCTTTCCTTTCTCTTCCGCCATAGGAGCTTTTGAAGACGATGGCACAGCCCCCAAAGCATAATCTTGCACAATCTGTTTGTCCTTCCGCGGTTCTGGACAATTCCTCTTAATATGCCCCGGCTTGTCACAGTTGTGGCACTTCACCGGCACTGTTGGATTCTTGCAATGTTTGGAGAAATGGCCCTTCTGCTGACAATTGTAGTAGGTCACTTCGCCCTTCGGCTTCTTCTGGCCATCCTTACCCTTTTGCTGCTACTTCCTTTTCTTGTTTCCACCTTGTTGTGGTTTAGACTCCTCCTTGGTCACAGCAACAACAGATTCTTCTTTAGGAAACAGATTCTCGTGCCTGAGAGCCTTTTCCACAAGCTTCTCAAACAGATCGTCCAAATGATCCACCAACTGCCTCCCAAGATAAATGTCCAAGCCTGTCACAAACTTCTCGTTCTTCTGATATGGGGATTCAATATATGAGCGAGCATACTTGGACAAGTCTTCAAACACCGAAACAAACTCAAGAACTGGTCTTCCACCTTGCTTGAGTTCTACAAACTTCTTGAACAGAACAGATTTCTGAGCTGTAGAAATGAACTTAGCTTCAAATCTGACTTGGAATTGCTCCCAGGTAATTTCTTCCTCTGGAGTATTAATGGTGATAGAGTTCCACCAGTCAGAAGCTCTCCCTTGAAGCTGTCTTGATGCGAGCTTCCTTTTGGTTGCATCCTCGATTCCCAAATCACCAAAAACTCTTCTACAAGCATCTATCCATCTCTGGACTTCAATGGTTGATTCTGTTCCCAAGAAAGTCTTCCCTCCAAGAGCAGTATAGTCTTTACACAGCTTAGCAAAATCCACCGGTTTTGGAGCTTGAAATTGAACTTCAACATCTACCATTGGCTCTGGAGCTGGCATCCTTCTCATGATCGAAGTCATCATGGCCTCGAACATAGCAGCATAATCAGCAGCCCCTTCAGCATCACGGCCTTCCCTAGCAGCTGGTCTCCCTCTTCGACTCATTCTTAATATCTATAAAGAAAACACCATGAGAACAACTGCATAAGGGTTTAAATCCTTCTTAGATACTATTTTACATATATTAATCATCCATTAAAATACAATTACGTCTCTCATACGTAGTTACGTCAGCGAGCGTTGGCTAAAATCGATTAACCTTCTCTGATACCAAATGTGATGACCGTCCATGGCTCCTGCCCTAAATAAGGAAATAGTGCGCTGAAAGGTGTGCCAAGCAGCCATGGATGATCGTCAGGGTAAGGTAAAACAATAAACTCTATCGTATAACTCACAGCGCATGGATAAAATACAATAGAGAAATATATATAGTGAAGCTCCACAAATCAGAATTTCTTCAAATAAGCTTCATAGTAGTTTGATACAAAATCTGAATAGTCAGTACATCAAGCCTCACTACATATCACTCAGAGAATATACAAGCAACGGAACATCTAGTACATATATTAAGAAAATAATACGCAAGCCTCCAGCTCGTCGTCGTCATCAGCATCATTGGTCACTAAGAACAGCACCTGTCACCTGCTAGCTAGTCTGCCCATCCCAAATTGGATGAACAGCCCAAGGTAATAAGAGTTGAACATAAAACCTTGAGTCAGACAACAGTCTTAGTGAGCAGTAAATTAACTAACAACATACCAAAATAGCATAAAGGTAAAAGGAATAGGAACCCAACCTTCCCACCCCACCTCTTTCTACAGTGATAGCCCCCAGACACACTAAGCAGAAGTAAACATAGCAAAGCTGACATTTAAAGTAATGCAATTATCACTCGGGTCAAGGTCGATGTTTTCCAAGTACAAACCCCCAAGGCTAAACCAAGATCACATAAGCACCCAGAAAACGTCGCTCTTGAGACCGAATGACGATACAACCAAAACATCCAAACATCCATGACTCTGGCTATCACTGTTATCATTGCTTCGATACCACCGTTAATTGAATGACCGGAACATTCTTTCAGCCATCCGTCAAGGGCTAATGGTAACCCCGGTTCTAGACAGAACTCCGCACGTCGTCGCAGCCCGTGCCTAGGAATATCGAATCTGCCCAGAGTACTCGACCACCAACTGTAGTCTTTTGGGACTATCGAATATGCCTAGCGTACTCTTGCTTTGAGTCTGCTAGAACCTTCAATAACGATGAAACCTCAACCTTCAAGTCATCCTCCTCGACGACTATTCTCATACTAGCTCAAGCGCCTCTCGAGCCAACCATTATCCACAAACTCGAACCATCCCTCGAGTTATCAACGTGCTTGGAATGACCCCGTCTGGATTATACCAAGACTACCTCATATCATGCCTTGCCTCATCTCAATCATAGCAAAGTTCATCCCAACATCATCATCAAATCTGTCCATATGGGCTTCATCATCCACCACATATGTCACGAGCATCTTTTCCTATTCAAGAGCCTTTTCTATTAGCTTTGAATCATCTTCGACCGAACTTGTCCAAATTCAACCATAAATCAACTAATTCATGAAAATCAATCAAGACAATCATTAATCCAAGTAATTAAGCATTCAAACATGATCAAAAAGCAATTATAACTAAAATGGCAATCTTGTAAATAAAGAGTCCAAATCTAACAGGCATGAATCATAAGTATTATCTCTACAACTTAATGGATGAACTTGCACAGGTTAACATGTACAAAAATGGATGTCGAATCTTCATAAATAATGGATCCATACTTAGGTTTAATAAAAATACATGAAATCACTATCGTTAACACAAAATCAAGCCACCAATCCAATATACTCCTTTGAATCCGAGTGAGAGATAATCACCACTCACCGAATCACCTAAACACCTCAAAAACAACACACTACAGATCTGGACAGCGAAGGATCTAGCTTGATCTGCCAAAATTTTGCTTCAAACGTTGAAATTCTCCTACAATGGATGTTGATCTTCAATCTTGGATGGAAGGAAGCACTTGATTAATGAAGAGATAAGAAGTGAAGAAGTGTAGCTCTCGAGCTCTCAAAATGGCAGGACTTCATCGCTTCAAAAATCTGGATCCCAAAAAGTGTAAAAGAACCGTGTATTTATAGGCAGAACCATAAGTCATTCGCGACTTAACAAAACCCAACGACCTAAAACTCCCCACGACCTACGACCAAACCATGAAGCCGACCAAACAACTTAACAGCATGCGCGACCTAAAACATGCACGACCTAACTCCTTAGGCCTTCACGCGACTTACAACATAGGCGACCTAACACTTAATCCTAACTGGGACACGACCTAGCGAATTAACAACTCAACGACTTAGCGACTTAACTAAACACAGGGTCTCAACGACCTAACTATAACGCAAGTGCGCGACTCAACGACCCAGCGACCTAAGCTTAACACTAATGCGCAACTTACGACCTAAACCGTTACACGACCTAACATAAGTCGCTTACGACCTAACTATACACAGAACCGGTCGTTAACTCGCTCAACCATCCTATCTACTTAAGTCGCTAACTACTAAGTCGTTAACTCCTTAAGCCGCTCATCTACCTTAAGCCGTTAACTCCTTAAGTTGCTCCACTTCAGTTATTCGCTCAACCGACCCAGACAACTTAAGCTACTACACGACTTAAGCCCCAACATGTCCAACTTCCTTAAGTCGCCAATTTCTTAAGTCGCTCACATCTTCCACCAACCACCTTAGCTCGTTCACTTCCCTTAGGTTGCTCCAATCCCCTATGTCGCTTAACCGACCTAAGCTATCACGACCTAATCTTGGACGACTTAACTATGGACGGCTTAACAACACAACAATCTAATGACAACAGTTCTACGATCCTTTGATACATAGAAATATGGGTCGTTACATTCTCTTCCCCTTAGGAATTTCACCCCCGAAATTCCAAACAATCAAGAGCAATCAAAGGCTATTCTGCATGCCTACCATCCATAGCAATCAACAAACCATGCATCCAATTCCTAGCCTACCATGCAGAATTCTAAGACTAGAACAAGTTACAATGTCATGAGATGTCACGACACCTCACGGTCATACCACGAAGAGTTCAGGATGAGCTGCCTTCATCCTCTCTTCCTCCTCCCGTGTATAGTCGTTAACATCATCACTCCATTGTACCTTGAGCAATTTGACTACCTTCCTCCTAAGCTGTCTCGTGTCAGTTTCCACAACACGAAGCGGCTTACGAGGTCTTTCATCAACTGAATCAACCTCAAAATCTTTATAGCTATCAGCAAAAACCACTGTATTCGAGTCGTGCACATACTTCCGTAGATACGATACATGAAAAACATTGTGCACACCCGACATCTTTTCTGGTAACTCCAATTTATAGGCGAGCTTTCCAATTCGCTCGATGATCGGGAATGGTCCAAGAAATCTCGGAGTCAATTTCCCTTTCTTCCCGAATCGAATAACTTTCTTCAGTGGAGAAATCTTCACAAAAACCATATCACCTACGTCGAACTCCAAATCCTTACGACGCTTATCGACATAACTTTTCTGACAGTCATGGGCCGCCTTCATTCGTTTTCGAATGATCTCTATGCAATCCGAAGTATGTTGACTCATTTCTGGCCCAAGTATCAACTTTTCTCCCGTATCCAACCAACATGTCGGAGAGTTACACGGTCTTCCATACAATGCTTCATACGGCTCCATACCAATGCTTGACTGGTAACTGTTATTATACGAAAATTCCACCAAATGAAAATGATCTTCCCACGATCCTCCGAAGTCCAAAACACATGCTCTGAGGACCGCCCATGGCTCCTGCCCTAAATAAGGAAATAGTGTGCTGAAAGGTGTGCCAGACAGCCATGGATGATCGTCAGGGTAAGGTAAAACAATGAACTCTATCGTATAACTCACTGCGCATGGATAAAATACAATAGAGAAATATATATAGTGAAGCTCCACAAATCAGAATTTCATCAAATAAGCTTCATAGTAGTTTGATACAAAATCTGAATAGTCAGTACATCAAGCCTCACTACATATCACTCAGAGAATATACAAGCAACAAAACATCTAGTACATATATTAAGAAAATAATACGCAAGCCTCCAGCTCGTCTTCGTCATCAGCATCGTTGGTCACTAAGAACAGCACCTGTCGCCTGCTACCTAGTCTGCCCATCCCAAATTGGATGAACAGCCCAAGGTAATAAGAGTTGAACATAAAACCTTGAGTCAGACAACAGTCATAGTGAGCAGTAAATTAACTAACAACATACCAAAAGAGCATAAAGGTAAAAGGAATAGGAACCCAACCCTCCCACTCCACCTCTTTCTACAGTGATATCCCCCAGACACACTAAGCAGAAGTAAACATAGCAAAGCAGACATTTAAAGTAAAGCAATTATCACTCGGGTCAAGGTCGATGTTTTCCAAGTACAAACCCCCAAGGCCTAAACCAAGAACAGATAAGCACCCAGAAAACATCGCTCTTGAGACCGAATGACGATACAACCAAAACATCCAAACATCCATGACTCTGGCTATCACTGTTATCATTGATTCGATACCACCGTTAATTGAATGACCGACACATTCTTTCAGCCGTCCGTCAAGGGCTAATGGTAACCCCGGTTCTAGACAGAACTCCTCACGTCGTCGCAGCCCGTGCCTAGGACTATCGAATCTGCCCAAAGTACTCGACCACCAAATGTAGTCTTTTGGGACTATCGAATCTGCCCAGCGTACTCTTGCTTTGAGTCTTCTAGAACCTTCAATAACGATGAAACCTCAGCCTTCTAGTCATCCTCATCGACGACTATTCTCATACTAGCTCAAGCGCCTCTCGAGCCAACCATTATCCACAAACTCGAACCATCCCACGAGTTATCAACGTGCTTGGAATGACCCCGTCTGGATTGTACCAAGACTACCTCATATCATGCCTTGCCTCATCTCAATCATAGCAAAGTCCATCTCAACATCATCATCAAATCTGTCCATATGGGCTTCATCATCCACCACATATGTCACGAGCAGCTTTTCCTATTCAAGAGCCTTTTCCCTTAGCTTTGAATCGTCTTCGACCGAACTTGTCCAAATTCAACCATAAATCAACTAATTCATTAAAATCAATCAAGACAATCACTAATCCAAGTAATTAAGCATTCAAATATGATCTAAAAGCAATTATAACAAAAATGGCAATCTTGTAAATAAAGAGTCCAAATCTAACAAGCATGAATCATAAGTATTATCTCTACAACTTAATGGATGAACTTGCACAGGTTAACATGTACAAAAATGGATGTCGAATCTTCATAAATAATGGATCCATACTTAGGTTTAAGAAAAATACATGAAATCACTATCTTTAACACAAAATCAAGCCACCAATCCAATATACTCCTTTGGATCCGAGTGAGAGAGAATCACCACTCACCGAATCACCTAAACACCTCAAAAACAACATACTACAGATCTGGAAAGCGAAGGATCTCGCTTGATCTTCCAAAATTCCGCTTCAAACGATGAAATTCTCCTACAATGGATGTTGATCTTCAATCTTGGATGGAAGGAAGCACTTGATTAATGAAGAGATAAGAAGTGAAGAAGTGTAGCACTCGAGCTCTCAAAATGGCGGGACTTCGTCGCTTCAAAAATCCGGATCCCAAAAAGTGTAGAAGAACCGTGTATTTATAGGCAGAACCATAAGTCGTTCATGACTTAACAAAACCCAACAAACTAAAACTCCCCACGACCTACGACCTAACCATGAAGCCGACCCAACGACTTAACAGCATGCGCGACCTAAAACATGCATGACCTAACTCCTTAGGCCTTCACGCGACTTACAACATAGGCGGCCTAACACTTAATCCTAACTGGGACACGACCTAGCGACTTAACAACTCAACGACTTAGCGACTTAACTAAACACAGGGTCTCAACGGTCTAACTATAACGCAAGTGCGCGACCCAACGACCCAGCGACCTAAGCCTTAACACTAATGCGCGACTTACGACCTAAACCGTTACGCGACCTAACATAAGTCGCTTACGACCTAACTATACACAGAACCGGTCGTTAACTCGCTCAACCATCCTATCTCCTTAAGTCGCTAACTACTAAGTCGTTAACTCCTTAAGCCGCTCATCTAACTTAAGCCGTTAACTCCTTAAGTCGCTCCACTTCAGTTAGTCGCTCAACCGACCCAGACAACTTAAGCTACTACACGACTTAAGCCCCAACATGTCCAACTTCCTTAAGTCGCCAATCTCTGAAGTCGCTCACATCTGCCACCAACCTCCTTAGGTCGTTCACTTCCCTTAGGTTGCTCCAATCCCCTATGTCGCTTAACCGACCTAAGCTATCACGACCTAATCTTGGATGACTTAACTCTAGACGGCTTAACAACACAGCAATCTAGTGACAACAGTTCTACGATCCTTTGATACATAGAAATATGGGTCGTTACATTCTCTCCCCCTTAGGAATTTCGCCCCCGAAATTCCAAACAATCAAGAGCAATCAAAGGCTATTCTGCATGCCTACCATCCATAGCAATCAACAAGCCATGCATCCAATTCCTAGCCTAACATGCAGAATTCTAAGACTAGAACAAGTTACAACGTCATGAGATGTTACGACACCTCACGGTCATACCTCGAAGAGTTCAGGATGAGCTGCCTTCATCCTCTCTTCCTCCTCCCATGTATAGTCGTTAACATCATCACTCCATTGTACCTTGAGAAATTTGACTACCTTCCTCCTAAGTTGTCTCATGTCAGTTTCCACAACACGAAGCAGCTTACGAGGTCTCTTATCAACTGAATCAACCTAAAATCTTTATAACTATCAGCAGAAACCACTGTATTCGAGTCGTGCACATACTTTCGTAGATACGATACATGAAAAACATTGTGCACACCCGACATCTTTTCTGGTAACTCCAATTTATAGGTGAGCTTTCCAATTCGCTCGATGATCGGGAATGGTCCAACAAATCTCGGAATCAATTTCCCTTTCTTCCCGAATCGACTAACTTTCTTCAGTGGAGAAATCATCACAAAAACCATATCACCTATGTCGAACTCCAAATCCTTACGACGCTTATCGGCATAACTTTTCTGACGGTCTTGGGCTGCCTTCATTCGTTGTCGAATGATCTCTATGCAATCCGAAGTCTGTTGAATAATTTCTGGCCAAGTATCAACTTTTCTCCCGTTTCCAACCAACATGTCGGAGAGTTACACGGTCTTCCATACAATGCTTCATACGGCGCCATACTAATGCTTGACTGGTAACTGTTATTATACGAAAATTCCACCAAATGAAGATGATCTTCCCACGATCCTCCGAAGTCTAAAACACATGCTCTGAGGACCGCCCATGGCTCCTGCCCTAAATAAGGAAATAGTGCGCTGAAAGGTGTGCCAGACAGCCATGGATGATCGTCAGAGTAAGGTAAAACAATAAACTCTATCGTATAACTCACGGCGCGTGGATAAAATACAATAGATAAATATATATAGTGAAGCTCCACAAATCAGAATTTCATCAAATAAGCTTCATAAGAGTTTGATACAAAATCGGAATAGTCAGTACATCAAGCCTCACTACATATCACTCATAGAATATACAAGCAACGGAACATCTAGTACATATATTAAGAAAATAATACGCAAGCCTCCAGCTCGTCTTCGTCATCAGCATCGTTGGTCACTAAGAACAGCACCTGTCACCTGCTACCTAGTCTGCCCATCCCAAATTGGATGAACAGCCCAAGGTAATAAGAATTGAACATAAAACCTTGAGTCAGACAACAGTCTTAGTGAGCAGTAAATTAACTAACAACATACCAAAAGAGCATAAAGGTAAAAGGAATAGGAACCCAACCCTCCCACTCCACCTCTTTCTACAGTGATATCCCCCGGACACACTAAGCAGAAGTAAACATAGCAAAGCAGACATTTAAAGCAAAACAATTATCACTCGGGTCAAGGTCGATGTTTCCCAAGTACAAACCCCCAAGGCCTAAACCAAGATCAGATAAGCACCCAGAAAACATCGCTCTTGAGACCGAATGACGATACAAGCAAAACATCCAAACATCCATGACCCTGGCTATCACTGCTATCATTGCTTCGATATCACCGTTAATTGAATGACCGACACATTCTTTCAGCCGTCCGTCAAGGGCTAATGGTAACCCCGGTTCTAGACAGAACTCCTCACGTCATCGCAGCCCGTGCCTAGGACTATCGAATCTGCCCAGAGTACTCGACCACCAAATGTAGTCTTTTGGGACTATCGAATCTGCCCAGCGTACTCTTGCTTTGAGTCTGCTAGAACCTTCAATAACGATGAAACCTCAGCCTTCTAGTCATCCTCCTCGACGACTATTCTCATACTAGCTCAAGCGCCTCTCGAGCCAACCATTATCCACAAACTCGAACCATCCCTCGAGTTATCAACGTGCTTGGAATGACCCCGTCTGGATTATACCAAGACTACCTCATATCATGCCTTGCCTCATCTCAATCATAGCAAAGTCCATCTCAACATCATCATCAAATCTGTCCATATGGGCTTCATCATCCACCACATATGTCACGAGCAGCTTTTCCTATTCAAGAGCCTTTTCCCTTAGCTTTGAATCGTCTTCGACCGAACTTGTCCAAATTCAACCACAAATCAACTAATTCATGAAAATCAATCAAGGCAATCACTAATCCAAGTAATTAAGCATTCAAATATGATCTAAAAGAAATTATAACTAAAATGGCAATCTTGTAAATAAAGAGTCCAAATCTAACAAGCATGAATCATAAGTATTATCTCTACAACTTAATGGATGAACTTGCACAGGTTAACATGTACAAAAATGGATGTCGAATCTTCATAAATAATGGATCCATACTTAGGTTTAAGAAAAATACATGAAATCACTATCTTTAACACAAAATCAAGCCACCAATCCAATATGCTCCTTTGGATCCGAGAGAGAGATAATCACCACTCACCGAATCACCTAAACACCTCAAAAACAACATACTACAGATCTGGACAGCGAAGGATCTAGCTTGATCTGCCAAAATTCCGCTTCAAACGATGAAATTCTCCTACAATGGATGTTGATCTTCAATCTTGGATGGAAGGAAGCACTTGATTAATGAAGAGATAAGAAGTGAAGAAGTGTAGCACTCAAGCTCTCAAAATGGCGGGACTTCGTCGCTTCAAAAATCCGGATCCCAAAAAGTGTAGAAGAACCGTGTATTTATAGGCAGAACCATAAGTCGTTCGCGACTTAACAAAACCCAACGACCTAAAACTCCCCACGACCTACGACCTAACCATGAAGCCGACCCAACGACTTAACAGCATGCGCGACCTAAAACATGCACGACCTAACTCCTTAGGCCTTCACGCGACTTACAACATAGGCGACCTAACACTTAATCCTGACTGGGACACGACCTAGCGACTTAACAACTCAACGACTTAGCGACTTAACTAAACACAGGGTCTCAACGACCTAACTATAACGCAAGTGCGCGACTCAACGACCCAGCGACCTAAGCCTTTACACTAATGCGCGAATTACGAACTAAACCGTTACGCGACCTAACATAAGTCGCTTACGACCTAACTATACACAGAACCGGTTGTTAACTCGCTCAACCATCCTATCTCCTTAAGTCGCTAACTACTAAGTCGTTAACTCCTTAAGCCGCTCATCTACCTTAAGCCGTTAACTCCTTAAGTCGCTCCACTTCAGTTAGTCGCTCAACCGACCCAGACAACTTAAGCTACTACACGACTTAAGCCCCAACATGTCCAACTTCCTTAAGTCGCCAATCTCTTAAGTCGCTCACATCTGCCACCAACCTCCTTAGGTTGTTCACTTCCCTTAAGTTGCTCCAATCCCCTATGTCGCTTAACCGACCTAAGCTATCACGACCTAATCTTGGACGACTTAACTCTGGACGGCTTAACAACACAACAATCTAATGGAAATAGTTCTACGATCCTTTGATACATAGAAATATGGGTCGTTACATTCTCTCCCCCTTTGGAATTTCGCCCCCCAAATTCCAAACAATCAAGAGCAATCAAAGGCTATTCTGCATGCCTACCATCCATAGCAATCAACAAGCCATGCATCCAATTCCTAGCCTACCATGCAGAATTCTAAGACTAGAACAAGTTACAATGTCATGAGATGTCACGACACCTCACGGTCATACCTCGAAGAGTTCAGGATGAGCTACCTTCATCCTCTCTTCCTCCTCCCATGTATAGTCGTTAACATCATCACTCCATTGTACCTTGAGCAATTTGACTACCTTCCTCCTAAGCTGTCTCGTGTCAGTTTCCACAACACGAAGCGGCTTACGAGGTTTCTTATCAACTGAATCAACCTCAAAATCTTTATAGCTATCAGCAGAAACCATTGTATTCGAGTCGTGCACATACTTCCGTAGATATGATACATGAAAAACATTGTGCACACCCGACATCTTTTCTGGTAACTCTAATTTATAGGCGAGCTTTCCAATTCGCTCGATGATCGGGAATGGTCCAACAAATCTCGGAGTCAATTTCCCTTTCTTCCCGAGTCGAATAACTTTCTTCAGTGGAGAAATCTTCACAAAAACCATATCACCTGCGTCGAACTCCAAATCCTTACGATGCTTATCGGCATAACTTTTCTGACGGTCTTGGGCTGCCTTCATTCGTTGTCGAATGATCTCTATGCAATCCGAAGTCTGTTGAATCATTTCTGGCCCAAGTATCAACTTTTCTCCCGTTTCCAACCAACATGTCGGAGAGTTACATTGTCTTCCATACAATGCTTCATACGGCGCCGTACCAATGCTTGACTGGTAACTGTTATTATACGAAAATTCCACCAAATGAAGATGATCTTCCCACTATCCACCGAAGTCCAAAACACATGCTCTGAGGATCGCCCATGGCTCCTGCCCTAAACAAGGAAATAGTGCGCTGAAAGGTATGCCAGACAGCCATGGATGATCGTCAGGGTAAGGTAAAACAATAAACTCTATCGTATAACTCACGGCGCATGGATAAAATACAATAGAGAAATATATATAGTGAAGCTCCACAAATCAGAATTTCATCAAATAAGCTTTATAGTAGTTTGATACAAAATCTGAATAGTCAGTACATCAAGCCTCACTACATATCACTCAGAGAATATACAAGCAACGGAACATCTAGTACATATATTAAGAAAATAATACGCAAGCCTCCAGCTCGTCTTCATCATCAGCATCGTTGGTCACTAAGAACAGCACCTGTCACCTGCTACCTAGTCTGCCCATCCCAAATTGGATGAACAGCCCAAGGTAATAAGAGTTGAACATAAAACCTTGAGTCAGACAACGGTCTTAGTGAGCAGTAAATTAACTAACAACATACCCAAAGAGCATAAAGGTAAAAGGAATAGGAACCTAACCCTCCCACTACACCTCTTTCTATAGTGATATCCCCCAGACACACTAAGCAGAAGTAAACATAGCAAAGCAGACATTTAAAGTAAAGCAATTATCACTCGGGTCAAGGTCGATGTTTTCCAAGTACAAACCCCCAAGGCCTAAACCAAGATAAGATAAGCACCCAGAAAACATCGCTCTTGAGACTGAATGACGATACAAGCAAAACATCCAAACATCCATGACTCTGGCTATCACTGTTATCATTGCTTCGATACCACAGTTAATTGAACGACCGACACATTCTTTCAGCCGTCCGTCAAGGGCTAATGGTAACCCCGGTTCTAGACAGAACTCCTCACGTCGTCGCAGCCCGTGCCTAGGACTATCGAATCTGCCCAGAGTACTCGACCACCAAATGTAGTCTTTTGGGACTATCGAATCTGCCCAGCGTACTCTTGCTTTGAGTCTTCTAGAACCTTCAATAACGATGAAACCTCAGCCTTCTAGTCATCCTCCTCGACGACTATTCTCATACTAGCTCATACGCCTCTCGAGCCAACCGTTATCCACAAACTCGAACCATTCCTCGAGTTATCAACGTGCTTGGAATGACCCCGTCTGGATTATACCAAGACTACCTCATATCATGCCTTGCCTCATCTCAATCATAGCAAAGTCCATCTCAACATCATCATCAAATCTGTCCATATGGGCTTCATCATCCACCACATATGTCACGAGCAGCTTTTCCTATTCAAGAGCCTTTTCCCTTAGCTTTGAATCGTCTTCGACCGAACTTGTCCAAATTCAACCACAAATCAACTAATTCATGAAAATCAATCAAGACAATCACTAATCCAAGTAATTAAGCATTCAAATATGATCTAAAAGCAATTATAACTAAAATGGCAATCTTGTAAATAAAGAGTCCAAATCTAACAAGCATGAATCATAAGTATTATCTCTACAACTTAATGGATGAACTTGCACAGGTTAACATGTACAAAAATGGATGTCGAATCTTCATAAATAATGGATCCGTACTTAGGTTTAAGAAAAATACATGAAATCACTATCTTTAACACAAAATCAAGCCACCAATCCAATATACTCCTTGGGATCCGAGTGAGAGATAATCACCACTCACCGAATCACCTAAACAGCTCAAAAACAACATACTAAAGATCTGGACAGCGAAGGATCTAGCTTGATCTGCCAAAATTCCTCTTCAAACGATGAAATTCTCCTACAATGGATGTTGATATTCAATCTTGGATGGAAGGAAGCACTTGATTAATGAAGAGATAAGAAGTGAAGAAGTGTAGCACTCAAGCTCTCAAAATGGCGGGACTTCGTCGCTTCAAAAATCCGGATCCCAAAAAGTGTAGAAGAACCGTGTATTTATAGGCAGAACCATAAGTCGTTCGCGACTTAACAAAACCCAACGACCTAAAACTCCCCACGACCTACGACCTAACCATGAAGCCGACCCAACGACTTAACAGCATGCGCGACCTAAAACATGCACGACCTAACTCCTTAGGCCTTTACACGATTTACAACATAGGCGACCTAACACTTAATCCTAACTGGGACACGACCTAGCGACTTAACAACTCAACTACTTAGCGACTTAACTAAACACAAGGTCTCAACGACCTAACTATAACGCAAGTGCGCGATTCAACGACCCAACGACCTAAGCCTTAACACTAATGCGCGACTTACGACCTAAACCGTTACGCGACCTAACATAAGTCGCTTACGACCTAACTATACACAGAACCGGTCGTTAACTCGCTCAACCATCCTATCTCCTTAAGTCGCTAACTACTAAGTCGTTAACTCCTTAAGCCGCTCATCTACCTTAAGCCGTTAACTCCTTAAGTCGCCCCACTTCAGTTAGGCGCTCAACCGACCCAGACAACTTAAGCTACTACACGACTTAATCCCCAACATGTCCAACTTCCTTAAGTCGCCAATCTCTTAAGTCGCTCACATCTTCCACCAACCTCCTAAGGTCGTTCACTTCCCTTAGGTTGCTCCAATCCCCTATGTCGCTTAACCGACCTAAGCTATCATGACCTAATCTTGGACGACTTACTCTGGACGGCTTAACAACACAACAATCTAGTGACAACAGTTCTACGATCCTTTGATACATAGAAATATGGGTCGTTACATTCTCTCCCCCTTAGGAATTTCGCCCCCGAAATTCCAAACAATCAAGAGCAATCAAAGGCTATTCTGCATGCCTACCATCCATAGCAATCAACAAGCCATGCATCCAATTCCTAGCCTACCATGCAGAATTCTAAGACTAGAACAAGTTACAATGTCATGAGATGTCACGACACCTCACGGTCATACCTCGAAGAGTTCAGGATGAGCTGCCTTCATCCTCTCTTCCTCCTCCCATGTATAGTTGTTAACATCATCACTCCATTGTACCTTGAGCAATTTGACTAACTTCCTCCTAAGCTGTCTCGTGTCAGTTTCCACAACACGAAGCGGCTTACGAGGTCTCTTATCAACTGAATCAACCTCAAAATCTTTGTAGCTATCAGCAGAAACCACTGTATTCGAGTCGTGCACATACTTCCGTAGATACGATACATGAAAAACATTGTGCACACCCGACATCTTTTCTGGCAACTCCAATTTATAGGCGAGCTTTCCAATTCGCTCGATGATCGGGAATGGTCCAACAAATCTCAGGGTCAATTTCCCTTTCTTCCCGAATCGAAAAACTTTCTTCAGTGGAGAAATCTTCACAAAAACCATATCACCTACGTCGAACTCCAAATCCTTACGACGCTTATCGGAATAACTTTTCTGACGGTCTTGGGCTGCCTTCATTCATTGTCCAATGATCTCTATACAATCCGAAGTCTATTGAATCATTTCTGGCCAAGTATCAACTTTTCTCCTATTTCCAACCAACATGTCGGAGAGTTACACGGTCTTCCATACAATGCTTCATACGGCGCCATACCAATGCTTGACTGGTAACTGTTATTATACGAAAATTCCACCAAATGAAGATGATCTTCCCACGATCCTCCGAAGTCCAAAACACATGCTCTGAGGACCGCCCATGGCTCCTGCCCTAAATAAGGAAATAGTGCGCTGAAAGGTGTGCCAGACAGCCATGGATGATCGTCAGGGTAAGGTAAAACAATAAACTCTATCGTATAACTCACAGCGCATGGATAAAATACAATAGAGAAATATATATAGTGAAGCTCCACAAATCAGAATTTCATCAAATAAGCTTCATAGTAGTTTGATACAAAATCTGAATAGTCAGTACATCAAGCCTCACTACATATCACTCAGAGAATATACAAGCAACGGAACATCTAGTACATATATTAAGAAAATAATACGCAAGCCTCCAGCTCGTCTTCGTCATCAGCATCGTTGGTCACTAAGAACAGCACCTGTCACCTGCTACCTAGTCTGCCCATCCCAAATTGGATGAACAGCCCAAGGTAATAAGAGTTGAACATAAAACCTTGAGTCAGACAACAGTCTTAGTGAGCAGTAAATTAACTAACAACATACCAAAAGAGCATAAAGGTAAAAGGAATAGGAACCCAACCCTCCCACTCCACCTCTTTCTACAGTGATAGCCCCCAGACATACTAAGCAGAAGTAAACATAGCAAAGCAGACATTTAAAGTAAAGCAATTATCACTCGGGTCAAGGTCGATGTTTTCCAAGTACAAACCCCCAAGGCCTAAACCAAGATCAGATAAGCACCCAGAAAACATCGCTCTTGAGACCGAATGACGATACAACCAAAACATCCAAACATCCATGACTCTGGCTATCACTGTTATCATTGCTTCGATACCACCGTTAATTGAATGACCGGCACATTCTTTCAGCCGTCCGTCAAGGGCTAATGGTAACCCCGGTTCTAGATAGAACTCCGCACGTCGTTCATGAAAATCAATCAAGACAATCACTAATCCAAGTAATTAAGCATTCAAATATGATCTAAAAGCAATTATAACTAAAATGGCAATCTTGTAAATAAAGAGTCCAGATCTAACAAGCATGAATCATAAGTATTATCTCTACAACTTAATGGATGAACATGCATAGATTAACATGTACAAAAATGGATGTCGAATCTTCATAAATAATGGATCCATACTTAGGTTTAAGAAAAATACATGAAATCACTATCTTTAACACAAAATCAAGCCACCAATCCAATATACTCCTTTGGATCCGAGTGAGAGATAATCACCACTCACCGAATCACCTAAACACCTCAAAAACAACACACTACAGATCTGGACAGCGAAGGATCTAGCTTGATCTGCCAAAATTCCGCTTCAAACGATGAAATTCTCCTACAATGGATGTTGATCTTCAATCTTGGATGGAAGGAAGCACTTGATTAATGAAGAGATAAGAAGTGAAGAAGTGTAGAACTCGAGCTCTCAAAATGGCAGGACTTCGTCACTTCAAAAATCCGGATCCCAAAAAGTGTAGAAGAACCGTGTATTTATAGGCAGAACCATAAGTCGTTCGCGACTTAACAAAACCCAACGACCTAAAACTCCCCACGACCTACGACCTAACCATGAAGCCAACCCAACGACTTAACAGCATGCGTGACCTAAAACATGCACGACCTAACTCCTTAGGCCTTCACGCGACTTACAACATAGGCGACCTAACACTTAATCCTAACTGGGACACGACCTAGCGACTTAACAACTCAACGACTTAGCGACTTAACTAATCATAGGGTCTCAACGACCTAACTATAACGCAAGTGCGCGACTCAACGACCCAGCGACCTAAGCCTTAACACTAATGCGCGACTTACGACATAAACCATTACGCGACCTAACATAAGTCGCTTACGACCTAACTATACACAGAACCGGTCGTTAACTCGCTCAACCATCCTATCTCCTTAAGTCGCTAACTACTAAGTCGTTAACTCCTTTAGCCACTCATCTACCTTAAGCCGTTAACTCCTTAAGTCACTCCACTTCAGTTAGTCGCTCAACCGACCCAGACAACTTAAGCTACTACACGACTTAACCCCAACATGTCCAACTTCCTTAAGTCGCCAATCTCTTAAGTCGCTCACATATGCCACCAACCTCCTTAGGTCGTTCACTTCCCTTAGGTTGCTCCAATCCCCTATGTCGCTTAACCGACCTAAGCTATCACGACCTAATCTTGGACGACTTAACTCTGGACGGCTTAACAACACAACAATCTAATGATAACAGTTCTACGATCCTTCGATACATAGAAATATGGGTCGTTGCACCCTGCCATTGTATGGAATCCAATCTCCAATGAGTGTCATACGTTTTAGTTGTGCCCAACTATGTTGGAACGTGAGATGTAAGCATTCAAGCTATTTCTGTATTTTACTTGAAAACCCTAGACCCTATTATAATATCACTGGATTTTCTATCAAATGTTTTGGTTATCGTAAGGTAAAAACTTTTCCATGTTTATATGCGGGAAGTCTTACGAGATACCTTTTGTTTTCAAAGGTTTTCAAAGTTAAGCAACTTCAACCTGTTTACTCACACCAGACCCATGTCTGACCCAAGTGTTTATTTTATGTTTTATTAAGCTCTTGGATACTGAATTTTTTTACAATTAGCCAAGAGATTCAGGTTAGCTTTGACGAACTTTGGAGGAGGTATGGAGCAGGAGGTTTCAGCATTTGTACATATAAAGTGTTCCGCTGTGTGGATCTCTGAGTTGTTTGTTTTAGTTGTATTTTCAGTTGTAATAACTAGACAGGTGTTTATAACTGTCTAATATGTGTTGTATAAGCTATGTAACTCTGATAGATATTGTATATTATGTAATACTTATGTGGTTAATATAATTTATTCATTCCGCTGTTGAGATTGTGATGTTGTTTGTTTATTTCTTCTCTATCTTTTCTTTTCTCTATCCCTTTCTTTCTTAATCATGATGCGTCTTTCTAGGGAATGAAAGACGTGTCGTGACAGTTTAAAAATCAAGATTTTGAATGTGTTTTCAGATCCTAAGCCTGAAACATTGAATCATGATGTTTGAATTTCCACTTTATATTAAACTTGCTCTGTTGTTTTTAATTTCCAGAGACAAAACAAAATTATTTTAACTTAAATAAACTTTTAAACTTTGATCTATGATACAAAAAACATGTTTTGTTTGAAACTTAACCCCTAACATAGATTAGATCATGAGAAAATGATTTTTGATTAAAACTTAGGCCTGGAAACTAGAATAAGGAAAACCCAGATACACAGCATGCACACACCAATATATTAATATATATATACACAGAAACACACTTATAAATATACACACAAACATACTTATTTCCAGAGATGAACACGCAACAGATTTCATGTACTTAAACTTTTTAAAAGTGATGTTGCTCACCTATTCAAATGAAGAACGGAGCACCTTTGTTTTGAAACAGTTTGAACTTTAAAAATTGAGTTGCTCGAATTAAAATGTTCTTTGATATTAAAACTGCAGTTGCATGCTACTAAAACTGGAAAATACTTTGTTGTTGTGATTTTTTAACTTGCTAGCTGAATTGATCTTGCTTTAGACATATTTCAAATTAAAGAAGAATGCATAAGCTTTTGATTTGAACTTGCTTTTAGAAAATGAACGATGTCTGTAGGCTTTGAAAATCTCAGATTTGAAAAAAAAACACAGACTTTGATCCTTGAAAATGAAATACAGGTTTTGTTATTGTTTTTGAAAATGAGTTCATAGGATATTGAATTTGGTTAGAGAGGTGTTTGATCACTGGTTTGTGGAGGGATTTGTACAGGTTTTTTTAAAAAAAAATGTAGGCTCTAATTTTCATCTCAGGTTTTGATGTTGGAAATTAATTGCAGATTGTGATTTTCTGGTTTGAGGAAATTGATTTCAGATTTTGTTTGAGAAATGGTTAAAGTTTTTTCTTGCCTTTTGAATTAGGAAGATAGAAAAGGTATGAAGAGAAGAAGGCTTATGTTTTTATAAGTAAATTTTGAGATTTAAATAAAAACAAAAGAAAATCAAAAACTAAAATAACACTTGTTAAAACATCTTGACATTTGTCATCTTGAATTAATATTTACTTAACACATGTTATTAGGTTACTTAATATATTAACACTTGTCATGTGTATTATTTATTTATTTTAAATGTTAAATAAAAAGCTTTACTTAATTTATTTATTTTTATGTAAATGTATATATGAATTTCTTTCTAATGAAAATGTAATAAAACTAATTATATATAAATAAAAGCTTATCCAAATATTTTTAAAATGTCTATCTTTTAAATTTCAATTTTAAATTCAAATTCAACTTAAATTTTAAAATCCAACTTAAAGCCAATTTATAACAACACATTTAATTTGAAAATAAAAATTCAATTTTCCTTTAAAATCTACTTATATCTATCACATTATTATTATTTAAAAATAACAATTTTTCAATTTTAAATAATTCATAAAAGAAATTATCGTATTATATATATATACTTATCTTTATAAATGAATTAATATATCATATGTTAATTGTATTTTAAACTTATATATATATGATTTCAAATCATATTTTTCAAGCAATATTAAAAAGAAAATAAAACAAACCTTTTTATTAATCTTATTTAAATTTAAACTTAAGCTAAAATCTATTTTAAACTATTAAACATTTACATTTACCTTAAGTATTTAAAAACTATATAGTTATTTATTTAAATAATCTTTGAAAGCTTTATATTAAATGAAATTGAAATTTCCTAATTACCAAAATATATTAGAATTTGAAAATATGTTTATTTGTTAAATTCAAAACAAAGCTTATCTATTAACAATATGTACAAATACACACACACACATTATAAATAGAAAATATTTTATTAGCTTTTAAAAGATAAAATTTACCGATTAAATATTTATTTGCTTTAAAAAGAATAAATTTTCCAATTTAAATTAAAATTATAAAAGACGATTATCAAATCAATTTAATTTTTAATACAGATTATTAAATTGATATTGTCCAAAATTTCGGGTTATCACATTCCTCCCCCCTTAAAAGAATTTCATCCCCGAAATTTAAAAGCAAAGAAAATTTAGTAACCCATCTAAGATTTTAATTTTAAACCACAAGCATATATTATCAACCATATGCTAACAACCTAGCAACTAATTTACTCAATCAAACAAATCTAATGATCCCGACACAAATCAGGATAGACTTCTTAATACTATCTAGAGTTTTCCAGGTATAAACATTGGAATACTCGCTCTACTGAACCCAAACAATCTATACTACTAAGCTACATAGCTAATCATTTAGATCTACAAAACTGAACAGGATATCAAACCACATACAAGTCCTGTTCAACAACCAAAATCCCCAGAACTGCTTATTCCAAAACCAAAAATAGATCTTACATGTACTCCCTCAGAGATACGTGAAACTCACTGAATTCCAGTCTTCCAAACTGGCCATTCAATCTTATAAGCCAAAAACACTTACCCTCTCAAGAACACAGAAAGACCCCATACTCCTCGGAGCTAGCTTCCCAGTCTTATCCAATCTTATAGCTCCTTTAACCGGAGAAAACTTATCCAAAATCAAATCTCCGACTTTGAAATCTGAATTCCTCCATCTCTTATCCATAAAACTCTTTTGACAATCCTGGGCTGCCTTCATCCTTCCTGATCAGCTTAACCTTCGCTGATGCTTCTCGAAACAAACTGGACCAAAACAATCCAACAAAATGATCCTCTCAAGATCAATCCAAAATCAATAACAAATTCTACTATCATCAGTAGAAAACAACTTCTCCTATCCAGAAAAGACAAAACAGATGCACTCTCAAACTGCTTCCACTGCACAACTCTGATCCGGAGTAGATGAAAATGCTGATAATGAACACAAGCACAAACTAGACAACACATTCCAGAGATATGGTTTAACAGATCCATAAATAAAACACAAAGTTTCCACCAACACCTGAGCTGCTACCCCAAACCCTTTCCCTAGAAACCATCCTTCTACTAAGCTGAACCACCGGTACCACTCCTGGAATCCTAGTCGATACAAAACTCAGTCTCTCGATGCTATGGAAAACCTCTGACAACTTCCAATCCCTGGAGATGCCTCGATCCCAAGCAAAAGATAACCCAAGAGAACACTCAACTATCGCAAGTCACTTTTGCGATCAACCCAGCCTAATTTTCAAAGAAACTGTTCTCTCTTTACTAATCAGAACAGCTTAGACTTATCAAGCCAATCCATCGAAGAAATGGATCCACTCTGCTGCTTCTGAACTCCACCTCAAGGAAACTGCTTAGCCAGATGACCTTCTTGCCGGCACATAGAACACTCTAAGCTGCAACGTTGCCACTGATGACAAAGATTTCCTAATCCATAAGCTCCTCGAGAAACTCTGGCTTCAAAGCCAAACACAAACATCCTGCTGAGCCTAGTCTCATCACCGAAGCAGACACACTTCCTTAAACTTTCTCCAAAAGATACATCTTCGGAGACATCCGTAGTCACTGCGTCTCGTCATACAACTACTACTTCCTAAGTTTGCCAAGATACCATCACTCGCTTCTGCTCAACTGATAGATCCAAACTATCACTCAACTAGACTTGCACTTCAAAGATGGACTCTGAACCTCAAAAAGACTTCCTTCAGAGATTGGTGGAATCCTTCACCACAGTAAAGCTCACTCGAGAGGGTATTGGGTCTACAGTCTCGGCAGATACACTTCCAACCTCAACATTTGGACTCCTACCATTGGTAGTCGTGCTACATACACTACTACCGTTCCTACCTCTAGAATTCATATTGGAAACCCGAACAGGTAACCCAACAAATAGTTATAAATACACACACACACACACACAAATACGCTCTCTCAAGAAGGAAATCACTCCAAAGCCTAGGTATTTGCTCAACCTAGTGCTCTGATACCAAATGTGACGACTCGCCTTTCTTTCCACAGAAAGGCGCATCATCTTTAAGAAAGAAAGGGATAGAAAGAGAAAGATAGAGAAGAAAGAAAGAAACAACATCGGAATCTCAACAGCGGAATGAATAAATTATATTAATCATATAAAATATTACAAAGTATACAACAACTATCAGAGTTACACAGATTATACATCATATAATAGACAGTCATAAACACCTTTCTAGTTATTACAACTCAAATACAACACAAATAATCGACTCAGAGAACACACAGCGGAACTTTATATATATATATATATATATATATATATATATATATATACACAAACGCTGAAGCCTCCTGCTTTATTGCTCCTTCAGAATTCGTCAAAGCTAACCTGAATCACTTGGCTACTCGTAAAAATTTGAGTACCCAAGAGTTTAAGAAAACAGAAGATAAACTCCGGGTCAAACATAAGTCTGGTGTGAGCAACAGGTTAAAGTTGCTTAACTTTGAAAACCTTTGAAAACCTTTGAAAACAAAAGATATCACGTAAGACTCCCCACACATAAACATGAGTAAGTTTTTACCTTACGCAAACCAAAACATTTGATAGGAAATCCAGTGATATTATAATAGGGTCTAGGGTTTTCAAATAAATAAGAAATAGCTGAAATCGTTACATGATTAAATTCCAGCATACTAGCCACAAAGTGGGTAATACAATCAAAACCGTAAAGGCACGTAAGAAGAATGGGCTTCCATCAATGGCAGGGCTACTAGGGCCGTCACAGTATGTGGCCTCGATCACCGTACCAAGGATCCACCCTAAATCCCCTGCAACACAAGGCCGGAACCATCCCTTAACAGATAGTCCCGAACAAGACAACCTCGGTAGTTGTTGTAATCAACTGCCCCACACAGCCTAATATAAAGGGACTTCTAGACAGGGGAAGATCTTGTCCTACTTGGGTTCTACCAACTTAGCCTTGCTGCACCTCCCCTCTTTTTAGCCATTCCCGGTTGATGAAGCTTGAGGCTACGATTATCTTTAGAGAACACATCTCTTAGAATGCTCATCGTCCACCTGACGATGTTCTGAAAGCATTCAATCCATACAAGTTCGTTCCGGGTTCGAACGAAACCGAAGGCATTATCTCGTTACACTCATTTTGGAATCACCCTCAAAGTTAATGACGATAACCCTTGTATTCTGAATCTTCATCTTCACTTGAGATTCATGACCTATCGTTAATTTGGATCGATGTGGTTTTCGGATATCCAGATCTGGAAACCCGATCCCGGTCTCATCGAAATCCAGAACGCCGTCTTTTGAGTCCAAGTGGTTTTAAAGTTAAAATAATTCAATTCATTATCGATATTCACACAGATAGATAATTCACAATATCATAGATAGATAATCCATATCATAACAATTCAACCAAAGCATCTCATATCACACAGCATCACATATCCCATATCAGAGATCTCAAACCATTCAAGGCTATCAATATCATCCATCCGTACATAAGCAAGGATTAATTAATCACACTATCTCTAATTAATTTAAAATGAATTAAATTAATTACTTCCATCTCTAATTAATTTAAATAAATTAAATTAATTTAAATAAATTAAATTAATTTAAATAAATTAATTTAATTTAAATTAATTAAATTAATTACCTTCATCACTATAAATCCTCCTTACTTAACCACTAGTTAATTACAAAACCAATTAATTAATCATCCACTAATTATCTATCTTAATTAATCACCCTTGCTTAATTATCCTCTAATTACTTTAAGTAAAT
Organism: Allium cepa; assembly: GCA_030765085.1. NCBI lineage: Eukaryota > Viridiplantae > Streptophyta > Magnoliopsida > Asparagales > Amaryllidaceae > Allium > Allium cepa. The sequence goes on from CM060943.1 coordinate 88,610,254, forward strand.
AGCCTTCAATTAATTACACAAAATTAATTATCCTTAACCATTTACAGTAATTAAACTTTAGTTACTTCATTAATTAATTAATTATAATTAATTGCATTAATCCTTAATTAATTACATTTAATTAATTACTTCATAATCACTTATTATTAATTAATTAACTTTAATTAATCAACCCTTAATTACTTCATTAATTATATTAATTAACTATCCCTTAATTACCTCTTAATTAATTATCAATCCTATTTAATAATTAATTTTTAATTAATCTTTATTCATTAATCAACCTTGATTAATCACAATCAGTAATTAATTATCCTTAATTAATTACATCACTTAATTATCTTCAAATAACTTTATTAATCAATTCTTAAATTAATTACACCAAGTAATTAATTATTAATTACTTTCACTAAGTAATTATCCTTCATATCAATTACACAAAGTAATTAAACCCAAAACTACTTTCAATCTTCAATTAATTACATCTTGTAGTTACCATCACTAGTTACTTCACTAAGTAATTATACATTAGGTAATTATACTTAACCCATCATCCAATGATTATTTTAAATTAATTAAACGAATTAATTAACTTAAACTAATCACATTTATAATTAATAATTACATTGAGTAATTAATTCCTCTAATTACTTTCGTTAAGTAATTATACTTAAACAATTTCCACAATTGATTATCTTTAATTAATTTAATATAATTAATTATTAAAAATTAATCACATTAATTAATAATCTAATAATTCCTAGCTAATGATCTTAATTAACTATTATTAATTCTTTAATTACTTTCCTTAACTAATCATGCTTTAATTAACCATTATTAATTACAAAGAAATTAATTTTTAATTATCAATTAATTAAACTCTTATTACGTAATTAATTAAGTGCTTAACTGTAACTTAATTAATCTTTAATTACTTGATTAAATAAATTTCTAATCATTAATTAATAATCTTTAATTATCTAATTAATGATCCTTAATTTCCAAATTAATTAACCCTTAATTATTTAACTTGAACTCTTAATTACGTATTTAGTTAATCCTTAATTAATTAAATTACACCCTTAATTACTTAACTAATTAATCCTAAATCATTAATTAATTAAATTAATTAAATAACCTTAACTTTCCTTATTTATTCAATGAATCACAAATCATTAAATCTTAATTTACTTTAAGATAAAACATTTTCTTATTTATGAGTAAATTTGTCATTAACAAAAACATTTGAAAACATTTTACTTTTAAATTTTCTTTTAAATTCGTTTCAAATGAAGATTCAAAATAAATACAAATTTAACTTTAACAAAATTAAAAACAATTTACAAACCTTTTAAATCACATGTTAAAGAAACACTTATCTTATAAAAGAAATTTACAAGAGTTTTTAAAACCAAATTCATTTTAAATTCCAATCATTCAAGATATACTTTAACATTTAAAGTTGTTTTAAACATTTTAAATTTTCTTAAAACTTTATTTATCTCAAAACTAGGATACAAATTAAATTTCAATCCAGATTTAAAACTTTGATTTAAAACTTTGTTTAAATCTTCGCTTTCAAATTTTAAATTCAATTTAAAATTTGAAACAAACAGGTTTTTTTAAAAAACTGTAACCACAAAAGTGACCCGAGCCCATACCTCAAATACTTCGAGTCAAACATCACATGACTTCGAGTAAAACACTCATATGACTCGATAAAAAACTCGAGTATCATTCCTCTTCTCACCCAAACTTCACCAGAAAACAAAGAAGTGCACCATGCACATGCACGGTGGCTCCGACCAACTCCCACCATTCCTAATAACCTCCTCTCATCGGCGATCGTCCTCGCACCATCCCTCGATCATCAGAACAGCGATAACAACTCGAAATCAAAAACGAGCCTGCAAGCAGAATCCTGGAACCATAACCCAAACCTGGAACAAACGCAAACTCCATTCTCCCGTCGCTGGAGTGCTTACACTTCCGGTCACACATTCGCCATTATCCAAATTTCAAATTCCTAAAGTTCCGATAAACTCGATGCACCAGGGGAGCCAAGGCAAACCATAAACTGGACCATGCCTAATCTAGGGTTATAGATTAAAATCGAACACCACCTCCTTCAAAGTGCTTAGTTCATCTCGCTGGCAATTTTTCCAAAGTTTCCGACCCTCCTTCTACCTCCAGAAAGAACCCCGACCTCAACGAGAAAGTAGATCACCAAAAATCACCCAAATTACAAAATTTGGTCAACCCAAACTGCTCCCTGTAACGACCCGTAAATTCTGGTGGTTTTATAAATTTAAAAATTTGAATTTTTTTTGAAATTTTAAATAATAAGATTTTGAAATAAAAATTTAATATTTGAAATGCGTCTAGTTAAACATAGCAACTGGTAAATTTTCATCCGAAAATATAAAAGTTTATTTTCGTGTGTAAGTTTATTTCAATCAGTTAGGAATTGATGAAAATAAAATGTTTTCAAAACCTAAATATTGTTATGTAGAAAAATTCTAAATCATCTTCTGAGCAAGGCGTCATTTTTTGTTTTTCCAAATTCGGAATTCTTTAGCCCCGTCGATCTTATTTTTCTGCGTTTTTGCTGCATTTTCCGCTAGTAGAAAATTTGAATTTTTATAATTCAATCGTATCACTGATATTTATATACCGTTTTGATCGTCTCGTCGTGCTGATCTCCGCAACATATTTGTTTGTGTGTTTCGGAGTTCGGGAGACGGCGAAATATACGGAAACGATTTACGTATCGGTTCCGCAGTTTGGCTTTTGGCTTCCCGTGGCTATTCAATTTCCACCATTTAAAAACCATGCAGCCAGCTGTCTTTTTGTAATCTTTCTGGATTCAGCCCATTTGACCTTTGGGTGTTCATATAGTTTCAATGTAATTTATTAGTTTACACTTTTATAAAAGTAAATTTCTACACGTTCATATTTATTCTTTGTGAACTTAAACCGACTTGTGCCTTTCCATTTGAGGACCCTTCAATGTCGCTTGTTCCTTATCCCACATCTTCCATGCACCTCTTCCATTCCATTATCCAACACCGCCACATCTTCTTCCACACGATCCTGCCACTGTGCTTTGCCCAGTGACAGCAGCGCCTCCGCCATGCATCGACCCCACTCCCAGACAACCGCCGACCCAAAACCCGAGCTTCATGCACATCCTCCCTCTGACGTGCTAATCTCCTTCCTCCTCTAGCTATGATCTGCCATCCTCTCCACTATTGCCAACCATCAACTCGTACCGCCTCTCTTTGCCGTGCGCACCAACCTCTCCACATCGGCCTCATCTCACCCCCATCATTAGAGCAATCAAGCTTTTCCCATCTTCTAGCTGTAGCCCTTCAGATCTTCGCCAAATCTTACCGTGAGTCCCCTCCCTTCTCCATTTTACGTGCAGCCATTGATCAACAGCCATATATCACACGTCAGGCCTTGCCGCCAGAAGGGTAGCCACGCGAGACACGAGGCAGTTCACATCGGCGCCGTTTCATCCTGGCCGACGGCATCCTCTTCTTTCCCCGCACAAACCTAGTGACCGCACCTCCCCTTTCTTTTTCTCTTGCTCGATTTTTGCCATGTCCATTCATAGTTGAAACAGTAAGCACTCCAATATTCCTCTATTTATTATATGGTATTACTGTGTTGGTTATATAATATATATGATCTGAGGATTTATGTATGTTTTGTTTTATTTCTGGCAAAGCCTAGTATGTATATAGGTTACGGCAATATATAGATATTTGACTACTGCTACATATTTACCTGTATATGTTATAGTGTTCCAGATTTTAAATGAAATATGGTATGTCAATTTTAATAATGTACTTAGTCTATTTATGTAAGAAGGCATACGCCTGTACATTTTTGTATATATATAAATGGTTTTCGTACGCATATTTATAATATAAGTTATAAAGAATACTGGTGCTGATTTTTGATGTTATTTATATATCATTGTGTATGTGTCAAAGATTTGAAATAAAAGTAATATGTTTTGTTAAGTATACATGTTTATAAGTTTGGTCTGCATATTATTGGTACTCTAGTTTATATATATATTTAAGTTTGCAAAGGATAAGATAGTTATGTATGTCTGGTTTATATTTTATGGCTACAGTATTTTAAAAATATAAATATTCCTTACGCAGGTTTGAGTTATACAGTGTTTTTAAAGTATACGATATAATATATGTATAAAGTTTTACTATTTATGAAAATACATAAAAGTTTATGTATTGTTAAAGTGTTGCTATATATAGATTGAAATTTTTGCTTACGGTACACTTTAATATATTGGGTTATTAATATTACAGTTAATATATTTATACACTACAAAGTTGTTCGGAGAATTTTTTTATAAATAGATGTCAGTTTATATATGTGTTACTAGTTATATAATATTTGGGTCTGGTTATATATTGGTTGCGTAGGATAGTTATATAGGTTGTTTACGTAATTGTCATAAGTATATATTCATTATTTTAATTTATACTATGCAAATACTCTATTTTATCTGTGTTTATTATTATTCAAAATAATAATATGTTTAGCGTTGCCGTTCTATCAAATTTATTATGATTTGTTTATTGATCATGTTATCAGCTTTGTCCGTCGAGTCCGTATCCATCTAGCTTTGATTCGTGCTTGAATTCGTAACTTAACTTCATTGTCTGTTCTCTATAGTCTCGAAAGGTGAGCAATCACTTACGGTTAATATTCTTTTATTTATTAAATTTGATTTCAATGGAAACGACAATTGAAATATGCTGTTGTAGTTATTTACAATGTTATGTATATGCTATTACCTGTATCGGTTCACCTGTGACATCTGACACCATTATCTGTTATTTATGTTGATGATATATGCCTGTTATATTATTATCATATCTGTTATCACTCTGCAAGTTCCCTGTTAGTATAGAATCACTATGTGTTGAAATGATACATACCCGAACGATCTGTAGAATAGAAGAAAATCGTTATGTGTTGAAATGATAAACCCAATCGATTTTCATTGAATTGAATTTGGGATTACGGGTTGAAATGATATATATATATATATATATATATATATATATACCTGTATATATTGTGGATTGAAATGATAGATATCCGTACCACTTGACCATAAGATAGAAAATTTTATACAGACACCATTGGTCTATGTATAAATATTTTGAAATGATTACTATGGTTTTGGAAAGGAATATACGGTTTTATAAAAACATTGATTTAGATATATAAATGTTATTTTATATATAGTTAATTATTGAAAATAAGCTTAATAATTAAGTTTGATTTTATAAAAATATAGTATGATTAAGTATTTATTTAAATTACATTTTAATAAAGAGTTTATAATGATTTAATAAATTAAGATGGAGAAGATAGATTTGAAATTGATTTTAATTAAGAAATATATTTAATTAGAAATCGATTTGGAACTTATTGAATTTGATATTTTTTTAAAGAATATGATTTTTATAACTTGATTTGGTTTATGGTGATCTAATGAATATTTCAAGTTTAAATGAATTGAAGGAAATATTTAGTCCATTGAAATTTATGGTTTTATTTAAATGATAATGGATTTAGTAAGTAAATATTTCAAAATAAATAATAGTAAAGTGAATTTGATATGTATATATATGTGGAATTATCAAATCTTGTTTTGAAATGTTTGAATATTTAAAGCTTTGAAAATATTGAAATTGAAATGGTTTATTTTAAGGTTAAAATCTGTATTTGAAATCAATATAATGTGAAATGTTTTATTGAGAAACTAAAATAAATTAAAATGGATGATTTGAGATTTGATTAAATTTAAATTTTGGAATTTGAATCGATTTGTGAAATTTGAGGAAGCTATTTTTTTATATAAAGTATATTTAAAATTTAAACTATTTTAATATTTTTTTTTATATAAACTATTTTAAATTATAAACTATTTTATTATATATATACTATTATTTATATTGAAACAGTTAAGTGGGAAGTGTTATGATTCTAAGCATTATGATTTCTAAATTTTGATTTCCAAAGTATTATGATTAACAAAGTGTTTGATGAAAGAATGTTGTTTAAATTTAAGTAAATTATTAAAGTAAGTTTTGAAATTATTTAATAATTAAATAAAATTGAATTCTTTAATTAGTGAAATTGAGTTTCTTTAATAATTAAGTTTTGAAATTTGTTTAAATTAAATAAGTAAATAAGTGAAATTGAATTTCTTTAATAAGAAATAAAATATGATTGATGGAAATTATTATGAGACTTGTAATTTAAAAAAATTAATTTGACGAATTTAATTTAATTTAGTTCATAAGTTTTGGTATGATGTAGGTAAACTTAAGTGATTTATTTAATGAATTGGAAATTCAATTGAAATTATTTTGAAATGATAAATTTACTTAATTTAAATATTACTGAATGAATCCATCAATGAATTTAAATTGTTTTGAATGTTAAATTAACTTAATTTAAATGATCATGGAATGAAATCTATATATGAATTTAAATCAATATTTGAATTGTTTTAAATAAAATTTGAAGCTGAATTATAGAGTTCTGAAATGGTAAATTTGGAAGTTTTGAAATGTAAATTACAGAAATTGATATAGAAAGACGAATGAAATGTTGGCTTTCAAATTCTAAGTGAGACTGAAATTGATTTGGTTTTTGAAATTTATTAAACGACCAATCGGTGTAATAATTACGAAAGTTATTAAAGAAACCGGGATCGGTTATGGACATATTCTCTGTCTAAACCGAAAACCACTTTAATAACTATACGCGGAGTGTGATCCAGAATGAAGGGGTTGGAATGATGTACGTGATGACTGAAGAAAGAGAACGATAATGGATGACCTTGACACTTGTGTCAAATTGGAAATGACTAAAACAGGAGCCGTGCCGGGCCAAATGGGGTTAGCCACCTCGAGCGAACACACTTCTTCGTAAACTGCTCATTACTTGTTATTGATTAGTGCGCACCCTTGAATTGGGAGTGTTGTGTCACGGTGTTGCAATCATTGCGGTGATGCGTTCTCACCTGTCCGGATCAGGCAAACGGTAGTTTCACTACCTTGGGTATTGTCTCATGTGCCTTGTCATACTTGTATCCCTATGCGCGACCACTAGGGTTTGTTTTGTGTTATACCTATGGAATACTCCCTGATACACCACTAGTTTACGGTGGAGTTTATAGTGTTATATAGACAATGATGCTTATATAAATGTGTTAAGGGGGACAATGGTAACGCCTTAACGCTATTTTGATGATTTATATTGCTGATAGGCATTATCTACTTAGCGTACATTACTACATAGTAGATAGTTTAATGGATCCTTAAAGGATGGTTATCCCAACATCTTTTGAGTTACTTGTATTTTTAGTTGTTATTTCACTTGAGTTGGATTTATTGATATAAGAATGTTAATCTTGACTCGAGTGTTTTGTGTTTTGCTTTACGCTCGGGTCAGATTGAGTGGTTCAGTTTTTGAGACTCACCTTTGGAGTTGGAGCTTCGCTTGGAGATCCAGCTATCTATCCAGCTTTCAGATATTCAGTTGATTCCAGTGATGTATCCTGCTATTGTATTTGACTATTGTATTCGAGACTTCTATTGTATCTTATTTAACTCTGTTACGTATATAGCAGCTTCATGAACCACTATCTTTTGTTTTCGCTGCATTTATTACTGTTCGTCAACGGAATTTCTATCAGATTAGAAAACCATCGAAAAATTTAGAAATAAAAATAACCGCAAGCGCACAGTGCACGAATGTAGCACGTGGCGAATACGGGTCGATCCACATGGAATTGATGATTTTAAAATTCTATTCAATCAAATTAAACCAAAATCGATAGAAAGTTTAGCTAGAGAATTAACTAACTAACTAAAAGAAAAAAGAAGCAAATATAAGAGTTAAGTGACAATTTAGAGAATAAATCCACTCTCTAGATCATGTAGTTCAACACATATTTAATCATGATCTCTCTTTTATGGTCGTTAGTGCTTTAATTGATGTGCTTATCATAAGTATGACATATTTGTGCTATTGATTAGCTAACATAAGCCATCAAACTATAACACCTCCCTTAAAACACTTACTAACTTTCATGAAACATGACAAAGAAAATGAAAATGAAATCTATTTTAAGTATGGTCTATTAACTATTGATTAGAAATATAGACCATCAAATTTGAATTTCAAATCACTTTCTTATGCCATAATCATGTTTTGATGAAGAGGCATTTGTGTTAGTGATTTTCAAACATAGCCTATTTTATGTCAACAATACAGGCTATCAAGTTCAAAGCAAAAACAACAATTAAACCATTTCTATCATCACCATTAAGCATAAAAAGAGAGCATGAATCAACAAATAGTTGAAGCTACATAATTAGAGAGCTTCATTACCCCTTAAATTGAAGCGGTTTAGCCTCTCATATTTGTCATTAAAACAGCAAATGTAGCTTGCAACATGAGAGAAAAAGAAAACAAGATAAAAAAACTATTCTACTTGCATGAAAAATAAATCTACACTACAACATGAAAGTAAATAAGCATGAAAAATAAAAGAACATGTATTGAAGTTGCATAAAAAGAAATTACATGAAATATAAATGGCTAAGTAGCCATGAAAAGAAAGAGAAGCTTTTATTTTATTTTGAGCCTAAACTAATGAAGAGGAAGAGGTGGCTAAGTAATAGAGAGAGATTACATGAAACATATGGGTATTTATACATGTATGAAACCCTAATTCATATTTTTGGGGAATGCCCAAAATTCCCATGAGGTAGTGTGGCCACCAAGTAATCATTAGCATGTCATAATCCTCATTTAAATGTACTTGAAGCCATTAATTCCATAAGCATATGCATTAGCCTCTAATTTGTACATTAGGTGGTGGGTAGATGGGGTCCTCCATGTGCTTCACTTTGAATTATTTACATCTTCATTCTTTTGTATCTTCTTTGTGTATGCATATTCCTTCATGAAACCACTCCTATTTGAGACCAAATTCCTATAAATATATATATAAATTTCCAATTAATTTTTCTCAAAGAAATATGTGCACACAAATGACCGTTTTGCCCTTGGATGAAGATGAATATGTGGCAATTTGGAATTAATATGAATTTTGGTTAAAACAAGTTAAAATACCCAATATGATGATTTATTTAATTTAAATAGAATAAATATTGTGGTAAAAATATGCATATTTACATGCACATCAAATACCCCCACACTTATCTTTTTATTCGTCCTCGAATAAAGAAAAAAACTATGATAAATCCATTTCGTAGGAAGCACGATTGCATTGAGCGTATGCAACAAGCAGTTAAACCTCTGGGTGTCCCCAGTAGGACGAGTGTTGTCTCGTGAGGGTTTTCAGCGGATACTACCCACAAAATCCAAATGCAGGATGAGAATATTTACAAAATGCAAGATTTATTTACAAAGAGATGAATACGATTTTTGAAAATATTTACAAATGAAAGGTTTACTTTTAAATAGACACAAATAAGTTAAATATAGGTTTTGATTATTATATTGAAATTTAAGTCATTTAGTCGTCAAAATTTACAACAAAAATCAAGTTATCATAACAAATAGATTATAGTTTAACTCATTGTTTTGGTTAATAACATAGTGTAACTATGAAATAGATCCTTAGTTGATTATCAAAGTTTATCAAAGTGGTATTTTCATTTCTTTTAAATAACAAATCAAATCAAATAAGTAAAAATAGTGCTAGGATTTCAATTGCTTGCACTCTCAATATTTGCAAGAAAAACTACACACCTAGCTCAGGTAAACTGAGGCCAGATATACCACCCATGCACTGCCTTTCGGGCTTATCTGAGGGGAGTACAGAGCATGGCGAGTGCACACACTTTCGTGCATACACCTATCGACCGTAGGTAGTTTTATTAAGTTTGTTCTTTTTTTTCTTTTTTTTACATGTGTTCCATACATGCATAACCATGAGAACTTTTAAATGAGTATAAAAGCACATAATCAAAGATTCCAAGTAATTCACCCATGCATAACGGTGAGGACTTTTAAGTGAGAGTGAATACTATGGATGTTGTTATTTTTTTATTTTTTTAAGAGAGAGAGAGTTTTGCAAAATCATCTTAACATCATTTAACTTAGAAGACAAAAAATGTTATATCTTGTAACGACCCAGCATTTTTAGAAATTAAAATTTTAATATTTTATTAATTTTAAATGTTAATAAGTGAATTTTTAAGTCAAATAAATTTTTTTTATTTGAATTTTTTGGATTTAATTAGATAATTAAAACAATAATTTAATATGTTAAATTATGGAAATAATTAAAATTGAGTTAAATATGATAGAAAATGATTTGTAAAATTTTATTTTATCATATTGAAGTTAGAATGATATTTTAGAACTTTTAAAATCGAATTAAAAGTTAATTTGTGAAAATTGAATATTTTAATATTTAATAATCGACTGTAAAATAGCCAATTTTTGAACAGTCTCAGAATTGAACGAAACCAGTTTCATTGGATCCGTAATAGTTAGTTATTATCGGATTTCAATTTTCGTGTCAATCGGAGTTATCGTTTGATCGTGGCAGCTCGAAACGCATCGAATCGTTTTTAATTTAAATTTGGCGAGTCAAAATAGCCATTTTTCAAAAAGTCTCGGATTTCGACGAAACCAGTTTCATCGGATCCGTAATGTGATATTATTGTAAGGTTTCAAATTTCAAGTCGTTTGGATTTACCGTTTGTCCGGTACAAATTAAAACGCCTAGAAATCGACTTAAATCGGTTTAATTTAAATTGAACGTTTTCAGCCATAACTCGCACATACTTCCGAATTAGCTTCCGAAACCTGTTCCATTGTGTCCGGAACGCGGGATAAACCCTAGGTACGCTGGTTACGGCGTCTAAATCGGAGTTCGGAATTTCCGGGATGAATAGTGTTTACGCTTGCTCGTTCCTTATAAATATGCACACTACCCCCTTCATTTAATAAAAAAAAAAAAAAGAAAATAACCCTAGCCGGCCCTAATAAGTGGATGGCCAGAATTCAATCTCAATCCCTCCTCGATTTCTTCCAATCCATCAGGAATTAGCAGAAATGTTCAACTAGAGTATTGAAGAGGGCGACGAGAGCTTGGAGATCAACGGTGGAGATCGTGTTTGGAGTTGCGTAGAGGAAGCTATGTGGGGCCGTGCGTGTCCAGTTGCGCACGCAACCTGAGGTGGAGGAGGAGGCCGAGTTTCATATGCCTAGGGCCGTGGGGAGCTAGTGTGGTGGTCTTCGAGGTGGAGCAATCTGATCGTCGTCAAGTTGAGTGATGAAAGTGAAATCGGAAACCCTAGTTTCTATGTTGGGTTTTGTTTGTTCGGCTTGTGCTGTAGCCAAAAACGTGAAAGAAGGAAGAAAGGGGGAAGGGTCCAGATGTGGAGGCAGCAGATCCAAGGGTTGTAAATGTTTGTAGGTTAAAAATATAAAGGTTTTGTTGTATTTAGTTAATTTAAAAATCGTGTAATCTTATAAAATGCATAACTTTTTCATACGAGGTCGAAAAAATGCAAACTCAGTTGCGTTGGAATCGTATGGACGAGCACTACGCGATGGAGTTGGTTTGGAGTCGTTTGGAGTTAGTGAGAATTTCGGGTAAAATTAAACGCGCGTTTAATTTTATTCGAAATAAAAGCTTAAACGGAAATTAAAACCAAGGTGAGAATTTCTCACTCAATCGGATAGATTTCGATTTTATTTTAAATAGTTAGATTTAAAATATTTGAATGCATGTTTGAATGATGACTGTAAATTATTGATTGTTAAAATAGACATTATGCGCCGTTAGTAAGCGGATGTTATTTATTATAAACATATACCGCGAATATTTCATAAATAGTGAAATTGGTATTATATATAATATCAATATATATATATTGGCATATGTATATATTGCAGTTGTTGATTTCCCGCATTTTTTTTGTTTAGCGGATGAGACCCTATTACGCCGTTAGTAAGCGGATAATATTTAAATAAGAACATATACCGCGATAATTTCGTACTGGAGCGAAATTGGTATTGTGCTAATGTTTTTGGATGCAGGAAACAGGTTGGAGGGATCCAACTGGATTCCTCAACAGTATTTATTTTATTTCAGATATTTGATATTTGATGGATTATCATATCGATATATGATATCGTTGTTAGTCGTGATTGACTATTTGGTGTGTAGCATCATTGGACCCAGATTTCGGGATTTTAAAATGATTTTCAAAGTGATTTTTGAAATATAAAATATTTTTGGAATTGATCCATTATAAATAAATAAACGTTATTATTTTTAAAGTTATAAAATTTTGGTTTTGTGAAATATAGTTAAAAGCTGGTTTTCGAGAAATATGGATCAATGATTTTATAAAATAGTTTAAACTGGATTTTTGAGTTTATTATTAAAAGTTTAAATTTAAGATTTATAAAATTTGATTATTTTATAAATCGAAATGATGAAATTATAAAGGAATTTAAAGACGTTTTAGAATAATAATATAAACTGATTTATATTAAGAGATTTATAAATGGATATTTATAAATTGAATTATGGACATTATAAAACGAGTTTTTATAAGTGTTTGAATGTAGTGAAAATGAATTTCCTAAATGAATGAAATTTATGAAATTATAAACTGTGAAGTTATAAATGAAAATTTTATAAGCAATAGGTTTATAAAATTTATAAAGTTATCGAAAGAATGAATTTTGGATAAATAAACAATCTTATAAGTTAAGATTAATAATTTGGGAAGTTAAATGAACGATTTTGTAAAATAATCGTTTTATAAGTAATTAACTTATAATATGAACTTGTAGTTTATAATTGAGTTATAAACTGGAATATGTTAATAAAGGAATTTATAAAAAGGAAGTTTTTATAAATAAACCGAAATGGAATTTATAAACGTTGTTTTATAAATTCACAAACGACTTATTTTGATAAGTTAATTGTTATAACTTAGAAATAGAGTTATATTCACGTTTTTAGACAGTGAATAATTCTTTGAATTAAAATGAATAAAAGGATGGAATTTGTTAAAGAAGTATATTCACGTTTTTGAATAGTGAATAATACGTTAAAGGAAATGTGTTTGAATGTGATGTTTTAAATAGAATTAAAACGATCTAACGATGGTTTAAAAGGTGTTGTGATTCGAAACCATAGATTTCAACATTTATTGTTGAAATAGACGTTTTCGAGAAATAAAAGGAAATGGTAGACTATAACACTGTTGTTATAGTAAATGATTTCCAAAAGGAAATGTTTTGTATAGTATTGGGATTTATATATCTATTTCGAATCCCTATACTAGTGATTTTGGGTTGTCGTAACGATGTTTTACGTAACATTCGTTTTGGCCCAAATAAATATGTTTAAGAGAATGATTTCCTTAAAGAATGAATTACATACTTAATTCGATTTAAGTATATATTGAATATTTTCTAAGTGTTGAAAATAAAAGGAATTTGTGAATTACTTATGAATAAATAAGTATGGAAATGTTTTCCAATATGAAGTGAATAATTAGAATTTATCTTTTTGAAGATAAATTGAAAATGAATTATTGAAATCGCATATGCATGGATATTTTGGAAATATAAATTCATTATGGAATTTATATGTGAAAAGTGGAATTTGTATAAAAATAAATATTGATTTATTTTTGAAGTGTTGGAATTTTATATCTTGTAAAGATATTTTGGAAATGTAAATAATTTGGAAAATTATTTGGAATCTGGTGATGTATGCATATCCATTGATAGTTCAATAGCCGACTATCAGTATTTCCCTTTAAATGGGTATTTGATGTGATTTGTTTGAATTTGAATGCACACTTATTTTTGAATAAGCGCTCACTATTCGGGTTAACCGGGAAAGGACCATGGGGTCGTATAACCCACTCCGAATATGTGATACGTCGTTGTGAATTGCATTTGAAGATCGGTGTTGAAGACCGGTATTTGCGAAAGCGATAGGGTGAACTATCGATTGACTCTGCACCGAGTAGCTACGGTATTGAGTTCTCCATATGTGATGGTGAATCCGATCAGGATTGTGAATATCCGGATTGCAAGGACTTCTTTGTAAGTGCCTTCGGTTCTGTTCGATCCCGGAACAGACTTGTATGGATTGTATGCCTGACATTACAAGTTGAGATATAAAGCCGATTTCTTTCAAATATATTTCTGTTGGTGGCGGAGAATTTATTCTTTGCTTAACACCCTTCTTTGAGACGTACGAGCTCAAAGGTTATATAGTTGAAGTTATCAGCAATATATCCCATTTTGGTAATGTGACATGCTGAGTGATGCTGAAATGATCATTGTGTTGATTATTGTGATAGGATCATTTATTTGATCGTCTATCTTAGTGATCATTGTGTTGATCATTTGTTGACCCAAAGCATGGCTTTTGTATAAAGTATGTTTTGTGGACGTGACTTCGTCGAGCCTCACATCCCGGTAATGGTCAAAACAGGAATGATGCGGCAAGGTTATGAGGGGTAGCTCCCTTTAGGGTATGTGCATTTCCTTCTGGAAAGGGTGGTATCATGGTATGGAGCCCAGATACTTACTCATGTTGATACACTATATCTATTTCTGTGTGGTGTTGTTGGTGACGAGCGCTCGGTTAAAGGTCCGATGGGACCGGGGGATGCCATATTCGTGTAGTAGTTACCTAGTGATAAAGGTAACCCGGCCTTGTGTTGGCAGAGAGCTGGTTAAGTTCTCGGGACGTCCAGCCAGAGGCGATCCCATGTGACAGTAGGAAGTTCCTTAGCCTGACCATTTGTTGGAAATCCAATTCCCAATACGAAACTTGTACGGTATTAGTTGTAGAACCTGCTATTCACTTATGGTGGTCACCACTGTTTGGATAGTAGCTATAGTAGGCATACGATAATGGTCGTATGTTGGCTAAGATTTATATTCTACTTTCGAAATGAATTTTTCCTACACTATGCACTAATAATAATATCAAATATTATTTTAAATGCGTATCAAGCATCTTTGACTATCATAAGGAGAAATCTCCTCCGATTCTGCGTTTGCATTGTGTGTGTGTGCGGGAGGCCTTATGGTAGTCTCATTTTTAAAAGCATTGCGAATTGATTTAAAAATATTCCTCTATTTTGATTTTAAAGATAAATAAACTATTTTGAGTTCTCACACCAGTCACATGACTGACTTGGAGTTTATTGTTTTCCTTCCTAAACTCTGGGTGCCCACCAATTTCCACACGGGCAGTCAAGAGTTAGGTTTATCAGGATATTCTGGATATTCAGGAGTTGCTGGAGGCAAGCTGGATGGCATGGCGTATTACTAGTTTATATAGTATTTCTTTTTCCGCTGCACTATTTATTGTTGTATGTTGTTGTACACTCTGATGATATGATGTGATGTAATGAAATGTAATGTAATAACTGATATGGTTCTTTGTTTAAAGATTATTCATTTATTATTATATGTTGTTCCGCTGCGAATTGTGAGATTCTGTTGTTGTTCTGTTGTTTTCTTTTGTCCGTTCTATTATTAAAATGCTTCTATCTTCTATTTTCAAATTCTCTATTTTCTTTTCTGTCTTTTGTTTTCTTTTTCCTCTATTCTCTTTTTCTTTCTCTGTTTTCTAAAAATTGTCTATCTTCTTTCCTCTCTATTTCCTATCTCTTCTCTATCTTCTTTCTTTTTCTTTTCTTTTTAAAACCCTAACTGTTCGGTTTTTCGGCAACGAAAATCCGAGACGTTACATTTGGTATCAGAGCTCTGATGGTTAAGCGACAACCATGGTTCTGTTGGGTATTACTCATTAGAGATAGAGTCAGTAGTACTCTAGAATGAGTTTGAGTGTAATAATAGCTATGAGAGCGTATTTGTTAGTGATATGAAATTGTTTTATATTGTGATGATTGGTTTATTGAGTGGCATATGAACCTTCCTCAGCACGGTATGTACAACTTTGCCGAAGGGGTTTCTAAACACTTGAATAGAACAATTCGACATAATATCGATTTTTAAATTGGGTGAATGAAATAATTTTACCTTGATTATATTTTATATATAAAGGAATAATTTTTCAAAATTATTAAAGTGTATATAAGTTGATTGTTAGGTTGTTTGAATAATCTAAATAAAAGAATAATTGTATAAGCAAAAGAATTATAAGAATAGAGTTATAATTAAAGTGAATTACAATTGTGAAATAAACTTATATACATAAGAAGTGAAACTTTATGGATATATTTATGAATATGAGTTGTAAATAAAAATGAATTCAAAGTTAAATGAAGTTGATATTAGTAATAAAGATAAATGTGAACTTAAGTTATGTGAATGAAATTCAACTTTGGTAATTGAATTGAATAAATGAATTGAATTGTGAATCAATTGAATGTGAATTAAGTAGATATGAAATAATGAATGTAAGTATTAATTCATTGAAATCTAATGTTATTAGAAGTTGAATAAATTGAATGAGAATGAATATAAGCAAAGGAATTTGGTTGAAATTAATATACGCTGGTTGTTATATGATTGTAGTTGATTATATGTAATTCATTAAGTGTTAATGAAATTGGAAGCTATGTAATTGAATTCAAATTAGAAGTAAATAAATTTGAATAGAATTTAATGTGAATTGGATTTAATTAGTGAATGCAAACTAATTGAATTGAGAATGAATGTTAGTAAATCCAATGTAAATGAATCAAATGTAATTTAAAGTGAAAACCAATTCATTAAATATGAATGAGAATATGAATGAATATATTGGTTATGAATTTGTTGAATGGTAATTGGATGATGGTTGAATATATATTGCTATTGTTGCATTTGCTATGTGACATATATAGTTATCATGTTGTTATATGTTGTATATTGAGATTATTTGCATATGTGCATGTTCTCATGTTGTTTGTTGAGTTTAGTAGGTGCGGATCGCGTTTGCTTCGCATTTGGAGTTCGCTTTAGCGCTATATTAGCCGTATATGCTTGCTAATAAAATATAAGGTACATATCTCGGATTAAATATCGTACTTTTACACTTTTTTCCCTTCGGGATGCCTCATTACTTGATGAGATGTATATTTGTGATATATATACTGTCATTTTTTTTTCGGATCGAGCCGCGCAAAGGAGACTATGGCGAATTTTTCCGAAAATTTAAGGCGTTAGAAAAATTTGAGAAAATTTGGAAAATTTTTGAAAACTTTAACTTTGATTTGGAAATGAAAGTTAAACAATAGTAGTTGTTTTTGAAAGATAACTAAGTATGATTTGAAAACTTAGTAAAGTATGGTAATAAGTTTAATTATAAATTTTGGGAAAATTAATGGATTCTGTAATTTTCTTACTTGTAATTTCGAGGACGAAATTCTTTTAAGGGGGAAAGATTGTAACGACCCAGCATTTTTAGAAATTAAAATTTTAATATTTTATTAATTTTAAATGTTAATAAGTGAATTTTTAAGTCAAATAAATTTTTTTTATTTGAATTTTTTGGATTTAATTAGATAATTAAAACAATAATTTAATATGTTAAATTATGGAAATAATTAAAATTGAGTTAAATATGATAGAAAATGATTTGTAAAATTTTATTTTATCATATTGAAGTTAGAATGATATTTTAGAACTTTTAAAATCGAATTAAAAGTTAATTTGTGAAAATTGAATATTTTAATATTTAATAATCGACTGTAAAATAGCCAATTTTTGAACAGTCTCAGAATTGAACGAAACCAGTTTCATTGGATCCGTAATAGTTAGTTATTACCGGATTTCAATTTTCGTGTCAATCGGAGTTATCGTTTGATCGTGGCAGCTCGAAACGCATCGAATCGTTTTTAATTTAAATTTGGCGAGTCAAAATAGCCATTTTTCAAAAAGTCTCGGATTTCGACGAAACCAGTTTCATCGGATCCGTAATGTGATATTATTGTAAGGTTTCAAATTTCAAGTCGTTTGGATTTACCGTTTGTCCGGTACAAATTAAAACGCCTAGAAATCGACTTAAATCGGTTTAATTTAAATTGAACGTTTTCAGCCATAACTCGCACATACTTCCGAATTAGCTTCCGAAACCTGTTCCATTGTGTCCGGAACGCGGGATAAACCCTAGGTACGCTGGTTACGGCGTCTAAATCGGAGTTCGGAATTTCCGGGATGAATAGTGTTTACGCTTGCTCGTTCCTTATAAATATGCACACTACCCCCTTCATTTAATAAAAAAAAAAAAAAAGAAAATAACCCTAGCCGGCCCTAATAAGTGGATGGCCAGAATTCAATCTCATTCCCTCCTCGATTTCTTCCAATCCATCAGGAATTAGCAGAAATGTTCAACTAGAGTATTGAAGAGGGCGACGAGAGCTTGGAGATCAACGGTGGAGATCGTGTTTGGAGTTGCGTAGAGGAAGCTATGTGGGGCCGTGCGTGTCCAGTTGCGCACGCAACCTGAGGTGGAGGAGGAGGCCGAGTTTCATATGCCTAGGGCCGTGGGGAGCTAGTGTGGTGGTCTTCGAGGTGGAGCAATCTGATCGTCGTCAAGTTGAGTGATGAAAGTGAAATCGGAAACCCTAGTTTCTATGTTGGGTTTTGTTTGTTCGGCTTGTGCTGTAGCCAAAAACGTGAAAGAAGGAAGAAAGGGGGAAGGGTCCAGATGTGGAGGCAGCAGATCCAAGGGTTGTAAATGTTTGTAGGTTAAAAATATAAAGGTTTTGTTGTATTTAGTTAATTTAAAAATCGTGTAATCTTATAAAATGCATAACTTTTTCATACGAGGTCGAAAAAATGCAAACTCAGTTGCGTTGGAATCGTATGGACGAGCACTACGCGATGGAGTTGGTTTGGAGTCGTTTGGAGTTAGTGAGAATTTCAGGTAAAATTAAACGCGCGTTTAATTTTATTCGAAATAAAAGCTTAAACGGAAATTAAAACCAAGGTGAGAATTTCTCACTCAATCGAATAGATTTCGATTTTATTTTAAATAGTTAGATTTAAAATATTTGAATGCATGTTTGAATGATGACTGTAAATTATTGATTGTTAAAATAGACATTATGCGCCGTTAGTAAGCGGATGTTATTTATTATAAACATATACCGCGAATATTTCATAAATAGTGAAATTGGTATTATATATAATATCAATATATATATATTGGCATATGTATATATTGCAGTTGTTGATTTCCCGCATTTTTTTTGTTTAGCGGATGAGACCCTATTACGCCGTTAGTAAGCGGATAATATTTAAATAAGAACATATACCGCGATAATTTCGTACTGGAGCGAAATTGGTATTGTGCTAATGTTTTTGGATGCAGGAAACAGGTTGGAGGGATCCAACTGGATTCCTCAACAGTATTTATTTTATTTCAGATATTTGATATTTGATGGATTATCATATCGATATATGATATCGTTGTTAGTCGTGATTGACTATTTGGTGTGTAGCATCATTGGACCCAGATTTCGGGATTTTAAAATGATTTTCAAAGTGATTTTTGAAATATAAAATATTTTTGGAATTGATCCATTATAAATAAATAAACGTTATTATTTTTAAAGTTATAAAATTTTGGTTTTGTGAAATATAGTTAAAAGCTGGTTTTCGAGAAATATGGATCAATGATTTTATAAAATAGTTTAAACTGGATTTTTGAGTTTATTATTAAAAGTTTAAATTTAAGATTTATAAAATTTGATTATTTTATAAATCGAAATGATGAAATTATAAAGGAATTTAAAGACGTTTTAGAATAATAATATAAACTGATTTATATTAAGAGATTTATAAATGGATATTTATAAATTGAATTATGGACATTATAAAACGAGTTTTTATAAGTGTTTGAATGTAGTGAAAATGAATTTCCTAAATGAATGAAATTTATGAAATTATAAACTGTGAAGTTATAAATGAAAATTTTATAAGCAATAGGTTTATAAAATTTATAAAGTTATCGAAAGAATGAATTTTGGATAAATAAACAATCTTATAAGTTAAGATTAATAATTTGGGAAGTTAAATGAACGATTTTGTAAAATAATCGTTTTATAAGTAATTAACTTATAATATGAACTTGTAGTTTATAATTGAGTTATAAACTGGAATATGTTAATAAAGGAATTTATAAAAAGGAAGTTTTTATAAATAAATCGAAATGGAATTTATAAACGTTGTTTTATAAATTCACAAACGACTTATTTTGATAAGTTAATTGTTATAACTTAGAAATAGAGTTATATTCACGTTTTTAGACAGTGAATAATTCTTTGAATTAAAATGAATAAAAGGATGGAATTTGTTAAAGAAGTATATTCACGTTTTTGAATAGTGAATAATACGTTAAAGGAAATGTGTTTGAATGTGATGTTTTAAATAGAATTAAAACGATCTAACGATGGTTTAAAAGGTGTTGTGATTCGAAACCATAGATTTCAACATTTATTGTTGAAATAGACGTTTTCGAGAAATAAAAGGAAATGGTAGACTATAACACTGTTGTTATAGTAAATGATTTCCAAAAGGAAATGTTTTGTATAGTATTGGGATTTATATATCTATTTCGAATCCCTATACTAGTGATTTTGGGTTGTCGTAACGATGTTTTACGTAACATTCGTTTTGGCCCAAATAAATATGTTTAAGAGAATGATTTCCTTAAAGAATGAATTACATACTTAATTCGATTTAAGTATATATTGAATATTTTCTAAGTGTTGAAAATAAAAGGAATTTGTGAATTACTTATGAATAAATAAGTATGGAAATGTTTTCCAATATGAAGTGAATAATTAGAATTTATCTTTTTGAAGATAAATTGAAAATGAATTATTGAAATCGCATATGCATGGATATTTTGGAAATATAAATTCATTATGGAATTTATATGTGAAAAGTGGAATTTGTATAAAAATAAATATTGATTTATTTTTGAAGTGTTGGAATTTTATATCTTGTAAAGATATTTTGGAAATGTAAATAATTTGGAAAATTATTTGGAATCTGGTGATGTATGCATATCCATTGATAGTTCAATAGCCGACTATCAGTATTTCCCTTTAAATGGGTATTTGATGTGATTTGTTTGAATTTGAATGCACACTTATTTTTGAATAAGCGCTCACTATTCGGGTTAACCGGGAAAGGACCATGGGGTCGTATAACCCACTCCGAATATGTGATACGTCGTTGTGAATTGCATTTGAAGATCGGTGTTGAAGACCGGTATTTGCGAAAGCGATAGGGTGAACTATCGATTGACTCTGCACCGAGTAGCTACGGTATTGAGTTCTCCATATGTGATGGTGAATCCGATCAGGATTGTGAATATCCGGATTGCAAGGACTTCTTTGTAAGTGCCTTCGGTTCTGTTCGATCCCGGAACAGACTTGTATGGATTGTATGCCTGACATTACAAGTTGAGATATAAAGCCGATTTCTTTCAAATATATTTCTGTTGGTGGCGGAGAATTTATTCTTTGCTTAACACCCTTCTTTGAGACGTACGAGCTCAAAGATTATATAGTTGAAGTTATCAGCAATATATCCCATTTTGGTAATGTGACATGCTGAGTGATGCTGAAATGATCATTGTGTTGATTATTGTGATAGGATCATTTATTTGATCGTCTATCTTAGTGATCATTGTGTTGATCATTTGTTGACCCAAAGCATGGCTTTTGTATAAAGTATGTTTTGTGGACGTGACTTCGTCGAGCCTCACATCCCGGTAATGGTCAAAACAGGAATGATGCGGCAAGGTTATGAGGGGTAGCTCCCTTTAGGGTATGTGCATTTCCTTCTGGAAAGGGTGGTATCATGGTATGGAGCCCAGATACTTACTCATGTTGATACACTATATCTATTTCTGTGTGGTGTTGTTGGTGACGAGCGCTCGGTTAAAGGTCCGATGGGACCGGGGGATGCCATATTCGTGTAGTAGTTACCTAGTGATAAAGGTAACCCGGCCTTGTGTTGGCAGAGAGCTGGTTAAGTTCTCGGGACGTCCAGCCAGAGGCGATCCCATGTGACAGTAGGAAGTTCCTTAGCCTGACCATTTGTTGGAAATCCAATTCCCAATACGAAACTTGTACGGTATTAGTTGTAGAACCTGCTATTCACTTATGGTGGTCACCACTGTTTGGATAGTAGCTATAGTAGGCATACGATAATGGTCGTATGTTGGCTAAGATTTATATTCTACTTTCGAAATGAATTTTTCCTACACTATGCACTAATAATAATATCAAATATTATTTTAAATGCGTATCAAGCATCTTTGACTATCATAAGGAGAAATCTCCTCCGATTCTGCGTTTGCATTGTGTGTGTGTGCGGGAGGCCTTATGGTAGTCTCATTTTTAAAAGCATTGCGAATTGATTTAAAAATATTCCTCTATTTTGATTTTAAAGATAAATAAACTATTTTGAGTTCTCACACCAGTCACATGACTGACTTGGAGTTTATTGTTTTCCTTCCTAAACTCTGGGTGCCCACCAATTTCCACACGGGCAGTCAAGAGTTAGGTTTATCAGGATATTCTGGATATTCAGGAGTTGCTGGAGGCAAGCTGGATGGCATGGCGTATTACTAGTTTATATAGTATTTCTTTTTCCGCTGCACTATTTATTGTTGTATGTTGTTGTACACTCTGATGATATGATGTGATGTAATGAAATGTAATGTAATAACTGATATGGTTCTTTGTTTAAAGATTATTCATTTATTATTATATGTTGTTCCGCTGCGAATTGTGAGATTCTGTTGTTGTTCTGTTGTTTTCTTTTGTCCGTTCTATTATTAAAATGCTTCTATCTTCTATTTTCAAATTCTCTATTTTCTTTTTTGTCTTTTGTTTTCTTTTTCCTCTATTCTCTTTTTCTTTCTCTGTTTTCTAAAAATTGTCTATCTTCTTTCCTCTCTATTTCCTATCTCTTCTCTATCTTCTTTCTTTTTCTTTTCTTTTTAAAACCCTAACTGTTCGGTTTTTCGGCAACGAAAATCCGAGACGTTACATATCTTAACTTTAAGTCAACCACTTTTTAAAACATAGATTTTCAATTTTAACACGTATGAATCTTCCTATATACTAGTTAAACCATTGTTATTTGTAATCAAACTTAATTTTTATTTTTGTTAAGATAAGTAAACTTTCAAAAATTTCAATTTAATAAACCAAAATCATATATTTATCCTATAGTGAATAAATCAAAAATGCTTAAATAAAATTGTGTTTTTTTGTTTTTTTTGCAAAGAAAAAGTAAAACTAAATCATGAAAAATCTAAAATGAAGATGAGCCTCCTCCCACACTTGATGTTGACTGTGTGCCCACAGTAAACCCAAGCGGAAGGTGAAAAAAATAAAATAAAAACATAACCTCTATTTAAATAAAGATAAAAAGATTATTATTTACAACACATCAGAGAGTATGCCGTTAAAGAGTAAATGAACCGGTCTTCCAAGAACTAATTCATTTGTCTCACGAAGTATGTGAGACACAGCTCAAGCGCAGAAAACCAAACCATAAAAGATTTCAAAGTGGAACGATGATTTGGAAAAACGAATGTTGTTATATTGAAAATTGTACGAGTTGTTTTGTTTTCGAAGATTTTTGGGGTTGATAAAACAATAGATTGAAGTTCAAGTTTATTTTCACCAATTTGAAATTCAAGCTTATCATTGAAAACATTTTCAGAGTTATTGATTTCAAAATCAAAATGGTGATTTTCATCTTTCCCGTCGGAATTTAACAACTCGTCATCCAAAAGTCCAAAAAATTCGTGTTCATTAAATTCATCTTCTTTGTTGGATTATAAACAACTTTATTACTTGTCTCAAGTTCAAAATTCAAAGTTATTGTATTCAAATTTTCAAAATTGAGAAAAGGAAGATCGAATTTTAAAATTGGTTCCACACCTTTAAAAGAATTGAAATCCAACTCAATTACCGTGTTTTCAACAACTTCGTTAACATTGTTAGTTTCAATTTCAAAAGTTGTTATTTGAAAATCGTCGATTTGGGAAAAAGATGGATTATTGTTTGACTCATCACATGTTGGAATTTGATTTTGTTTTTCACGTTGTTTCATATATGTTTCAAACAACAAATTTGTGTGATCATCATAAATTTCATTCATTTGCTCAACAAAGTCAAATTTGTAATTATTAACTTGAAATTTTTCAATTTGGACTCGTTGAGAACAAGAATTGTCAATTTCGATAAACGGTAGATTATTATTTGATTCTTCGCAAGTTGAGATTTGATTATGGTTTTCACGAAAAGTTTTGTATTTTTCAAGTAATAAATTCCCGTTATCTTTTTCCATTTGGTCAAAAAAATCAAATTCATGATTATTCATATGAACATTGTTAACCCTATCTCGGTTACGACTCAGCAGGTATGTGGAGATGGCGCCGACCTAACTGATTAGCAAGATGGCCGACCTAATTCGATACCGACTTAACTGGTTAAGAAAGCGTACCGACTTAACGCTGCAAAGAGATTCCGACCTAAGGTTTGAAGTAACCCACCGTCTTAATATATTCACCGATCCAACATCTTAAGAGTGATGCCGACCCAAGAATGGCCGACCTAAATAGCTCAGGAGAGGTCCCGACTTAACTCTCAAGAGGCGTACCGACCTAATGGTTAAAGGGAAATCCCGACCTAGAGACTTACATAGCCTACCGACTTGACATGCTACCGATCTAACTACGATGAATCGCAACCGACCCAGGGAGATGAAGGGTGAAACGGTGCAACCATTTAACACGTAGCACGTTAGACCGACGGCGACTTAGTCTAAGTCGGAAACGACTTAGGACTTGTGTGAATCCATCGAAGACAGGTAAACACGGCTTGACCATATCAGGGCTCTTATAGGTCGGCCACGACTTAGCTGGGTCGGTGAGGAGTTAAGACCGAGCTTAGGTCTAAAATCTTTGCCTATAAATACCAACCTACCTCCAACATTCGAGGGACTTTTGGTCGATCAATTTCAAGCGCCATTACTCTGCCGAATTCTAGACTACTTCAACACTTAAAACTTTTGAGATTCAAAGAACGTCTAAAAGAACTTCATAAAGAAATCATCTACATCCACCATGGATTTGAAGATTTTTGTCAACATCGAAGTTTGAGCTACTTGTTCTAAGTCTTTTGTAATTCAAAGTGTATTGTACTTGAGAAGATTTGTATCAACTTGTAACGTGATCATCAATAAAAGTACTTAAAGTGGACGTAGGCTATACCCATAAGCCGAACCACTATAAAATTGTTGTTGTTTACTGCTTTCCCGCTATTACTTGCTTATAATTCTTTCCCGATCTATCGGGTGGTGCTTTCACAACTACACTTCACACACCGGGGTGTTAGCGTTCAAATTTAAGCGTTAACATTTTTGGTGCTTTCACTGAGAACTGAACTCAGGACAGCTGTCATCATTGCTTCGCAGAGATTTGAAGAAAGAATTTCCTTAAAAACCAGAAGTATATCTGAGATTATGGCTCCTGGAAGGAAAAGTAGATCTATCAGATCTGGGAACATTCAAGAGGGAACCTCCGCTTCCCCTGTGCCTAATCTACCCACTCCGTCTGTTGGAGTTACAAAAGCGGAATTGGATGCTGTGATTCTAGGGCTAAACCAGCAGATAAACGCCCAAAATGCACAACTAGAGGCTCAAAGTGCCCAGAATGCTCTGATTCTGAATAAGTTGAACGACTTACTTGGGGAAAACAATCAACCGGCTGGTAATGAAAGGAACTATGCTGGCAACATTCATGATGTTAATGAAAGGAATGCTCCTGAAAGGCCTACTAGTCCCTTTGAGCAGGCAGTACCTGACGCCGGTGGATCTAGAACTCGGCATGATGAGGAATATCTTTCTGGAATGGTCCGGCAGATCATGAAAGAAAGTATGCAAAGGGTTGAAGATGAGAAGGAATGGGGTTTCGCTCCAAGTAAAACTCCGTTTACTGAAAAAATCTTGAAGGCGGAATTTCCAAGGAAGTTTGTCCCTCCGACTATTCCAGCTTACAAAGGGACAAGTGATCCGAATGAGTTCCTGTATAAATATGACTGGCACATGACAGGTGCCAGGGCCTCCGACGAAATAAAGTGCCGATATTTCCCCGTATACCTGGAAGGCGTGGCTTTACTGTGGTTCACCAAGTTGCCAGTCCGATCTATCGATCAGTTTTCAGACTTGACCGGAAAATTCAAGGAGCAGTTTAGACTATATGCTTCGAAGGCCAAGGATATCATGTCATTGTCCAGTTTAGAGCAGAATCCTGGTGAGTCGATCAGATCTTTCTTGAACCGTTTCAATATAGCACTGGCTGAGGTGGACAATGCTGAACCACGAATGATATTGACTTATCTGATGAGGGCTATTGATAAGTCAAGCGAATTTGGGAAATGGTTAAATATGAAGGAGCCAACCTCTCTCGAAAAGTTCTACAAAAAAGCAGATGAATTCATTCGCTTGGAAAGCCGTCCTTTACCAGTAAAGACAGTGTTGGAAAAAGCAGAAGACAACACTGTCGCTCCACGCAAGAATGAATCGGTGGGGCAAAAAAGGGAGAATAGTAATGGGAAGAAACAGGGTAATCTGAAGAAGCCCCGATCCTTCAAGCCATCAGAATATACTCCATTATCACATACACCGGAGCACATCTACCTGGCCACTAAAGATTCCGTCGATTTCCCTAAACCTATCCCTTTGAGAACTGGGAGAAAAGCCATACAAAGTGGGAAATTCTGCCGCTTCCACAATCAACCAGGTCATGAAACTGATGAATGCCGCCAGCTGAAAAATCTGATTGAAGAGTTGCTAAGAGAAAACAAGTTGCAGCAATTTGTGAAAAAGAATAACAACAATCCTGCATCGTCGAGTCAGGGGCAGCGGGCTCCTGTTCATCAGCCTGGGGCAGGAGAGAAAGCTACGGGGCATGAATCTGGAAGGCCCGTTATCAATGTCATTTCAGGAGGACCTCACCCAGCTGGCAAAAGTTGGGGTGAGATGGAGAGATATTCCAGGGCTTTGAAATATGCTCCAGCCGAAGAAAACGTCTTTGTTCTAGAAGACACTACGCCCCTTAAACAACAGAAAACTTTCAGTGATGACATTATTTTCAGAGCCAGAGATTCTACAGGTATTGAAGCTCCTACTTTAGATCCCTTGGTCATCTCGGCTGGTATAGGACCAGCCATTGTCAGAAGAGTCCTCATTGACTGCGGAGCATCATGTAATATCCTCTTCAAAAAGACATTTGACCAGATGAAAATCCCTATGATCGATGTGCGAGCCTCATCACAGAAAATCGTGGGCTTCACTGGGGAGCCAAAGCAACCAGTAGGAACCATCGATTTGTTTGTAGAACTTGGGGAAGGAGAAAGGAAAGTGGTCCGAAAGCAAACATTTGTGATTGTCGATGAGTTTTCTGCCTATAATGCTTTTCTTGGCCGTCCAACACTCGCAGCATTCAAAGCTATCCTAGCCCCGTGGTGCCTCACTATTAAATTCCCTACTGACAATGGAGTAGGAGTTATAAAAGGGGATCAGAATGCTGCGCGAGAGTGCTATTTGACAGAGCTGCGAGAGTCAAGAAAGAGAGAAATGGGAAAGGGTGCGGCAACCCCAGTCCGCATCAAGGAACCAGCCTTGTAGCAATTACAGGGCGGACCCTGCACTGGCGAGCACAGCGGGGCACGGAAAGAAATGGATCCCAGAAAAGCCAGTACAGGGGAGAATAGAGTAGTACCGGTGGAAACAACAGTTCTGGTACCTGTTGACCCAAAGGACCCAAATAAGGTGTTGAATGTGGGTTCGCAGCTTAATGTTTCAATTCAGAATATCTTGATATCTTTCCTGAAGGCGAATTTGGATGTCTTTGCTTGGACTCATGCCGATATGTGTGGAATATCCCCGGAAGTTGCGGTACACGCTCTGAATATTAACCCAAAGTTTACGCCAGTTAAACAGAAAAGAAGAACCCAGGGTCCAGAAAGGTCAGCAGCATTAAAAGAAGAAGTTGATCGACTCATGGAAAATAACTTCATCAAAGAATCTACATATCCGAATTAGGTTTCAAATCCTGTGTTGGTCAAGAAAGCTAATGGGAAATGGAGAGTGTGCATCGATTTTTCTGATCTAAACAAGGCTTGCCCCAAAGATTGCTTCCCATTACCCAGGATCGATCAACTGGTAGACGGAACTGCGGGACATGAATTGTTATCCTTCATGGATGCCTACTCCGGTTATAACCAAATCATGATGCATGAGCCGGATCAGGAGGATACAAGCTTTATTACAGATGCTGGACTTTATTGCTACAGAGTTATGCCCTTCGGATTAAAAAACGCAGGGGCAACCTACCAAAGACTTGTTAATGCTATGTTCAAACCGCAATTGGGCAAAACTATGGAAGTCTATGTCGACGACATGTTAGTAAAGTCCAGGAAAGCAGCGGATCACATTGAACACTTAGCAGAAATGTTCGCAGTCCTCCGGAAATACAGAATGAAGCTTAACCCCCTGAAATGTACATTTGGGGTCGAATCGGGAAAGTTCTTAGGTTTTATTGTCAGTGCTAGGGGCATAGAGGCTAGTCCAGCTCAAATTACTGCCTTGAAAGAAGTCAAAGCTCCTAGAACAAAGAAGGAATTGCAGAGTCTCAACGGAAAGATCGCCGCCCTGAGTCGGTTCATTTCCAAAGCTACTGATAAATGCATCCCATTCTTCGATGCCCTGAAAAAAGGAAAAAAGAACTTTGAATGGACTCCCGAATGCCAAAAGGCTTTTGAAGAGTTGATCCGTCATATGGAAACGCCTCCGATACTTTCTAGACCAGGCAGTGGTGAGGATCTTCTTATATACTTGGCAGTATCATCTCATGCTCTAAGTGCAGCGCTGATACGGGAAGACAAAAGGATTCAACATCCAGTTTACTATATCAGCAAAAGACTCACTGGGGCAGAGCTGAATTACTCCAAGTTGGAAAAACTCGCCTATTGCCTACTAGTTGCATCGAGGAAACTGAGGCAATATTTCCAAGCTCATCCTATCAAAGTACTCACTGATCAACCTCTAAAGCAAGTCCTATTTCGCCCTGAAACTTCGGGTCGTCTTCTAAAATGGAACATTGAACTTAGTCAATATGACATCACCTATCACCCCCGAAAAGCAATCAACGGACAAGCTTTAGCTGATTTCATTGCAGAATTCACAGAGAAAGATAATGGTGAGGAAAAAGCGATCAATGATTCTCCAATCCAGTGGAAGATGTATGTTGATGGCGCAAGAAATGACTACTGTTCTGGAGCCGGAGTGGTACTTGAAACTCCTGAAGGTCGATCATTATGTTATGCACTAAGACTGGAATTTCCTTCAACAAACAATGAAGCAGAATACGAAGCTCTTGTTGCAGGTCTGAAAATCGCTAAAGAGCTAAACATTCGAGCACTACAAATTTTCAGTGATTCCCAGCTTATTGTATGCCAAGTCAAGAAGGAATTTCAAGCAAAAGGTGGAAACCTGCCTTCCTACTTGTCAAAGGCTTGGGAACTCCTATGTGAACTCGATCACTATTCAATAAGCCACATTCCTCGGGAAGAGAATATGAAGGCAGATTCCCTCGCAAAATATTCAAGTTCTGGTGAAGCTCAACTATTGGGATTGGTCCCTGTAGAAGTCCTTTCAGCGCCAAGTATGGACGAGATGGATATAGACTGGATTATGAATGTATCTCAAGAACAAGAGTCATGGATGACTCCAATACTGGATTACCTACTCAAAGGTTCTCTGCCAGAAAACTCGATAGAAAGACGAAAGCTACTAAGGAAGGCCTCCCGCTATGTGATTCAGGATGGCCGATTGTACAGACGGGGATTCTCAATGCCATTGCTTCGATGTGTATCCCGGGAAGAGTCCAAAACAATCCTAGAAGAAGTGCATGGAGGAGAATGCGGTGATCATTCAGGTGGACAAACATTAGCAAAGAAAATTCTCCGATACGGATATTTTTGGCCAGAAATTACTCGGGAGGCTGCAGATTACTCCCGAAAATGTGACAAATGCCAAAGATATGCCAAAATTCCTAGAGCACCTTCTACCGAACTCACACAGATGGTCAGTCCATGGCCATTTGCAATTTGGGGAATGGATCTCATTGGGCCGCTACCAACTACTAAATCAGGGATTAAATATGCTATTGTTGCAGTTGATTATTTTACTAAGTGGGCTGAAGCTGAACCATTGGCTACGATCACTTCAAAGAAAATGATAAGCTTTGTGACCAAGAATATCATTTGCAGATACGGTGTGCCTCAGAAAATAATCACAGACAATGGTACTCAGTTTGAAAGCGAGGAATTCCAGGATTTTTGCAAGCGATTCAAAATCCAGAAAAGCTTTTCGGCAGTAGCTCATCCGCAGGCAAACGGGCAAGTGGAAGCAGTGAACAAGATCATCAAATCAACCATCAAAAAGCAACTCGAAAGAGCAAAAGGTGGTTGGGTCGATAAACTACCACTTGCACTATGGGCATACAGAACTACTCACAAAACTGCAACTGGGCATACTCCTTTTGCGTTAGCATACGGATCGGAAGCAATGATCCCGGTTGAAGCAGAGGTCCCTTCACACAGAAGAATCCATTTCAATCAAGCAGAAAATGAAAAGCTGCAACTTGAAGCGCTGGATCTCCTTGATGAAAAAAGAGATGAAGCTAACCTCAGAGTTGCAGCTCATCAGCAAAGGATAGCCAGACATTTCAATTCCAAAGTTCGTCAACGCAGCTTTGAAATTGGAGATCTAGTCCTGAAAAGAATTATGACCGCGACAGGTGTGTTTGGGCCAAATTGGGAAGGACCATATGTAATAGGTCAGAAGCTTCTTGACGGCACATTCAAGCTCACCACTGTTGATGGAGATCAAATTCCAAGGGCATGGAACAGCAACCACTTGCGTCCATACTTTACTTGAAAATTTTGTTGAAAAATTGTAAAAAGAATTATGAATGTATGATTCTTGTAATTGAAAGCAATTGTGAAACTGATGCAAGTAAATAATGAAAGAATATAAAGTGGATGTAGGCCCAATTTCATGGCCGAACCACTATAAATCTTGTGTTCCTTATTATCATTATATGTTTGCTTTGTTTTCGATATAAAAATACATAAAATGTATTGCTAAAATGTCGATTTAA
Organism: Allium cepa; assembly: GCA_030765085.1. Taxonomy (NCBI): domain Eukaryota; kingdom Viridiplantae; phylum Streptophyta; class Magnoliopsida; order Asparagales; family Amaryllidaceae; genus Allium; species Allium cepa. The sequence goes on from CM060943.1 coordinate 88,641,560, forward strand.
ATTTTTGCAGACAATGGAAATAAAACTTGCGCATAATAAGACCGAGCGATTCTCACCATCATTCAACAAACAAATTTCAAGTCACAAAGACCCCGAATTCAAATCCTAGATAGGAAATACTTCAATTGAACGGCTAATGATTTCGATAGAAACGAGCCCTTGCTGATAAATTGAGATTGTTTGAACGAGCAAACATCCAATTAGGAAGCTAGTGCCCGTTCTCACGAACTTGCCTGGCAATGAAGTACACTTCCTTGGATTAAACAAGCCACTTGTGAGAGAAAGGGGAATGAAAACTTGAAAAGAAAAAAAGAGGATCGCTGAAAAGGCATAAGCAAGTGAACAGAGGAACAACCAAAGCTACCATCAGCGGCACGAGTCCTCTTCGGAGGCGCAACTCTTCGGAGGATAAAAGACCTCTAATGGGTCATACGCCACAAAAAAGAAAGTTCTCTACTCAACAAAAAAGATTGGAGGAGTCATGACCCTCCAACCATGAGAGAGTAACTTCCAGGCGATGAAAACCCTCTTTGAGGCACATTTCACCAGGAGTTGAAGTGTCATAACCGCTCTTCGGGATTTCACTTCACCAGAGTTGGAATGTAAACAAAATAAAAGCCCTCTTCGGAGGCCCATTTCACCAGGAGTTGAAGTGTTATAACCGCTCTTCGGGATTTCACTTCACCAGAGTTGAAATGTAAACAAAATAAAAGCCCTCTTCGGAGGCCCATTTCACCAGGAGTTGAAGTGTTATAACCGCTCTTCGGGATTTCACTTCACCAAAGTTGAAATGCAAAAACAAAGACCTTCTTGAAAGCCCACGTTTCACCAAGATTGAAATAAAACTTCCAAGTGTTGAAACGTGAAAAGGCTTTCTTCGAAGGCACAACTCTTTGGGGGTACACGTTTCACCGAGATTGAAATAAAACTTCCAAGTGTTGAAACGTAAAAAATCCCTCCTTAGAGGTACGACCCCCTCCCGGGGACACAATCAAGAAAAGGACCTCTTTGGAAGCACACGTTTCACCGAGATTGAAATAAAACTTCCAAGTGTTGAAACGTGAAAAGGCTTTCTTCGAAGGCACAACTCTTTGGGGGTACACGTTTCACCGAGATTGAAATAAAACTTCCAAGTGTTGAAACGTGGAAAATCCCTCCTCAGAGGTACAATTTTGTATATAAAAAAAAAAAATCCTCATCAAAAGCGTACTTTAACTTTCAAATGGAAAATGATCGTAAAAAGAAAAGAAGTTAAAGTACCCTTCAGAGGTCCGCTTTACCACATAAAGGAATTCACTTGGTAAAATATGCACATAAGCAAAAGAAAAAAGTGATTTCTTCGAACGACAAAGCGTAAAAACTTATACGAAGGGAGTTGTACTCTATAAAAATTTTCTTTAAAAAATAAAATAATTATTCTTTAACAAATAAGAGTGCAAGTCCCCTCGAAGTATAAAATATTGTAGCAAGCTTAAGGTATGGGGGCAACATGGTATAGTAGCATAGCTGCATCAGTAAAGTAATACTCAAACAACATACCATAAGCCCGCTGCAATATTACATAAACAAACTTGTGCAAAAATAAATAGTAAATGCATTCTCAAATTCAAACAGAAGTTTGTACAAACGAAGAATCATTTTATTCAACTATAATGCAGATACAGGTTTCAAAATAAAAGCGGGGGCCGGTACCCGCACAACTCTCGGCCAGTTCATATAAAAGACAAAAAGCTAAAATCTTCACTTCTTCTTCCCTCCTTTGGACCCTTTACCCGGTCGAATGACCAGCTTTCCAGGTCGGCCAGTGGGTATAAGGGAAGTAGGAGAGGTAGGTGTAACCGGTTCAACTTCCGGCTCCTCTTCAGTGGCGGTGATTTTCTTCCCCCTCCTCTTTGATGTCCCACGCTTCTCTCTCCTTTGTGAGGAAGAATCACTCCCCGGAGTGACAAGTTTTGATAGAACAATGTCGTCAGAAGGAGTCCGTTCCGGGGATATGTCACCTCCCTCAGGTCTCTCATCTTTCTGCTCTTGCGAAGCGATGGGATCATCCAAGCCGTGAAGAGCCTCTATTTGTTCCTCCTGTGATCCAGGTTGCGAGGCAGAAGGAGGCACCGCCTGAAGAGATGAAGAAAGGGTGACCGGAGGAGTAGAAGTTTGAGCAGTGCTTGGTACTTTCTCTACAGAAGAAAAAAGGTTAAAGTCAGTAAAGAGAGGAGATGAAGGCTCGTCAAGGTTGAGAAAATAGCCAAGGAGCTCGTGAAACTCATGCGAAATAAACGAGTAACCCGCTTGAGCAGAATTGACAGTAGCGAGATTAACAGTGAAGTTACCTGGGGAAGCTGGTTTCCTGATATCAACTTCATAAGCTTGCGCATCAGCGCTCTCTTCACCCTCGTCTCCGCCTTGTGTGCTTGTAATATCAGCAGTAACTTTGGTGGGAGATGCGAGATGGGAACTGGAACCAATAATGTCGACTTCAGACGAAGAAGGTGGCTGGACTAGAGTAGTTGAAGTGGTTTTCCCCAGCTGGTCCCCTTCCGTCACTTCGGTTCTTAGTTTGGCAAGTTGTTCCTTTCCCCTGGCGAGAGCAGCGCGAGCGTCTTCATCAAAATAATGCCTTTCCAGGGCTGACTCGTCATAACCAGCACCTTCAGCACCAAGCATATCGAGGGCGGCCTCCCACACTTCAGCTAAAGTGATTTCATACTTAGGACCGAGAAAAGCGAGGCTTCCACGCCCCAAGACGCTATGCAAGTAGAAGTCGAATAATGTTGAGCCGAAGCTGTTTTTGGTCGCCTCATGAGATTCTTCGGCTGCGATTTTGCCGGCGACAGCCTCATCGCGCTCCCTTTCAGTTTTGGCAAGCTGAAGCTTAAGCATTTGTATCTCCGCCTCCTGGGAGTTGTTTTTTTTTTGAAGCTCAGCAATATCAGAGACATAGCCGTCATTGATTCTTTTTTGTGCTTCAAGCCTGTCCTCAGCGTCCCTCTGACTGGCATGAGCATCTCTAACTTGTCTGAGAAGCACTTCTTCTTTTTGAGAGTATGAAGTAGAGGAAGCAGCAAGCTCATCTTTCAACTTCTCAACCTTTGCTTCGAGCTCCTCGTTGTAGGAAGTAATGCTCCTCATTTCGGTGTCGTGCTGCTCAAGGACCTTTTGCCACTCAGCCTTATCATTTTCCATGGTGAGCATGGCCTCTAAGTTGGCACGGTTAACTCTTTGAAGCTCATCAACAAGCTTCTGCCAGTTTGACATCCTCTCGATATCGAGCTTGACTGCATCAAGATTGCGCAACATAGCAGACTTGTCGATGGGGACCAAGTCTAGGTCGAATCTCACACCCTTTAAGCACCATTGTGGAAAACGACTTTGTAAAGTGGCTGGGCCAGGTCCCACTTGAAATTTAGGCCTGCTTATTATTGTCTGGATGTCCTCCTTCCCAAGAGCAGGAGAGTCAGAAGTAATGTCAAGAGGGGCAGGGGCAGGGGCAGTAGGCTTTTCGGGAATAGTGGAAACATGTCTCTCACCATGTCGGGCTCGTTTGCCTGAATCTTCAGCTACATGACCTTTTCCTCGGTCGTCGTGAGATTTCCTTTTGTGCGAGTCATCACTCCTCTGCAGAGAATCATGGTGCTCATCCCTATCCCTTCTGTCATAACGCTCTTCTGCATCCCTCCTTTCACGAGCCTTTCGAGCAGCCCTCTCTTCGTCAGACTCTCTATAGGAGGGAAAGTAACGCCGATAATCATATTGACCACGCCCCCCGTAGCGTTGGAAATCCTGATAATATGATCCGCCGCGTGTCATTGAAGAATCTGAATAAGAAAAGATAAGCTTTGGAAATCTTTAAAGTATAAGAAGATAAGTGCATAAATGTGCTGGAAAATCCTAAGTGTTGTGTGATGTGCAAGCTACACGTATTAAGCGACAAACCACTCTTTGGTGCAGAGGTGATGATAGCTTGGGTATGAGGAGTTGATGTTTGTGTTGGTGTTTGTCGAAGAAGAGACGTCGCCTCAATTACAGGAGAGATAGTTTTAGATACGTCATCTCTAAAAAGCTCCTGCGAAGTCACTATTATGTCGCTCAACCCCTCATAAACATCGTCACCATCATGCTTGGTGGGACTTGTTTTCTCAATTCCTACATCAGCTAATCCCCCAAGAGGCCGTGAAGGTTCTTCTTCTTCCTCGATCGGGGCAAGCACCGTCTTACTAGATGACCCCATAATGTCGGTAGGAGTGGAACACTTCACCAATGAAGCTTCAATATTAGACTCTTTTGATGTGAGTTGTTCGACAGTAACCGGGGCATCAGGAGTTTTCATCGGAGAATCGGGAACTTCTGTTGGAACTTCATGAGCATGCGTAGAACGAGAAGCGTGTAGAAGCCCGTATTGGTGTAAAAATTCATCCTTCAGCAGAAATTTTATGCTCCTTTCTTCCGCAGCCACGGCACTCAACCTCTCAAAAACTTGTTTATGAATCGGATCTCTAGAAGGGAGAGGAAGTGCTGAAAAGAGCAAGGAATGAAGTTAGCAACTGAAAGTTCGGATCTCGAAAAAAGTTTCAAGAACGAAAAAATGGAAACACTAGTCTTACTTCCTATTCTCCAGATGGCATAAAACCCTGGAGGGCAGCGAGCAAAGAAAAACTGGTTCAAAAATCCATGAACACTTTCAGTGAGATCGGAAAGGAGCTTGCGGTTTCTAGCACTTCTCACAATAATGAGTGAAGGATGATCTTTACTCTTTGTAAACGAGCACAGATAACGAATTTCTTCAAAACTCGGTAGGCGATCAAGAGTTCTTCTAAACAAAACACACAACCCCATCAAGATGGCATAACCATTAGGATGAAGTTGAAATGGAGAGATCGTCAACCGGAGAAGAAGAGTTCGAAGGAAGTCATTGAAAGGGGGAATTGCCCCACTTAAGCACATTTGGCGATTGGCTGCAACAAAACCGTAAGGATGATTATCAGCAGTGTCGCTTGGCCCGGGCAATAAGACATCACTTTCAGCAAAGCCGAATTGAGTGCGTATCTGAATAAACATTCTTGGGGTTAGAATGGTCGAAGTTCTCTCCGGAGGATTCTCTATGGGAACAGCCACCGGGAAAGTCTCTTCCTCTTGAGCCACCATTTCTTCTTGTTGGAGAGAAGTTATTCTACACAAGCAATTGGATATTCAAACATGAAGGTGCACGTTTCCTAAAGTGTGTGAAGTGTTGTACAAGTATCAATCAAACAATAAGCAAAGGCAACTGGAATAAAACCTAGCAAACATTTGTTAGTTATAAAGACCAGGAATCTTTGTTTTGAGTTTGAATATGCAAATATAATGTTGATGCAAACAAATCAGTTCAAATTGTTGATACTTTGCATTAATATTCTACTTTAGTCGATTAATTCACAACATTTCATGCATTATATTCATGATGCTTATCTTGTCTTGACTAATCTGCCATTTGATATGGGCTGTCAATGGCAGTATGTGCGCCTTGTTTTCCTTTGTTTGTTTGTTATTCTCAACAGGTTGGTAGCTTAAAAGTGAGAATGATCTGTGAAGTGACATAATGTGTTTAAACAAATTTAAAGTTGGGGCAGTTCAAAGTTTAATCCCTGTTCAAAGTTTGATCATAGTTCAAAGTTTATTCCACTTAATTTGGCAGTCCAAGTCAAAATGATTAAAGTTAGTTAACACTCTCAAGTGTCAGCATGTCCAAGGCCTAAGTCGTATCTCGGCTACAACCTAAAAAAAAAAAAAAAAAAAGGCTAAGTCTGAAGTTGGCCAAAATCATAGCAATTCGATTCGGCAAGCTTGGTTAAATGCTTAAGTGCTAACTCGGTTATGCCTTAAAAATCTCCCACACATTAATGTTGGGTTCCTACTCCTTTAACTCGGCAGTTCCCTAGGTCGCAAGAGAGAGGTGGGGAAGCAGGCCCTGATTCAAAAGGAAAAAGTTTCTCCAAGTATTAACTCGGTCGCGGTTCAAGCCTTAAAAGTTAGGTCGGTAGGTTTCCCTATGTGTTGGCTCGGCCCCGACCTAAAGCTTACATCCCCCAAATCAGATCGGCCATAAGAAAAGTCATTCAAGATCACTGGGTCGCATCTAAACCAATACCTCACTCCACTCAACCCATTAGCCCGCTAACCGCTCCTCCACCAGCAAAAACCCCTATTCCATTCATACCATCACCTGCTGCCGGACCATCCACTAAATCAGTTCGAAGTTATCACAAATTTGTCGCATGGTAATCTCAAACGGTTAGCCTAAGACGACGAGCCACTTTCATTACTTCATCGAACTTTTAATCGAGCAACCTAAGTTTCATCAACGGCAAATATGATGGAATTCGTGATGAAGCATCATGCAAGGAGGCCGTTTGAATTCAAGCGATAAAGTTTGAGAACCGATGGTAATCTACAATCGAGAAAGGTGGAATCACTTACGCAATGTGTAGCAGAAGTTATCGATGATCAATTGAATAAAATCACCTTTAAGGATCTGACAGTGCTTTAATGGCGGAATTGAGCAAGAGGTTAAATGAAGAAGGAGGAAGAAGAGAGCTAATTTATAACTCACGGTGAAGGATTATGAAACGACGCTAATCGGTAGGTCGTACGCAATCTACCGACCTAAGGGAAGCCGAGCTAAGATATTTCGAAGCACACGACTTAAGCCTAAGGCGTATACTTCGAGGGGCAAATGTTAACCCTATCTCGGTTACGACTCAGCAGGTATGTGGAGATGGCGCCGACCTAACTGATTAGCAAGATGGCCGACCTAATTCGATACCGACTTAACTGGTTAAGAAAGCGTACCGACTTAACGCTGCAAAGAGATTCCGACCTAAGGTTTGAAGTAACCCACCGTCTTAATATATTCACCGATCCAACATCTTAAGAGTGATGCCGACCCAAGAATGGCCAACCTAAATAGCTCAGGAGAGGTCCCGACTTAACTCTCAAGAGGCGTACCGACCTAATGGTTAAAGGGAAATCCCGACCTAGAGACTTACATAGCCTACCGACTTGACATGCTACCGATCTAACTACGATGAATCGCAACCGACCCAGGGAGATGAAGGGTGAAACGGTGCAACCATTTAACACGTAGCACGTTAGACCGACGGCGACTTAGTCTAAGTCGGAAACGACTTAGGACTTGTGTGAATCCATCGAAGACAGGTAAACACGGCTTGACCATATCAGGGCTCTTATAGGTCGGCCACGACTTAACTGGGTCGGTGAGGAGTTAAGACCGAGCTTAGGTCCAAAATCTTTGCCTATAAATACCAACCTACCTCCAACATTCGAGGGACTTTTGTTCGATCAATTTCAAGCGCCATTACTCTGCCGAATTCTAGACTACTTCAACACTTAAAACTTTTGAGATTCAAAGAACGTCTAAAAGAACTTCATAAATAAATCATCTACATCCACCATGGATTTGAAGATTTTTGTCAACATCGAAGTTTGAGCTACTTGTTCTAAGTCTTTTGTAATTCAAAGTGTATTGTACTTGAGAAGATTTGTATCAACTTGTAACGTGATCATCAATAAAAGTACTTAAAGTGGACGTAGGCTATACCCATAAGCCGAACCACTATAAAATTGCTGTTGTTTACTGCTTTCCCGCTATTACTTGCTTATAATTCTTTCCCGATCTATCGGGTGGTGCTTTCACAACTACACTTCACACACCGGGGTGTTAGCGTTCAAATTTAAGCGTTAACAAACATTTTCATTTTGAATTTGTTGATAACCATAGTTTTCAATCTTATCATTATTAAAACTATTCCCATTCCAAAATTATTGAAAATTGGTTGACATTTTCGTCTTGATTTTGAAGTTCATTTTGAAGCTCGAAATTGAATTGGCATGGGTTATACTCAAAATCATTTGAATTTTGAAGTGAATTCAAATTATGATTATTTTGACTTGAACTATTGCACAAATATGAATTACACAACTCATTTATAATTTAATTTTTGTGTGTAGAGATTTCAAGTAGAGATGAAATTGTATTTTCAAGATTCGAGGGTTGTTCATAATTTTGAAAATTTTGTGGTTCAAATTTTGAATCATTTAAAGAATAGTTGTTAATAAAATATCCATACGAATTTGGAGTGAAATTATATGGATTATATTGATTTTCACAACTATTGTAAAATTCACGTAAGTGGGGAAACTCGGACATTTTCAAGAATTTTTTTTTGGTTTGTTTTATAAAGAAAAATATTTACAAATAGAATTTATTTTTCACAATGGAAAATTGATTTTTTTTTTTCGTTTTTGGATTTTCAAATTTTTTTGGCTCTTTTTTTTAAAAAGGTTTTATATAATTTTTTGGATTTTTTTTGGGGTTTTTGGATTTTCAAAGGAAAATGATTTAAAATTTCAAAATGAAATAAAATAAAAGGAATATTTACATTTTTTTTGTTTTGGATTTTTGAATGTTTTTTTAAATATGCATGTACTAATGCAACTAAATGAATGCAGAGGTTAATTACAAATAATTTATCTTAAGTTAATCCAAAATTGTATATTCGCAAATTGTCTTAAATCAACAAGATAGTTCTCGGCCAGGTAACGGACAGGATTTATCGGTGCACTACGAATCACAGTAGCAATGCGGCCAAAGGTTTAAGTACCTTCAGAGGAACAACCACTATAATATTTACGAATCATCGTAATATTTATAAATGATTATTACTCTGCCGTAGCCTAGACACCAAGAAATTAAATTGTTCAAAGAAGACAAATTGTCGATATACAATTAAGTGTTGTCGATGTCTAACCGTTTTTATTAATCAAAATCTAGGATGAAATGCAAAGCAGAAATTAAACGTGTATTAACAATGCAACTACAAATGATTTTTTTTAAAGATGCAAGTGCAAGCAAACAACAATGCAATTCCAATAACACTGAAATGAAAGCAGATTTTTTTTGAGCTAGCAAGCAGGGCAATTTATTTTTGCTAGCGAAGCAAGCAACTCCTCTTGATTTTTTACTTTGACAACCTGAAAATTAAAACAAGATATGTACAAGTTTATTTTAAATACCAAAGAAGTAACTAAAACAAAGGAGAATCAAAATGAATCAAATCAAAAGAAGTCAAACAAAACAAAAGAAACTTGTTTTTAAAAAAAAATATCAAATAAGAGACTAAAACAATTGAAAAACTTGAAATGAAACTAATACAAAAAAAATGAAACCAAAATGAAAAAAAAGAAAACTTGCTTATATTCTTTTATAACTACCCCAAACCAAATGAAAAAGGAAAAGAAAAATGAAAACCAACTTGTCTTTATTAGACCGTGAAAATTCTCAATCCCGCCTATACAAAAGCCCACAATGCAAATCACTTTGTCGATATAGTTAAACACTTTCAACTATCGAACCCCTTTTTTCAGAGAAACGCAACAAATTCCCAAATTGTCAAACAAAATTCTCAACCCGTTCGAATTGAATTCGTGTTCGCTTTGGGTGATGAATTCGAAGTGTTGATTTAGGTTGCGGTTGCTTTGGATTGGCAATTGGATTGCTGGAATTCTTGAATTGATGGTTGTGATGGATATGAGTTGCTGAGAAGGGGAGATGGTGGAATTGTGCGCAGTAGGCGGTTGAATGGTCAGAGGTTTGGATGAAGTTTTGGCTTCTTCTTTTTTTTGGTGATTGGGTATTTGGGGGTGTTCGGGTCAGAGGTTTGTGTTTGTTTGAATTGGATGTTTGGACGGCAAGCTTGAAGTTGATGGAGGAGATTTATGCTGCTACAGTTTTTTTTTTGTCAGTAGATGTTTCGGTCAGAGATGAATGTGTGTGGGTTGCGGTGAAATTGCAGGCAGTTATGGCACTGCTGGTTTGTTGAAGTTGTACTAGGTGGTATATGCACAGTGGTATACGAGGAGTAGTGATTGTGGATAGTCAGTGATGGTTATTGATGGTAGCAAGAAGGAGGTAGGCAATTGTTACTCTGTTAGTGGCAGGTTTGTGGAAGAATGGTGATAGTGGTGAAGTTTGTGAAGGGGAAGAGAAGTGAAGTCACTGGTATGGCAGTTTTGGGTATGTTGAGTGGTAGAAAGGCAGGGTTATATGAGAATATGGTTTGTAGTGTGGAAGAGATGTGGTGATATGGTGGTAGATCAGTAGTTTGAAGGTGAAAATGAAGTAGTGGCAGTGCGATGGGAGTTGTATGTGGAGGAGTGAATGATGTTGATGTATGTATATGGTGATGTCAGTAGCAATTCGGTGGGTGGTCTGAGGCAGTGGAAATGAACTGATATGATAAGATAGTTTATGGTGGTGTTTGAGTTTGCTGGTAGTGTGTGAAGTAGTTGATAGTGAGTAGGTAGAGGGGTATGAATGGGAGTTGGTGAATGGGTATGCTATGGATGAAAGCAAGATGATGATTGGAAGAGCGATGAATGGTGAAGGTGTGGTAACAGTGGGAAATTTGGCAGTCTTGTTTGTGGCAATGATGTGGATGTTGTGATGTAGTTTAGGAAGTTGTCAGGGTAGTTTTCAGTGGGTTGTTAATGGAGATGTGAATGTGTAAGAGATTGAGTAGAATTTGAAATGTTGGAGCAGTCAGGGATGATGTATGTAGCACAACAGTGGGTAGTTGGTTGAAGAGATGACAGGGGAGAAGGATATGCAACTTGTAGAGACGTGGAACATAGTGAATAATGTGAAACAGAAATGGAGAGAAGTGTTTCAAATTTCAATTGCAGAGAAGTTCAAGGGAGTATCAGAGAGGGTCAGATGGTACTGCACAGTGAAATGAACAGTGAACCGTGTTGTTGTTTTTTTAAATGTAAAGGAAAAAAAAGGAATTGAACTGTAAATTGTAAAGAAAATGAATAGGAAATAAAATATTTTTGCTTTTGTTTTGAAATTTTTTATGCCTTTTTTTTTGATCGGAAATAGAAATGCAAATACAAAATGAAAAACTACAAACACACAAACAAATGCAAGCGCACATCAAACACACACAACAATTTTAAAAAAAATGCACTCAACACACAAAACAAACACACAATATAATCAAAAGAAAATAATTCGAAGAATAAAAAATAAAATCAAAAAAATTCCTCGGCAACGGCGCCAAAACTTGTTCGTCAACAGAATTTCTATCGGATTAGAAAACCATCGAAAAATTTAGAAATAAAAATAACCGCAAGCGCACGGTGCACGAATGTAGCACGTGGCGAATACGGGTCTATCCACAGGGAATTGATGATTTTAAAATTCTATTCAATCAAATTAAACCAAAGCTGATGGAAAGTTTAGCTAGAGAATTAACTAACTAACTAAAAGAAAAAAGAAGCAAATATAAGAGTTAAGTGATAATTTAGAGAATAAATCCACTATCTAGATCATGTAGTTCAACACATATTAAATCATGATCTCTCTTTTATGGTCATTAGTGCTTTAATTGATGTGCTTATCATAAGTATGACATATTTGTGCTATTGATTAGCTAACATAAGCCATCAAACTATAACACATCCCTTAAACACTTACTAACTTTCATGAAACTAGACAAAGAAAATGAAAATGAAATCTATTTTAAGTATGGTCTATTAACTATTAATTAGAAATATAGACCATCAAATTTGAATTTCAAATCACTTTCTTATGCCATAATCATAATTTGATGAAGAGGCATTTGTGTTAGTGATTGTTTAGGCATAGCCTATTTGATGTCAACAATATAGGCTATCAAATTCAAAGCAAAAACAACAATTAAACCATTTCTATCATCATCATTAAGCAGAAAAAGAGAGCATGAATCAACAAATAGTTGAAGCTACGTAATTAGAGAGCTTTATTACCCCCTTAATTGAAGGGGTTTAGCCTCTCATATTTGTCATTAAAACAACAAATGTAGCTTGCAACATGAGAGAAAAAGAAAAGGAAAAAGAAAGCAAGATAAAAAACTTTCTACTTGCATGAAAAATAAATCTACACTACAACATGAAAGTAAATATGCATGAAAAATAAAAGAACATGTATTGAAGTTGCATAAAAAGAAATTACATGAAATATAAATGACTAAGTAGCTATGAAAAGAAAGAGAAGCTTTTCTTTTATTTTGAGCCTAAACTAATGAAGAGGAAGAGGATGCTAAGTAATAGAGAGAGATTACATGAAACATATGGGTATTTATACATGTATGAAACCCTAATTCATATTTTTGGAGAATGCCCAAAATGCCCATGAGGTAGTGTGGCCACCAAGTAATCATTAGCATGCCATAATCCTCATTTAAATGTACATGAAGCCATTAATTCCATAAGCATATGCATTAGCCTCTAATTTGTACATTAGGTGGTGGGTAGGTGGGGTCCTCCATGTGCTTCACTTTGAATTGTATACATCTTCATTCTTTTGTATCTTCTTTGTGTATGCATATTCCTTCATGAAACCACTCCTATTTGAGACCAAATTCCTATAAAAAATATATATAAATTTCCAATTAATTTTTCTCAAAGAAATATATGCACACAAATGACCGTTTTGCCCTTGGATGAAGATGAATATGTGGCAATTTGGAATTAATATGAATTTGGGTTAAAACAAGTTAAAATACCCAATATGATCATTTATTTAATTTAAATAGAATAAATATGGTGGTAAAAATATGCATATTTACATGCACATCAATTACTCTATGTCTGTGATCTGTGATTATTTATTTACTATATATGCTGAGTTTTGCCAAATATAAACTTACAATTTGGTATTTTGTGCAATTCAATTCCATCATGTTTGGATGCTAATGGTTGAAAATATCAGGTCGATGCACCAGAGGAGCCGAGGCAAACCATAAACTTGACCATGCCTAAACTAGGGTTATAGATTAAAATCGAACACCACACCTTCACAGTGCTTAGTTCATCTTGCTGGCAATTTTCCCAAAGTCTCTGACCCTCCTTCTACCTCCAGAAAGAACCCCGACCCCAACGAGTAAGTAGATCACCAAAAATCACCCAAACTACAAAATTTTGTCAACCCCAAACTGCTCCCTCATCCTTAAGCTAAAAATTATGATTTTAGTTTTAAAAATCAAGATTTTGAATGTGTTTTCAGATCCTAAGCCTTAAACATGGAATCATGTTGTTTGAATTTCCACTTTATATTAAACTTGCTCTGTTGTTTTTAATTTCCAGAGACTAAACAAAATTATTTTAACTTAAATAAACTTTTAATCTTTGATCTATGATACAACAAACATATTTTGTTTGAAGCTTAACCCCTAACATAGATTAGATCATGAGAAAATGATTTTTGATTAAAACTTAGGCTTGGAAACTAGAATCAGGAAAACCCAGATACACGGCATGCACACACCAAAATATTAATATATATACACAGACACACTTATAAATACACACACAAACATACTTATTTCCAGAGATGAACATGCAACAGATTTCATGTACTTAAACTTTTTAAAAGTGATGTTACTCACCTGTTCAAATGAAGAACATAGCACCTTCGTTTTGAAACAGTTTGAACTTTAAAAATTGAGTTGCTGGAATTAAAATGTTCTTTGATTTTAAAACTGCAGTTGCATGCTACTAAAACTGGAAAATACTTTGTTGTTGTGATGTTTTAACTTGCTAGCTGAATTGATCTTGCTCTAGACAGATTTCAAATTGAAGAAGAATGCACAGGCTTTTGATTTGAACTTGCTTTTAGAAAATGAATGATGTCTGTAGGCTTTGAAACATCTCAGATTTGGAAAAAAAACATAGACTTTGATCCTTAAAAATGAAATACAGGTTTTGTTATTGTTTTTGAAAATGAGTTTATAGGATACTGAATTTGGTTAGAGAGGTGTTTGATCACTGGTTTGTGGAGGGATTTGTACAGATCTTTTAAAAAAAAAATGCAGGTTCTGATTCTCATCTTAGGTTTTGATGTTTGAAATGAATTGCAGATTGTGATTTTCTGGTTTGAGGAAATTGATTTCAGATTTTGTTTGAGAAATGGTTTAAGTTTTTTCTTGGCTTTTGAATTAGGAAGATAGAAAAGGTATGAAGAGAGGAAGGCTTATGTTTTTATAGGTAAATTTTGAGATTTAAATAAAAATAAAAGAAAATCAAAAACTAAAATAACACTTGTTAAAACATCTTGACATTTGTCATCTTGAATTAATATTTACTTAACACATGTTATTAGGTTACTTAATATATTAACACTTGTCATGTGTATTATTTATTTATTTTAAATGTTAAATAAAAGGCTTTACTTAATTTATTTATTCTTATGTAAATGTATATATGAATTTCTTTAAAAACAAAATGTAGTAAAACTAATTATATATAAATAAAAGCTTATCCAAATATTTTTGAAATGTCTATCTTTTAAATTTCAATTTTAAATTCAAATTCAACTTAGATTTTAAAATCTAATTTAAAGTCAATTTATAACAACGCATTTAATTTGGAAATAACAATTTGATTTTCTTTTAAAATCTACTTATATCTACCACATTATTATTAATTTTTAAAAATAATAATTTATCAATTCTAAATAATATATAAAAGAAATTATCATGTTGTATATATAAATTACTTATCTTTCTAAATGAATTAATATATCATATGTTTATTGTATTTTAAACTTATATATATATACATATATATATGATTTCAAATCATATATATCAAGCAATATTAAAAAGGAAATAAAACATACCTTTTGATTAATCTTATTTAAATTTAAACTTAAGCTAAAATCTATTTTAAACTATTAAACATTTACATTTACCTTAAGTATTTAAAAACTATATAGTTATTTATTTAAATAACCTTTGAAAAGCTTTATATTAAATTAAATTAAAATTTTCCAATTACCAAAATATATTAGAATTTGAAAATATGTTAATTTGTTGAACTCAAAACAAAGCTGATCTATTAACAATATACACACACACATTATAAATAGAAAATATTTTATTAGCTTTTAAAAGATAAGATTTACCAATTAAATATTTATTTTCTTTAAAAGAATAAATTTTCCAATTTAAATTAAAATTATAAAAGACGATTATCAAATTAATTAATTTTCAATATAGATTATTAAATTGATATTGCGAAAAATTTCGGGTCGTCACATTGGAATTGCTTAATGGAAGTAATTACGGATTAATTACTTAGTATAATTTGATTAAAGGATTTATTAATTAAGATAGTTAATTAAATGGTTTGTTAATTAATGAATGAGATTAATTAAATGATAATAAGTCAAAGAAAGTGATTATAGAATAATTAGTGGTTAATGCAATTAATTATAAAATAATTAATTATGCTGGTAATTAAAGGTCAATTAATGTGATTGATTTGAGAATAATTAATTTGTGTAATTAATTAAGGCCTTATTACTAAATGATAAGTAATCATGGATGATAAATTTAGATGATAATTAAAGGATGATTAATTAATTTGTTTGTAATTAATTAATGATTAAGAAAATTGAATTCAACTTTAGGAAAGTTAAATAAGTTAACAAGCCTAAATGACAAATGTGTAATTAGATTAATGTGATGACCCAGCATTTTAGGCAATATCAATTTAATAATCTGTATTAATAATTAAATTGGTTTGATAATTGTTATTTATAATTCTAATTTAAATTGGCAAATTTATTCTTTTAAAAGCAAATAAATATTTAATTAGCAAATTTTGTTCGTTTAAATCTAATAAAATGTTTTCTATTTATAATGTGTATATATATTTGTATATATTGTAAATATAAAAGCTTTGATTTGAATTTAATAAATAAATAGAATCATATTTTTCAAATTTTAATATATATATTGGCATTTTGGAAAATTTTGGTTAATCAAATATACGACTTTTCAAAGATTATTTTAAATAATTAATTATATTGTTTAAAGATATATATTTAGCTTAAGTTTAAATTTAAATGAAATGTAACAACCCGCATATTTATCGATTTTATATTTAAATATTTTATCATTAGTCGGATTTTAGTCCGAAAAGCTACTTTTTGCATACGGTCGAATTAGGACTCGGGACCACTCCCATTGAGTTTAAAATGCCGTTTGCGACCTTTTTGAGTATAAGCTTCGATATGTTTGGAGAAAGTTGATTTTTGCTACTTTTCACTTTGGGTTTAAGTTTGGGTTCAGCCCACTAGCCAACTTATGCTCAAATCTGGGCCACCCTTCCCCATTCACCCTCATTCTCTTCTCTTTTCAGTTTTTAAAGTATTAATGGTGGGAGAGATTGGAAATTAAAACTCCAAAACCCTAGTTCCTTTTGCAACTTCAAATTCCTAGCTCCAAATTCAAGAGAACCCATTGGTAAGCATTCTCTTCTTCTTCTCCAACTTATTCTCTTACCAATTTCAGAAATTCCTAAACCTAATTTTGGGAATGATCTTGTTTTGAGCATAGATTCAAGCTCATTTGGGTTGTGTTGAAGAGAGGTTGATTCTCCATTTGCTTTCATGCTTCTTCTTGTTTGATTTTGGTAAAAAGGTGAGATTTTTATCTCACATCTTAATCTATAATTATCTCCAATTGTTAGGTATGAATTCCTAACGTTTATTTGTGTGCAATTGATTTTGGTTTGGATTGATTTGATGTATATTCCAATTTTTGGTGCTTTGGTCCAATTTATGAAAATCCTATTATGGATATTTGGACATTGATATTTGAGGCGTACCGAAGAGCCGTTTAGGCTGGGTTGTCGTTCGACGTAATTCCTTAGCCATCGCCATTTGCTCGCTCGATCGTTTCCGATATTCGTTTGGCCATTTTTGGCCTAGGTTCAGGGAATGCCCTGAAGTACAGATTCAGACGTCTGAAACGTAATATTCAGACGTCTGAATATTGTTCTGGGAAGTTTTCTATTCCCTGATTCAGACGTCTGAATATATGGTTTCAGACGTCTGAATTGGTTCAATTGGAACCAGAAAGGAAATAGGCTAAAATATGCCTATTTCAGACGTCTGAAACACTTGATTCAGACGTCTGAATTGTGTTCTGGAAATTTTTATATTTCCAGGTTCAGACGTCTGAACCACTTGTTTCAGACGTCTGAAACTGCTGCGTTTTGCCTATTTTGTCTATTTGCCTATTCGCTTGAGAATTCCAATCTAAATCGATTCGTGATGATCCTATTTGTTGTTATCATTTATTATGACTTTGATGACTCCGTTTTAGGGATTTTTGAATATCCATTTCAATGGATTCTTTATCGGTTTCTTTGGATTCTATTCACGTCTTCGAATGTGAATTTTAGTGATTGATTGTTCTTACAATCTTCTTTGTGACTTGTCACTTTAAAAATATAAAGGTTTTCTATATTAGTAGTAAATATCAAAACTCTTTCCTCAAACGATTTTAATACTACTTTAAGTACAAAGCTCATTTCTAAAACCGTTTTCCAATCTATTAGTATATACAAACCTTTACCTCACTCGTATGAGAAATCTAATTAAACGGCTCAGTAAAACAAGTGGTATGAAACGCTTGCATTTACTTCGTCAGTTAATTCTTAGACTTGTTCGATTGAATCTCTTGTGACAATTTTCTAATGGAAATCTACAGTTTGTTCGTAAATATTTAAGTTAAGCAAGTGGTTATGGGACATGAAGCTAAACTCATATATTTACTAGCTTAGTGTAATTGACACTTCTCGTTGATCATGACGATCATCTTTGTGATTTAGACTAGCAATGTGCGATGTCTCTTTGTCTGCGGGGGAGACTAAACCCCATTTTGTGGAGTTTCGACTCAATTTGGTGGGGTAGCAACCCATGGTCTACGGGCCGTTTGTGGTGCTTCGGCTCAATTTGTGATGGTTAGCAACTATGGAATTAGCGTTCCGTTTGTGATACACGTGTTGGTGGGCTTTATGCTCCCGTTTGTGATAGGCCTCCCCCCTTTTTGATTTCTGGATTTCTTGAGATGATTTCTAGAATTTGTGCTTCACCAACTTTCGTGATTTCTATTGATCAGCCTTATTGATATTTGTGCATTGGTGAATTTGTGCGTCATTGACTTTTGTGATTTCTGGATTTCGCGTATTGAACTCTGGGATTTGTGTGTCATTGACTTATGTGATTGACATTGATATTATTGTCAATATTTGTGCATTGGTAAATTTGTGTGTCATTGACTTTTGTGATTGACAATGATATAATCGTCAATATTTGTGGTTTGATGAACGAAATAAGGAGTATGGAATTTCTTTGATTCTTGTGTAGATTTGGTGACATTGATTAATCTCTTGATGATTATCAACTAAGTATATTTATATCACAGCTTGGAATTGTGATTATTATGTGTTTAGTCATATCTCTTATTCTATATCGTTTCATCTGATATTTATAGTTAGACTGATCCGTTTATTATTTTCTTATTAAATAATACTCGGGTCAGACCGAGATGTTACAGGTGCTTCTGCTTGACTTCTCTCTTGGGATTGATTTCTCTGACTTTTGGCTTACTACTTAGATTAGTAGTTTATTTTGGTGTATACATTCGAGATATAGACTCCATAATGTATACTTATTCTTTTGTGTAGTTCATGTAACTATTCTTTTGTGATATTGTGGATCTTTTTAGACCACTACTCTGATGTACACTTCCTGGTGTAATATTCATATCTATTTCCGCCTTTGTGATATGAATTGTCTGTGACTGATTTATGTTATGTTTATTTCTATATTTGTTTCCGAAGTTATTATAGCCACTAAGTAGTAGCTTTGAGTTTGTGTTGGTATGTCGGATTTCCCTCTTGATAAAGAAATGCATGCTATACTATCTAACATATCGATGCTCGCGCAAAGCAATTACACGGATGGTCGCTCCTCAACAGCCTTATTCTCCGTGCTAGTTGACAGCATTCTCCGTAATGTTCTTGGCTAGCGTGGGTATAGAGGTGGGGCGTCACAGCTTGGTATCAGAGCCAAACTTCGGAACAATATGGAATATTATAACAAGGATCATCGTCCTAAGTCCATCTTAGGAGTCGTGCTTTAGGATTTTATTCGGGTCTACGTACCGTCCTATCCTATTTTCTTTTATGATTCCTTATTTTTCTATCAAGATTGCTTGATATCCAATTCTATGAATAACCTTTTTCTTCTTCTTCTTTCTTTCTAAGGAAGAGAAATGTCTAGACTAGGCCGCCCCAGAGCCGTACCATCTAGTACCCTACCCCAGGATGGAGTTTTTATGACTGCTCAATAGCTTCTTGATTTAGTGACAAATACTCAAGCAGCTGGAGCTAACCCGGAACCTACTCACCCAAAGTCGGGTTTTGCACGCTTGTGCAGCGATTACACTAATTTGGGTGGGGAGCCATTCAAAGGTTTCGAAACTATTATTGAAGTACAGGCTTGGCTAAGGTCATGCGATCGAATCTTTTCTCGCATGAATCTTATTGACCTTCACCGAGTTCAGGTGGCCTCTAGTATGCTCCGAGAAAGAGCATTGGACTGGTACGAACTTCTTATTTCTGAGATTAATGAAGCGGATCTCACCTGGGAGCAATTCCGGGAACTCTTCGAGTTAAAATTCGTACCAGAAGTAGAGAAGGTGACATTGGATCGCCGTTTTATAGACCTCGTTCAAGGTGAATCTTCCGTGGCAGATTATGTCGCGTCTTTTGAGTCGCTTTCCAAATATGGGGTTGAATACATCAACACCCCTTTAAAGAAGAACCAGAGGTTCGTCTATGGCTTAAACAAAAATCTCAAGATGCCATTACTTCTAAAATTAGAAGTTTCTTTCAACCAACTCATTAATATCGCTCTTCGTCTTGAAGAGGCGGATAAGGAGAATGATGTTGAAGTGGTGGGTTCCAAACCAAACTTTAACAACAAGAAGAGACCAAACAAATTCAAAGGTCCCTATCCTAATAAGAAAGGGAAGCAAGCAACCTCCGTGGCAAAGACTTCTTCCTTTGGTCGTGGGGAATGCTATAATTGTGGTTCGAAGGACCATTATGCGAACAAGTGTCCCAAGTCTATCTCTTGTCGCTACTACAAAGGTCCCGGTCAAGTTATATCTTCATGCCCCAAGCTTCAGGGCAGGAAAGAGGGAAATCTTAATGTTGCTCAAGCCCCTGGCAACACATCTCGTGGCCAAGGTATTTCTCATTCTATTCTGGATGGAATTATTTTATTTCGTGATCATCCTATTCGAGTTCTTTTTGATACGGGTGCGTTCCATTCTTTTATATCAAAAGAACTTGTTGATACTTTTTCTTTGGATGTTTTATGTTTAATGACTTCTTTGAGAATTGCGAATCCGGTTGGTGGATCCGCAACGATCAGTTTATTGTGTAAAGATGTCGAGATTATTTTGTGTGATTTTCCTTTCCTTGCCGATTTGCATGTCATGCGTTATTTAGGCTTTGGAATGATTTTGGGAATGGATTGGCTTAACCGTTATGAAGCTCATATCCTATGTCCTGAGCGGACTATTCATCTTCGACATCCTCAATCTGTTAATCAGGTTTCTGTTATTCTTAAAGATTTGGATTCTGCTTTGGTTGCATCTTTATATTCTTTAAACCCTCGTGATGACGATGATGATGATGAGGGTGATATTATTTCTCTTATTCACGTTGTTCGTGAATTTTCCGACATATTCGAGCCCGTTTTAGGATTACCACCTAAGCGAGCAATTGAGTTCAGAATTAATCTTATTCCTGGAGCTCAACCTATCACTCGTCCTCCTTATCGTTTGTCCAATAAAGAAAATGAGGAGATGCGTAAACATTTATCCGAATTGGAGACGAAGCAATTTATTCGCTCTAGTTCCTCGCCTTGGGGAGCTTCAGCTATTTTTGTGAAGAAATCTGATGGTACACTTAGGCTTTGCGTCGACTACCGTAAGCTTAATGATCTTACTATCAAAAATAAATATCCTTTACCTCGGATTGATGATCTATTCGATCAACTTAGTGGTGCTAGAGTCTTTTCACAATTAGACTTAGCTACTGGATTACACCAGCTTCGTATTGCAGAGAATAGTATTCCATTGACCTCGTTCCGTACTCGTTATGGATCTTATGAATGGCTTGTCATGCCATTTGGTTTGACGAATGCTCCGACGTATTTCGTTGACCTTATGAATAGAGTTTTCAAAGACTTTCTCGACCGATTTGTTCTCATCTTTATCGATGATATTCTTGTGTATTCTAAAACCGAGGAGGAGCATGAAAAACATCTTCGGATTGTGTTGGAAACTCTTAGGAGTAATCAATTAAAGGCAAAATTTTCTAAATGCCACTTTTGGCAATCTCGTATGAAGTTTCTCGGTCATATTATTTCCGAATCCGGAATTTCCGTGGATCCTTCAAAGATTGAAGCGATTCAAGATTAGAAGAGACCGGAGAGTGTGACAGAGATTCGTAGTTTTCTCGGATTGGCGGGCTATTACCATCGTTTTATCAAAGACTTTTCTAAGATTGTCGTGCCTCTCACTAGCTTGACTAAGAAAGGTGTTAAATACATTTGGTCGGACAAATGTGAAGCTTCTTTTCAGAAATTAAAAGAACTCCTTTCTGATGCCCCTATTCTTGTTATTCCCGAGGGGAATCAAGATTTCGTTGTTTATACCGATGCTAGTCGCGTTGGTTTGGGTGTCGTTCTTATGCAAAGAGAACGTGTTATTGCTTATGCTTCTAGGAATTGAAGCCTGCTGAGACTAGATATGCCACTCATGATTTAGAGCTCGCGGCTATTGTTTTCGCCCTTCGTATTTGGCGTCATTATCTATTAGGAGAGAAATTTGTTATTTATGCCGATCATAAGTCCTTGAACTATTTATTCTCTCAAAAGGAACTTAATTTGCGTCAACGGCGTTGGCTCGAATTTCTTGCACCATATGATCTTGATATCCTTTATACTCCCGGAAGGGGAAATCGTGTTGCCGATGCACTTAGTCGAAAGCAACAAGCGGTTGTTTCTATGATTATATCCGAATGGAACGATCTCGAGATCTTATCCACTTGTGAGATTCGAGACCGCGTATCTGATTTATGCTCATCATTTGTTTTATGTAGCCTTGAGGCTCATCCTTCTCTTTTAGACCGCATTCTTGAAGCTCAAAGGCTAGATCCCGAAATGGCTCTTCTTGGCCAAAATATTAAGGATAAAATTGATATTGAAGGTTTGAAAGACTTTAATATCGATTCTCGTGGCGGCATTCGAAGATTTGGTAGACTTATGTACCAAATATTATTGATCTTCGTAAAGATATTTTATAAGATTCTCATCATTCTAAATTTACCATTCATCCCGGTAGTAGTAAAATGTACGCGGATATGAAGCGGCTTTATTATTGGGAGGGAATGAAACTTGACATCGCTAACTTCGTTAAGCGTTGCATGACTTGCCAACTCGTTAAGGCCGAACATCAAAGGCCCGGTGGGTTATTGCAACCTTTAGAAATTCCAATTTGGAAGTGGGACAAAATTTCCATGGATTTTATAGATGGCCTTCCCCGTTCTCGTTCGGGTCATGATAGCTTATGGGTGATCGTTGATAGACTTACTAAATCCGCCCATTTTATTCCCGTTCAGTCTAACCCAACCGTTCCTCTTTTGGCCAAGCTCTTTATCATAGAGATTGTTAAATTGCATGGAGTTTCTACTTCTATTGTTAGTGATCGTGATCCATTGTTTACTAGTGGATTTTGGAAGAGTCTTCAAAAAGCTTTGGGAACGAAGCTTAATTTTAGCACCGCTTATCATCCTCAGTCCGATGGACAAACCGAGCGTGTGAATCAAACTCTTGAAGATCTTCTTCGTTCTTGTGTTCTTGATTTTGGTGGAAGTTGGGAAGATCACATTTCACTTGTTGAATTTTCCTATAATAATAGCTTCCAATCTAGTATTGGTATGGCACCGTTCGAGGCACTCTATGGAAGGCCATGCCGATCTCCTTCTTGTTGGCTTGAGGCCGGTGAGAAGCTGGTTTTAGGTCCTGATTTTATTCGTGATTCCACAGAAAAGATTGATCTTATTCGTCATAGGATGAAAGAAGCCCAGAGTAGACAAAAATCCTATGCCGATAACCGAAGAAGGAAATTAGAATTTTATGTTGGAGATCTTGTTTTTATTCGTGTTTCACCTATGAAGGGTGTTGTACGTTTCAGTCGATCGGGAAAGTTAGCGCCTCGATATATTGGGCCATTTCCTATCACCGAACGTATTGGTTCCATGGCTTATCGCCTTTTACCACCGGCTCAATTTTCTGCTATCCATGACGTGTTTCACGTTTCTCAACTTCGGAAATGTCTTCGAGATTCCGATTCTATTCTTGAGCCCGGTGTTCTGGAAGAGATTGAAGTTTCGCCTAATTTAATTTATGAGCAACATCCTATTCGTATCATTGCTTCGGAAGTCAAACGACTTCGAAATAAAAATGTTCCGCTTGTTAAAGTTCAATGGTCTTCAAATCCTAAGGATTGTTCTTGGGAGTCTAGGGAATTCATCGAGCGATCACATCCGGACTTGCTTTCCCGTGCTCTTTAAGGTGAACCTTTTATTTCAAGTTTCTTTTGTGTTGAATATGCTTTTATGGTTGTTACTTTATGTTCTCTTCTTAAATATTGCGAGGACGCAATTTCTTTAAGGAGGGGAGTCTGTAACAACCCGCATATTTACCGATTTTATATTTAAATATTTCATTTAAATATTTTATCGTTAGTCGGATTTTAGTCCGAAAAGCTACTTTTTGCATACGGTCGAATTAGGACTCGGGACCACTCCCATTGAGTTTAAAATGCCGTTTGCGACCTTTTTGAGTATAAGCTTCGATATGTTTGGAGAAAGTTGATTTTTGCTACTTTTCACTTTGGGTTTGAGTTTGGGTTCAGCCCACTAGCCAACTTATGCTCAAATATGAGCCACTCTTCCCCATTCACCCTCATTCTCTTCTCTTTTCAGTTTTTAAAGTATTAATGGTGGGAGAGATTGGAAATTAAAACTCCAAAACCCTAGTTCCTTTTGCAACTTCAAATTCCTAGCTCCAAATTCAAGAGAACCCATTGGTAAGCATTCTCTTCTTCTTCTCCAACTTATTCTCTTACCAATTTCAGAAATTCCTAAACCTAATTTTAGGAATGATCTTGTTTTGAGCATAGATTCAAGCTCATTTGGGTTGTGTTGAAGAGAGGTTGATTCTCCATTTGCTTTCAAGCTTCTTCTTGTTTGATTTTGGTAAAAAGGTGAGATTTTTATCTCACATCTTAATCTATAATTATCTTCGATTGTTAGGTATGAATTTCTAACGTTTATTAGTGTGCAATTGATTTTGGTTTGGATTGATTTGGTGTATATTCCAATTTTTGGTGCTTTGGTCCAATTTATGAAAATCCTATTATGGATATTTGGATATTGATATTTGAGGCGTATCGAAGAGCCGTTTAGGCTGGGTTGTCGTTCGACGTAATTTCTTAGCCATCGCCATTTGCTCGCTCTATCGTTTCCGATATTCGTTTGGCCATTTTTGGCCTAGGTTCAGGGAATGCCCTGAATTACAGATTCAGACGTCTGAAACGTAATATTCAGACGTCTGAGTATTGTTCTGGGAAGTTTTCTATTCCCAGATTCAGACGTCTGAATATATGGTTTCAGACGTCTGAATTGGTTCAATTGGAACCAGAAAGGAAATAGGCTAAAATATGCCTATTTCAGACGTCTGAAACACTTGATTCAGACGTCTGAATTGTGTTCTGGAAATTTTTATACTTCCAGGTTCAGACGTCTGAACCACTTGTTTCAGACGTCTGAAACTGCTGTGTTTTGCCTATTTTGCCTATTTGCCTATTCGCTTGAGAATTCTAATTTAAATCGATTCGTGATGATCCTATTTGTTGTTATCATTTATTATGACTTTGATGACTCTGTTTTAGGGATTTTTGAATATCCATTTCAATGGATTCTTTATCGGTTTCTTTGGATTTTATTCACGTCTTCGAATGTGAATTTTAGTGATTGATTGTTCTTACAATCTTCTTTGTGACTTGTCACTTTAAAAATATAAAGTTTTTCTATACTAGTTGTAAATATCAAAACTCTTTCCTCAAATGATTTTAATACTACTTTAAGTACAAAGCTCGTTTCTAAAACCGTTTTCCAATCTATTAGTATATACAAACCTTTACCTCACTCGTATGAGAAATCTAGTTAAACGGCTTAGTAAAATAAGTGGTATGAAACGCTTGCGTTTACTTCGTCGGTTAATTCTTGGACTTGTTCGATTGAATCTCTTGTGACAATTTTCTAGTGTAAATCTACAGTTTGTTCGTAAATATTTAAGTTAAGCAAGTGGTTATGGGACATGAAGCTAAACTCATATATTTACTAGCTTAGTGTAATTGACACTTCTCGTTGATTATGACGATCATCTTTGAGATTTAGACTAGCAATGTGCGATGTCTCTTTGTCTGCGAGGGAGACTAAACCCCGTTTTGTGGAGTTTCGACTCAATTTGGTGGGGTAGCAACCCATGGTCTTCAGGCCGTTTGTGGAGCTTCGGCTCAATTTGTGATGGTTAGCAACCATGGAATTAGCGTTCCGTTTATGATACACGTGTTGGTGGGCTTTATGCTCCCGTTTGTGATAGGCCTCCCCCTTTGTGATTTCTGGATTTCTTGAGATGATTTCTAGAATTTGTGCTTCACCAATTTTCGTGATTTCTATTGATAAGCCTTATCGATATTTGTGCATTGGTGAATTTGTGCATCATTGACTTTTGTGATTTCTGGATTTCGCGTATCGAATTCTGGAATTTGTGTGTCATTGACTTGTGTGATTGACATTGATATTATTGTCAATATTTGTGCATTGGTGAATTTGTGTGTCATTGACCTTTGTGATTGACATTGATATTAACGTCAATATTTGTGGTTTGATGAATGAAATAAGGAGTATGGTATTGCTTTGATTCTTGTGTAGATTTGGTGACATTGATTAATCTCTTGATGATTATCAACTAAGTATATATATATATATATATATATATATATATATATATATATATATATATATATATCACAGCTTGGAATTGTGATTATTATGTGTTTAGTCAAATCTCTTATTCTATATCGTTTCGTCTGATATTTATAGTTAGACTGATCCGTTTATTATTTTCTTATTAAATAATACTCGGGTCAGACCGAGATGTTACGGGTGCTTTTGCTTGACTTCTCTCTTGGGATTGATTTCTCTGACTTTTGGCTTACTACTTAGATTAGTAGTTTATTTTGGTGTATACATTCGAGATATAGACTCCATAATGTATACTTATTCTTTTGTGTAGTTCATGTAACTATTCTTTTGTGATATTGTGGATCTTTTTAGACCACTACTCTGATGTACACTTCCTAGTGTAATATTCATATCTATTTCCGCCTTTGTGATATGAATTGTCTGTGACTGATTTATGCTATGTTTATTTCTATATTTGTTTCCGAAGATATTATAGCCACTGTGTAGTAGCTTTGAGTTTGTATCGGTATGTCGGATTTCCCTCTTGATAAAGAAATGCATGCTATACTATCGGACATATCGATGCTCGCGCAAAGCAATTACACGGATGGTCGCTCCTCAACAGCCTTATTCTCCGTGCTGGTTGACAGCATTCTCCGTAATGTTCTTGGCTAGCGTGGGTATAGAGGTGGGGCGTCACATGAAATTAACAAAAAGATTTGCTTTATTTTCTTTTTAAATATTACTTCATAAATATGATTTGGAAATTTATATATAAGTTTAAAATATAATTTACATATGAAACATTAATTCATTTAAGTAAGATAAGTAATTTATGAATAATGAAATAATTTCTTTTATATATTGTTTAAAATTAGCAATTTGTTATTTTCAAACAATAATAATAATATATTGTCTTTTTATACATTAATATAAATAGATTTTTAAGAAAAATGGAATTGTTATTTTCAGGTTAATGTATTGTTGTATATGTATATTTATAAATAAGCTTTAATTTAGATTTTCAAATTTAATTTAAATTTGAATTTCAAATTGAATTTCAAAGGATAGATATTTTAAAATGTTTTAGATTTAAAATTATGAGTATAATCTTTTATTTATATATTTATATAATTGGTTTTCTCTAATTTAAAGTAATATATATATATATATAAGTATTTATAAATTGATAAATTAAGTAAAAGCTCTTTATTAATATTCAAAATAAATAGAAAAAAATATAAAGGACAAGTGTAAACTTATTAAGGTTTGATAATAACATATGTAAAGTAATTAACAAATGGAATGACAAATGTCAAGTTTTCTTAACAAGTGTCATTCTTTTTTATTTTTGTTTTATTTTATTTTTATAAATCAAATTTAACCTTTGTAAACACATGATTTTTCCTCTTCATTCTTTTTCTACTCTTCAATTTTAAAGCTAAGAAGAAAACTCAAAACAATTTCTCAAAAAACAAATTTGATAACCAGCACCTCTCAAACCAAAAATATGATCAAAACCAAGCCTGTACATTCTCTGCAAACTAGAAATCAAAGCCAGTAAACTGCAAACCTTTTCCAAAATCAATATCCTGAATTTTTTTTAAAAAATCATAAACAACTCAAGCCTGCATTTTTCTACACCCTGGAATTAGTGAGCCTACATGCATTCTTCAACAAGTTCAAGCATTTTCAACTAGATCCGGTAGCAAGCATTCCTATTTTAATCAACAATTCAAGTTTTTAAAATCAAACATTTCCAGCAAAATCAAGTTTAAAAAAGTTTAATGGTTGTTCCAAAAAGAAGCCTCTATTCAACATCTAAACCGGTGAGTAAACATCCCTTTTAAAAACAGTTTATATCTGTGATGTTACTTGAATGTTGTGCTGGAATTTTTTTAAATATGGTTTGTATATGCACATGAATGTGAATGCGTGTATGTATTTATGAAATGTCTGTATGAATAAAAATATACTCCTTTGTCTATTTACAGACAAAAAATATTTAAATCTCTTCTTGTGGTCGAATTTAAGCTTCGATCTCTAAATAAAAGATGATTGAAGGATTATAACCGTACTCTTAAAAATAATTTCAAAAGGTTATATTAAGACATTATTTTTGAAATTTGGATTTTTACAGCACAAATATATATGTCAAAAATAAATCATCACAATTTAGTAATTTGAGTTCAAGAACAGATTAGTAATGGAAGATGATGATTTTTGGAAGTAAAATCAGGATTTTTAGTGAAGTGGTTGTTGGGTTATGCTGTAATGATCAATATTGGGTTTTTTGTTGATTACAGTCAATCGGAGGCAAATAAGTGGTTGAAACTTAGGCTGGAGGAGGGCGAGGAGTAGGGGAAC
This sequence comes from Allium cepa, assembly GCA_030765085.1. Taxonomy (NCBI): domain Eukaryota; kingdom Viridiplantae; phylum Streptophyta; class Magnoliopsida; order Asparagales; family Amaryllidaceae; genus Allium; species Allium cepa. Next base: position 88,669,925 of record CM060943.1, read on the forward strand.
TCGGGAAAATTGGGTACGAATTTTTTTGTTGGCCGAGGTGGCCGGAGAGGGGCGATATAGGGTTTAACATCAGGTTTTGTCAACGATTTTCCTGTAGATCGTTCGTCGTCGTTGAAGTACCGGGGTGTATCACTTGGAGGGGAGAGGAATGGATCATCGGAGAGTGGTGTCGCTTCAGGTAGTTTGGCATGTGGTCCAGTGGTCGGAGTCCTCGTCGATGGATGGATTTTCTATCTGGTTAAGCTCTAGATTTTCGATCGATGGCTTAGTTTTTGCTTCGCTGTTAGAATCGTTGTTCGGGGAAGTCGAGGGGTACGGCGAAGGCGAGGTCGGCTTGTTGGAGGCCAGGAAGTTGGCCGGAGTTGGCAAAGTTGGTCGTGCACGTGCACCGTGCCCATTGATGTATCTGGGTTTGTTTTCGTGTTTGGGAAAGATGCTTGTGCTCGAGAATGACTCGAGATTATTGGAGTTTTTTCTCGAAGTATAGGGGGTTTACGAGTGAGTGAAATTGGATCGGGAAAGTTTGAGTTGGCTCGGGTATTCTTTAGTTTAGACTCGGGTTGATTTTAACCTTGTAAAATTGCTTCCAGATTTTTAAAATATAAAGTTTAGTAAGAACATTTGTTTTTTAAATGGAAAATCAAGTTTAAAGTAAAGTAAAATATGAAATAGTTTTATAAAAGCATACTTTTAAAAACAAACGAAGGAAATTTTCTAGTATTATCAGATTTCAAAGTATATGTTAACAAGTTTTAAAGGTTTTTATAAAAAAAGGTTTGAATTTAAATGAATTTGGTTTATAAGGTAAGTTTATCTTTAATATTTGATTTAAAAGGTTTTCAAATTGTTTTATATTTTGTTGAAGTTAAATTTGTAATTATTTTAAATCTTTATTTTGAAATGAATTTAAAGGTAAATTTAAAAAGTAAGAAGTTTCAAAGGCTTTTGTAATGATAATTAAGTAATTATAATGGCTAATACTTTATCTTAAAAATTAATTAAGGTTTAATGATTTAGGATAAATTAAATTAATAAGTTAATTTATTAGGGTTGATTAATTTGTAATTAAAGATCATTAATTGAATAATTAAAGTTTATTAATTAATGATTAAAAATTAACAAATCAAGTAATTAAAGAATAATTAAGCTACAGTTATGTACTTAATTAATTGAGCAATAAAAGATGAATTAATTGGGTATTAAAAATTAATTAATTTATAATTAATGGTGATTAACCAAAGCATAATTACTTAAGGAAGTAATTAAATAATTGTCAATAGTTAATGTAAAAATCATTAACTAGGGATTATTAAATAATTAATTAATGTGACTAATTTTTAATAATTAATTAGATTAATTAATTAAGGATAATCATTTGTGGAATTGTTTAAGTATAATTACGTAATGAAAGTAATTAAAGGGATTAATTACCCAATGTAATTAATTAAATTAATGCGATCAGTTTAAGTTAATTAATTAGTTTAATTAATTTAAAATAATCATCGAATGGTGGGTTAAGTATAATTAATTAGTGTAATTTATTAAGTATAATTACTTAGTGAAGTAATTAGTGGATAATTACAGGATGTAATTAATTAAAGAATGATAGTAGTTTTGGGTTTAATTACTTAGTGTAATTAATAAAGAAGAATAATTGCTTAGTGAAAGTAATTAATAATTAATTACATAGTGTAATTAATTTGAGAATTGATTAATAAAGTTATTTGAAGTCAATTAAATGATGTAATTAATTAAGGATAATTAATTACTGATTGTAATTAATCAAGGTTGATCAATGAATAAAGATTAATTATTAAATATGATTAATAATTAGTTAAGAAGTAATTAAGGGATCATTAATTAATGTAATTAATGATGTAATTAAGGATTGATTAATTAAAGGATAATTAATCAATAATAAATGATTATAAAGTAATTAATTAAATGTAATTAATTATAATTAATTAATTAATTAATGAAGTAATTAAAGTTTAATTACTGCAAATGGTTAAGGATAATTAATTTGTGTAATTAATTAAAGGCTAATGACTTATTGTAATTAGAGAATGATTAATCAAGGGTGATTAATTAAGATGAATACTTAGAGGATGATTAATTGATTTGTAATCAATTAATGGTTAAGTAAGAAAGATTTATAGTGATAAAAGTAATTAATTTAATTTAAATTAATTAGTGATAAAGTAATTAAATTGATTCATTTTAAATTAATTATAGATGGTGTAATTAATAGATCTTTGCTTATGGATGGTTGGATGATATTGATTGCATTGAATGGTTTGATATCTCTGATATGGGATATATGTTTATCTGTGGTATGGATGCTTTGGTTGAATGGTTTGATATCTCTGATATGGGATATATGTTTATCTGTGATATGGATGCTATGGCTGAATGGTGATGATGTGATGTATCTATCTGTGAGATTATGAATTATCTATCTGTGTGAATATAGATAATAGAAATTAAATTGTTTTAACTTTAAAACAACTTAGACCTAAAAGATGGTGTTTTGGATTTCAGTGAAACCGGGATCGAGTTTCCAAATTTGGATATCCGAAAACCACATCGATCCAAATAAACGATAGGTCGTGAATCTCAAGTGAAGATGAAGATTCAGAGTGCAAGGGTTATTGTCGTTAACTCTAAGGGTGATTCCAAAATGAGTGTAATGAGATAATGCATTCGGTTTCGTTCGAACCCGGAACGAACTTGTATGGATTAAATGCTTTCAGAACATCGTCAGGCGAACGACGAGCATTCTAAGATAGATGGTTTCTATAAAGGTAATCGTAGCCTCAAGCCTCATCAATGGGGAATGGATAAAACATGGGAGGTGCAGCAAGGCTAAGTGGGTAGCACCCAAGTAGGACAAGATTCCCCCCTATCTAGAAGTCCCTTTTTATTCGGCTGCGTGGGGCAGTTGATTCGCGACAACTGTTGGGGTTGTCTTGTTCGGGACTATCCAGTAAGGGATGGTTTCGGCCTTGTATTGTAGGACATTTGGAGTAATCCTCCATACGGTGATCTAGGCCGCGTACTGTGACGGGTGGTACCCCAGTAGCCCTGCCATTGTATGGAATCCAAACTCCAATAAGTGTTGTACGTTTTGATTTTGTCCAACTATGTTGGAACGTGAGATGTAAGCATTCCAACTATTTTTGTATTTTACTTGAAAACCCTAGACCCTATTATAATATCGCTGGATTTCCTATCAAATGTTTTGGTTAGCGTAAGGTAAAAAATTACCCATGTTTATGTGTGACGAGTCTTACGTGATACCTTTTGTTTTCAAAGGTTTTTCAAAGTTAAGCAACTTTAACCCATTTACTCGCCCTAGACCCATGTCTGACCCAAGTGTTTATTTTCTATTTTATTAAACTCTTAGGTACTCAAATTTTTTACGAGTAGCCAAGGGATTCAGGTTAGCTTTGACGAACTCTGGAGGAGATATGGAGCAGGAGGCTTCAGCGTTTGTAGATATAAAGTGTTCCGCTGTGTGGATCTCTGAGTCGTTTGTTTGAGTTGTATTTTGAATTGTAATAACTAGATAGGTGTTTTTAACTGTCTAGTATGTGTTGTATAAGATGTGTAACTGTGATAAATGTTATATATTATGTAATACTTATGTGATTAATATAATTTATTCATTCCGCTGTTCAGATTCTGATGTTGTTCTTTCTTTCTTCTCTATCTTTTCTTTTTTCTATCCTTTTCTTTCTTCTCTATCTTGTGTCTTTCTGTGGAGAGAAAGGCGGGTCGTTTCAGTTGGTATCAGAGCGCTAGGTTGAGTGAATATCTAGGATTTGGAGTGATTTCTTTCTTGAGAGAGCGTATTTGTAATTTTCATATATACATATACATATACATATACATATACATATACATATACATATACATATACATATACATATACATATACATATACATACATACATATATATATATATTAGTTGGATTACCTGTTCGGGTTTTCCAATATGAGTTATAAATGTAGGAAGGTAGTGGTATGTGTAGCATGACTACTAATTGAAGGAGTCTGATTGTTGAGGTTGGAAGTGTATCTTCCGAGACTGTTATTATCCTACCTTTTGGTCAAGGCTGGAATATCAACAAATTGGCAAGGATAAATGGATATCAGGATTGGAGATCGATTAGAAACAAGGCTGCAATCGATGTCGTTAAAATTTGGCCGAGCTCCGATCAGGACGGAATTGATTGGAGATGACGACCAAAGCAATGGGAAGCTATATTTAAAATTTCCGGTTAATCAGAGTTCATATGAAGGAGATATGATCGATGCAAGGTGAAAAGAATATGCTGTTCATATCCATCGGTGGGTTGAGGTGATGGTTTGTTCGAATCCATCATATTCGTATCCATCGGAACGACACCGCCTCAGTTTGTTCAAATCCATCAGGAGCTAGCAACTTCGAATCGATCGTCTTCGAATCGATCAGAGAGACCTCACCTCGGCTCTGTTCGAACCCATCAGGTTCGAATCGATCCCGGGTCGTGCTATTCGTGTCCATTGAGTTCGTATCGACTAGAGAACCCCCGACCAAGTCCATCGCATGCCATGTTCGTGTCTACCATACAACTGTTTTTCGTATCAATCTGGAAACGCCACTAGCTCATATCGATTTGATCGCTACGAACTGGACCAAGATCGATTGGTACGAACGATGATAAATTACCGGTGCGAATGGAGCCGCATGCAATTGATGTGAAACGGTCCTCATCAATGAATGGCGATGCGAACAAGGCGCATGAATATCTCGGTCAATACGCCACAAAAATTAGATCAATCCAGTAAACTCGCTCCACATCACTCCACGTCACTGTGTGCATGTGCTCCTGATCGATGCGAAAGGGATGGATGCGAAGCCATGGATTCGAACCGGACAGCCTTCCGAAGAACAGCGACTCGTATCGATCATATCTTCTAAACCATTAATCCAAATGCAACGAAATTTTCACAGCGGCTAGCATATAAGGTAAAGAATGTTCCCACCAAGTTTCAGCCCGATTGGATCATTTTTTGATCGACACGAAATCGATTCGTATCGATCACAGATCGAGTCGAAACTTGATGGGGTCGGTCGCATGGGCCCACTCACGTGCCAGAAGAAGTCTCCCAAAGTTTGATCACGATATCAGCCTCCTATGCCTATAAATAACCCCCTGAAGCCTACAGAAAATGGATCTTTTGGCTATTCGACGTCCAGACTCTACAGGATTCAATTCTACACCTTACTGTCGCCGTTATACTCAAATTACTTCATTGTAATCGCTGTAATCTTCTGTAACCAGCAAGGATAATCAATAAAAGATAAAAACTTTGAAGTGGACGTAGGCCGGAGATAGCCGAACCACTATAAATATCGTCTTTCTATTTGTTATTACTGGATTGTTGTTTGTTGTTTGCTTAGATCTAAGATCTGTGCTTGAATATTGCTGATCTGTATTCATAGTTTGGTGCTGTCGCGATACTTGGGGTTTGTGACCAATTTTGGCGCAAACACTTTGGTGCTTTCATTGAGAAGGACTAGCTCCTGCTACATCGGATTGAAGTTTAGATTTGAAAAGCGTAAAGAGTTTAGATTTTGTAAGACAATGACTCGACAGACAAGCAGAATACAAAGTTCTAAGAGAAGCCAACAAAAGGAAGTCAAGAAGCATCCTCCTGAGATGGGGAAGGACAGGCTTCGATCTACATAACCAGAGATGAAATGGAAGTTATGGACAGTTCATTGCAAGAGAGTTCGTTGAAGAGTCAACAGGACATGATGCAGACTTTCTTTGAACAGATGAGAGCTGCAGGAACACAAAACCTTAGGCCGACTATAGTGACTGCAGATGTGGAACAAGGAACTACGGTCGCGGAACCCAATGGAGGACAGAATACAGAACCTGATGGCAATCAACAAAGGCTTGGGGCAGTCCCGTCGTATATGACACTGGGGGCCCTTGGATGGAGCTCAACAGGCTAGAGCGAGCGCCAACATTAGTGAATCGCATGAGGAGTATGTACCAGAATTACCTCGGGGGCATGGGGGGCAACCTTTGAAAGATAATGCTGGATTAGCTAAGATTATTAGGAGAACTATGCGTGGAGGTCTGACCAATAGAGATTTGGAAGGAGTGAACAAGAGTCTGTTTACACGGGAAATCAGGATGGCTCGTAATCCACCCGATTTCAAGCTGCCTACTGTGGAAGTATACAGTGGCAAGGCTGATCCGACAGTTCATCTGATGAGATACACTAGACACATGGAAGTGCTGGGGGCATCGAAGGAAGTAATGGCCCGATGTTTCCCCCTGTATTTGACAGATATAGCCGCAATGTGGTTTAAGAAATTGGAGGAAGGGTCTATAAGAACATGGACAGAGTTGGTGGATAGGTTTTTGAGGCAATTTCGGGTTCATATTAAGAGGCCTAAAAACGTAATGACGCTAACGTCGGTAAAACAAAGGATGGATGAATCACTTAGAGCTTTCTAACTCGATTCTATGCGGCGGTTGCTTCGGTGGATCGGCCGGATCCAACAATGGTTTTAATGGCAGCAGTGTCACGATTCAGAGAGGGTTTGGATTTCAAGGTATCTTTGATACGAGACCCACCACTGGATCTCGGGGAATTCTTTCACGAAGCTGAGAGATTCCTTCGACAAGAGGATGCATGTACATATTTAAAGTTGAAGGAGGTGAATGCGACTGAGGTTGGAGGACCATCCAGTAGAGGCTCGGATAAAGATAAAGGAAAAAGGAAGTTGGATGATGATTCTGGAAAAGCTAGGAAGCGATGGAAGGATCCAAAGTTTTCTAGGTACACAGGACTAAACGAGACGCTGGAGCGGATATACATGGAGACCCGGGATCGACTTCCTTACCGAAGGCCGGCTAGGAGAGAACCATTTGAACGGGAGAGGATATCAGGAAGGCATTGTCTCTTCCATGATTTGGACGGGCATGATACCAACAGCTACAGGCACTTAAAGGATATAATTGAGGAGTATGTAAGGAATGGACAGTTGCGACAATATGTCGGAACTCGGAATGCAGCGGTGGAGCAGGAGCAACCACCGCCTACCTTAAACCATGATGGTGGGAGGTCCATGAGTGATGGTTGATTGGTTATCAATTGACCGGGATAATGTGAGATAAGTAACAAGCTATTGGCAAACGGCAAAGTCATTTACACATGTATGGGGACGGAGATAGACCCTAGGCATGCTCTGAATGATGATAAACCGCGATGCTATGGTTTGTGAAATCTGTCCTTTTGTTTTTGGATTGGACACTTGCTTTTCTGGTTTGGTTTTGGAGTTTGGATTGAACTCCTGGTTTTGTTTGCTTTCTGGTTCGGATGGTTGTTTTCTGTTTTGGATATTGGTTTGGATTTCTGATTTTCTGATTTGATCTGGGTTTCGGATTGGATTTTGATTGGATCTTTATCTGGTTTTTGTTAAATGGTCTTCAGGTATGGATTATATCTGGCAAGGGGTAAGTCTCTTCGCCCGCATGTGGCGAATTGGCTTATTCAGGTCGTTGAGTATGGACTATGCTCAACAAGGGTCTGGAGTGACCAGGATTCAGCCTATGACTTAGGCCACATATTATCGATTATTGTTTCAGGTTGTTGAGTATGGACTATGCTCGGCAAGGGTCCGGAGAGACCAGGATTTGGCTTAGGACTTAAGCCATGGCATTTTACGACGTCTAGGGACACTGGACAACGGTCGTCAAGTGTGGATTGGGCTTGGCAAGAACCCAGAGAGGTAAGCTCAACGTCCAGGGACACTGGACCACGGTTGTCAAATGTGGATTGCACTTGGAAAGAGCCTGGAGAGGTTATGGATTTGGATATCGTCCCGGAGAGGTCCTGGATTCGCTTACCGGCTATTGGATAAGGATGGATTAGGACTCCGTTGTCGAGTTGGAATGGATATGGAATTGGCTAAGGCTTTGGTTATTGGATTTGGAAATGGGCATCGACTCGGAGCAGTCAAGGATGATGTACTCTAATGATATGGCTATGGACTTCGGATATCGGATTCGGAACTATTCAAAACATGCCTTCTTATCACAAGGCATGTTTTAGGAGGCAAATGTTATCCCACCTTTTGATTAAGGCTGGAATATTAACAAATTGGCAAGGATAAATGGATATCAGGATTGGAGATCGATTGGAAAGAAGGCTAGAATCGATGTCGTTAAAATTTGGTCGAGCTCCGATCAGGACGGAATCGATTGGAGATGATGACCAAAGCAATGGGAAGCTATATTTCAAATTTTAGGTTAATCGGAGTTCATATGAAGGAGATATGATCGATGCAAGGTGAAAAGAATATGCTGTTCGTATCCATCGGTGGGTTAAGGTGAAGGTTTGTTTGAATCCATCATATTCGCATCCATCGGAACGACACCGCCTCAGTTTGTTCGAATCCATCAGGAGCTAGTAACTTCGAATCGATCAGAGAGGCCTCACCTCGGCTCTGTTCGAACCCATCAGGTTTGAATCGATCCAGGGTCGTGCTATTCATGTCCATTGAGTTCGTATCGACCAGAGAACCCCTGACCAAGTCCATCGCATGCCATGTTCGTGTCTACCATACAGCCGTTGTTTGTATCGATCTGCAAGCGCCACTAGTTTTTACAGATTTGATCGCTACGAACTGGACTAAGATCGATCGTACGAACGATGATAAATTACCGGTGTTAATGGAGCCGCATGCGATGGATGTGAAATTGTCCTCATCAATAAATGGCGATGTGAACAAGGCGCATGAATAACTCGGTCAATACGCCACAAAAATTGGATCAATCCAGGAAACTCACTCCACATCACTCTACGTCATTGTGCGCACGTGCTCCTGATCGATGCGAAAGGGATGGATGCGAAGCCATGGATTCGAACCGGACAGCCTTCCGAAGAAAATCGACTCGTATCGATCATATCTCCTGAACCATTGATCCAAATGCAACGAAATTTTCATAGCGGCTAGCATACAAGGTAAAGAATGTTTCTACCAAGTTTCAGCCCGATTAGATCATTTTTCGATCGATACAAAATCGATTCGTATCGATCACAGATTGAGTCGAAACTTGGTGGGGTCGGTCGCGTAAGCCCACTCACATGCCAGAAGAAGTCTCTCGAAGTTTGAGCGCGATATCAGCCTCCTACGCCTATAAATAGCCCCCTAAAGCTTACAGAAAAGGGATATTTTTGCTATTCGACATCCATAATCTGCCGGATTCAATTCTACACCTTACTGTCGCTGTTATACTCAAATTACTTCATTGTAATTGCTGTAATCTTCTGTAACCAGCAAGGATAATCAATAAAAGATAAAAACTTTGAAGTGGACGTAGGCCGGAGATAGCCGAACCACTATAAATCTCGTGTTTCTGTTTGTTATTACTGGATTGCTGTTTGTTATTTGCTTAGATCTGAGATCTATGCTTGAATATAGCTGATCTGTATTCATAGTTTGGTGCTTTCACGATACATGGGGTTTGTGACCAATTTTGGCGCAAACAACTGTAGACCTAATACTATCTCGAGTAAGCTTTGCTTTAGTGTAAGGTTTCGCCAATCTTTGAAGGAAGTCTTTTTGAGGTTCAGAGTCCATCTTTGAAGTGCAGTTTGGATGAGTAGAGTTTGGATCTATCGGTTGAGAAGAAGCTAGTGATGGTATTTTGGCAAGTTCGGAGGGGAGCAACTGTGTGATGAGACACAGTAACCGTGGATGTTTCCGAAGATGTTTATTTTGGAGAAAGTTTAAGGAAGTGTGTCTGCATCGGTGATGAGAATAGGTTCAGCAGGGTGTTTGCGTTTGGGTTGAAGCCTGAGTTTCTTGAAGAGATGTCTGCCCATCTCTAGGCTCTGTGTGAGATTGGATGATGTGGATTTGGGATTTGAAGAGCTTTGGATAAGAAGTCTTTGGCATCTGCGTAAGCAGTGCAGCTCGGAGTTTCTGTGTGTCGGCAGGAAGGTCATCTGTAAGCAGTTTTATAGAGGTGGAGTTTAGAAGCAGCGGAGTGGATCCATTTCTTCGATGGATTGACTAGATAAGCATAAGTTGTTCTGATTGGCAAAGAGAGAACAGTTTCTTTGGAATTAGGCTGGGTTGTTCACAAAAGTGACTTGCGATAGTTAAGTGTTCTCTTAGGTTGTCAGAAATATTTTTTCGGATGTCTTCGTAGAGGTCAGAGGTTTGCCTTAGCATATAGAGATTGAGTTTTTGTATCGACTAGGATTCTAGGAGTGATACCGGTGGTTCAGCTAAGTAGAAGGATGGATCCTAGAGAGGGGGTTTGGTGAAGCAGCTCAGAATATTATGGAACTTCTGAGTTTTCTCTTTATGGATCTGATGAACCGTATCTTCTAGGAAGTATTGGACGAGTCCGTGCGTGTTTTCATCATCGACATTCTCATCTGCTCTAGATAAGAGTTGTGCAGCGGAAGCGAGATAGTAGTTGTTCTAGAGTGGAAGCAACCGGGAAGTTGCAGTGTTTTGGATTAAAGGATTTCTACAAGAATTTTTCAAGGTCTAAGGCAAGATTGGCAAGTTCTCCTGTTTGTGTTTTTTGAATTGGAGAAATTAGTTTTTTTACTGATGATAGTAGAGTTTGTGTTCTTGATTTTTGATTGATCTTGAGAGGATCATTTTGTTGGGTTGTTTTTGGTCTAGCTTGTTTCTAGAGGATCAGCGAAGGTTGAGCTAATCAGGAAGGTCGAAGGCAGCCCAGGATCGCCAGGAGAGTTTTGTGGATAAGAGACGGAGGAATTTGGATTTCGAAGTTGGAGATTTGATTTTGGATAAGTTTTCTTCGATCAAGGAGCTATTAGATTTGGTAAGTCTGGAAAGCTAGCTTCGAGGTATTGGATCTTTTCTGTGTTCTAGTAAGGATAAGTGCTTTGGTTTTCAGGGTTGAATTGCCTGTTTGGAGGACTGGGATTCATCGTGTTTCACGTATCTCTAAGGGAATACGTGTATGATCCATATCTGGTTATGGAACCAGCAGTTCAGGGGGTTTTGGTAGTTGAGAAGGATTTGTCTGTGATCTGATAACCTGTTCAGTTTAGTAGATCTCTATGAGTAGGAGCTCTGTAGCTTAGTAGTATAGATTGTTTGGATTTAGTAGAGCGAGTATCCCGGTATTTATACCTGGGAAACTCTAGGAAGGTCTATCAAGAATTTTTTCTGGATAGTTAGATTTGTTTGATTGAGTGAATTGGTTGCTATGGTTGTTAGCATATGGTAGGTAATATATGCTTGCGGTTTAAAATTAAAGTTGTTGATGGGTTATTAAATTATCTTTGCTTTTAAATTTCGGGGACGAAATTCTTTTAAGGGGGAGGAATGTGATGACTCGAAATTTTGGGGAATATCAATTTAATGATCTGTATTAATAATTAAATTTATTCGATAATTGTCTTTTATAATTCTAATTTAAATTGGCAAGTTTATTCTTTTAAAAGCAAATAAATATTTATTTAGCAAATTTTATTCTTTTAAAGCCAATAAAATGTTTTCTATTTATAACGTATATATATTTGTATATATTGTAAATAGAAAAGCTTTGATTTGAATTTAATAAATAAATAGAATCATGTTTTTCAATTTTTAATATATATATATCGGTAGTTTGGAAATTTTGGTTAATTTAATATAAGACTTTTCAAAGATTATTTAAATAATTAATTATATTGTTTAAAGATATATATTTAGCTTAAGTTTAAATTTAAATGAAATTAACAAAAAGATTTGTTTTATTTTCTTTTTAAATATTACTTGATAAATATGATTTGGAAATTTGTATATAAGTTTAAAATATAATTTACATATGAAACATTAATTCATTTAAGTAAGATAAGTAATTTATAAATAATGAGATAATTTCTTTTATAAATTGTTTAAAATTAGCAATTTGTTATTTTCAAGAATAATAATAATATATTGTCTTTTTATATATAAATATAAGTAGATTTTTAAGAAAATGGAATTGTTATTTTCAAGTTAATGTATTGTTATATATGTATATTTATAAATAGACTTTAATTTAGATTTTCAAATTTAATTTAAATTTGAATTTAAAATTGAATTTCAAAAGATAGGTATTTTAAAATGTTTTAGATTTAAAATTATGAGTATAAGCTTTTGTTTATATATATACATCTGTATATATATATATATATATATATATATATATATAATTGGTTTTATCTTCTTTAAAGTAATATATATATATAAGTATTTATAAATTGATAAATTAAGTAAAAGCTCTTTATTAATATTCAAAATAAATAGAAAAATACATAAAGGACAAGTGTAAACTTATTAAGGTTTGATAATAAAATATGTAAAGTAATTAACAAATGGAATGACAAATGTCATGTTTTCTTAACAAGTGTCATTCTTTTTAATTTTTGTTTTATTTTATTTTTATAAATCAAATTTAACCTATGTAAACACATGCTTTCTCTTCTTCATTCTTTTTCTACTCTTCAATTCTAAAGCTAAGAAGAAAACTCGAAAAAAATTCTCAAAAAACAAATCTGATAACCAGCACTACTCAAACCAAAAATATTATCAAAACCATGCCTGTACATTATCTTCAAACCAGAAATCAAAGCCAGTAAACTACAAACCCTTTTCAAGAATCAATATCCTATAATTTATTTTTAAAAATTAAAAACAACTCAAGCCTGCATTTTTCTTCACCCTGGAATCAATGAGCCTGCATGCATTCTTCAGCAAGTTCAAGTATTTTCAACTAGATCCAGTAGCAAGCATTCCAGTTTTAATCAGCAATTCAAGTTTTTAAAATCTAACATTTCCAGCAAAATCAAGTTTAAAAAAGTTTAAAGGATGTTCCAAAAAGAAGCTTCTGTTCATCATCTAAACTGGTGAGTAAACATCCCTTTTAAAAACAGTTTATATTTGTGATGTTACTTGAATGTTGTGATGGAATTTTTTTTAAATATGGTTTGTATATGCACATGAATGTGAATGCATGTATGTATTTATGAAATGTCTGTATGAATAAAAAAAATGTGCAAATCTCTTCTTGTGATCGAATTTAAGCTTCAATCCTTAAATAAAAGATGATTGAAGGATTATAACCTTATTCTTAAAAATAATTTCAAAAGGTTATATTAAGAAATTATTTCAAATTTGTATTTTTATAGTAAATACAAATATATATGTCAAAAATAAATCATCACAATTTAGTAATTTGAATTCAGGAACAGATTAGTAATGGAAGATGATGATTTTAGGAAGTAAAACCAGGATTTTTAGTGAAGTGATTGTTGGGTTATGCTGTAATGATCAATATTAGGTTTTTGTAGACAATCGATCGGAGGCAAATGAGTGGCCGAAACTTAGGCTGGAGAAGGGTGAGGAGTAGGGTAACTCAGGAAAATTGGGTAGGAATTTTTCTATTGGCCGAGGTGGCCGATGAGGGGCGATATAGCGTTTAACATTGGGTTTTGTCAACGATTTTCCTGTAGATCGTTCGTCGTCGTTGAAGTACCAGGGTGTATCGCTTGGGGGGAAATGGATCATCGGAGAGTGATGTCGCTTCACGTAGTTCGGCATGTGGTCCAATGATCGGAGTCGTTGTCGACGGGTGGATTTTTGATCTGGTTAAGCTCCAGATTTTCGATTAATGGCTTAGTTTTTGCTTCGCTGTTAGAATCGTTGGTCGGGGAAGTCGAGGGGTACAGCGAAGGAGAGGTCGACTTATTGGAGGCCAGGAAGTTGGCCGGAGTTGGCAAAGTTGGCCGTGCACGTGCACCGTGCCCATTGATGTGTCTGGGTTTGTTTTCATGTTTGCGAAAGATGCTTGTGCTCGAGTATGACTCGAGATTATTGGAGTTTTTTCTCGAAGGAGAGTGGGTTTGCGAGTGAGTGAGATTGTCTCGGGGAAAGTTTGAGTTGGCTCGAGTATTCTTTAGTTTAGACCCGGGTTGATTTAACCTTGTAAAATTGCTTCCGAATTTTTAAAATATAAAGTTTAATAAGAACAGTTGTTTTTTAAATGGAAAATCAAGTTTAAACTAAAGTAAAATATGAAATAGTTTTATAAAAGCATAAGTTTAAATACAAACAAAGGAAGTTTTCTAGTGTTATCGGATTTCAAAGTAAACGTTAATAAGTTTTAAAGGTTTTTATAAAACAAGGCTTGAATTTAAATGAATTTGGTTTTATAAGATAAGTTTATCTTTAACATTTGATTTAAAAGGTTTTCAAATTATTTTAAATTTTGTTGAAGTTAAATTTGTAATTATTTTAAATCTTTAAATTGAAATGGATTTAAAGGTAAATTTAAAAGTAAGAAGTTTCAAAGGCTTTTGTAATGATAATTAAGTAATTATAAAGGCTAATACTTTATCTTAAAAATTAATTAAGGTTTAATGATTTAGGATAAATTAAATTAATAAGTTAATTTATTAGGGTTAATTAATTTTTAATTAAAGATCATTAATTGAATAATTAAAGATTATTAATTAATGATTAAAAATTAATAAATCAACTAATTAAAGATTATTTAAGTTATAGTTTTGTACTAAATTAATCAAGTAATAAAAGATGAATTAATTGGGTATTAAAAATTAATTAATTTATAATTAATGGTGATTAAAGCATAATTACTTAAGGAAGTAATTAAATAATTGTCAATAGTTAATGTAAAAATTTATTAACTAGGGATTATTAAATAATTAGTTAATGTGATTAATTTTTAATAATTAATCAGATTAATTAATTAAGAATAATCATTTGTGGAATTGTTTAAGTATAATTACTTAATGAAAGTAATTAAAGGGATTAATTAATCAATGTAATTAATTAAATTAATGTGATTATTTTAAGTTAATTAATTAGTTTAACTAATTTAAAATAATCATTAGATGATGGGTTAAGTATAATTACTTAGTGTAATTTATTAAGTATAATTATTTAGTGAATTAATTAGTGGATAATTACAGGATGTAATTAATTGAAGAATGATAGTAGTTTTGGATTTAATTACTTAGTGTAATTAATAAAAAAGGATAATTACTTAATGAAAGTAATTAATGAATAATTACATAGTGTAATTAATTTGAGAATTGATTAATAAAGTTATTTGAAGTTAATTAAATTATGTAATTAATTAAGGATAATTGATTACTGATTGTGATTAATCAAGGTTGATTAATGAATAAAGATTAATTAAAGATTAATTATTAAATATGATTAATAATTAATTAAGAAGTAATTAAGGAATCATTAATTAATGTAATTAATGATGTAATTAAGGATTGATTAATTAACGGGTAATTAATCAATAATAAGTGATTATAAAGTAATTAATTAAATGTAATTAATTAAGGTTAAATGCAATTAATTATAATTAATTAATTAATGAAGTAATTAAAGTTTAATTACTGCAAATGGTTAAGGATAATTAATATGTGTAATTAATGAAAGGCTAATTACTTATTGTAATTAGAGAATGATTAATCAAGGGTGATTATTTAAGATGAATACTTAGAAGATGATTAATTGATTTGTAATCAATTAATGGTTAAGTAAGCAAGATTTATAGTGATAAAGTAATTAATTTTAAATTAATTAGAGATGAAGTAATTAAATTAATTCATTTTAAATTAATTATAGATAGTGTAATTAATAGATCTTTGCTTATGGATGGTTGGATAATATTGATTGCATTGAATGGTTTGATATCTCTGATATGGGATATATGTTTATGTGTGATATGGATGCTTTAGTTGAATGGTTTGATATCTCTGATATGGGATATATGTTTATCTGTGATATGGATGCTATGGCTGAATGGTGATAATGTGATGTATCTATCTGTGAGATTATAAATCATCTATCTGTGTGAATATAGATAATAGAAATTGAATTGTTTTAACTTTAAAACAACTTGGACCTAAAAGATGGCGTTTTGGATTTCAGTGAGACCAGGATCAAGTTTCCAAATTTGGATATCCGAAAACCACATCGATCTAAATAAACGATAGGTCGCGAATCTCAAGTGAAAACGAAGATTCAGAGTGCAAGGGTTATTGTCGTTAACTCTAAGGGTGATTGCAAAATGAGTGTAGTGAGATAATGCCTTCGGTTTCGTTCGAACCCGGAAGAAACTTGTATGGATTGAATGCTTTCAGAACATCGTCGGGCGGACGATGAGCATTCTAAGATAGATGTGTTCTATAAAGATAATCGTAGCCTCAAGCCTCATCAATGGGGAATGGCTAAAACATGGGAGGTGTAGCAAGGCTAAGTGGGTAGCACCCAAGTGGACAAGATTTTCCCCTGTCCTGAAGTCCCTTTTTATTCGGCTATGTGGGGCAGTTGATTCGCAACAACTGCCAGGGTTGTCTTGTTCAGCACTATCCATTAAGGGAGGTTCTGGCCTTGTGTTGCAGAGGATTGGGAGTAATCCTCGGTACGGTGATCTAGGCCCCGTACTGTGACGAATGGTACCCTAGTAACCCTGCCATTATATGGAATCCAAACTCCAATAAGTGCCGTACATTTTGATTGTGCCCAACCATGTTGGAACGTGAGATGTAAGCTTTCCAGCTATTTATGTATTTTTCTTGAAAACCCTAAACCCTATTGTAATACCACTAGATTTCCTATAAAATGTTTTGGTTAGCATAAGGTAAAAACTTACTCATGTTTATGTGTGGGGAGTCTTACGTGATACCTTTTGTTTTCAAAGGTTTTTCAAAGTTAAGCAACTTTAACTCGTTTACCCACACCAGACCCATGTCTGACCTAAGTGTTTATTTTCTGCTTTATTAAACTCTTGGATGCTCAAATATTTTATGAGTAGACAAGGGATTCAGGTTAGCTTTGACAAGCTCGGGAGGACGTATGGAGCAAGAGGCTTCAGCATTTGTAGATATAAAGTGTTCCGCTATGTGGATCTCTGAGTTGTTTGTTTGAGTTGTATTTTGAGTTGTAATAACTAGACAGGTGTTTATAATTGTCTAGTATGTGTTGTATAAGCTGTGTAACTCTGATAAATGTTATATATTATGTAATACTTATGTGATTAATATAATTTACTCGTTCCACTGTTGAGATTCGGATGTTGTTCTTTCTTTCTTCTCTATCTTTTCTCTTTTCTATCCCTTTCTTTCTTTAAGATGATGCGTCTTTCTGTGGAGAGAAAGGCGGGTCGTTTCAGATCTTAATTTCCCATGCTAAGTCAAATGATATATAATTAGTCTAAAGGTAGTAACAAGGCCGGAGGTTCAAGTCCTCCTTCTAGCGCCAAAAATGTTAACAAGATACTTGTCAACATCCCCAAAGTTATGTGAAGAGCAAATAAGTTCATATAAAATAAGGTTGTCGAAAAGATTTCTTCTTTCGAAACCCACCTTTCGACCAGATTGGAATAGTCGAAATAGTTTCGGAAGTTAACTTAGAAATGTAGGCAAGTGAAGAAGCATCTTACTCTAAACCCTTCTTTTATATAAGTTTAAGTCAGCTATTCATTATGAATTTTCATCCCTTTCAATCACGTTGGAAGGTTCTTTCTAGCCCTTTCGACCATGTAAGAAGGTCTTCTTAACCTTTTAAAGTGAAATAGCTACTTTCGACCTCATTGGTTTCGTTTCTTCTATGGAGGAACCCCTTCGAATGGGTTGTTGATACAGCTGGGTGTAGGTTCCTTTCGAGTGGACTCCTCCTTAAATGATTGCTTGCCAATTGCAGACCAGATTTCCTTCGGGACACCCCTTTCGATCAGGTCGAAAGGGATTTATCCTTTCAAAACAGATCCAGTTTTCAATTGCCTAAGCTTTATTCAGAATACCCTATATAAGATCGTCTTGGATATTTGTAATTTCTATGAACTTATTAGTGTCGAAACATCATCATCCTTCTTTGTCATTATATAATATTTGTCATGATGATGATACGTTTTGCATGTATTTTATCCAAGCCAATCTTATTCATTTGGATAGACAAAAAGAAGTTAAGATAATAAGATAGCACATGTGCCATTGATCATTAGTCTAGCTAACGATTGTAATGATCCTCCACATAATCGAAATCCTTAATGAGTCAACACATCTCTCCATTATCATTAATCCAAAACGAGTTACGATTTTTAGAGCTTTTCCCCAAATTGATTTAGGGTCTACAAAGATTTTGTTGTAGCAAAGAAGTAGAAGAGAAAGAAATGAGCTTAGGATTCCAAAATCCTCTCCATCAAAATCGAACCTCTTGGGTCTTATTTATAGATGCAGGTTGGCCCCCTTCCACGCCAATGCTTTCAACCTAGTTGAAAGGTCCTTTTATCTCCTGTTCTTTCCTTTCGATTTTTTCAAAAGGCCACGCCTTCCTTCAACGTAGTCTAAAGGCTTCTCTTTCGAGTCCGCTAACTCATCCTTGCGCTTCTCCTTTTTTATTTCAGGCCTTTCAACCTTATTGAAAGGGTATTTTATCTGCCTTTCACCTTTGTTAAGTTTTTACTGTTCCTTTTCCCTGCTTTCTCTTGAACTGCTTTTGACAACATCGAAAGGGCCACAAATGCACTTATTCTCTTCTTATTGCTTTGTCATTATCAGCAGTAAATATAGGAGGTTTTTACTCTCTCGATTGGTTGTTTATTCGAGCTTCGAAGATGTTAAAGTATCAATGGTTTCGATGTTATAGGTAGCTTTCGAATGCACATTTGAAGATTGTTGTGGAACTATCTCCTATTGTTACTGGCTACAACCGGTTCAAATGGCCTAACTATGCTTTAAAAGGGTAGTTTGGAGCAATTTGAATGAGAGTGAAACCTTTAGTTCGAAAGGTTTCGTGCACACATGAAAGGTTAATGTTCATTGCCTTCGAAAGGGGGTTTTAAGCCAATCCTTTCTTTTTCTATATACACGAATCCATCTGCATCAAAAGGTTGAAAATAGCGGAAGGGTAGCTCCGCTTTTCTTTTTCATATGTTTTTAAAGCTTTTTAACTGTTTATCACTTGCGAGGGCGCCTGGTGCCTACGACTCCTTCGAAAGCCTTCTTAATGCCTTCGAAACTTTCTTTTGTGACCTTTGTCGAAACCTATGCTTGTAATTCCAATAGAGCCTGAAATTTTTATTAACTTTCTTTCATACTTTTTTTCTTACGTGGATTTTTTGGCTAATAATCGTAGGCTTCCAACCAAGCTTGCAAACAGTGTTTGGTCCACTTTTTCTCCTTTCTCATCCCTTGATAACTTGATTCCATATTCCATTAGCCTGTAGGCCAATTAGGGTCATCCCTCTTGATCTTCTTCAGCACTTCTTTAACATAGCCTTCTTAGGTGATTATGATGCCTTTGTCTTCTTGTTTTGCTTCAATGTTGAGGTAGTAAGACATGAGCCTAATATCCGTCATCTCAAACTCCATTGACTTCTCTTTCTCAAACTCATTAAACATACTTGGATTTCTAATTATGAAGATTAAGTCATCTACATGCAAGCATACAATCAACGTATCAACATTTAGAATTTTGATATAGAGTGCATGCTCATATGGACACTTGATGAAGTTTCTCTCTTGGAAGTACTTATCAGTTCGTGCATTCCAAGCTCTTGGAGCTTGTTTTAACGCATAAAAGTTCCTTCTTTGGCTTCTAGATCTTGTCTTCTTCTTCTTTGATTTCGTAGCCTTGTAGCTACTCAATGTAAACTTCTTTTTCAAGAACTCCATTTAGGAAGGTAGATTTCACATCTAGTTGATGTCTTACAATTTTTTTGAGATGCTAAAGAAATTATTAGTCCAACGGTTTCAAGTTGAGCGATTGGAGTGAATACCTTTTCATAGTAAATGCTAACTCTTTGTTTATAGAATTTTGCCACCAATCTTGCCTTGTATCTTTCAACTTCTCCTTTGGCGTTCTTCTTTGCTTTGTATACCCACTTCACATCGATTTCCTTATGCCGTTATGAAAGTGAAGCTAACTCCCAGTCATTCTTCTTGATCGCCTTTTTCTCTTCATCTATAGCTTTTCTCAAACTCTTCTTTTTCAAAGCTTCTTGAAAGTTCATGGGCCCACAATCCGTAAATAGACAAAAAAGAGCAAGATTTTCTTGATTTTTAGTTAACTCGTAACTTTCTTAAAGGCTTCTAAAGCATGGAGTCCTTTCACTTGAGCTTTTGTCTTCTTGAAAACTCGCGGTTGGCAAGCCAGTAGGGAAGCAGACTTCTCCCTTGATTCTTCCATCCTTGCTTGTTGCATGTCATCTTCTTTAATATATGGAAAGAAGTAGTAGTCTTTGTTATGTAATCTCCAATCACATTCTCCTTCTTCATCGAACACGACATCTCGACCAATGATTGTCTTCCCCTTATCAAAATTATAGAACTTGTAGCCTTTCGAGCTGGCGTCGTAACTAATAAAGATGTACTTCTCACTTTTATCATGTAACTTGCTTCACTTCTCATCCGGTATGTGTACATGAGCCATTTTTCCTAGCAAATGTTTTGGTTATTATATGGTAAAAACTCGTTTCATGTATATGTGCGACATGGTCTTACGAGATACCCTTTGTTTTCCAATCCCCGTATTTTTGAGTTTCTCACATCAGTCCCATGACTGATCTGGAGTTTATTTTTTTCCTTATACTTTGGATGCCCTATTTTTCTGGGCAACCGAGTAGTCAGGTTTAACTTAGAGTGTTGTGATGGGGCTTGAAGTCTAAAGCTGAAGATTTTCCTGTAGGTAGTTCTCCATTTCCATTTCCGTTGCATTAGTTTACTGATTGTATTTAGCCTTTATAAGGATAGAGATTTGTAACTATCCGGGCTGATTTATAAGATAGACTCTAATAAATGTATTTAAAATTTCCGCTGTAAAGATCATACATACAAACATACCTATATATATATTAAAATATTGTGCTATTCTATTCATGTAACATTCTGTTCTGTCTTTATTTTTACCCTTTGCTATCCATTCTTACAACACTTAATTTTTTATCACATGAATACCGAGGATGTATTAGTTTCAATTTCTAATGGTCAAAAGGGTGGGTTGTCACGTATATAATCCAAAAGAGAATTATGTTAACAAAAGAACAGTACAGTAGCTATTTCGATCATAAGCACAAGCAACATAAATAACATAACAACCATATGCAAAAAGACAATATGTTGCAACTCTACATGCCAAAAAATTGAATGATATAATTCTATATGCAACTCTAGTGTGATAAAAAGCCACATGCGACCGAAAGCAATGTAACAACCATATGCAACAAAAGTACAAAGAATACTTTGTAATCAAATACTATATATCCAATCTGTGTAAAACATAAATTTAGAGCTAAATGACTAGGGTTTTTTTATATGCAAAATATATTCTCAAATTCTTCCACAAAAAATATATCAAACCCAAAATCAATTATGACAAGGAAGGGACTCTTCCTACCGAATTGGGGTATCTCTAGAATCAAACAACCTGGAGCATCCAATGGTATTTCGATTCATCCTAAAACATGAATTAAAGGAATTAATTATACCACGCGAGTCTTTCGATTCATTAAACCCTCAATCGCCTAACTTTAGTCATAACAAAATATTTGAAGAACCACTTCAAAAATACCTTTTTTAATGTCTAAAAATAATAATACTTCATCAATACTATCAAAATATTATTGTTATTGTTACTTCTTTCACAAATTCTTTTGAAATCACGTTCTCAGAAGCCCTGGGATTTAATTCCTAACAAACAACAACATAAAAATCCTTTGTTCATAAATTTAGGCTTTATAAACCATAGTATATAAAATCAAACTATCAATCAAATCAAATTCCGTAAAGGAATAAACTAACATTTAACACTTTTTAAAACGTTAGATGACTAACAAACAAGATTTAGAATTTTTCTTGGGTGCACTACTTTCTCAATCGTCCAAGGATTAGATAATTTTCTAAGCAAACCATTACGCTCACCAACCTTTAGTTATTGCTTAGAAAATTACCTAAGATTTTTCAAACAAAATTGAATGTCACTGCTCAACTTTCCTAACCCACACAACAAAGCATACAAATATACTTAGCCCATATGATGTAAATAAATCATCCATACACAATATCTGATCTAATCACTTGCTCGGATACATAGACTTTACTTTCGAACTAGCATTGCTCACTTGACCTCCAGTATGGAATTCGATCAAGTTGATTAGAAACCTCCATTCTCCTTACATAGCCATATACTATGATAAAAAACCATAGTATCACATCAAGAATGTAAATTAAGCATTCGCTGTCAAGAATCAAGTGAGAAATTCTTTTTGAGAATAGTGTGAATATGCCGCAATTATGTATGTGAATCCTAGATCAAGAACCGTGCGCATAAAGTAATTTACAAATAACTTACATGCATAATCTGTTGATTTCTTTACTACACCAATTTCTTTCTAAATCATTTTCATTTTCATTTATAGTATTTCGTTCAATACTAAAATCATTTATGAATCACTTCATAAATTTTCACTTAAGTTTATAAACATGTTATAAAGACACATCTTTAAAAAATATTAAATTAAAAACTTACTCCACTCTTATTTACTTGTATAATATTCTATTATATCCTAAGAGTATATACCAAATGTTAATATTGATTTATTTTTTTCAAAATTCAGATGAAGGCCAAACATAATATGATTCTTAAAACTGAGTTAACTACTTTGACTTCTTTAGCTATCCGATTCGTTATGTAGCTAAGAAGAGTAGGATGCAGGTATCCAAATTCAATCCTAGAGTTTACTTTCCTTAGACATCCCTAAGGTAAAGATGCTTATTAGTCAGCCCAATAACATCAAATAGTTTATATGACTTAGATATTTAAACTAAAACTATGGTTTTAATAAAACAATGCTTATTTAAACCTTCCCACCCAATTTAATCCATTTAAACACTTGAGTTAAATTATTTCTTTTCTATCCAAGAGTCTAAAATTTTCATTTATCAAAACATTTCTTTATCAAAGTACCTTTTATTTTAAATCCATTTCCTTTAAGGAAACGTAAGAACTAAATACTTGGTTTTTATTTCAAAACCCTTTTGGGAATTATACTACATATATTTCTATATATAAAATAACTTTAACAATTTATTCACTAACACTTGCTTTGGGTTCGTTCGGGTTTGAACTCATTTTGATCGTACGACAAAGAGAATAATCTATAAGTGCATTACAACGTTTCGCCTAAGCAACATTCGATCATCACTTAGAAGATTATTTAGATTACCACAAAACTAATCGAGATGTTTTCTCTAAACTATCCAAAGAAAATGTATCTTTATGAAAAAAATTCTCTTTGAAATTGTAACGACCTGTAATTTTCGATAATTAAAAATAGTTAAATTAATAAGATTTTGTGATTTAATATTGCGAGAAATAAAAAATTGTAATTTATTAATGAAATAATAGATAGAATGAAATATAACAATGTCAATTTAAGTTAATCATTAACAAGTTTAATGTAATTCCGATTAACTGAAATGATTGAAAGGTTATACTTGGTTATAAATTGAATATAAGAAAACAAATGTAAATAGTGAATTAATTAATGAAATAGTATACAATTAATGGTAATTGAATAAAAACAACGTTATGTAAGTAATTATAATATTTGTTTGAAAATATTAAACTCATAAATGTGATTAAAGGTTAACACAGACAATTATCATATGTTACCTACTTATTTAGTCAGGTAAATTAAATTTGAAATCAATTGCAATTAATCCACTTAATTATTTCAGTTAGTGGGTATTAAAATGATAACCGTAGAAGATTGATGCAATAAAATATAAATGAATGTTAATTATAGCCATGAAGTGACGATTGATGGAATAATAAGGTATAAATCAAGATAAATGGATTTGATTGAATCTAAATTATAATTAATGAATTTATTGCAATTAAATATAACTGGATATCATGTGAATATGATTAAAATAATAAATGAAATATGAGTGTAATAAGATGTAAATCAAGGTTAATTAAACCCATGAGATGACAATTGGTAGAATAGTAGGATGAAAAGTCAAATAAATGGATTTATTGGAAGTTTAATTTGTAATTACTGAATTTTTGTTGAAATTGAAATTAAACATTGTAATTGGTAAAATAAATGAAACTGAATTGATATGTAAACTTGTATTAAATCATTGTAAATGTCTATGTGATCTAAAATGATGAAAATTGTTAGTTGTAAAATTTGAAATTAGAAGGTAATTTAAGTAATTTAATATTAACTTATTTAATTAATGTGAAAATAGCCATTTTGGCCACTGTCTCGGATTTCGAAGAAATCAGTTTCATTGGATCCGTAACGATGAATTATGGTAAGATTTCAAGTTTCGTAGCGATCAGACTTGTCATTTGATCGTACAGACTCGAAACGCGTAGAAATCAATTTAATTAAATTTAATTGAAATCAATTTGAAATAAGCTGATTTTAAGCTAACTTCTTCATACGATGGAGTGACTTGAAACCTATTCCATTGAGTTTGAAATTGTCGAAAACATCTATTTTGATATATGGGATGACCCATTTCCGTTTCAGGAACGAAACGTGCTTTTTGGGTCGTTTATCATTCAACTTTCAAATCGATCTAGCCCATTCATTCCTATTTATGATCTGCCTATATATAACCTGTTATAAGCCCTAGCTATTTCTTATTCCATTAATCTATACATACAATTCTATTTGCTTCTCTCTTTCCAATGGTAGACAAACCAAAACCAATTCCCAATTCCAAATTCAACTGCAAACCAAAATCTAATCGAAAATTTCAAATCCCTCAAATCCTATCAAATTATATATCAATTTGAAGCCCTTGATGAGTGTAATTCACTAGGGTGATTTGTTTCTCAAATCGGATCATCACTTGTCCAGAAATCAACGATCTATTCACGGCGTTCATCACGCGTTGATCAACTTTGACGGATTATCGATTTGTGGATATGGGGCTGTGAAGATGGTCAAGTGGAACGCATCAATGGTGTTCATTTGGTCGCGTGATGGTCAGATTAGCCAGAAAATTCTATTAGGTCTAGAAATATTGGCGGCGGCTGTTGCTTGATCGACGCCCATCGGCGAAGTGTTGTGACGATGGTGGTCTAGGGCATTATGGGGGTGCATTTGGTTGCGACTGGCCGTGGATGAGTATGTGCATGGTCAACATATAGGCGGCGTGGGTTAGAATGTGATACTAGGATTTGGAACGAAGTGGGAAAGGTAATCGAAATAACTATATTGCCCCTAGCTGATTTTTTTTAATTTATTTTAAAATTTTAAACTTCTAACGCCTATAACTTCTGCATACGAGGTCGGATTTACACGCGGTTTGTTCCGCTGTGATCGCATCGAAATTCCAAACATTTTATCGCTTGTTTGGATGAATTCTAAGACCGTTTGTTTTTGGGCCATAAATTGAAATTTAAATCGATTTAAATTCAAAAGTGAGTGTTTTAACCTACTCATAATTACTAAACTATCTTATGTTAGTTAAATTAAAACTATGATTTGATTAGAAATTAATTGATTGATGTTGGGTATGTTTAATTTGTCATCCTAGTTAAATTTGACTTTTATTGCATTCAATCATCGTTGATTTAATATTGAATTTAAATTGTCAATTTAATACCTGTTATTGATTATCAATTATATATTGATGTTTATTGATTGATTTGGATGATGATTGTAATGGATGTTGATGGTTGATATTGGATGACTAGATGTTGTATTTTTTTATTGTATAACACTGCAAGTTCCCTATGGGTTGAAATGATACATACCGAACGGTTTATAGATTCGGGAAAAATCAATATAGGTAGAAATGATAGACTCGAGCGATTTTATGGATTTTATTTAATTCGAGATTTCGGTTTCAAATGATATATGGACGTAAAATTTTAAATTGCAGATTGAAATGATAAATATCTGTATCACTTTGACCCTAGGGTTGAAAATTATATACGGACACCAGTTTGGTTAAATCAAGTGATTTTTTAGCCTTTAAATTTCGAATTCAGCTAACTGGTGTTTTGAAATAGAAATTAATTTATATAAATTGAATTATTTTCGTGAATCCAAGCGTAAATGTGAAATTGGAATTGATTTAATGAATTGTTCAAAAGATTTAAATTTGAATTTCAAAGTTGGGGTGTCAAATATAAATGAATTTATCGAAATTGAGTTATTGAAAATGTTTGGATATAACGTGGAAATCTATTGTAAACTAATTTAAACTATTTTAATTAAGTTAAACTAGTTTAATCAATTCAACTATTTTTAATTCTTTTAACCTATTACACCCTATTTAATCAAATTAAATCTATTTTACCTATTTTAAACCAACTAAATTTATTTAACCTATTTAAAATCTATTTATAATTTAGATCTATTTAATATATTTTAAATTTGTTTAACCTATTTAAAATCTATTTAACATAATTTAAATCTATTTAATCTATTTAATACAATTTAAATCTATTTAATCTATATTTAATCTATTTAAATCATTTTAAATATAATTTAAATCTATTTAATCTATTTAAATCATTTTAATTCTAGTTAAATCTATTAAATCTATATTTAATCTATTTAAATCATTTTAAATCAAATTTAAATCTATTTAATCCATTTTTACTATTTAAACTGTTTTAATCTACTTGAACTATTTTTAAACTATTAATATTATTTATGATTATCTAAACTATTTTGTAAAATTTCAGACTCTGTAAAGTTGAAGTATTTATATCTAAACCCTTGATAATGAGACAACCTAAGTTGGAATTTGGAGTCTATACCTTTTGTTAATGACATATTTGAGAAATATGATGATTTTAAATGAGGATTTAATCTATTGAGTAAATATGATTTTAAAGTGGATATGATTTTGGAAGTGAATATAGTTTTAAAGTGAATATGATTCGAAAATGATATGGTTTTGATAATATGATATTTTGATATCAATTGTGAATTGACTTTTGAAATGTTAAAGAACCATTCGGTGTGAAATAAGTGTTCGGTTGTTAAAGAGGCCGACATCATATATTGTCATACTCTCTGCCAATACCAAAAACCACTTTAACAACTGTATACATGGTGGAGATTTTAGAAATGAAGTAGGATGGTTTGGAAACGATTTTTTATGAGGTATTTACGTAACCCTGACTCCCGTGAGTCAGCTTAGATGTGACTAAGCAGAAGCTACACCGGGCCAAGTGAGTTCATTCCTCCTATCACGCACATTTCTTCGATACTATATTTTGACTTTGTAATTTATTTGGTGGCCACCCCTCGATTTTGATATGGGAGTGTGTCCGAGGTGGGCGATAGTAGTTGCTATGCATTACCACCAGTCCGGGAGTGCAATTGGTGTATCTACCCTGGCATTGCCTCGAGTGCCGTGTTCACATGCCATATCGCGCCTTCTACGAGTTTGTTTTGTACCGTACCTTTGGAGTGCTCCCTAGTATCCCATCAGTTTGGTGGGGCTTACAATATCTGCATAGACTACGAGAATATATAAAATTATTTTAAGGGAGATATGGGTAATGCCTTAATGTTATTTTAATACTTTACTTTACTGTAGACATATTATAATAGCGTATTGTACTACATAGTAAATAGTTTGACGGATCCTTCGGAGATGTAAATGCCGAAAATCTTTTAAGTTATTGCACTTGCGTTAGACATTGGATAGGAGATGTTGGATAGGAGATGTCAAACCCCGTAAACATCTCCAACGCCGTCGCACTCATATTTACCGTTGATTTAACTTACGTAAGATCTTTTAGTTCTGACTCGAGTGTTTTGTCTTTTCAATTCTCTCGGGTCAGTCTGAGCATTTTTGGGTTGAAGACCTTATTTCTGAAGGACGAAGACGAAGATTTGTACTATTATTATTTATTATATTTATTCCTTTGCATTTATTTATTCATTACGGTTGTATGTAACTCTGATCTTTATTGTAAAAGAACAATCAAATGTATTTGTAAAACAGCTTCATGAACTATTATTTGATTATTATTATTATTATATTTTGCCATTCCGCTGCGAGATTCTGTACTTATTTTATTTCTTTCTCTTCTTTTTCTTATTTACTCCATAATAATCTACCCTTTTGAATGGTTTGAGTCCGACAATTGTGCTTTATCATCGATTTAAATGGTCCAAAAAGATAGGTTGTTACAGAAATATTTATACTTATAAACACTTCCAAGTAATACCATTATTACTTTTCTAAAAAAATTGAAATTTTTTCAAGCAACACCAGGATTTAAATTCTAAAAAGAACTTTTTACTTATAAAATATCCTTTATAAATCATATAAATTATTTATACGTCATACTCATATAAATGGTACCTTTAAAATCATCTTATATTATAATAAATTTCCTTTATTATAACAAAATTTTCACAAATATTTATCCTCTAAATGTCTTATCTTCCCATTTAAGTCGTAAAAAACAAAACTTATTAAAAGATGACTTTTAACTTAAAAATTTCATCGAATGCCTTATAGTCAAATTGTGAAACTTAATTTACATGGGGTTCATTTTAATGCACTCGCGATTATAAATATAAAACAGTCATAAACTGATCGAGCATAAATTAACAACCAACAAACAGTAGTCAATGCCCCTAAACTTGCCGAGCATGACAAATCAAACAGCAATGATAATAAAGAAATGTTATCATTAACAAATAAACACAACCATAATTAACTGTATAAATTTGAAAATTATTTCTTATATATATAATCCTAGGTAAAATATTTCGTTTACCAAATTTTCAAACATTTAATATCATGTTTGTTTGCCTTTTCGAGTGTTTAGAAATCCCAAGGATACCGTGATATCCCACGTCTCAACCAGAGTTCATAAACAACTTAACAGACCAATTAATATAGTATGTTTTTATAGCAATAACAAATACACTCTCGTACACACACACACACACACACACACACACACTTAAAGTCATTCTAGTATGTAGCTTAACCTATCTCAAATGAGTTTACCCTTACCAACGCCAAGGTTCTTGCTTATCTTTCAGCTCTAATACTATTCTGTAACTACCTGCCTTTTTGACCCTTGGATGTTGGCACTTAATGCATCCGTGGTATTAGAATGTCGAGAATCCAAGTGTCAAAAAGGTTGATTATTAGGGTAAAAAGAAAAAAGGATGGGGAAAACAGAATCTCACAGTGGAATGATTACATATAATATGACAAAGATAGTAAAAATAGTTACTCTAAAATATATGATATATCAGTGTTAAAAATAAACCTCATTAGCTTAGACTATTATAAATTCCTGACCTGACCATTGTTGATGGGTGTACATGATAATACGGTGAAATATAAAAATACTATGGTAGGTGGACATACATATCTACTCCATAAGCTCCATGTCCCTCCAACGACAACTGGAAAAACTCGGTCTAACTCAAGCATTATAATAAGTTAACAACTAGATCAAACTAGAAAATTAATGTGATAAAACTAAAGAAATATAATGAACATATAAAAATAAGTGAGAACACGCCACTAAACATAGAACGGGTTTTGCCCCACAAGAAAAATATCTATACATGAGAGAATGGAAATAAATTAGAAAAAAATCCAAGTTTGAAAGAATGGGCACAAATAAGATCAAAATCTAAACTTAAATAATGGACAAAAAAATTAAACATCGAGAAGAGCACCAGATACTTTTCGATTCTATTAAGAAAACAATTCAAAGATTTGAATCAAATAAGGAAAAGGAATTTTTCCAACAATGACTAAAAGGATGCACGCCCCTTACTGAAAGTATATCTCTAGTTAAAATATACTTAGGAGCCGATGCCAAGTACGAAACACTCTCAGGAACGTCCAAGCTAGATCCTGTTAAAACAATGGCCATCCAAATATACTCACATCATTGCATGCATGTAAACCGAAAACCCTATAAATAGATGTGTATATACCCTAATGGGTGTGACCCACATAGCGTGGATCTCACTCGCTATTTAGTTTACGATGTTGGATACCAATGCTCAAATCGAGCTACAAATCATCTTAGATAGACGAAGCACAAAGAAGGATATCAAAATCGATAGTTTAGAAATTCACTATCGGAAACAAACTAGTACTACCATGAGGAAAACAATGAAGTCGGACAAGTTAGGGTAGTGTTGCTTCCTATCTTGACTCAACAGCATTCTTAACTTCAAGAATAGAAAAGGTTTAAATGCCATAAACTGGTAACAAAATCGTCTTGAATCGACAAACACAAAAAAGATAGCAGGATCAATAGTCAATAAATCAACTATCGAAAATAACAAAATGAATATGTCTGGACCTATCATAACTCATCGATCCCAAACTAGCACCACCTTAGGGAAAATAATTAAGCCGAACTACTAAGGGTAGTGTTGCTTGCCACCATTCACAACAACATTCTTAACTTTAATAATAGAAAGATTTCCTTCAACGTTTAGTGCTAAGTATAAGACTAAATATTTTCGATAAATGAATCAAACTTTTAAAATAATTGATTAACACTTGAGCTTGATTATCGTATCACAAATATTTTTAAAACACTATAAAAACATTCTTTAAAAATATTCTTTTTGAAGGGCTAATTATATTTCTACATGTATTAAAAAGAAGGGTAAAAAACAAATGTAATCAAAATATTATTTATTATAAACACAAATAATCTACACTTAGCTTTATTTTCAAACATTTATTTTTAAAATTTTCTTATCTATGAACCACCATATATAACTTTAAAACAATGTTTATAATCTCGAAAGATAATATCTTTATAAATTTTAAAAAAATAATCATCCCGAAAGATAATTGATGTTACTCTTTTATGAAATTAAAACCACATCAATTATCCCAAAAAAAATTAATCAATTTTTTAATAAATTTTAAAACAATATTAATTACCTTGGAAGATAACTAATCAAATTTATAATTTTTTATAAATTTAAAACAACATTAATTATCCTGAAAGATAATTAATCAAATTTATAGCTCCTTTTATAAATTTTAAACAACACTTATCCTTTATTTCAAAATTCTAAAAATACTTCAAAATATAATTTAAATATCTTTCAAAGTGCAAAAATGCGTCCAAACATTTACTTTGTAAAAATACAAGCACAAGTTCAACACAAACAAAGGGTTAAGGAGATTATATTTCATAAGTGTCTGTGTAGCGATAATTGCTATAAGGACACTTACACAAATCAAACCATATGTCATAAATATTTCAACCAAACATCAATATAAACAATATAGGAATACAAGCAAACCAATAATGGCGAGAAACCCTTTAGATTCACTCTGCAAAAGTCCCATGTAAATCAAACATATGTATGTGTATTTCGAAGTGATCTGTAGCGACCTACTCACTACGTATTCACTTCGAATTCCAATTGCTTTTATTCCCTGCAAAACAACGGTTATTTATATCATTAACTTCCAAGCTGGAATGAAATCGAAACAAATAATCAAACAACAATATATGAACTATCATCCTAGCGTTTAATAATACTCTATAGCAACACATATATTATATAGTTTGTTTAAAGCTGGGTAAACTCATCAAAAATTCAAGATGACGTTTATGCACTTCAATTTGATTTAAAATCAAACGACATTTGATTTTAGCTCAAAATTCCACTTGCTCCAAACTTGACGGAACCAATTCCAGTGTATAGACAACGCTCTTGCAAGCAGAGCACAAAAGGCACACTTTGATTAGACCTTGTATGGAGAAGATATGAATTTTATAAGTTTTGAGATTAATTATATTAATTAATTAAATTAATCAACACTAACCTTTGATACTCTTCTCCATAGCAACATCCCTTATACACGAGGATAGTGCATATGCTGAAACACAAAATTATCATGCATGCCAACTACCTTCCCCGTCTCCTCAGACCAAAGAATCTCACCAAAGCACCATGTGAATCACCATGAGAACTTTAAGCTCGAGTTACCATGAGAATAGTAACTTTCCCCTATTTTCACGGCCGTATAATCGATGCATTTTGCTATGGGGATCAAAGATGATGAAACTTGGTAGGGAGGTGCACTTCGACAATTGAAACACAACAGCGCCAATGCCATACCTCATCGCCGCCTGAATTGGCTAAAATCCCAACCCTATTTTGGCTGTGAAATGTCATGCAACCCCAAACATCATCGCAACCACATTCAAGACTATAGATTTGAGGCTATCTCCCTTATGAATCCAACGGATCGAACGATTTTGATTTTCATTGACCATAGCTCCAAAATAATTAGCGAAAGATGGTGGCTAGGTTTCTCTTGGGCTTAAAGGAGAGTAGAAAGAAAATATAAAAAGGGAAATGAGAATTGTTGAAATTTCAAGTAAGTGTTAGGTTATTAAATTTTATATTTTTTACCACTTCGCTACAAAGAATTTCGTTTGCGTATAAACCGCAAAGAAAAGAAATAAAAATACGATCATGCACAACAATCTGACATGATCCGAAAACAATAATAAAATACAATGGTTGTCTTATTCTGTGAAATTTCAAAAACACCATCTTTTGTCGACATATAGTCAAAAAAATATTAATATTTTCTAGATTAAAAATTATGGAAAATCCAGTAAATTCGGTTAAAAATACATCGCTAATATTCAAGTCTTTTTTTATCAAAAATTGATTTTCTTGTTATTTATTCGAACTATTTATTATTATAAATAAATTTATAAAATGAGTTCACCATTTTATTTATTAGTTAAAAGGAATCAAATAAGACTATTAAATCCGCTTAATTAATTTTTAATCCAAAATAACATATATTAATAAACCTTATATA
Organism: Allium cepa; assembly: GCA_030765085.1. NCBI lineage: Eukaryota > Viridiplantae > Streptophyta > Magnoliopsida > Asparagales > Amaryllidaceae > Allium > Allium cepa. Next base: position 88,702,836 of record CM060943.1, read on the forward strand.
TGAATATAAGTTATTTAAATTTTTCCACGATGTTACATGTATAATATGCTTCATTAAACTACAGTAAATTATTTAACTATATATTGTTATAACTTTTTAATTCTTGCATTGGTAAGAAAATGGCATATGTAAATTTGTTTATTTTGATTTGTATGACTTTTTATGACTTGTTGCATAGCCTCGAGATGATGCACATAGGTTTGGTTGGACTTTGATTGAAGGAGTTGAATATTGGTTTTATAGCAACAAGTCACTATAAAAGCACTTTGAAATGCCTTATATTCGACAATTTCTATAATACTTTGTAGCAAGATCCCTAAGGATTTCGCACTATGAATGTGATGTATAATAAATATATTGTTTACCATAAAAAGATTGGACCATAAAAGGTTTTTTTACATATCGAAAAGTGGCCAAACTTTCTTGTATATAAAACTGCCCAGCCGTAGTCTATTACATCACTTAAAGATTGCATTTTCCGGACGTTGTAGATATTCAAAACCATTTGATGGAATTTTTGGAATGCAATTGTTTTTATTTTGAACTTAATCATTTTAAAATAACGTTCAATTTAAATATTTCTCTTCAATCATTTTATTACTATTTTCTAGCTTATATTAAAGTATTTTAAAAGCGGTTTGGAATTTAAATGTATTTTTAATAATTAGTTATGAATTAATAAAGTAAAAGATCTGTTTTCAAATAAAAATAAAACATGCTTTTTTGAAGTTTTTAAATAAAATGTTAAATATATATTTTTAAGTAATATTTAAAATAAATGTTTAAACCATAATTATAAGTACTTTAAAGTATTTTTATTTATGTATAGTTTTTAGAAAATTAGTTGATTATTTATTAAAGTATTAAAAAGCTTATATAATGTTAATATCTTTAAATTGTTTGTAGGATTTTATTAAATATCTTAGCTTATAAATAAATTAGTGTACATATATCTATGTCATTTTTAAAAGAATTTTAAATTATAACAACTATTTTTCAAAAGGCTTAGAAGTTGCTTAAGTAACCTAATCTTGCTTTGTTTCTCTACATGTTTGTGGAAAGTAATAGATACTATAATTAGCGCTAAAAGCCGACGAAGTAGGCTTGTCTATTTATGAGAGTCGATAATGATGTTCGAATAGAGTTTAGAAGTAATGGTGTTCAAACTTACCGGCTTCACTCTTAACCGAGGAATAGTAAGTTGAGAAGGTTGGAAACATGATAAGTATGCAAAACTTGATTTATATAAACGATTGGTTTTAAAACTAGATAGTTGATTATGTCACTATCGAACTTGGCCAAATAACTTAGGAAGTGTCTAAAAGCTTCATGGCTTGATATGGGTTGAGTTCACCGAGGAAGGACTTATTTGTATGAAATGTATCTAGCTTTAAAAACGTATATATACGAGATCCCCTTGGGAAGACTCCTTTATGTCATTCATTTACTATTGAAAGAACAAAAAATTCATCAATTTAGTTTTGAATAGTCTTGGATTGGGTAAGTATGCTTATATATTACTTACCAAAAACCACTTCAAAACCAATATTAGAGTCTACATTTGGGAGCGGTTTTGAAAGTGGACTGTTATAGAGTTGAATTGTCTATCCTAAGGTTAACTCATAGTGAGAGGTCAACATTACCATTTCAAACTAATGTCATAGAGTTGAACTGTCAATCCTAAGGTTAAGCCCAAAGGAGAGGCCTGCTTTAGCATTTGTCAAACGACTTATGTTGGAAACCATGGAGAGATTCATGATCTGTTCGAGTGATGAAGACTCGTGTAAGAGATGTTGTACGTGACTTCACCATCTAAAATGACAAAAAGCAGAGTAGGCACATAGGTAATAGGTTTATTTAACCCAAAAGGGTATATCAACTCCATATCTAGTGATGCTTTTCGTTGTTACTAGCGAGATTGTTGATACTCGGTATCATGTGCTAGGCTATAGACCAGGTTTGTTTACCTTTGTGGCATATTTTATCTACAGATGTACGTCGCTCGAAAGGTAGTTTTTGATCCTTGTCAGAAGGCTGGATTAATTAAGTATATCCAGGGATGTCTCAAACAGCAAATCCATATGCGAATGAACCTTAGCGTTCTAGATGTACTTCTAATGTTATTGTGTTATGAGTTACAAATTGCATAGCTATTTTTTGATTTATATTATACACCCTAGACATTATATATTATATGGATTTACTTACTTCTTAGATGGTTTGGTTTCTTTGAGGGAAAATCTATTACGGTGATTCATACGGTGTCAAAAGTTGATGTTATATGGACACATGTTTCTTGGGTTTCTCACACCAGACTTGTGTCTGACCGACGAGTTTTATTTTTTCTCAATTTCGTGTGTACAATTTCGAGTAGAGAGAGTAAAGAAGGTCTGATTTTGGATGCTTCATAGCTTTAGGTGATGAGCTGGAGGCTTCAATCTATCTATCTATTTCTATTTCCGTTGCACAATTGTTATCTATGTATCAACATTGTGAGCATAAATAGTTATGACTATCTAGGCTGATGATATTACTTAGGTTTAGTAACTTTGAAGTTACCCTATATTTTAGAGTATCCATTTGTATTGTCTTTTTATATATTGTATATTATCATTCCGTTTGTGCGTTTCTGCTATTGTATTCTTTCTTTTGTGTTATGATTCATCTCTTATTCTACGCTAACAATCTATCTTTTTGGCACTTGGGTGCTTGGCACGTGAATAGCATAGTTGTATTAATGTCGATATTCGAGGGTTAAAACTCAGGTCATTACATTTGATATTAGAACAAATGTTTAGCAAATACCTTGGCTTTAATTTGTTATGGCTCATTATAGATAGGGTAAGTGACATCATAGAATGAGTTAAGCATAAAATACATGCACACACGGGAGTATATTTGTATTTTTCTATAAACCTACCCATTTATCATATTTCCTTAGGAATAACTCTTTCATTTAGTTAACTTTATCCTTAAGTGTTCAAAAGATGTTTTTCTATGTTTACGTAGTGAAAAGGATGAGAACTAGAGCTGCTAATGATAGAGGAGAAGATAGAGGTAGGGTAAAAGGAGTATTTTTATTACAAATGGTAGGAATCGTGCATAGAGGAATGCCACTGCTATCAAGGAATTGTTGGTAAATGTAGTGGAAGAGGTCATGCAGGTTCATCCATATATGAACTTTGCTTACTATGTCGTAACGTTAAGAGGTTAGGAGGTAAGAGGTTCAGTGGAATTGAGACATCATCAAGGTTTGGACTTGTCTTAGTTGTGTGATAGGATATTTCTAGACATGGAGTTGGATGATACGATAAAGTGACGTTTGGCATCACGACATTTGTTTGATGCTGCTATGCATTGGTGGAGTTCATTCACTGAGATGTCCAGAGAATGACTTCTCATGGGACCTGTTCAAGGAAATGTTCAAAATGAAGATTATTCTAGCGGTCGGAAAGACTAAGTTGTTTAGGAGCTTTATAGATCTGAAGTAGGGGCTTATGTCAGTTGATGAGTGTAAGAAAAGGTTTAATGCATTGTCTCAATTTAGGCTTAGGTTGATAGATACACCATTGAAGAATAACGAGATGTTTGTATCAGGTATGCATCTAGAGTTTTAGAAGGACATGGAAAATCATATCTAGGGATCATTTGCGATATTTTTAGTTATGGGTTTGAGGCTTGAGAGCTTAGCTCCAAAACCGTCTGTATCTACACCTACTGAAAGCGATAAGCATATGTTTCAACTACAAAGGATGTTTCAAATTTAGCTTATTATGAGTATGGACAGAAGGGTTATTTTGCTAGAAATTTTATGGCAGGTGGAGGGGGACAAGTGGAGAAAGCACTTATATTTAAAGCATCGATTGTTAAGGTACTAAGCTTGAGCCATGGACAGCTAAGGGACGGTTTGTTCCAAGGCAGAGTTGGTATAATTGGGACAGGACATATTCTTAGAGAATGTATGATGCTTTAGAAAAGGCAGCAGCCTAGGGTTTTTGCACTTACTTCAACATCTTTTGTTTTTGCAACTACAAAGGGGCAGGATCTTAATGGTATATTATCTGTTTATGGCATTCCTATTCATGTTTTGTTTGATACTGGTGTTTCTCGTAGTTTTATTTCCAGTAACCTTATGATAGACTGAAACAGAAGCCAGCTATGGCTTTGGACTTTATTTATGTGTCAAACCCTATGGGGGGCTCGGCTAACCTCGGTATGATATGTTCAGGAATTCCGATCACATGTTTTGGCAAACTCCTTCCATATGATATGTAAGTTCTTGGATTCTTGGGATTTGATGTATTGCTTGGGATAGATTGCTTGTTTTAAAATCACGCAATCTTGGATTGTGCGAAGTGATGTGTATCATTGAAGTATGAAGGAAAGATTCTAGCGTTGTCTTATGGAGGGCCTATATCACTATTGAGTAGGTTTGTTTATTCCCTTGATGTGGTGAAATGGTAGTTGGGTTCGATCTTTGTTGTTCAGGAGTCTATGGATGTGTTCGAAGAGGTATCTAGTTTAATACCTCACCATAAAATGAATTTCATACTAATTTGGATCGAGATGCTAAATCTATAGTGTTGATTCATATGTTATCATCGATGGAGAATTTAGAGTTAGCTAACTAGGTAAGTGATTTGTTTTAAAGGCTTGACCAGATGTATTTTTCAAAATTGGGGGTCGATCGTCGTCTTTGCTACAAAGGTGGACGGTTACTTAATACTTCGTGTGAATTACGTGAGCTCAATAAGCGGACTATTTGGAACAAGTATCATTTTCCTTGGATAGATGACTTGTTCGATCAGCTGCATAATGCTCAGTTATTTTCTCAACTCGATCTTGCCATAGGGATTCATCAATTGAGGGTAGCAGAGGAAAGTGTACCTTTGATGGCTTTCAGGTCTGATAAGTATTATGAAGGGTTAGTTATGTCGTTCGGCTAATTAATTCTCCAGCATGTTTTGTGGACTTGATGAATCGAGTTTTCGAAGATGCGTAGGATAAATTTGCTCTTGTATTTATTGATAATATTCTGGTCTACTTTAAGACAGAGGAGGAACATACTCGTCGTCATAGGATTGTACTTGAAACACTAAGAGAGCATGTGTTGAAAGCTAAGTTCTCAAAGTGTCCCTTTTGGTGGTATGAAGTTAGGTTCTTAGGACATGTGTTCTTGGCGAGTGCTTCTATGAATCCAACAAAGGTTGTGGCTATTTAGGGTTAGAAGAAGGCAAAAAGTGCAACCAAGTTTAGGCGCTTCTTGGGGTTAATAGGCTATTACCGGAGATTGACATAGGATTTCTCAAATAATACTCCGCACTTGACAAATTTGATAAAGAAAGATGTCAAATTTGTTTGGACTGATAATCGTGAACAAGCATTCAAAGAGTTGAAGGCAAGGTTGATTAGCGATCCTGTTCTAACTGTTATGGATGAAGGTGAGGGTTTAACTGTTTATACAGATGCTTGGAGGATAGGTTTAGGTGTAGTGTTGATGCACCATGGAAAAGTTATCGCTTAAGACAACTGGCAACTCAATCCGCATTAGTCGAGGTATCTGACCCATGACTTGGAGTTGTTAGTAGTGGTTTTTGCATTGAAGACGTGGAGGCATCACTTGCTTGGTGAGAAGTTCGAGTTGTAAACAACCACAAATCCTTGAAGTAACTTTTCACCTAGAAACATCTCAACGTAAGACAATAATGTTGGTTAGAGTTTCTCATGGCTTATTATCCTAACATTTTGTATACATCCGGGAAAGAAAATATCGTAGGTGATGCATGTAGTAAGAGGTATGCAGTTATGGAAAATGTAGAAGTGCGCCTGACCCTTATTAGTCGTATTGAAGGTAATCAACTGAGAGATCTTTGTATTGCAAGGATGGCTGAAGCTACTAGTGATAATGAGCCACCAGAGAGGTGGCCAAGATTCAAGGTTGATAACCATGGGATATAAAGGTGAATAAAAGGTTGCGCGTTCCACATATTAATGAGATTAGGCAAGAGGTATTGATAGAGAGTCATCATTCGTGAGTTACGATATATCCTGGAGTTGCAAAGACATAGTGGCTATAAAGTGGACTTTATGGTGGGATGGTATGAAAATGGATATTTTCATATTATTGACTAGGTGTTCTAACTACTAATAAGTCAAAGGAAGTCATCAGAAGATAGCTGGACTCCTTCAGCCACTTGAGATTCCAAAGTGGAAGTGGGAGCAAATATCCATGGACTTTATATATGGGCTAGCTAAATCAAGAAAAGGCAATGCATTTGGGTTATAGTGGACCGACTAACCAAGAGTGCACACTTCTTACCGGTGAAGACAACAAGGACAGCTTCAAGCTTAGCAGTTATCAAGGAGATTGTTAAGCCACATGGAGTTTCTTATGATATCATGAGTGATTGATCTGATATTCACAAGTTAGTTATGGAAGTGGTTACATGATGCCTTAAAGACAGGGCTGGGTTTGAGTATAGCATAGCTTACCATCCTCAGACTGATGGGCGGATGAAGAGGGTTAACTATATCTTGTATGATTTGCTTCGGGCTTGTATGTTAGTTTTTGAGGATTCTTTGGAAGTGCACTTACCTCATATGGAGTTTTTGTGTAAAAACAATTACCAAGCAAACATCGGAATGGCACCTTTTGAAGCATTGTATGGTATTGCAAATCTCCATCATGTTAAGTGGAACCCGAAGATCGTTTACTTGGGTCGGATATGATTTGACAGGCATCAAAAAGGGAACAAAGATCAAAAATTTATAAAGGAAGAGCATAATTGGCAGAAGATTATGCACATCAAAGACATAGGATTTGGAGTTCTAAGTTAGAGACATTTTTTCATAAAGGTTTCTCTAATGAGGAACATTGTTCGGTTTGGGATGACTGGAATGTTGGCTCCTCGCATTATAGGACCATTACTAATACAGGAGAAGATCGATACACTTGCATATAGAGTTGAGTTACTGACTAGGCTATCAAGTTTGCATAATGTGTTTCATGTATCACATTTGTGTAAACATGTGCATGATCCTTCTTTTATAGTTATAGCATCGCAACAAGATGACTTGGAGGTTTAACCTAACTTGATTATATTGACGCAATCTATTTGCATTATTGACCATAATATGAAGTGATGGAGGACTAAGGTTGTAAATTTAGTTAAGATATAGTGGAGTGAGGATGCTAGGGATTGTACTTAGAAAATTGAGAATAATATTATGGAGTCCTATTCGGAGTCACTTCTAAGTTAACGGTTTCTTATCATATCGTAGCTTTTGTACTGTACTCATCACCTGAGGGGACCACTTGTATGAATTTTGGTTCGTACACAGTTTTAGCAGTATTCTATATATGCACTTGTTTTTATGTTCTTCTTTGATTATTTTTCTTGTTTGGATTTCGAGGATGAAATGCCTGAAGTGGGGGAGAATGTAGCAGCTCGTAATTTGGAACACTTCGTCTTTAAATATCGGAACGTTTAAAATATGGTTAAGCGGTATAAAATTGATCTTATAACCTTATCAAACTACTTTTAACTAATAATTAATGTTAGAAAACTGGTTTTTGAAATCTTTTACGAAAATATATACTTTGAAGAAATATCGATAATGTGCTCGAAAATTGTTTTATCGATTAATAGCTTTTTACTCGATAAAAGTTGTTCAAACTTTTTGGACATGTCTAACATATTAATGTGTAATTAATTAGCAACTAAAAATATATTCATGGTTTATGGATGAATAAATCAATGGTGATGTCATGGACTGTAACGACCCGGAAATTTCGAACCCGAAAATTCCAGATAGTTAGAAAATGAAGAAAAAGAGAAAGAAGAAAAGAAGAACAGAAACACCAACATCTCACGCTCACAGCGGACAAAAATATAATATCAAATAATATTCTTTACACAAAGGAATCTGTATCAGACAATTACATTTTAAATACATCAGAGTTACAACATATATACAAACAGTGGACATATACAACCAATATGTCCCAGATATGCAACAGTATATTACAGCGTAAATACTCCAAACGTTCCTGCTATCCAGCTCATCTCCTGAGCTCCAGAATGTCCTCACCTGAAAATCTATAATACTCGGTCTGATCCGAGCATTACATCAAAGTAACACCAGGGTCAGGCTGGAAACCAGCGTGAGTAAACTCATCTAACATGAAACTTCAATACATAGAACTTATTTAAACCCGGGTAACTCGTTCATCATTACAAGTTCACAGCTTGTTATAGTCAACACTTATATTCTCAAATCAATTTCTAAGTACCTTTATTTAGTTTTTAAATGGGCCAAACATTTAAATTAACCCCATCACAGCCTATTAATTTCACATACCAAATCTATAAAGAATCATAGTAGATTACAAAATCGAAGTGGTTTTGGGTACTTACCCGTACCCGACCCCGGTCTCTTCAAATTCACTGTCATCTTAAATCCAATTTAAGTAGATACAATCAATTTAAATGCAGGGTATCATAATCCTCAGAACAATTTATTATCGACAGATAACCCTACAATTTCATTGTTCAATCCATCATGTCATATTATAGTACATCACATATAACTTCAAAGATCTTCAAATCCAAGTTATCCATTATCATTCAATCATCATAAGCAAGATTTAATATATATATATATATATATATATATATATATATATTAATTAATCATTTTTGATACATAATCTTTTAATCACAATAAGTAATTAACTCTTAACTAATTACACAAATTAATTTACCTTCACTCAACACATTAAATAATCTCTTAATTATTATTATAAAGTAACTAAGAATGATTTATTATATCTATCTTTAATTAATTACTCAAATTAATTATCCTATGATCACTTCCATTGATTATTTATCACATTCAATAACTAACTAATCCTTGATTTATTTCCTTAATTAATCAATCCTTAATTATTTACATCAAGTGACTAATTCTTAATTACTTCATTAAGAAATTATCATTAAATAAATCAAATTTAGTAATTACCCATTAATTACTCTCCTTAATGAATTTCTTTAATCAATTACTTTCATTATTATAGATCAATTTTCTTAAGTGATTAATTTTAATTAATCATCTTTAAGTTAATTACCTTAATTAATTAATCATATTAATAAATCAATCCTTTAACTTGATTTCACAAATTAAGTTACCTTTATTAATTGCCTTAATAATTATATTTATTAATTATTTTCTAAACTGATTTCATAAATCAATTTACCATCTCTTATTAAATAATTGATACTTTTATTAAATTTCAACATTTAAATCATCCCGGAATCATATAGGAATTTACTTATTATAATAATTACTTTTAAAACAGCAAATTTTAAAACATTTAAAACTCGTTGAAAACATGCATTGGAACATGAATTACATTTCCCTTTGTAACTTATTCGTTTAGACAATCCTTTTAAAAACCGGTTTAAAATATTTATTTCAAATCATTATTCCTAATATAATTTTTTTTTAAAAAAAAGTCAATTTGTTTGGACTTGTTTACTTTGAAGCCAAATTCTTTTCTTAATAAATTCTATTATAAAGAAACCAATATCATCGGCCCGAGGCGCAAAATCCAAAGACACAATCAATCTGGACTTAAATTAATTATCTAAATGCAAGCAACGGGCCAAGCCCAAGCACCAACCAGCAACTAAACAACCCGAAACCCAACCAATCAAACTTCTTCTTCTCGCTACCCCTCTTCCAAACAATGACATCCCTTCCCAAAATTATCTAAAACAAATTCCTTACTGAAAGATTATCTCCAGTCAATACTCAAACCACTCGCTAACGAACACTGCAATGCCACGACCAACAAACCCCATATCGAACTCGATTTCCTCCTTCTCGTTCAATCCTGGTTCCAGAGCAGACATTCCTCGTGCACGCTGTGCACATGCACGTCCCCAACTCGACCATCACACCATCGCGCCATCGCCACCAAAACACTCATCAACCCTCGACCCAAAATGACCCATCGTCGAAGACCCACAACTTCAGATCGAAAATTCGATCAACTGCTCTAATTTTTTCCAGAACCGAAAACCAACCTGTCACTACAAATCGTCCCACCTCAACAATGATTGTCCTCTTCATCGCACGACGCACACCTCGACCGGAAGCTCATCCATGCAACTATCATTTTGCCAAGCCCTTCGGATTCCGGTTGCTCCATTAACTCCAAATTTCGATCATGCTCATCAGCTTCTAAAGCCGTTCTTAAACCATAAACTCGAATGTTCCCCTCATCCAGTCATCAATTCAAATTTTGGCCACAGTCATCACCTTTCCCAAACCCACCAGCACCTACCAGTGCTGGCCGCGCCACACCGTGGCGATGAGATCGTCGGAAAATATATTTTTTACTAAAAATGTTCATTCCCAAATTTCTTACAATCTATATTGTTAGAAATCATAATCTGACCACTAAAAATCCTATTTCTTCGAGAGAAATCAACATGCATACTCAAATCCTTGATTCAATTATACTGAAATTTTAACAAAAACATGATTTTTACTGTAAAACAAGACCGAGCTAATTACACAACATAAATCATTCGTGAAAATATTTTTAACTTAAACTACATACAAAAATAAACATTTCCCTAGTTTACAACGTCATCAGATTTGATCTAGAATCAAAGATATGGATTTTTGAACTAAATTGGACATTTACTGTTAACAGAGCAACATCAATATCCACGTTTTGTAAATAAGGTTACTCATCTTTGGAAAAGACATAGGAACATGGCTTCCTTTATGATCTGGAGAATTTTTTGTTGATTGCTCATTTTATCTTTTATTTACACTTGATTGTCTGAGTTGAAACTGCTTCAGCTTGAATTTCTTTGATTTGCTTTACTGGTTATAGGATTTTCTTGATCTGTTTTTGCCGATTTCTTGCTTCCAAATTTGAATTTTGTTTTGATTTTTGATTCTTTCTGGTTTTTTTTTCATTCAGGTTGACTTTTGATCCATCTTTTAGTTTTTCCTCATTTTTTTAAGCATCAAAGTTTTTGAACTGGGAAATTGGCCTGGTTCTCAACATTTTGTTATAATTAAATTTTAAAGAAAATAATGCCACATGTGATTTTGCATGTCAACAAATCTTACAAATGTTAAATTGTATGTATATAAGACTTACACGTGGTTTAAAGTCTTAATTTTTTTTTATGCTTATAAACTAATTTATTCTCTTGTGAATTTTTTTTAAAAGAATACAACCCTTTGTCAATTCCCATATATCCTACATCACACTTATATTATATATGTATCATTTTAATTTTTCCTATATTATAAAATTTGCATGCATCTATGTATATATTATAAATTTACAATTAAATTCATCATTTTAATTCAACTATTATTATAGTTTCAAATCCACTTATACATACATCCGGACATCATTAATAATCAAATTTATATTTTTTATCCAGATAAAATTAGTATCCCAATAGTTTACAATCGATTAATTATCCAATTAACAATTATTCAAAATCCGGGTTATCACATTCCTCCCCCCTTTGAGTCTTTTCGTCCTCGAAAAGGAACGAAGCTAGAATATACTAAATATTTTAAAATCAGTTAAAATATTCTTTGATCATTTTTCAAACACTTTTAAAATCTGTAATACTGCCAAATAGTTTTATAAAAATACTTTTTATAACTCGATGTTTCATTAAGTCCATCCTTGTTCTTACAGAAATTCGGTCATACGTTGATCAGGCGTACGACTGAAAATCCATGAGTACTTAGCAGATCCGTTTTCAACACCCAGTGAAAACACTTTTAGAAAATAATTTTATTGAAAATTTAGAAAACGGTTTTTGAAAATAGAGGACATATCTTTGGTGAGAACGCTCTGGGAATCATCACCCCCATCCATGGTCGCAGTTACATTCCAGGGTTACGTTGCCATTGCAGCAAAAGTCCATGTAACTACAGGCTCTCCGTGGCCTCTCGATTACGCCATGGAACCCACAACAGATTACAGTTACATTCCAGGGTTACGTTGCCATCATAGCAAAAGTCCATGTAACTACAGGCTCTCCGTGGCCTCTGATTTTCGCTGTCGAAATGAAACTTCTCCACTCCTACAAAGGTCGCTGTCTATCGATATAAAATCAAACGCAGAGTGTTGGCTCTCAATGGCACACACGACTTTCTCTATGTTACCATAGGTCGCAGTCTATCGATATAAAATCAAACACAGACTGTTGGCTCTCAGCGGCACACAAGAATTTCACTATGGTATACACTACTCATAATCCCCAGGAACTAGTTTTGTCCGGACTCCTCACAGGATCAACTTTAGAACCCCCCCTTGGGGCTCAAGGCAGCACCACTCGGTGGCACTCTTGAAAAGTTCATTTCAAGGGAGCGCCTTTTCCCCAGAGCCATCATCAAAACATTTTATACTATACACATATAGTATCTTCAAATCATACACCTAGTATGATCTCATAAAAAAATCCTTTACACAAAATCGACTATTCCAAAATCGATAATTCTCAAACTAAGCGTTCCAAATTCTCATATTGATTTTACCCAAAAATCAAAAGCCTTTCCAAATCCAAAGGTTTCCCAAACCTTTTTCCTAAATCCTCATAAAATCCTTTATATATATATATATATATATATATATATACATATATATATAATTTTTAAAACTTTGAATCATTTCAAGCTTGTATAAAACTTCTTTTATACTTCAAACATTTTCAAAAACTCTTTTCTTCTGGCAAAAGATTCAATAAGGGGAGTTTCATTTTATAAAACAAAGATATTTAACTTTGTTTACTCAAAATAAAATATTCAAATTTGATTACTCTTTGCAATATCATTTTTATTCAAATCCGTACGATGTACACATATCATCCGTACGTTATACCAATCTGATCGCTCACTCAACCATACAATTTCACTTCCGAACTAGTATCGTCCATCCGACTTCCTAGTGTGGACACAGATCTTGTTTCTTGATCAGAAACTGTCATTCTCCTTGCATAGTCATAACCATGACAGAGAATATCCAGAACTAATCAACAATCCATATCCAGGTTCGCCGTCGAAAATCGAGTGAAAAATTCCAACTCGGATCAACATACTATCTCGAAATTCTGTGCTCGAATCTGGATCAAATCATTATGCGAATAGAATAACATACGTACACCCTATGCATTTATCTTTATTGGTTATTAGCCAAATCAATTCCATTTCTATTCACATTCACTTTGATTTTCATTCACTTACTCACAATTGCTTCAATCCATTTGGATTATCACCTTTATTCTTATCTCGATTGGGTATTTAACCAATAATAGTTTGAACTCCGACCAGTTTATTTAGAAAATAGCTTGAAAATTTTAAAAATAGATAAGTAGTTGGAAAATAATTACTAATTTGTAAAGTAGGTGTAAAATAGTTAGAAAATAGTTAAAATGATTATAGAAATTTTAGATAATTGCAACATAATAGTAAGATAGTAATTAGTTTTGTAAAATAGTTGAAATATAGTAATTAGTTTATAAAACAGTTGGAAAATTGTTAAACAGTTTCAAAAATAATTGTAAAACAAGTATAAGATAATTTGGCTTTTAAAAGAAAGGTTGTATATATAATGAATACCTTGGAAAAACAGGTTTATATTAAAACAATTTATATTAAAAATAGTCCAGAGTCAAAACTGCTCACTTCCCAATCTCCATTCTCATCAATTCAATTTGTATTTCCTCTTCTATTTAAATTGACCCAATTCCAATTTAAATAACTTCAATTTCCATTGAAATTGATTCAACCCCAATTCAAGTTGAATTTACCTCAGTTTCTTTCCAAATTTAACTTTATTCAACCTTGATCTCAAATTCTACTAATTCAAATAAATTTCAATTGGACTAGTTCCAATTTCAATTCATTTCAGTTCCAGTTTGGAATAATCCCAATTTCAAACTCCATTTCCAAATCAAGTTGAATTATTCTTGATTTCTTCCCAAATTCAATCCAAATTCCATTTGAATTTAAAACTATTCAACTTTTATTACAATTCCAAATTATTCAAATCAATTCGGACTAATTTCAAATTAAACCCACTTCAATTTTAAATCATTTCAAATTAATCCAATTCAAATTTCCCATTTGAATTTTATACTTCTACATCTTTAATCACAAATTAATTCAAATCAAATTAAATTTGAACTAATTTCAATTCAAATTCCCAATTTAAACCAATTTGAATTATATAAATTCAAGTTAAATTCACTAAGGTTGGTTTAACCCCTTAAACCAAGTTAACCTTTATTAAAGCTTTTAAACAATTTTAATTTCTGAGTCCAAATTTCAAAATTCCATTTTAAATTATCTTTACTTAACTCATTACAATGTTCAAGTAAGAGTTTCAAACAATTTGAATTTACAAAATTTATTTCTTAACATTCAAATCTTAAGTTCAAAGGAATTCCATATCTTAATTTTAAATTTAAGTTAAATTTTATTTATCTCTATAATGGATATATTACCATACTTCACTTCTCATTCATTTAAACAAATCCAATTCACAATTTAAAGATTATTAATAACAATAGGATGATATCATCCAATCCATTTTAAAACATCCATCAATTTCCAATTTCTAGATCTCAAACCCATTTTGAGATCACACAAACTCCCAATTCAGATTAACCATTTAACCGCCCAAGTTAAATTCCAACTTCATCTTGAAATTTCCAAATCTGATTGTTCATTCAAACTTATTCAACTTTCTCCGAGTTAAATTCAATCAATCCTATTTAACCTTACTCAAATTTGAATTCTCCATTTCAAATTTTCAAAATACTTTCCCACTTATAAGTTCTAAAACTTATCACTTTTGGGTATCACATCTCATTCAAAATTTAAAACTCAATATTTAGAGTTTACTTCAAACCATCTTTGGTATTATGCATATCCATACATATATATATTTAACCAACTAGACTATACTTTAAAATTTAAACCACCCTTGATTTTAAATTCAAGTCCAATCTTCAAACAACCCATTGTTTTGTAATAAGTCCCTTTTATTCAAATAATACTTATTTAAAATCTGAAAAAAAATATTCTTGTTTGCATCAAGCTCTCTTATTCAAATAATATTATTTATTATTCCTTCTAATAATTTGAAAACAAATTTCAAATGTTTTTAAATCTTAAGATTCAAACTTCACAACTTAGACCAACTTCAATTTCAATTTATAACCCATACTTACCTAAATGGTTTACTTCCTTAAAACATTTCATTATTAAATACGACAATCATCTATGATAATAACCAAGATTACCATCTGAAAACCACTTCATTATTATCTTATTCTGAAATTCTTTCCCAAATTCATGAATTAAATTTCAGTTTGAATTTATTTCAAACTTATCTTTATTTAATTTTAATTTGGTTGTATTTCCATTACCACTCAATTTAATTCCAATATTTAACATCCAATTACCTTAATATTTATTAGAAAGATATATTGATGTATATATCAAAATACAATCTTATATAAAATCATTTAAAATCTTTATATAAAAAAATAACAAGTACGCTCTCTCATATATATATATATATATACACACTCAACCCATTCTCGGGTACCACTTACCCTATCCTTAATGAGTAATCCCACCAGAGCCAAGGTTCTCTCTTAACCATTTGCTCTGATACCAAATGTAACGACTCGGAAATTTTGAACCCGAAAATTCCAGATAGTTAGAAAAAGAAGAAAAAGAGAAAGAAGAAAAGAAGAACAGAAACACCAACATCTCACATTCGCAGCGGACAAAAATATAATATCAAATAATATTCTATACACAAAGGAATCTGTATCAGACAATTAAATTTTAAATACATCAGAGTTACAACATATATACAAACAGTGGACATATACAACCAATATGTCCCAGATATGCAACAATATATTATAGTGGAAATACTCCAAACGTTCCTGCTATCTAGCTCACCTCCTGAGCTCCAGAACGTCCTCACCTGAAAATCTGTAATACTCGGTCTGACCCGAGCATTACATCAAAGTAACACCCGGGTCAGGCAGGAAACCAGCGTGAGTAAACTCATCTAACATGAAACTTCAATACATAGAACTTATTTAAACCCAGGTTACTCGATCATCATTACAAGTTCGCAGCTTGTTATAGTCAACACTTATATTCTCAAATCAATTTCTATGTACCTTTACTTAGTTTTTAAATGGGCCAAACATTTAAATTAACCCCATCACAGCCTATTAATTTCACATACCAAATCTATAAAGAATCATAGTAGATTACAAAATAGAAGTGGTTTCGGGTACTCACCCGTACCCGACCCCGGTCTCTTCGAATTCACTGTCATCTTAAATCCAGTTTAAGTGGGTACAATCAATTTAAATGTAGGGTATCATAATCCTCACAACAATTTATTATCGACAGATAACCCTACAATTTCATTGTTCAATCCATCGTATCATATTATAGTACATCACATATAACATCAAAGATCTTCAAATCCCAAGTTATCCATTATCATTCAATCATCATAAGCAAGATTTAATATATATATATATATATATATATATATATGTTAATCATTTTTGATAAATTATCTTTTAATCACAATAAGTAATTAACTCTTAACTAATTACACAAATTAATTTACCTTCACTCAACACATTAAATAATCTCTTAATTATACTTATAAAGTAATTAAGAATGATTTATTATATCTATCTTTAATTAATTACTCAAATTAATTATCCTATTATCACTTCAATTGATTATTTACCACATTCAATAACTAACTAATCCTTGATTTATTTCCTTAATTAATCAGTCCTTAATTATTTACACCAAGTGACTAATTATTAATTACTTCATTAAGAAATTATCATTAAATAAATCACATTTAGTAATTACCCATTAATTACTCTCCTTAATGAATTTCTTTAATCAATTACTTTCATTATTATAGATCAATTTTATTAAGTGATTAATTTTAATTAATCATCTTTAAGTTAATTACCTTAATTAATTAATCATATTAATAAATCAATCCTGTAACTTGATTTCACAAATTAAGTTACCTTTATTAATTGCCTTAATAACTATATTTAATAATTATTTTCTAAACTGATTTCATAAATTAATTTGCCATCTCTTATTAAACAATTGATACTTTTATTAAATTTCAACATTTAAATCATCCCGGAATCATATAGGAATTTACTTATTATAATAATTACTTTTAAAACAGCAAATTTTAAAACATTTAAAACTCGTTGAAAACTTGCATTGGAACATGAATTACATTTCCCTTTTTAACTTATTTGTTTAGACAATCCTTTTAAAAACCGGTTTAAAATATTTATTTCAAATCATTATTCCTAATATAATTTTTTTTTTAAAAAGTCAATTTGTTTGGACTTGTTTACTTTGAAGCTAAATTCTTTTCTTAATAAATTATATTATAAAGAAACCAATATCATCGGCCCGAGGCCCAAAATCCAAAGACACAATCAATCTGGACTTAAATTAATTATCTAAACGCAAGCAACGGGCCAAGCCCAAACACTAACCAGCAACTAAACAACCCGAAACCCAACAAATCAAACTTCTTCTTCTCGCTACCCCTCTTCCAAACAATGACATCCCTTCCCAAAATTATCTAAAACACATTCCTTACTGAAAGATTATCTCTAGTCAATACTCAAACCACTCGCTAATGAACACTGCAATGCCACCACCAACATACCCCAGATCGAACTCGATTTCCTCCTTCTCGTTCAATCCTGGTTCCAGAGCAGACATTCCTCGTGCACGCTGTGCACATGCACGTCCCCAACTTCGACCATCACACCATCGCGCCATCGCCGCCAAAACACTCGTCAACCCTCGACCCAAAATGACCCATCGTCGAAGACCCACAACTTCGGATCGAAAATTCGATCAACTGCTCGAATTTTTTCCAGAACCGAAAACCAACCTGTCACTATAAATCGTCCCACCTCAACGACGATTGTCCTCTTCATTGCATGACTCACATCTCGAACGGTAGCTCATCCATGCAACTATCATTTTGCCATGCCCTTCGGATTTCGGTTGCTCCATTAACTCCAAATTTCGATCGTGCTCGTCAGCTTCTAAAGTTGTTCTTAAACCCTAAACTCGAATGTTCCCCTCAACCAGTCATCAATTCAAATTTTGGCCACGGTCATCACCTTTCCCAAACCCACCAGCACCTACCAGTACTGGTCGCGCCACCCCGTGGCGATGAGATCGTCGGAAAATATTTTTTTACTAAAATTGTTCATTCCCAAATTTATTACAATCTATGTTGTTAGAAATCATAATCTAACGACTAAAAATCCTATTTCTTCAAGAGAAATCAACATGCATACTCAAATCCTTGATTCAATTATACTGAAATTTTAACAAAAATTTGATTTTTACTGTAAAACAAGACCGAGCTAATTGCACAGCATAAATCATTCATGAAAATATTTTTAACTTAAACTACATACAAAAATAAACATTTCCCCAGTTTACAACGTCATCAGATTTGATCTAGAATCAAAGATATGGATTTTTGAACTAAATTGGACATTTACTATTAACAGAGCAATATCAATATCTACGTTCTGTAAATAAGGTTACTCACCTTTGGAAAAGACAGAGGAACATGGCTTCCTTTATGATCTGGAGAATTTGTTGTTGATTGCTCATTTTATCTTTTATTTACATTTGATTGTCTGAGTTGAAACTACTTCAGCTTGAATTTCTTTGATTTGCTTTACTGGTTATAGGATTTTCTTGATCTGTTTTTGCTGATTTCTTGCTTCCAAATTTGAATTTTGTTTTGATTTTTTATTCTTTCTGGGTTTTTTTGATTAAGGTTGAGTTTTGATTCATCTTTTAGTTTTTCCTCATTTTTTTTAAGCATCAAAGTTTTTGAACTGGGAAATTGGCCTGTTTCTCAACATTTTGTTATAATTAAATTTTATAGAAAATAATGCCACATTTGATTTTGCATGTCAACAAATCTTACAAATGTTAAATTTTATGTATACAAGACTTACACATGGTTTAAAGTCTTAAATTTTTTTTTAGGTTATAAACTAATTTATTCTCATGTGAATTTTTTTTAAAAAGAATGCAACCCTTTGTTAATTCCCATATATCCTACTTCACACTTATATTATATATGTATCATTTTAATTTTTCCCATATTATAAAATTTGCATACATCTATATATATATATATATATATATTATAAATTTACTATTAAATTTATCATTTTAATTCAACTATTATTATAGTTTCAAATCCACTTATACATACATCCGGACATCATTAATAATCAAATTTATTTGTTTTATTCAGATAAAATTAGTATCCCAATAGTTTACAATCGATTAATTATCCAATTAACAATTATTCAAAATCTGGGTTATCACATGGATGATATCAGATAGAGATATTTTGGAGTACGCCATTTTAGAAAGGCTAAGTAAAGAAAGAATGAGATGTGAAGCAAGCACAAGGAGGGGAGGATGGCTTTCGATCAGAAATAGAGTGTGGAAGATGGATGGTAACCTCTTGGAAAAGTCTATATAAGCACCTTAAGGCTAAAGAAATTGGTTTGCTAATTCATTTACATAGAAAACTATATTCTTCGTGTTCTTCTCTTCACATCTAAACACTCAGAAATCATATTGAAACTCTACCAAACTCTAGTTATAGTCATAAAACAACATAAGAACAAATAATAACAATCCAAAGCTTAAATAAAAATAGCACAACCCCTTGAATCTACTTGGGCCATGAGTAAAAGGAGCCTTTCTAGCATAGGCCATAAGCCAAGGTGAAGGTAAGAGGAGTTTTGGGAGCTTGCAAGGTTTGAGGTAGGAAGTGGAAGCAAGGTCTAGGCTTGAGCTTGGATTTGTACTCGTTAAAAGGTGAGACACTTACCATTTGAATGCGTATGATGCGTATAATATGCTTATATAAGCTAGAGTAAATTGTTTAAGTATATATTATTATAACTTTTGTGATTCTTGCTTTGGAAAGCAAATGGCATATGTAAATTTGTGTACTTAAAATTGCATAACTTTATATTATTTGTTTCATAGCTTTAAGATGGTGCATATAAGTTTGGTTGGAATTTAATTGAAGTGAACATGAATATTGAAATGGATTTATAGCGACTAGTCTTTATAGAAGCACATAGAAATGCCCTGTGTTTTGGCAATTTCTATATTATTTTATAGAGAGATCCCTAGGGTTTTCTTACATTGATTGTGATTTATATTAAGTATATTGTTTACTGTAAAAGGATTGGACCTTAAAAGGTTTGCTAACATACCGAAATGTGGCCAAACTTTCTTGTATATAAAACTATTGGTTCATTGTCTCTTATGGCACTTAAAGATAGCATTTTCTGGCCATTGTAATAACTCTGCACACATTTGACAGCATTCTGGAAATACTTAACTTCTATTTTTAACTTTATTTGCTTTAAAATGACTTTTAATTTAACTATTTCTCTTTATTCATTTTAGTTGTATTTTCTAACTTATATTAGAGTATTTTAAAGGTGGTTTGGAATTTAAATATATTTTTAATAATTAATTATGAATTATTAAAATAGAAGGTCTATTTTTAAATTAAAAGAAAACATGCTTTTTGAAGTTTTTAAATAAATTATAAATTATATATTTTATGTAATATTTTTAATAAATGCTTAAAATATAATTATAAATATTCTAAAGCAATTTTATTTATATATAGTTTTTGGAAAATTCGTTAATTATTTTATTAAAGTATTAAAAAGCTTACATGATATAAATATCTTTTAAATTGTTTTTATAATTTTATTAAATAATATAGCTTATAAATAAATTAGTATACGTATATCTCTATATCATTTTTAAATGGTCTTAAATTATAAACAAATATTTTATAAAGGTGTTTAGGAGTTGCTTAAGTAGCTTAATCGTGCTTTGTATCTTTACTTGTTTATGTAAAGTAATTAATACTATACTTAGCCCTAAAGGCCAATGAAGTAGGCTTGTCTATCTATGGGAGTTAAGAATAATTTTTGAGTAGGGTTGAGAAGTAATAGTACTTTAACTTATCGGCTTCACCCTTGAATGAGGGATGGTAACTTGAGATTGTCAGAAACTTGATAAGTATACGAAACTTGATTTCCATAAGCGACCATTTTAAGAACTAGATAGTTGATTAGTCGGTTATTGAACTTGGCCAAATAACTTAGGAAGTATCTAAAAGTTTTACAACTTCATACGATTTGTGATCTCCTGGGGAGGACTCATTGGTGTGAAATGTCTCTAGCTTTAAGAACGTACATATACGAGATCCTTCGTAGAGGACTCCTTTATATCATTCGTTTACTTATGAAATAACCAGAGTTGAGTTAAATGAAAATTCATTGATTTAGTTTTGAAGTGTCTAGGATCGGATAAGTATACTTATGTATTACTTGCCGACATCCATTTCAAAACTAGTAAATGAGTCTATATTTTGGAAGTGGTTGCATTTCAGACTAATGCTATAATATTAAACTATCTATCCATAAATTAAGTCCAAGGGAGAGGTTAGCATTAACATTTCAGATTAATGCTACAGAGTTAAACTGTTTATCTTAAGATTAAGTCTAAGGGAGAGGTTAGCGTTAGCATTTGTCGGATGACTCGTGCTGAAATCTATAAAGAGATTCGTGATATGTTCGAGTGATAAAGACTTGTATGAGAGATGTTGTATGTTGCTTCACCATCGAAATGGTAGAAAATGGAGTAGGCGCATAGCTAGTAGGTTTAGCTAACCTTAAAGGGTATATCAACTCCATGTCTATAGATGCTTACTGATGTTGCTAGCGGGAGTTGATGATATTCGGTATCACATATTAGGTCATGGACCAACTATGTTTACCTTTATGGTTTATTTTATTTAGAGATATATGTGACTAGAAGGGTGATCTTTAACCTTTGTTAGGAGGCCATCCTCAGTATATATGGGGATGTCCCCTCCAGAAAATCCATATGCGAACGAACCTTATGGTTTTAGATGTACTTCAAATATTGTTATGCTGTGAGATGCAAGTAGCACATCTATTTTCTAGTTTATATTCTACAGCCTATGCATTATATATTTTATCACTTTATTTACTTCTCGGATGGCTTGGTTTCATTGAGGGGAAAATTGTTGCAGTGATTCGTATGGTCTCATAAGTTACTGTTATATGGACACATGTATCCTAGGTTTCTCACACCAGAGTTATGTTTGACACGTGGTTTTTGTTTTTTCTAACTTCATTGTGTGCACTTTAGAGTAGGCTGAGTAAAACATGTTTGACTTTAGCCACTTCATAGCTTTAGGAGACAAGATGGAGGCTTCCATCTATCTATCTATTTCAATTGCACTATTATTATGTATCGACATTATAAGGTCATGTAGTTATAACTATCCAAGCTTATGATAGTACTTAAGTTTAGTAACTCTAAAATTACTCTTTCTTTTGAAGTAACCTTTTGTACTGTCTTTTTGGATATTTCATATTGTCATTCCACTTGTGAGATTCTAATACCATTCTCTTACTTTCTTATTCTATTTCCTTTTTTTATTTTACCTTAACAACCTGTCTTTCCTACACTTGGGTGCTCGGCACACGAATACCGTGAATGTAGCACCGTCGACATTCGAGGGTCAAAAAGTTCGATCGTTACAATAATTCCCAAGTGAATTTAATGAAGTATGTGGAACCTTTTTGGTATTATTAGACCTATGATTACATATATCTATGTATCAATCTTGAGATTTCATCAACTCTCATACCTCTCCCGTTGAATGGTTACTTTGCCTTTAATTTTTTGAGATGCAATTCACGAGAACCATATGGTTCATAATCATATGATTCAAGAATTATTTCTCAAAACTGTTGCTTAATGCGTAATTCTGAAATAATAGTGAAATTTTAGATGCTTCTATATTCTAATGCATTCGTTTTTTAGATATCAATTATAATTATTATAAATTTATGTTATAACGAATATTCATGGTATTCATATTAAAATAAAACTATATCTGTTTTTAGTCAATACTAAAAACAGCTATTATTGCATAAATGATATGTAGTATGTTTACCAAAATAATTTTTATAACTAGATGTGTCCATCAAGAAGTGTTACATGGTACACTGCCTCTATTTCTATCATTCTCATAATAGCATATGCGATTTGAAGCTCCACTCTACCACCTATTACGTAATTCTATTTCATACACTGTAACAAGTTTATAATCAACAGTCTTAGATCAAATATCTTAAATTGGAAGAAATAACTTTCAGACAAAAGAAATTTCTATATGAAAGTACATAGAAAATTACATTTCCTATTCCATATTATGTGTCTTTTAGCATTTTATAGAAGTCTCATTTCCAATGTTTCTCCATGAAGCAAATGTGACCATTTACTCTCTTCATCCCAATGGTGTTTAAGACACATCCACTCTTGTACATTCTCTTTTCCTTAAAAATGGTTGAACTATTCAAAAGAAAACTGTTACTACAAGACCCTAACTATCTCTTTACTAGAATGCATTTTTCCATTCTTAACATTTAAGGACATCGAATAAGATGTACTTTACACAAATTGATCAAACAAATATTACAGTGGTTGAATTCCTAAGTATATACTGCAACTCTTGGTTTAGTGTTACATCTACCATAATAAGATCCTTACTGTAATCAATTGTGTTGAATACGCAATCTCGCACTATGGTTTACTTACTTATTTCAAATTAACTAATTTCATTGAGGTTCATACATTACAGATAGTGATTATTCACCAAATAACATTTATGTGATCAAGTATGGATCATATTCTTGCACATCTTAAGAGTTCAAAACTCATAGAAGATAATACACGATCTTAGAAAAATAAACTCTTCAACGAAGAGGAATGACTTTTTTAGTGGTTTTGTAAACTGGCTCTTGCATAGGTCTTAAATTTACAACATATCCAAATATTTATTGGTAGTTATATTTTATATTTCTATTTCAACTCAAATTTATATCTTCGTTTCAATATTAATTCAAATTAATCGTATAATTTGACTGATAGACAATTAATCGATTATATTAGTTGCACAAATTATCGAACTAGATTATTGCAAATTTTCGTATAATATTAGAAAGGTTCAGTTCTATCAATTCATTTTTTCAATAAAGATTCCACTAAACTTTTATGTTACTTAAAATCCTAAAAGAAATACTTCGATTTCTCTAGTAGGTGTTAGGACCTGCTTGTGTTGGAATTTCGATCTTGAGGGAATCTCAACAAATTATAGACCCCTATGTAATGGATTACACCTTATCGATTATATCATATACAACTCCTAACCCATGGTTTTATCCTAACCTCATCTTAACCTTGAGGAAAGCTCAACAAAACAAAAGAGATTATTTACTCGTACCTACCATTTTGCAATGATCTAAGTATAGTGCGCGTACTTTGAGGAAAGCTCAACAAATATGTGCATGCATCTTACCACATCCAGCCAACATATTATAGTACTACACATAACATCTCTAGCTTGAGGAAAGCTCAACAACTAAAGAGTATGCAAGCAATCTATCAATATATAAGTGGTAGAGGATAATTTATATTAAAGATTTATAATCTTTAATATATATTTCTAGTGACATTGATTTCGGGAATAGTGTATCTTCTATGAAATACCCTCGTGATTCAAGTGTCGAATACATTTGAAATCACGCTATACATATAAAAGGTATGTACTTGTTCCTTAGAACTGGGTTTATTATAGTTCCACTTGAGCTATATTCATTTATATTATATAAGTTTAATTGTTCGACGGCTTATAATTTAATGAACATATACAATATTCTTAAGTATATATTATTATTAATTAAATATTATTTAATTAATTTTATTTTATAAACTTAATTAACAAATTAATTAAAATATTTTTAAAATCTTAAATTTTATTTTGTTCATCCTTAACAATTTAAGATGAGTATCAACTATAACGTTAATAGTTCATACACACACACACACATATATATATATCACTATACACATATACTAATTTATTAATTAACCTTTTATTAATATGTATTTTCCAACATATCTTTATTTAATTAAAACATTTTAATTAATTTCTAAAATTTAGATACGTTATATCTTGAATAATCTTAAGATAATTCTTCACTATGAAAATTGTATATATATAACTAAAATTTAATGAATTATTCACTCAATGAAAAGTAATTAAATATTATATTAAAAATTTGAAATTTAATCTCAAAATTTCAAAACAATTTCGAAAAGTTTAAATTTTTAGTTTTAAAACTTTTATGAATTTTTTATATATTTTAAGCTTAAATTTTCAATTGAAATATGCGTTTAATTTTTAAAATGAATTTGAAAATTAGTCCAAGGCCTAAAACAGTTTGGGACTTTACACTAGGGATAACCTTTAGGCTTACATCATCTTTCGGGCCAGGACAGTAGCTAGGTAGGGAAGAGTACTTGATTACCCTAATCCAACCTTAGATGCTACTTTTATAGACACCATGATATATAGGTAGACTTTGATAGTTGACCCTAATACTGCTAATTTAGACCACATAGATCATTAGGGCTCTTCAACGATTGAAGGTACCGAGCTAGCTAGAAGCGGGATAAATTAGTGAATTTGAAAAAAAAATTCCACTTTAGACCTCTGTTGGGCCTATGAAGTCCAAATGATTTAGATCCTATCTTAAATTTGTTTTAAATAAAATCATATTTATTTAATTAGTTTAAAATGGTGTTTTAGTTAAGTTTAAGTTAAATATATTATAATGAGTGTATCAAATATGCTCATATCTGCATAGTGCAAGTGCAACATATAAATGTTATATATGGTCAATGTATACATTATAGGTGTCGAGATTTACACCACAATAGATAAGTTTGCCCCTTTATATATGTCTTTGTTTTCCATAGTTTTATTTTGAAAACTTATAAAATAATACACATACACAATTTACATATACTTATGTATAATATGTTTTAAAATATTTCAGCTAATTGACAACACTTACTTATATTTATACTATCATATAAGTTTAAGTAGGCATGTAAGAAGAGGAAAATATAGAGGGCTTTCTCCTTCTTTTCGTTATTCACTAAATATACATTCAAATCGACAATTAAATACTTAAACCTTTATAATTATTAAAACTAATTACGACAAATTTTATATGTTTGAAATTATAAACATTTTAAAATCTAGTTTTGACTTGGGAAGGATTCAACATTAGATTTATGATTATAAACAAAAGTTCTTTTTAAAATTTTGAATTGAAATTACACACACACACATGCACACACACATACATATATAGACACACACACACATAATAACATATTTCAAATTGAAAATGGCATATATATATATATATATATATATATATATATATATATATATATACAGAGAGAGGGAACCTATAACTTTAGAATTTTCGAAATTCGAAACTAACAATTTGAAAACTAGTTTTTATTTAAGAAGAATCGAAAACTAGATTAATAATTTTATATAAAAATCCACTTATAAATTTTGAGAGGAAATAACATACGTAATCATTTGTAAATAATAACTAAATGTATTTTATGTTTTTAAATAACATCCATACATGAAACTTATATTTAATTTCATAAAATGATTTTAAATAACTAATAAATGTAGTTTACTTAAATATGTATATGTAACATATTACGAAATTATTTCAACTAACTAAAATTAGTTTAAATTTGAATTTATAGTTGAATATATAAATTTGTTGTATAAAATATTGAATCTAAACTATACAAAAGAATGTAACATATACTTAATGAGATGTATAAGGTATGGTATCTAACTATACTAACATGACATAGCATATAATCAAAATGAGATTGGATAATAACCTTATGATGTAGCCTAAAATTCACATCTTAAATGAAAAAAATCTCTTCAGGTCTCCAGGATCCACACCCAATACTTACAAGAGATGAATGGATCGCTAATGTTTAATCTTATTTGATTTTTGCATTTGGTTTGGAGTAGATAAATTTTTTGAAATCTTCATTTTTTTTCAACCATGGAAGGTAAGGAGAAAAGAAGAGAAAAGTGAATGAAAAATAAAAAAGAAGTCTATGAGAAATGAATCGGTAGACTTGTTTTAATTAAAAGAATGAAATATTTCACATTCTTCTATTTAGAAATTCGCTACACAATTCCCTTATTTTATTCTCTCTCTCTCGCTCTCTCCACTCCTCTCTCTTTTTATGCTATGGTTGAAATTACTTACTATCAAATAGCATAGAATTTCCATATATCCCTTCGTGCAATTATCTATATTTAAACCCTTTTAAAATTCATTGATATTATACATCAATGCATGCAAATATAGCTTTTATATGTGCATTCAAATAATTACAAATAACTCCCAAACATTAAATAAATTAAAAAAATCTTCATTATTTCTCAAATTATCTTTAATTTAATTAATTTACAATATTTTATAAATTAATTAAATCATGTGGTTTTTTGGAGAATTTATTATCACGATTGAGGGACTCAAAGGTGTAAACTAGGTCAGCGATTAATATTATACAATTTGAATATTAACATTAACATGTCATCTTAGCTAGTAGTGTGATATTTTGGCCGAAATTATTGCTTACACTTCTTCTCGATAAAATCCAATTTTACTTATAAGCGATACCCAGTAGTAATAATTATTTACACCAGTTCTCTTCATCAAAACATCACTTTAGGACTTATGGAATTGGATTTAGTCAAAACTCCAATATCATCCATTCAACTTGGTTAGTCCAAATAGAAAATCATTGGTTCAATAATAATAATCATTATTAAATGTACTGCTCTAGCCAAAGACTTTGATTTGACTGCAGTTGACTGTGATATTAACTCTCTTATAACTATGGAGATGAATTCCCTATTGAATAGTGATTCACTTTTAATGCTTCAACTCAGACCAACTATAGTCGCATGGATCTTTATGCCATTATTTAACTATAATCAAAGTGGATTATCCATATAGAAGCTCCATATATTCTCAAGTCGAGGGAACTATGTAATACCGTCACTTTGAGATATCCTATTTGACCTTAATTATAATTAACAAACAAGAAAATCTCAAGTGGGTCTTGGTTTTCCAATAACTATCAATATGTACCTTTTTTATGTCCCTTAACAGCCATGGGTAATACACTCTCCAGCATCGAGAGAGCATTATGTACTTTAGTCTCAATGGATGTACTGATATCCTGCCTTGAAACATCTTGCCTTGGAATATTTAAAATAACTTGTTATTTTATGAAGTGATAATTTTCTTGTGGTTACGCTCTTTGTAATATTTATCTCATAACATATATCAAAAGGATGTTTTAATTATATATTTTAAACTAACTATTTAATTAATTATATCACAATATAACAAAATATTTTACAGATATCTAACAACTTTATTATGAACAATATTAGTTATCGAGTTGGATATATGTAAGAAGGTACGTAATTGCCCATAGGCATACCCTTAAATCTATCATTATATACCTATTTCCATGAGAACATTTTTTATTTTAAATTAATATTAACTAATTTTAATACTAGTATCATGTATTTTTGTTTAGGATAATTCTAATATCCCATTATATCAAATATAGGAGACATTAGGGTCAAGTCTTTCATTATTAATAGTCATACACTCTATTTATAGTCTTAAAAGTGATTTAACATCTTTTCTACCTTTTTTATTAAAGGGACACACTTCCTCTGCATCTTGACTCTAATTAAACATTTCTGATATTCGGTCAAAATACACTTTACATATTTTTATGTTTGATTTAAGATTACGGCTTAATCTCAAATCAATAAGATCCTCATCATTTCCACTTATCCTTAGACATCTATTTTTCACATCAATAGGGTTCACACAAAGTGGTGGAATTCCTAATCAAATTAAGCAAGGTGATTAGGAAAATTGATTTTAAATTCAACATTTAAATCGACCAAATCTTTTCGTAGCTATCTCTGCTTAGTAAGTATATAACTTTCCAATATTGTTTGCATTTGATGGATCATATCTCACTGGATATACCTCAAGGATCATATTTCATTGGTATAGTTGGATTCCATTCCAAACCATATCAATTTCCTGTTGAGTGGCAAAATGTATAATTTCACGACTTGTGGACATCTAAGAAGGTTAAACATCAATCATTTATTCTCATATTAAGAGAATTACATTTACTCTTTGGCATATGAGACTCCTGATCAGACGGTCGAACTTATTGTGTTCTCGTTTGGCTAGATTAGTTATATATTATCTATTTATTTTCATTTCATTATCTTTTACTTATCCAAGTCAATCACATTGCCAATAATATCATTTGGACTGAAATTCGTCATTTAGAAGGTGATATTTCCTAAAACAACATTTATTTCTCAATGCAATTGAATAAGCTTTCAAAAGCTTGTATAATTTTTGTGGCAATAAGTCGAACTTTTAGGTTATGCAATTCACGAATTAAATGTATGTCAAAATTTTGTATTTTAACCTTATAAGATGCAACCTATATTGTATCGTTTTGTTATCCGACTTTGTGATCAAGCCATATTCGAGCATATCAGAATGGGTAAATGGGAAAAATTGCCAAGAAAGGGCCTAGAGCAATAACTTCAAGCTCACATACCAAGCAAGACCAAAGGGTGGAGTCATAAGCTAATTAACTATATTTAAGTATAGCCTACATTTCAACCGAAGAACATTCCAAGTCCAAGATCCAAGTGTCCAGTGAAAGACTTGGATTGATATTGATCCATGACTATAGATTGGTATCCATTCCTAAATCTTGCCAAATATTGCCACATAGTTCTTGTCGGCAATGTTGAGGTGATTATAAATGACCATATGCCTATAGAGATTAGATCGCAAGCACATCATGATTGAAATGGTCAATAGCCAATTCAAGTACATCCGCCCAACCTCCGAACTAATAAATTCACTCAAGTTCGATTCCATAACAATGCAATCAAAATGTTAAACATGTAGGTACAAGCCAACCAAATATACACAAGAGGAAATCAGGACCCGTAGAGAAAAATCTTAGATCAATACTACTCCCTATTCATGGATTGGTACTGAACCCTAAGTATTGCTTAGTTGGCCATGATCTCTTTGGTTCAACTCCTCTAGAACGTGGGGAACATATGCAAGAATACGGTTGAGTGAATTTCAATGACCTATAGCTCCGAATAGCGGATGAGAGACATTGTTTGAGGGATCGATTTTAGCTTGTTAATGAATTGCTACATTTTTCTTGTAATTCTAGGGATCATCATCGATCCATAAGAATAGCTTTATTAAAAATCAGTAGAAAACTCAACAAATTTTGTATGTACATAGGCCTTTAATTAGCCGAATCACTATAATTGTCGTATGTTATTATTTCCTCATTTTTCAGGTTATTTTCTTTATTTTATTCTCTACTCTTTATCTCTAGGTGTTTGTGCCTACTTTGGGTGTAAACATATGAGAGCATATCGATCTTTGATTATTTTGGATCTATTTACTAATGTTAGATTCTTCTAGTCCATGAGGTAGATCCATCAGTTTATTGCTATAATCCATGATTACTCAAATTTCTACAGTATCATCATAGTATTAATTAAATTTATGGCCTTATGAAGAGAGAAATTGGTCACCTCTAGGCCTGCTAGCAATGTAGAGAATTATGGCTCTCAACATATTGAAAAAGTCACTCAATCAAATACTCTTGAAGTTTAAAATCCGTTGGATATGATAAGGAGGGTTGAGATGGACTGGATGATGAAGGAGGTGAATGGTAAGGTGTGTGAGAGTTGGAATGAGTTGAGGATGCAGATGAAGGAAAGTCTTGATGTAGAAGGAGCGGGAAGGAATTATGACTTTTTGATTCAGAAGAGAAAAGTTCTTCTTCATTTGGTGAAAACACAGAGATTGGAAATAGAAAATAAAAAGAAAGGAAACTAGAGTTTAGAAAAGCAAATTGATCGATTCTCATAGTGTAAGAGTATTGATCGATATCGATCCATCCCCAAGGATCGGTACCGAACCCAGTAGGTTTTGTGCTGGTAGAGGATGTGGTGTTGGTTTGGATGTTGATACTGGTGGTGGCATTGGTTTAGATGATAATGTTGATGGTAATGTTGCTGATGGCTAAAATGTTGAAGTTCAAGTGACTGCTGTTGATCCACCACGTAGAAACCATAATAATATGACAATTAAACAAGTGGTTTTCTCGAAGTTGATGAATCTAGGTACCGTGAAACTAATCGAGATCGTTTGTAGAGCCAATGTGACAAACGCCATATACCACTAGCATCAATAGTATATAAATACTGCACTGCCCATGCCCGGCTGATATAGGACAATCATCAAGGTTGAAATAAACCAATATAGCATATAACTTGTCATATCTCACAACGCATGAATAAAATATAATATCACAAATGTAACAGAACAGACATAAATAACTATGTGAATAAATCATCATCAGAGATATAGATCCATAAATTTATACATCAAATTATACATCAAATATAGTAGAGCTTATACAACAGAAGTGAAATCAAATAAACTGTCTCAACAAATATAAATAAGTAAGAACTGCCATGGGCTCCATAGCGTTGCTCAGTGTAAAAGTGTAGAAATCCTATATGTATATAATATAAGATAGCTCCATCCAGCTCATCCTCCGAACAGCTACTCCGTCACCTAAACTAGCTATTTAGTCTACTCATTTAAGAGTACCTAAGATAATAAATAACAAAGCATAAAACCTTGGGTCAATCAACAGTCTGGTGTGAGTGGTAAATGAGTCTCAAAGTACTATAGTGGTAAATACGATAAGGAACAAGAGTACTAAAAACCATACTTGCCCCGTCCCTACAACCGAAGAGTTAGCATATAACACTATAATGTGCTACTTATAATATCATAGAGATACACCATAAATCAAATAAAGGACATCAGTCTTGTAGGTATTTTTATATACAATACCTACTTCCCTTGATACCTATTAGGGATAGCCTACTAAAGAAAACAAACAAAGCATCCACCAACAACCCTAACATCGCTTCTTGTGCTCTGAATATATGATAACTTGTATAACCCCTAAGCCAACGACTAATGAAAATCTCGGTTCTCTATTATAGTCTCATATTTCGTAGCCTAAAGCTTGACATTAGACCCGAAGCTACGGGTCCAAGTTATAAACATCTCTTAATTGACCCATGTGCATCACCACTTATAATACCCCTGCTTCAAGTGCAACTGAAACCTCCAAGCATCAAGAATTCCTTAACCCATATAACTGATCCCACCTTTGCTCCATTTAGGTACCAAGCCCTTCTTGCTTAATCCAGTTTCAATTATTCATGAGGAACCCATCCTAATTCCACGATCATATTGCTTCCTCTTTTACGAGCCACCATCTTTGGAACCTACTCCCAAAACGAGCCAACATCCGAGGACCATAGCTTTTCATCATGTTGTTATATCATCGTCTAACTTGATAAGAACAAGACAACACCTCTAGTAAAGCACGATTTACATTGCAACCTCTTCCTGCCTTGAAATTTTCACATCCATCCTATACAACGTGATAACTCGTACTGAGTCATTGAGATAACTCGTTACCAAGTTATGCACTTAGCCAAATATTAGCTACCATCTCTTTCCTTGCCTCTAGTACTCTTACCTAAGTGCCTTAGACATCGAATCATCTCTCTTTGATAACTCGGCCCTAATCCAAAATCTGTCTTCTAGTTTTAGTCCAATCTAGTACTTAGCCAAATTTCCAACATCTTGCTTAGAACATCTCATCTATCCATGCTCTACCCGACCATACAAACTACCAATTCATAAAATCCCCCACCATAACTCGGTACCAACACATATAGATAACTCGGTATGTAGTCTTCCCTAAGATCCAATATTCATGCAACTTATCTGATAGCCTCTTGCTACCCTCCAAAGCCTATCAGCCATGTTTCATCCAATTCTGACCAATTTTGCCTCCGATTTGCTCAATTCTTTGACCTAACTTTTAGTACAATCAAAACTACAAAACACATAAAATCATATAATCCAAACATAGGATAAGAAGTAATTTCATACAATCAAACTTTCAATCCTTCAAAATAAGATAAACAACACAGTTTCTAATATATATCTACATATAGCATAAATATATGAACATAAATAAAGGTGATTTCTAGTACATTTGTATCCTATACATGGATTAACATGTCATTAGAATTAAAAATAGTTTTTTATAGCCAAAATTAATTAAAATATGTTAAATACTATAATTCTACTATATAAACATGTATAACATTATTAGAAGGCATAAACCACTCACCAATTACCAAATTCAACCAACTTGTATGTAGATCTTATCCAAACAACGAAGAAAAGTGCTCCAAATCAAGCATTTTAATAATCCCAAGCTTTTAATTGAGGACCCAATCTCTAATCCACAAGCTAATTTGATTTAGAGATTAATTTGGATGATTTTGGATGAAATTAGGATGGATCTAGGGCTAATTAGGTTTTAGAACCGATTTTGAATGATAACGAAAATATTTAATTTGCCCGTTCTGCCATCTATTCATAATGTTATCTAAATAGATAAATGGGCTCACTAATGGGCTTAATTAATTACATACAGATCTTGACCAGCAGCACTAAAAACTTATAACCGACATAACTTTCTAAACATTAGTCCATTTTTCTAATATGACCGCTCTGTTGAATGTGAAACCATCATCCTAGAGCAGTGGAACTAGTTTAAGAGCTTAATTCAATGCCTATCAAAAGTTATAGCTCAAAAAAAGATTTTCAAGGTAAAAATAGTCACATAGAAATTCGGGAAAAATCACTTGTGTGTAAAATGTTCCTAAGAGTCATATCTCAAACTTGCAGATCATATGACTTCATACAAATAAAATAAAAATACTTTACAATCTTTTGATATGTAAAGTACGAGTCATTACATTCTCCTCCCTTTATGAATTTCATCCCAGAAATCCCCAAACATTCTAAAGTATAAGCAACCATGGTCATCCTGCATGCTTACCAATCATAAGAAACCATCACACATATCAAACAAGCAGCCATACAACCAATAGTATAGTGAATTTATCCTAGCATGTGGAAAATGAACTTGTCGAATGTAATACACAATTGTGAAAAATGGTACGATAAACATTGTGTCTTACCATTCAAAGAGCTTCGGATACCTAGTCCCCATGCTCTCCTACATCTCCTATGTACAATCATCATCACTTTATCTCCATTGCACCTTAATTAGTTTCACCATCTTTCTCTTAAGTTGTTTCGTATCGTACCAAACAATTTGAAGTAGCCTACAAGGTATAGAAACCTCAGGTTCTACCTCAACATGTTCTAGCTGATCGATGTGATCATCGCACGTTAGTCATGCACAAAAATACTTAGATAAGTGACATGAAAAACATTATGCACGCCCACCATCTTTTGAGGAAAGTCGATCATATATGCTAGCTTCCTGGTTCTACCGACCATTAGAAAAGGACCTACGAATCTCGATGCTAACTTCCTCTTCTACCGCATCAAACTACATTCATTAAAGGAGAAATCTTTACAAATACCATATCTCCGATAGAAAATGTAACTCTCTTCATCTCTTACCAACGTAGCTTTTCTATCGATCCTGAGCACCTTTCTTTCGTTGCCGAATGAACTCAATCTTTTTTGAAGGTTCTTAATTATATCAATCCCAAGTACTAGTTTCTCATCCGCTTCCTACCAACATAATGGAGCGTTACATGGTCGGCCATACAATGCTTTATATGAAGCCCTACCAATACCCGACTGAAAACTGTTATTGTATCCAAACTTGATGTAGCTCAGGCCAAAGGGGTAAGGCATATACGACTTAAGGAAGGGATTATAGGTCGTCCACGACTTAAAGAGAAGGAGCTACGACCTAACAAAGAAGATGAAAGGAAGTTACGACTTAACAGGGGCTTAAGTCGTTTGGGATGGATGAGTCGTACACGACCCAACGACTTATCTATAAGTCGTCTACGACTTATCATGAGGCGGAAGGAAGCTTCAGTGGTTGAAGACCTTAAACCAGAAGCGAGTTACGACTCAGTTGAGTCGTAGAATGTTAAGTCGCGAGAAGATGTTGTGATGTGATTAGGTCGACAACGACCTAGTCTAAGTCGTTATGTCGCGTGTTTCTTATGTCGTGTACTGTGTTGTATCGTTAGGTCGTCTACGACCTAAGTTTTGTAATTTGCTTGTTTTCTTTGAGTCGTTGTAACTTGTATAATGATGAGTCGTAAGTCGTCTTGTGTTGAGTTGGTTGTAACTCGTTAAGTCCTAAAGTCCTGAGTCGTTATCTGTTTGTAATTTTTCCTTGAGTCTTGAGTCGTTAAATGTAAGTCGTAAGTCGTATGTCGCATTGTAAGGGAATGAGTCGCGTGATGTTGAGTCGCTGCCGACCTATGTGTTGTGTTGTAATTTGGGTATAGTGTTGTTGCTGAGTCGTGAGCCTTAAGTCGTGAGTCGTGGAGAATGAGTCGTATACGACTTAAGGACCGGTTGTGATAACTATAAATAGGGGGTGTGTTGTACATTTGAGGGGGTTGATTTTTGAATAAAATTTCTTGTTGATTGCTGTGTGCTTTCATCTTAAATTGGTAGTTGAGTGTAATCTCCTATCTCCACTTTCGGTTATTCGAGTGAGCTCGAATCAACGATTGTTGAAGCCGATTCGCGGAATCAAGTGCGCTCGATCAACGCTTGAAGAATTCAAGATCTTCTTTCACGGTATCGTGCGCGATCAACGTGTTAGAGATAGCTAGAATTCGGTATCTTCAGATCAACGAATTTGGGCATTTTGGTATTCATCAATCCACCGATTGCTACTTTCATCGATTCATATCGTTTCATTATAATCCGCTGCGTCAGTTTTGGTATCAGAGCTAGACTTAGCCAATCATAGCTAAGCCGAGACTTGGAGCCAATTTGTGAAGTTGAAGTTTGAAGTTGTTCATCGTGTTCATCTTGAAGTTGCAACGAGTTTGAAGATTTTGATCCATTTTATTTTGGATCTAGAGTTGGAGAAGAGTTTGAATTTGAAGTTTCTTGGAGACCTTGAAGTAGGTGGCCGAGCCAAGTGCAGTTAAGCCGTGAGTTTAAGCCGAGTCAAGTTGCAAGTGAGCCGAGTTTGTTTGTCTTGTGTTAAAGCTTTGTTGAAGAATTTTGAAGTATTTGTTGAAGTGTTGTGAAATCCAATCATGCCGCCAAGGAGAGCTAACCGTCATCAAAATGTGGAAG
The DNA here is from genome assembly GCA_030765085.1 of Allium cepa. Classification (NCBI taxonomy): domain Eukaryota; kingdom Viridiplantae; phylum Streptophyta; class Magnoliopsida; order Asparagales; family Amaryllidaceae; genus Allium; species Allium cepa. Next base: position 88,739,357 of record CM060943.1, read on the forward strand.
CGTTGTATTGAAGAGAAGAAGCCGAGCTTATCGAACAACGTATTAATGAGAAATTTGATGAAGGCATTGGAAAGTTAGAGAAGTTGATGAATGATTTGAATCAAACTCAAAGGAGGAGATCACCAAACTCGAACCATGGAGGAAACCGAGTTTCGCCATCGGTTACGGAAGCGAGGAGGGTATCACCGCATTCTTTTAGAGATAGAAGAGAAACATCAATTTCATCACGGAGGGATCATCATGACTATGGACATGAAGAGAGAAGAAGTCAACGTGAATTTGACAATGAGGCGTATAGAGATGAAGAAAGACATAGTCGAAGAAGCATGCATGAACGAAGGGATGATAATGGTCGAGATCGATGTAGGCATACTTTAGATTTTGATGAAGAGGGTGATAGAGCTAGCATTCATTATCGAGATCGAGACCAAGTTCAAAATTCTTATCGAAATGTTGAAGATGATCGTCGATGGGAATCGGGTATGAAGATGGAAATTCCTGAATTTAAAGGTGGAATGGTAGCAGAAGAATTTCTTGATTGGTTGTCTAATGTTGAAGAGATCTTTGATTTCAAGGAAGTTCCGGAGAATCGTCGAGCGAAGTTGGTTGCTACTAGGTTGAGGGGGAGAGCTTTGGCGTGGTGGCAACAAACTAAACTTACGAGGGAGAGAATGGGGAAGTCAAAGATTGAGTCTTGGGATAAGATGAAGAAGTTGATGAGAGCTACTTTCTTACCATACAACTATCAATCACTTATGTACCAGAGGTTGCAGAATCTGAGGCATGGGACGAAGTCTGTTAGTGATTATGCTGATGAATTTTACCAACTCATTGCCAGGAATGATATTATGGAAACGGAAGAACAGCTAACTGCTAGATTCATTGGGGGATTGAGAATGCAGATCCAGGATATGGTTAATATGTTTGATCCTAGGTCAGTGGCAGAGGCACATCAGAAAGCGTTGGCTTGGGAGAAGCAAGGAAGGCGTGGAGGTGGTGTGTTTACTAATTCCAATAATCAAGCGAAGGGTGTTAGTGGAAGTTCTAATGTTCCTAAACCTGTTACAAAACCAGTGGTGAAGGAGGCTGAGAAGGCGAAGGTTAGCAGTGGTTTCAAATGTTATAATTGTCAGGAGTTGGGTCACAAAAGCAATGAATGTCCGAAGCCGAAGAAGAGAGCAATGGTTGCTGAGATTGAGGATGATGGTGAGGAGGCAGAATGTTCAAATGCACCTTATGTTGAGGATGAAGAAGAATTTTCTGGGGATGAAGGTTGTAATCTTATGATGAGGAGGTCATGTCTTACACCAAAGCAAGAAGAGGATTCAAGTTGGCTGAGAAGCAATATTTTTCAGTCGACATGCACTATTCTAGGGAAAGTTTGCAAGTTCGTTATTAATGCTGGAAGCTGTGATAATATTATCTCTACAGAAGCAGTAAGGAAGTTGAACTTGAAAACTGAGAAGCATCCTAAACCGTACAAGCTAGCATGGTTAAGGAAAGGAGGTGAAGTGAAGGTGTGTCGAAGAGCTTGTGTGAATTTTTCTATTGGAAAGAAGTACAAAGACGAAATTTGGTGTGATGTTGTAGACATGGATGTGTGTCATCTGTTGTTGGGCAGACCATGGCAGTTTGATAGAGCAGTGCAACATGATGGTCGTGCTAATAGCTACAGTTTTATGTTTGAAGGTACTAAAATCACTTTAGTTCCCAAGAAGCAAAAACAGAAGGAAAGTAAGCTAGAGGAGATCGAAGAGCTGAAAAATTTATTATCTTTGAAGGAGTTTGTCAAGGAAGTTGAAGAGGAGCCTGAAGTGTTTTTGTTGATTGGGCGAGAGTGTAGTGAAGAGGTTGAAATTCCAGAAGAAGCGAAGCCAGTTTTGAAAGAATTTGAAGATGTATTTCCAAAAGAGTTGCCTAAGGAGTTACCGCCACTGAGAGACATTCAACATCAAATCGATCTTGTTCCGGGAGCAGTATTACCGCATAGACCACATTATCGAATGAGTCCGAAGGAACATGAAGAGTTATGAAGGCAGATGGAAGAGCTGTTAGAACAGGGACGTGTTCAGGAAAGCTTGAGTCCTTGTGCAGTACCAGCCTTGTTGGTGCCAAAGAAGGATGGAACATGGAGAATGTGTACCGATAGTAGAGCTTTGAACAAGATTACTGTTCGTTACAGGTTTCCTATGCCAAGGTTGGATGACTTGCTAGATCAGTTGAGTGGGGCTACTATCTTTTCGAAGATTGATTTGAAGAGTGGTTATCATCAGATTCGAATTAGACCGGGAGACGAATGGAAGACCGCATTCAAGACGAGGGAAGGTTTATATGAATGGTTGGTTATGCCGTTTGGTCTATCAAATGCACCAAGTACATTTATGAGGGTGATGAATCAAATTTTCAGACCGTACATTGGGAAGTTTGTTGTAGTTTACTTTGATGATATTCTGATTTATAGTGCGAGCACAGAGGAGCATGTAGAGCATTTGAGAAAGGTGTTAATTATTCTTCGTGAGGAACAATTTTATGCAGCTACGAAGAAATGTGTGTTCATGACTCGAAGTGTATTATTTTTGGGATATGTTGTATCTGAGAAGGGAATCCAAGTGGACCAAAGTAAAGTTGAAGCTATTAGAAATTGGCCACAGCCGAGAACTATCACTGAAGTTAGAAGTTTTCATGGATGGGCATCATTCTACCGAAGGTTTATTCCACACTTCAGTAGCGTTATGGCACCAGTTACTGATTGCATGAAGGGGAAACAATTTTCTTGGATAGAGGAAGCTGGGATTGCTTTTGAGAAGATCAAGGAATTGTTGAAGACAGCACCAATTCTTGTATTACCAGATTTTCAGTTATTGTTTGAGCTACATACTGATGCATCAAAGGTTGGGATTGGAGGAGTACTGAGTCAGAGTGGAAGACCTATTGCATATTTCAGTGAGAAGTTATCAGGGGCTAAGATGAGATATAGTACATACGATGTTGAATTTTATGCAGTTGTGCAAGCTGTTAAACATTGGAGGAATTATCTATTTCAGAAAGAATTTGTTCTTTACACTGATCATGAAGCTTTGAAGCATCTGCAGGGGCAGGATAAAATTTCAGCGAGACATGCATCATGGATTGCTTATTTGCAGCAGTTTACTTTTGTTGTCAAACATAAGTCTGGGGTAACAAATCGTGTAGCTGATGCTTTGAGTAGGAGAAGTCATTTGTTGACAACGTTGAAGGTTGAAGTGACGGGATTCGAATTATTGCCAGAATTGTTTGAAGAAGATCCTTACTTTGCAAAGTTTGTTGAAAAAGTTAAGGACGGGAATTCTGATGAATTTGTGTTAGTGGATGGATTCTTGTTTAAAGGAAATCGATTATGTATACCAGAGAGCAGTTTGAGGATGAAGATTATCAAAGAATTGCACGAAGAAGGCCATGTGGATAGAGATCGTACTTTGCAATTAATTTCTCAATCTTACTTTTGGCCGTCGATGAGGAAAGAGGTAGAAAGGTTTGTGGAGAGATGTCATATATGTCAGGTTTCGAAGGGAACTGCGACCAATGCAGGATTGTATATGTCGTTACCTGTACCGTCTAAACCATGGGTTGATATCAGCATGGATTTCGTTTTGGGTTTGCCTAGAACTCAAAGGGGGAATGATTCTATATTTGTTGTGGTGGACAGGTTTTCGAAAATGGCGCATTTTATTGCTTGTAAGAAGACGGCAGATGCTGTTCGTGTTGCTCAGTTATTTTTCAAGGAAATCTATCGTTTACATGGGTTGCCGGAGTCTATTGTTTAAGACAGGGATACCAGATTTTAGAGTCATTTTTGGCTTAGTTTATGGAAGATGGTGGGAACGAAGTTGAACTTTAGCAGCGCTTATCATCCGCAAACTGATGGGCAAACAGAAGTTGTTAACAGATCGTTGGGAAACTTGTTGCGATGTCTTGTGACGGACAATCTGAAGAGTTGGGACATGAAGTTATGCCAGGCAGAGTTTTCTCATAATCATGCAGTGAATCGTAGTACGGGATTCAGTCCATTTCAAATTGTATATTCAAATTTACCCAGGGGACCGTTGGACTTAATGGTATTACCACAACCGAAGGGGACAGTTAACGAGCTGTTGATTTTGTTGATGAATTAACTGAATGTCATAAGATCGTTCAGAAACGATTGGAGAAAGCAAATGAGAAGTATAAACAGACTGCAGACTTGAAGCGACGAAATGTTGAATTTAACGAAGGAGATTTGGTGTATGCTGTGTTAACGAAGGATCGTTTTCCAGTAGGCGCTTATAACAAGTTGAAAGCCAGAAAAATAGGTCCTGTAGAAGTTGAGAAACGAATCAATGACAATGCTTATAAGTTGAAACTACCGGAGGATGTATACACTTCTGACGTGTTCAATGTTAAGCATCTTGTACCATATTATGGGAATGAACAATCTGATGTGGAAGAATTTACAAATTCGAGGACGAATTTTTCTCAACCAGGGGAGGATGATGTAGCTCAGGCCAAAGGGGTAAGGCATATACGACTTAAGGAAGGGATTATAGGTCGTCCACGACTTAAAGAGAAGGAGCTACGACCTAACAAAGAAGATGAAAGGAAGTTACGAATTAACAGGGGCTTAAGTCGTTTGGGATGGATGAGTTGTACACGACCCAACGACTTATCTATAAGTCGTCTATGACTTATCATGAGGCGGAAGGAAGCTCCAGTGGTTGAAGACCTTAAATCGAAAGCGAGTTACGACTCAGTTGAGTCGTAGAATGTTAAGTCGCGAGAAGATGTTGTGATGTGATTAGGTCGGCAACGACCTAGTCTAAGTCGTTATGTCGCGTGTTTCTTATGTCGTGTACTGTGTTGTATCGTTAGGTCGTCTACGACCTAAGTTTTGTAATTTGCTTGTTTTCTTTGAGTCGTTGTAACTTGTATATGGATGAGTCGTAAGTCATCTTGTGTTGAGTTGGTTGTAACTCGTTAAGTCTTAAAGTCCTGAGTCGTTATCTGTTTGTAATTTTTCCTTGAGTCTTGAGTCGTTGAATGTAAGTCGTAAGTCGTATGTCGCATTGTAAGGGAATGAGTCGCGTGATGTTGAGTCGCTTCCGACCTATGTGTTGTGTTGTAATTTGGGTATAGTGTTGTTGCTGAGTCGTGAGCCTTAAGTCGTGAGTCGTGGAGGATGAGTCGTATACGGCTTAAGGGCCGGTTGTGATAACTATAAATATGGGGTGTGTTGTACATTTCAGGGGGTTGATTTTTGAATAAAATTTCTTGTTGATTGCTGTGTGCTTTCATCTTAAATTGGTAGTTGAGTGTAATCTCCTATCTCCACTTTCGGTTATTCGAGTGCGCTCGAATCAACGATTGTTGAAGCCGATTCGCGGAGTCAAGTGCGCTTGATCAACGCTTGAAGAATTCAAGATCTTCTTTCACGGTATCGTGCGCGATCAACGTGTTAGAGATAGCTAGAATTCGGTATCTTCGGATCAACGAATTTGGGCATTTTGGTATTCATCAATCCACCGATTGCTACTTTCGTCGATTCATATCGTTTCATTATAATCCGCTGCGTCAAAACTCCACCAAATATAAATGATCATCCCATGATCTACCAAAGTCTATAATGCATGCTCGCAAGATATCTTCCAATATATGATTTACTCTTTCGGTCTGCCTATCCATTTTTGATAAGCTGCAGCTGTAAGTCAGGAGAATAGGGTTCTTAAGGGTAAATTAACACTAGAAGGGTGTGAATAGTGTTTAATAGATTGTATGAATATTTTTTAAATCCTTTAAGATTTCACTTGGAAGGATGTAATTTACTATCATAGGAACAATCGCAGAATCAAAGTACAAATAAAAGTAAATACATTAAAAGTAAGAAGGAAAGAACGTATCACGATTTTATACTGGTTCGGAGTTACTCGACATCCAGTCCTTTATATTTCCTTGGACAGATTTATTTTCAACTAGTAAATGCAAATACAATCTTGATTACAAGGCTATGAGATGCAACCTCCAGAATCCTGACCTCTGGATAGAGTCACTTGATTGTCGGACTATAAGAACACTCGTTAGATTTAGGAGCTACAAAGCACACTTAATTTATTTTACATGCTCACTACAAGTATAGGAGTATAATTTGATAGAGTTTTACAGACTTGGATCTTTGATCTTGATTACAATCGATCCTATAACTCTTGAATAGCACTGTCACCTTGGTTTGAGTGAGAGTGATGAGAGAAATTAGAGAGTAGATGAAAGAGAATTAAACTAGTGATGATTGAATTTGATTCTGGTTGAATTTTGGCAGTGTTTGGATATATTTTGATTTATAAAATGAGAGAGTGAAAGGAGGGAATATGAATAAGAATATTATAATTTAAAAATTCATTTGTAAGTTTAGTGTTTATAGGGCAACAAGGGTCATTTTCATTCGTGAAGAGACACGATGAAAAGACACTTCTATTTAAATTTGAATTTTGAAAATTACGACCACTATGTCGACATACATAGATAGAGTATGTCAATATGCTCTTCATACAATTGAAAAACACTTCAAAAATATTATTTTGAAAATCCATTTCTTTGTAAAATAATTTGATACTTTGTAGAATCATTTAGATATAATTTATACACATTTTAATCAAAATATAACTTAAAGATATAATAAGAGTAGTCAATATAATGTAAATAATATATATAAAATCAATATAGTTATAAATTATAAGTAAATATCTAAAATCAAAATTTATATATTAAAAATAAACAAAAGGAAGATATGAACTAAAATACCAAAAAATATAATTGATTAAAAAATAATTAAAAACTTAATATAATATCTCTGTAAATATAAAAGGTTAAGAAATTATTTTGAGAAATGTTTTGAATAGATGTTCGAAAATATTATTTTGAAAACCAGGATATTTGAAAATATTTAAAACTTGTTTGAAATAGAGAGAGAGAGAGAGATCAAGCAAATGCTATCCGGGTTGAACAAAAATTCTATGATTCAATAATTTATCTTGAATATCTTAAAATCTTAAACTCTTCAATACTTATGAGTCTTCATTCTCCAACTCTTGAAACTCTATACCAGCATCTTGAATCTACTTTTGATACTATACAGTCTCATTAATCAATGCCTATCTAATATTCTGCACTATATACTGTATGTAACTTAATAAAATTAGTATTTATATTTTATATAATGTCTATAATTGTTATCATCAAAACCAATACCTAAGGTACTAATAGCAGTTTCGTTCGTAACGCCTCTTGTAAGCTCTTCGAAAACTCACTAGTGATCAATAGGTCTTAGTCACTCATAATGCTCTTCGACGTACCATGAAATCATACTATCCACTTTACATACAACTCTACTAACTTGGATGCCATCGTACTTGACTTGATAGGCATAAACCTTGCAATCTTGGTCAACCGATCAACTATGACCCAAATGTTGTTGCACCCTGTTCGAGTACTCGGCAATCCATTAATAAAATCCATCGATAATTGATCTCATTTCCATTCAAGGATCTCCTATGGTTGCAACAATTCCCTAAGTTTCTTCTGCTCTGCCTTCACTAACTGACAATTTATACACTTCGAGATGAATGTTCCAACATCTGTCTTCATACCTTTCCAATAGTAGGTTTGCTATATATCTCGGTACATCTTGTTACTACCGGGATGAATAGTCAATCTAGGATGATGACACTCTCTTAGCACTTCATCTTGCAATCCATCAATATCGTGAACAAACAATGCCCTTTTGCAAAGCCAACTTTCTCAGTCGAGTTCGTATTACTTCATGTCTTTATATTCTACTCCTTTTATCTTTACTATGGTCCCCACTAGCCTAACATCTCGCATCTGACCAATACCGATTCTTTTAATCATAGTAGGTCTAATTGATAAGCTTGCCAACATTTTAGGTTATAGCTCGCAATGAGGCCTGAAATCAAATCCAGGAATATATTTTACCTGCTTCTACTCTGATAACATTTCTCCTAACCCAACATATCTTCTACTCAACACATCGGTGACTGCATTCCCTTTTCATGGAGTATATGAAATACTGAAATGATGAGAGGCCATGAATTCCAACCATCATTATTGTCGAAGGTTGAGATTCATCTGAGAGAAAAGGAACTTTAAGTATTTGTGGTCCACAAATAGCTCAAAACTTTCTTCCAACAAATTGTGCCTTCATATCTTCAAAGAAAAAACAACTGCTACTAGTTTCAAATCATGAGTCGGATAATTCCTTTCGTGTAGTTTCAGCTTTCGACTAGCATAGGCAATAACTTTCCCTTTCTACATCAGCACTACACCTAATCTAGTACCAAAAGCATTGGTGTATACTGTCAATTATTTATTTCCACTTGGAATAATCGACACTGATGTACTCATCAACCTCTCTTTCAAACTCTTACATGCACGCTCACATTTTGCATCCCATACAATGGTCGGATTCTTCTTCATCGTATTGGAAAACAGTGCAGCTACCTTCAGGAAGTCCTATATGATGCGTCTATAATATCCTGACAATCCTAGAAACTTCTCACATACATAGCACTCTTGGGTAGATTACAATCTTGGACCGCAGCCACCTTCATTGGATCCATTGCTATTCCTTGTCTCGAAAAGATGTGACTCAAGAATCACACTTCTCTCTAGAAGTGACACTTAGAGAACTTCACACTCAATTATTTCTTCCTCAATATCTCTAACACAATCCTCAAGTGCATCTTGTGCTCCTCTTCAGTTCACGAGTATAGTAGGATATCATCCATGAACATAAGCATGAACTTATTCAACTAGTCTCCGAAAACCCGATTTGTGATAAATACAAAGTATGTCTAAGCGTTGGTTAACCAGAATGGCATCCCCAACCACTTATTAAATCTCGATCATGTATGTAGTAATAGGCACACTCTCCTTTGCTACTCTAAGCTGGTGAAATTCTGTCGCCAAATCCATTTGAGAGAACACCTTCGCATAGTGCAACTGATCAAATAGGTCATCAATGCATGTGAAGGGATACTTGTTCTTCTTCACCACTTTATTTAGCTCATGATAATCCACACATAACCTGCCGTCCGCCTTCGTTGTGACTACTAAAAGTGCACCCCACTCAGATATGCTCATTCGAATGAACCTTTTCCTCCATAGGTCATTCGCTTGCACCTCAAATTCCTTTTGCTCTACAGTAACCATACGCTTTAACGGCATAATTAATGATTGGCTTCCTTTAACAAGTTTATCGAAACTCGATTTCCCTATGCGTCAGAAATATAGTCGCTTCCTCAAAGACATCCAGATATTCCCTAGCGATAAGTACTGATGACAGTCCCTCATATGGAACTTCAAGCAAATATAGAAAGCTAACCATCACCCCATTCTCTGGAGGAAGCTAACAACTACCGTTCGCCCATCCACATCTCTGATAGTCATCAACAACTTCTCGCATGCCACTATGGTCACATACTTCCTATGCCAGTCCATATATAAGATAATCCTAAACCCAACAAAGTTCAAAACAAAACAATCAAAAACCAAAGAACATCCATGACTCGATAAAACTAAGTCACGATAAACTGTGCAAAGAATAGTATATCATCCAACAGGGCTCGTCATAATTAGGGGTCGGTCTACTATCTTAAGTTCCAATCCCTATCTATCTACTAGGTCACTAAAGATGAATGAATTAGAAGCACCAGTATCAAACAAAACTTGAATAGGAACGTCATCAATAGAAAGCATACCTTGAATGACCACTCCCTTCCTTTTCTCCTTTTCCGAGGGAGCACTCGACGAAGTCGAGACTACGTCCAAGGCATATGCTTTCATTACCGACCTATCCTTCACCGGTTCCAGACAATTCTTCTTCAAATGCCCAGGATTGTCACAGTTGTAACATGTCCTCTTCTCACTCGCCTTGCAATCTTTAATTACACGACCCTTTTCGTTGCATCCAAAGCAAGTAGGTTGCATTAACCCTTCTTTTTACCACCCTTTCCCTAGAACTGCTTTCTCTTTCCGTTCCACTTCTTCTTTCCTTCACCGCCTTACTATGGCTTTAGCTCTTCCTTCTTAGCAGGAGCAATAATAGCAGTCCTAGCCTGAGGGTACAAGCTTTCATGGCAAAGTGTCGTCTCTACAAGCTTCTAAAATGGCTCATCCATATGGTCCACTAGTTTTTCTTCCAAGTACTCATACAAACCAATGATGAATTTCTCATTCTTTCTCAATGTAGTGTCGATGAACGACATCTCATACTTAAACAAAGCATCAAATTCTATCACATATTCAGAAACTATCAACTCTCCCTGCTTGAGATTAGTATATTTTCTAAACAGAACCGACTTTTGAGCAGCCGAAATAAACTATCCTCGAACCTCCCTCAAACCGATCCTAAGAAAACTAGTCGTATGGACTAGCAATAGTGACAACATTCCACCAATTCATAACCGAAACAAATTGACACAAAGCTTGAAAAGAAATTAAGTCAAATTTTTATTAACCTACTTCTTGAACTAAAGCAAGTGCTGCACTCGCACAACTTCAGACTATGTACATAAGTTTTGGACAAAAAAAGACAATAAAAATAAGGGAGGATGCAACTAAATCTTCTTCCTCCTCCTTCTTTTCCTTGGAAGAATATGCTTCAGATTCACCAGGCTTTCTTATATTTCTATCTTTGCCTTTATGACCCTTTGGAAGGATGCTTCTTAGAAGACTCAAGAGGCATACTTTAAAACACCTCTAGAAATAGGGATGGTAATGGGAACAAAGATGGACTGGCTGGCAACAATATCGACAAGGGAGGAAGTATATCAACATCTTTTTTCTTTCTTGATCTCCTTGACTAACAAGACTTGAATCCAATGCATCTCATCTATAATAGGCCCCAAGGAAGGATCAGAGGCCCCAATTTTAGTGACTTCCTCCTCATTCTTAAGCCCTATGATCATCACCCCCGGTTTCTTCATCTAAAACATGGATCATTTCAGCACCAGGACTAGAGGCAATGCTCATATTATAAGTTAGAATAGGCATTAGGGCAAACATGATGATTGACTCGATCAAAGTAACGTGTGTACCTAGTATTAGATTCTCTTCAAGCAAGAGGATGACAGAAGGCTAACCTTAAACTTGAGATACAAAAAAGCAGAGATTAGTGACGTCGACTGGTGTCATATTGGCATCTCTAATATAAGAGAGGTTAAAGATATTCGTTAGGGAGATAGGTTTCACTATGAGCGGGAGCACCACTTAAGCCTCATTCTGAAATGGGAGATGGAATAGGAAGCTACCGGAGAAAAGGCTCATCAGGATTATACTAGGCAACAGATGAAGGTGCCGAAGCAATTGAAAATCTAGACACCACTTCGAAAACAGGAATAATAGTAGAGGTAGAAAGGAAAGTTACGTTCTTAGAAATTATCGGCTTTATAGTCAAAGAAGAAGTGATGTTTGTTATTGAATTGAAAAGAGTGGAAGAGAAAATCTCACATGGTCCTTCTAAACCTTACAAAAAACTCTAGATGTAGGATAAGAATACCCGCTTTGAACGCCTTTCTATCTTCTTCATCCAGGAGAGCATGCTTTTACCCTTCCACATCGACCTCAGCTCCACGAAAGAGCTCTCGCTCTTGATTCATAATCACCTCCCATGCCAGGGACAAACTTTAGGATACCCTTCTTCAGGTTACTTCAAGTTTCCAAACTTAATCACGTTTGCATTAAAACGGATGAGTATGTGCTCAAACTCATTCTTAACTCACTTCTCAGCAGCTTCAATCTGCTTCTCGACATCTTTTGCTCAGGCCTCCACATCGTCTTCTGCTAAATGAGTATTTAACATCTACTCATAATAGCCTTGGGATTGAAAAAAGGCATTATCTTTCTTTTTATCTCATCTTCCAATCACTTTTTCAACTCTTTCACTTCTTTCTTCAGCTATTCATTATCTAGCAACAAAGTGTGGCTCATATGATCATAGACTCAATTTGATTTTGTTGATTCTGGTGCTCCAACTCTGCAGACTTGGTCAGATCCTCCACCTAGTTCTAATCTTTAGTCAATGATGCGTTGAGCTCTTCAACTTTTTTCTTGAAATGTGAGATAATGTGTTTTTCTTGTTGTTTTTCTAGTTTTATTCCATCGAGCTCCACTTTTATTTTGTAGAGCCTTCAGAAATAACCTTGACTAACCATCTCCATTTGAAGTACTGATCGTACACATCAATGTCATAAGCAAGGTGTCGGTTTTGACATGTCGAGGGATGTCCTTCAGATCGGGAACGAACATGACATCATCAAAAAATATTTTTGGAAAAGTACTCTTCAAAGCATCTGTATAAGGATTAGAAACAATCTCCTTCTTTTTTGGAACCGACCTCTTGTTAGGCCTCAAATGAGGCGTATCAGAAGTGTCTAACCTGATGACTACTCAAAATGTCACAGAACATAAGAGCATGCCATCGGCTGTATCGATAAAAGAGCGAAAGTAGGTGCATGTGGTACCTTGATAGAAATCATATAATCAGCTCTCAAAGAATGTATGTCCATGTTGTGTGGCAAAGGTGAGCAAGACCTATGTCGTAGACATGAATAACAAGATGTATAGCCTCTATCTTGACTTCAACGGTCTTGACTTGAGTTCCTATTTGGATCAGAATCATAAGAAGAGCTATGAAGATGACCATATGATATGGGTTTCCTATGCTTGCTCCTTTGGCTTTTGATGGTGTCGTAAATACCCTTGTGCTCCATTGAATCTATGAGTAAAACATGGATGAGTTAGCACTAACATGATAAAAGCATGATGCAAGCTAAGCAAATTGTAGTATCCTATAAGTGCTTTTGTGGTTGTGTGCCCTAGTATCTCCTTAGGACCATGGACTTAAAGTTTGCTAACAGGGAAGATTTACCCTATGCGAGTGGCATGCACTTCATCTGAGATGGATAGGGGATCCAGTATCCCCAATGCTAATTTTTTCTAGACCAAAATAACAAATTCAATTGGGATACATTTTGAATGACCCATAGACATCTATGAAAGGTTGAATGGGAGTCCTATATCTCATGGTGACTGGTGGAGGTTATACAATTGTCTGAGATGAGATAATCTTTATCTTTGGCTGAAATGCTACAAGAAATGCTTGATCATTGTTACCTCCATCACTAGACATGTAACAACCCGCATATTTAACGATTATATATTTAAATATTTTATTTAAATATAGCGTCGTTAGTCGGATTTAGGTCCGAAATGTTACTTTTTGCAAACGGCCGAATTAGGACTCGAAACCACTTGCGTTGAGTTCGAAATGGCGTTTGCAATCTTTTTGAGTATAAACTTTGATATGTTTGGAGTAAGTCAAATTCTGCTACTTTTTCTATTGGGTTTTGGGTTTGGGTTCAACCAACTCATCCTATACCGCAACTCAGCCCCGTCTCCTCTCCACTCACTTATTTCATTTCATAACTCAAGCACAACTGAAAATGGGGGAAGAGAATGGGAAATAAAAATTCCTTGCCCTAGTTCTTCTTGCAAACTTGAATTCTCGCTCCAAAATCAAGGTGAAGCTATCGGTAAGCCTTCTCTTCATCTTCTCCAACGCTTTCTTCCTTCAATTTCAGAAGTTTCCTAAACCTAACTTAGGAAATACTTGTTTTGAAGCTTGTTGAGTTGAAGTGGAGAGTGGTTGGTCTTTTCTTTGCAATTGGGCTTCCCATCTTTGTTTTTGAGTTAAAAAGGTGAGATTTTTATCTCACATCTATGTCCTAACTATCTTTGATTGTTAGGTATGAATTCCTAACACTTATTCTTGTGCAATTGCTTTTATCTTGGATTGAATTGGTGAGTATTCCAATTTTTGATGTTTTGAAGTCAAAAACTCTAAAAATCATAACTTTGATGTTTGATCATGTTTTTGGAGTTGTATAAGAGAGCAAATAGGGATAGGTTATCGATTGGCATAAATCCCTAACGTCATTGCTCGTTCGATTGCATTTTGGAAGAGTTTTCCCTTCATTAGATAGGCTGAAGTACAGCCTCAAGGCTCAGTCAGTCGACTGACCTTCTGCATTCAGTCGACCAGCTTTAGCCAATTGGCGTATCTAGGCCGTTGACAGACACAAGAAGTCTTTGTTTTCTGCAATCAGTCGACTGACCCTCTTCAACCAGTCGACTGACTGCAGGAAATGGGATTTTTATGTTTCTGGATCAGCCGACTGATCTCAGAGGACCAATCGACTAACTTGCTTGTTTTGGTCTATTTTGCCTATTTGCTTGTGATTCCAACTTTTATCGATTTAGGTTGATTCCAATTAGTTGATATTGCATATTTGACTTTGATGATTCCTTTTTGATTTCCTACACGGGTTTTTATAAAATGATCTCTTCAAATCGTATTAAAAGCTCACTTCTCTAATTTATAAATTCTATTTAAAATACACACACAAATTCGCACTTCGAGCGAAGTGGAAGGGAGATTAAATGGCTAGGTAAAACACAAAAAATGAATCCGTGCGTTTATCTTTCCGATTAATCCCCGACCTATTCGATTGATTGTTTTGACCTTTTGGTCTGGTTTACCCATGAGATGAGGTAAACTTTATACTGCTTTGAGTGTGAAATTAACTAACGGATAGTAAACCGTTTGGTGCGAACGGGTGGTTATGGGACTCACGTTACCACTTTTCGGATTCCTTTTCGAGAGTTGTGACACGTTCTTCCAGTTAGTGGTGTCCAGTACTGGGCCTTCGGACCTTCACCACTATGGTTTGTTGCCTTTGGGACAGTGCCTTCGAACTGTCTCCTTCAGGTTTGTTGCCTTCGGGTATGTTGCCTTAGGGTATGTTGCCTTCGGGTTTGTGCCTTAGGGTTTGTTGCCCTATTTTATCGCTTTTGGAGTTGGTCATTCGTCACCGCTCGAGTGATATTGGGTTTGGAGTCTTCGGGCTCATGGATCCTTGTTTATACAGTACTGAGCACGTGCAAATTTTCTGTTGTTTCATTGATATGTATATTCCCTAGGTATCGCCCTTCGGTGTTGGTCTTCTTGAGCTGCACGATATGCAGCGGTTACCTTGCAGAACTTGTGTTACCTTCATTGGTATTTGTTATTTCCTTTTTGGCTTGTTTTTGGATATTCATATCCTCTGTTTATTTGAGTGCCGATGATATGAGGCTTGTTCTGTTATGATTCATCTTTTGTTAGATGATTGTGTTATCTCTTTTAGAGAAATTTATTATACTTTATGACCTTGCAGGTTATTGTTGTTCAGTTTATCTAACTGATTTGTTTAGCAAGACTGACCCGTGTATTTATACTCGGGTCAAACCGAGATGTTTCAGGTTAGGTGCTTTATGACTTAGCCTATTTTGCTTCTGCATGGACTACTCCGCTAGCTTCTTTTTGTTATGGCTTTTTGCGTAGTCCCATTTTGTTGTAACTCTGATATATGTATTCTCTTGGATTTGCCTGTATATTGTGGTTTGCTATACCACTTGACATGTATCAGTTTGTATACTCTGCTATGTATCTGTATGTGCATATGATGATCTACTGTTCTGTCGTGTATATTACATTTGAGTTGTTATATTCTGTTCTGATAGATCCTCCAACCACCTATGGTTTTGTTCTGAGTATTCATTGGATATGTCGATCTGTTTGGAATGTCTATTGTCGATGTATTTAATAGATAGTTAAAGCAAGGCTATAGATGGTCGCTCCTAACCAGCCTTATTCTCCGTGGTAGTTGACGACATTACCTCGTAGTGCCCTTGGCTAGCGTGGGTATAGAGGAAGGGCGTCACAACTTGGTATCAGAGCAAGGTTCAGAACAAAATTTGATAAACACAGAATAGAAGCACATATTTTGGTACATCAAAGTGTATAAGTGTTACAAATCTTTGAATCATCGTGCCTCTATATTCCTTCTGTGCCTTGGTGGTTGATAGTATGTGGGAATACGTCTAGGAATGCAATTTGTTCCGTAGTATTCCACATTTGAATTAATGACATCTACCTTGTGAATAATCTTTTTCTTATCATACTTTCAGCGTATGGCTGGAAGAGGCAGGGGGCGACGTTCGGATGCTGGGCAATCCAGTGTCTTACATCCGGATGGCGTTTATATGTCCACCGATCAGTTTTTGGAGTTGTTTAGGAGCATGCGGCCTCCAGTTCCTCCTCGAGTATCTCCACCTCGCAAGTCTGCCTTTGCACGTCTATGCAGTGATTTTTCTTATCTTGGGGGAAAGCCGTTTAAAGGCTCCGAGTCTGTTCTTGAAGTCCAAGCTTGGCTTCGCACGTGCGAGCGTATCTTCTCTCGCATGGATCTTTCTAATCTTGATAGAGTTTTTGTAACTTCTAGCTTATTACAAGAGCGTGCCCTTGATTGGTATGAGCTTCTATAGCCGAAATTGATGAGTCTACTCTTTCTTGGACTCAGTTTCGGGGACGATTCGAACTCAAGTTCGTTCCTGAATCTGAAAAAGCTTTATTGATCCGTCTCTTCCTTGAGTTGAAGCAAGGGAGGACTTCTGTTTTTGAGTATGTTGCATCATTCGAGGCTTTATCTAAGTATGGTCTTGAATTCGTTAGCACTTCTTATAAGAAGAATCTAAAGTTTGTCTCTGGTCGTAAGAAATATCTTAAGAAGTCTTTGTTGCTCCAGCTTAAGCTCTCTTTTGAGGAGTTGTTTGATTTGGCACTTCATCTCGAAGATATCGAGAAAGAGTGTGATAGTGGTGATGATGTTGAGGTTTCCAAGAACCCCAACAAGAAGCAGTTTCCATTTCAGAAGTCCAGGTCTTTTCCTTCTTAGAGGAAGAATACTGGTGGTTCTAATTCTCAGCCTCAGTCTGCTGGAACACCTTTCATTCGAAAGTGTTTCAATTGTGGTTCTCCTGATCATATGATTCGAGCATGTCCTAAGCCTGTCTTCTACCGCTACTGCAAGAAGGAAGGTCATCATGTTTCCACTTGCCCTATTGTTCCAGCTAGTGCCAAATCCGACAAGCTTTATGCTGCTAAGGCTTCTGAAGGTCCTTCTCATCCCAAAGGTATATCTCTATCTATTTTGGAAGGTTATATTTTATTTCATGACCGTAGTATTCAAGTTCTTTTCGATACGGGTGCTTCACATTCTTTCGTATCAAAAAAGCTCGTCGATGATTTATCGATGGATGTTTCTTGTTTGGTTACTTCGTTAAGGACTGTGAATCCTATTGGGGGATCCACGACCCTTAGTATGCTTTGTGATGATGTTGAGATTGTTTTATGTGGCTTTTCCTTTCGTACGAATCTGCACGTTATTTCTTATCTGGGATTTGATATGATTTTGGGAATGGACTGGCTAGTGAGATACGATGCCAGGATCAATTGTTCTGAGAGGATTTTATATCTTCAACATTCAGATTCATTTACTCAGTTATCACTTGTTCTTCGGGATGTGGATAATTCCGAAATGTCTTTATATTCTCTTGATTCTCCAGATGATGATGATATATCTCGTATTCCTGTTGCTTGTGACTTTTCTGATGTTTTCGAGACTGTTTCGGGTTTGCCACCCAAGCGGGCAATTGAGTTCCGCATTGATCTCATTTCAGGCGCGTAGCCAGTTAGCCGTCGTCCCACGAGGATGTCTACAAAGGAAAATGAGGAACTCAAGAAGCAGCTTTTAGAGCTTGAGTCCAAGCAGTTGATTCAGTCCAGTTTTTCTCCGTGGGGATCCGCGGTCGTCTTCGTGAAGAAGTCCGATGGAACTCTTAGGCTTTGCATTGACTATCGCAAGCTTAACGAGTTAACCATCAAGAATAGGTATCCATTGCCTAGGATCGATGATATGTTCGATTTATTGAGTGGTGCTAAGGTCTTTTCTCAGCTTGACCTTGCCACAGGCTTTCATCAGTTACGAGTCGTAAAGGATAGCATACCTCTTACCGCTTTCCGCACTCGTTATGGTTCTTTTGAGTGGCTCGTTATGCCGTTCGGTTTGACGAACGCTCCTACTTTCTTTGTCGATCTCATGAATCGAGTATTCCGTGAATATCTCGATAAGTTCGTCCTTGTGCTTATTGATGACAACCTTATTCTAAGTCTGAAGCTGGGCATGCTAATCACTTGATAATTATCTTGAGTACTCTCCATCATCATCAGCTTAGAGCCAAATTCTCCAAGTGCCATTTTTGGGAGAATAAGGTTAAGTTCTTAGGCCATGTTGTATCTTCCGACGGCATTTCAGTCGATCCCTCGAAGATCGAAGCCATCTGGAATTGGAAGAGGCTTGAGAATGTACATGAGATTCGTAGTTTCCTTAGATTGGCGGAGTATTACCGTCGGTTCATTAAGGATTTTTCCCATGTTGTGCTTCCTCTCACCAGCCTTACCCGGAAAGGCATTCATTATATTTGGTCTGATAAGTGTGAAGCTTCCTTTCAGACATTAAAGAAACTTCTCACTAATGCTCCTATTTCAGTGGTTCTCGAAGGGAATCATGATCTTGTTGTCTACAATGATGCTTGTGGTAGTGGTCTTAGTGCTGTTCTTATGCAGAACGATCGGGCAGTTGCTTATGCTTCTAGGAAACTGCGTCCGAATGAAGTTCGCTATGCCACCCATGATCTTGAGTTAGCCGTCATTGTCTTCACCTTGAAGAATTGGCGACACTATTTATTGGGCGAGCGTTTCATTCTCTATACCGATCACAAATCCTTGAAGTATCTGTTCACTCAGAAGGAACTCAATATGAGACAACAGCGTTGGCTCGAGTTTCTTGCTTCCTATGACTTTGATATCCAGTATACCCCTGGTAAGGGTAATCGTGTTGTTGATGCACTTAGTCGCAAACATTCGGCTGTTATTTCTATGATGCTTGCCAAATGGAATATTCTTGAGGCTCTATCTTTTTGTGAAATTCGTAATCAAGGTTCATCTTCTGATTCTCCTATTCTACTATTTAGTTTGGGACCTCGACCCATTTTATTGGATCATATTGCCGATGCTCAGCGGCGTGATCCTGATTTGTTGCATCTTATTCAGTTTATGAGTCTGGAATCTGTGATGAGGCGTTGCAGGATTTTAGCATTGATTCTCACGGGTGTCTTCGCAAGAAGAACCATCTTTTTGTGCCTTCTAATTTTTCACTTAGGCATGACATTCTTGACGATTATCATCATTCTAAGTATACTATTCATCCCGGTAGTAGTAAGATGTATGCCGATATGTGTCGCCTTTATTATTGGAAAGGCATGAAGCACGATGTAGCGAGTTATGTGAGTAATTGCATGACTTGTCAGTGAATTAAGGCCAAACATCAGCGTCCTTCAGGTCTTCTTCATCCTCTAGAGATTTCATTATGGAAATGGGATCAGATTTCTATGGATTTCATTGACGGCCTACCTCGTTCGAGGACGGGCCATTCTAGCATCTGGGTTATTGTTGATCGCCTCACTAAGTCTGCTCATTTTATTCCTGTTAAGTCTAATAGGACTGCTTCACATTTGGCTAAGTTATATATCTAGGAAATCATGACATTTCACGGCGTTCCTAGTTCTATTGTGAGTGACCGTGATCCTTTGTTCACGAGTCATTTTTGGCAGAGCCCTCGGCAATCTTTGGGAACAAAGCTTAATTTTAGCACAGCTTATCATCCGCAGTCTGACGGACATACTGAATGGGTGAATCGTATCTTGGAAGATTTTCTCCATATTTGTATTTTTGATTTCGGTGGTAGTTGAGAGGATCACCTACCTCTTGTAGAGTTCTCCTACAATAATAGTTTTCAATCTAGTATCGGTATGGCTCCTTACGAAGCTTTATATGGAAGGCCATGTCGATCACCTTCTTGTTGGTTGGAATCTGGGGAGAAGCTTATTCTTGGCCTAGATTTTGTTCGTGATTCTTCCGAGAAGATTGATTTGATTCATTTGAGAATGAAAGAGGCATAGAGCCGCCAGAAATCATACGCGGACAACCGTAGGAAGCCTCTCGAACTCCCGGTTGGTGATCTTGTCTTTATTCGTGTTTCTCCTCTAAAAGGGGTGATGCGCTTCAGTACGAATGGGAAATTGGCTCCTTGCTTTATAGGACCATTTTCTATTACTGAACGTATTGGCCCTATGGCTTATAGAGTTTCACTTCCTGCTCATTTATCTGGCATTCACGACGTGTTTCACGTCTCTCAACTTCAGAAGTGTCTTCGGGAGTCGAATTCTGTTATCGATTTTCCTGCTTTATTAGAGCTTGAGATCTCACCAGACTTATCTATTGTACAGCAGCCTATTCACGTACTTGACACGGAGGTGCGACGCCTTCGAAACAAGGACGTGCCGCTCATTAAAGTTCAACGGTTCGCTAATCCCAATGACTGTACTTGGGAAACCAGAGAGTTTATCGAGCGATCCTATCCGGGTTTTCTATCTTTGCTTGGCAATGGTGAGAATATCTTTTCGTCTCAAGCTTATTTCCTTTTCTTTTTGATGACGTATGTATGTAGTTGTTGCAAATATCGTCTCTAGGAATTGCGAGGACGCAATTTTGTAAGGAGGGGAGATCTGTAACAACCCTCATATTTAACGATAATATATTTAAATATTTTATTTAAATATAGCATCGTTAGTCGGATTTTGGTCCGAAATGTTACTTTTTGCAAACGGTCGAATTAGGACTCAAAACCACTTCCATTGAGTTCGAAACGGCGTTTACAATCTTTTTTAGTATAAACTTTGATATGTTTGGAGTAAGTCGAATTTTGCTACTTTTTCTATTGGGTTTTGGGTTTGGGTTCAACCAACTCATCCAATACCTCAACTCAGCCCCCTCTCCTCTCCACTCACTTATTTCATTTCATAAAACTCAAGCACAACTGAAAATGGGGAAAGAGAATGGGAAATAGAAATTCCAAGCCCTAGTTCTTCTTGCAAACTTGAATTCTTGCTCCAAAATCAAGGTGAAGCTATTGGTAAGCCTTCTCTTCATCTTCTCTAACTCTTTCTTCCTCCAATTTTAGAAAGTTTCCTAAACCTAACTTAGGAAATACTTGTTTTGAAGCTTGTTGAGTTGAAGTGGAGAGTGAATGGTCTTTTCTTTGCAATTGGGCTTCCCATCTTTGTTTTTTAGTTAAAAAGGTGAAATTTTTGTCTCACATCTATGTCCTAACTATCTTTGTTTGTTAGGTATGAATTCCTAACACTTATTCTTGTGCAATTTCTTTTATCTTGGATTGAATTGGTGAATATTCCAATTTTCGGTGTTTTGAAGTCAAAAACTCTAAAAATCATAGCTTTGATGTTTGATCATGTTTTTGGAGTTGTATAAGAGAGCAAATAGGGCTATGTTATCGATTGGCATAAATCCCTAACGTCATTGCTCGTTCGATTGCATTTTTAAGTGTTTTCCCTTTATTAGATAGGCTGAAGTACAGCCTCAAGGCTCAGTCAGTCGACTGACCTTCTGCAGTCAGTCGACCGGCTGTAGTCAATTGGCGTATCAAGGCCGTTGACAGAGACAAGAAGTCTCTGTTTTCTGCAATCAGTCGGCTGACCCTCTGCAACCAGTCGACTGACTACAAGAAATGGGATTTTTATGTTTCTAGATCAGTCGACTGATCTCAGAGATCCAGTCGACTGACCTTCTTGTTTTGGTCTATTTTGCCTATTTGCTTGTGATTCCAACTTTTATCGATTCAGGTTGATTCCAATTAGTTGATATTGCATATTTGACTTTGATGATTCCTTTTTGATTTCCTACACGGGTTTTTATAAAATGATCTCTTCACAGATCGTATTAAAAGCTCACTTCTCTAATTTATAAATTCTATTTAAAATAGACACACAAATTCGCACTTCGAGCGAAGTGGAAGGGAGATTAAATGGCTAGGTAAAACACGGACCATGAATCCGTGCGTTTATCTTTTCGATTAATCCCCGACCTATTCGATTGATTGTTTTGACCTTTTGGTCTGGTTTACCAATGAGACGAGGTAAACTTTGTACTGCTTTGAGTGTGAAATTAACTAACGGATAGTAAACCGTTTGGTGCGAACGGGTGGTTATGGGACTCACGTTACCACTTTTCGGATTTCTTTTCGAGAGTTGTGACACATTCTTCCAGTTAGCGGTGTCTAGTACTAGGCCTCCGGACCTTTACCACTACGGTTTGTTGCCTTTGGGATAGTGTCTTCGGGCTGTCTCCTTCAGGTTTGTTGCCTTCGGGTATGTTGCCTTCGGGTATGTTGCCTTCGGGTTTGTTGTCCTATTGTATCGCTTTTGGAGTTGGTCATTCGTCACTGCTGGAGTGATATTGGGTTTGGAGTCTTCGGGCTCATGGATCCTTGTTTATACAGTACTGAGCACGTGCTAATTTTCTGTTGTTTCATTGATATGTATATTCCTTAGGTATCGCCCTTCGGTGTTGGTCTTTTTGAGCCGCACGATATGTAGCGGTTACCTTGCGGAACTTGTGTTACCTTCATTGGTATTTTTATTTCCTTTTTGGCTTGTTTTGGGATATTCATATCCTCTGTTTATTTGAGTTTCCGATGATATGAGGCTTGTTCTGTTATGATTCATCTTTTGTTAGATGATTGTGCTATCTCTTTTAGAGATATTTGTTATACTTTATGACCTTGCAGGTTATTGTTGTTCTGTTTATCTAACTAATTTGTTTAGCTAGACTGACCCGTGTATTTATACTCGGGTCAGACCGAGATGTTTCAGGTTAGGTGCTTTTGGACTTAGCCTATTTTGCTTCCGCATGGACTACTCCGCTAGCTTCTTTTTGTTATGGCTTTTTGCGTAGTCCCATTTTGTTGTAACTCTGATATATGTATTCTTTTGGATTCGCCTGTATATTATGGTTTGCTATACCACTTGACATGTATCAGTTTGTGTACTCTGCTTTGTATCTGTATGTGCATATGATGATCTACTGTTCTGTGATGTATATTACATCTGAGTTGTTATATTCTGTTCTGATAGATCTTCCAACCACCTAAGGTTTTGTTTTAGGTATTCATTGGATATGTCGATCTGTTTGGTATGTCTATTGTCGATGTATTCAATAGATAGTTAAAGCAAGGCTATAGATGGTCGCTCCGAACCAGCCTTATTCTCCGTGTTAGTTGACGGCATTACCTCGTAGTGTCCTTGGCTAGCGTGGGTATAGAGTTGGGGAGTCACTGCTTGGTATCAGAGCAAGGTTCAGAACAAAATATGATAAACACAGAATAGAAGCACATATTCCGGTACATCAAAGTGTATAAGTGTTACAAATCTTTGAATCATCGTGCCCCTATATTCCTTCTGTGCCTTGGTGGTAGATAGAATGTGGGAATACGTCTAGGAATGCATTTTGTTCCGTACTATTCCATATTAAAATTAATGACATCTACCTTGTGAATAATCTTGTTCTTATCTTACTTTCAGCGTATGGCTGGAAGAGGCAAGGGACGAAGTTCGGATGCTGGGTAATCCAGTGGCTCACATCCGGATGGCGTTTATAAGTCTACCGATCAGTTTTTGGAGTTGTTTAGGAGCACGCAGCCTCCAGTTCCTCCTCGAGTATCTACACCTCACAAGCCTGCCTTTCCACTTCTGTGCAATGATTTTTCTCATCTTGGGGGAAAGCCATTTAAAGGCTCCGAGTCTGTTCTTGAAGTCCAAGCTTGGCTTCGCACATGCGAGCGTATCTTCTCTTGCATGGATCTTTCTGATCATGATAGAGTTCTTGTAACTTCTAGCTTATTACAAAAGCGTTCCCTTGATTGGTATGAGCTTCTTATAGCCGAAATTGGTGAGTCTACTTTTCGTGGACTTAGTTTCGGGGACGATTCGAACTCAAGTTCGTTACTGAATCTGAAAAAGTTTTATTGACCCGTCGCTTCCTTGAGTTGAAGCAAGGGAACTTTTTTTGAGTATGTTGCATCATTCGAGGCTTTATCCAAGTATGGTCTTGAATTCATTAGCACTTCTTATAAGAAGAATCTGAAGTTTGTCTCTAGTCTTAAGAAATATCTTAAGAAGTCTTTGTTGGTCCAGCTTAAGCTCTCTTTTGAGGAGTTGGTTGATTCGGCACTTCATCTCGAAGCTATCGAGAAAGAGTGTGATAGTGGTGATGATGTTAAGGTTTCCAAGAACCCCAACAAGAAGCAGTTTCCATTTCAAAAGTCCTGGTATTTTCCTTCTAAGAAGAAGAAGACTGGTGGTTCTAATTCTCAGCCTCAGTCTGCTGGAACACCTTTCATTCGGAAGTGTTTCAATTGTGGTTCTCCTGATCATATGATTCGAGCTTGTCCTAAGCCTCTCTTCTGCCGCTACTGCAAGAAGGAAGGTCATCATGTTTCCACTTGCCCTATTGTTCCACTAGTGCCAAATCCGACAAGCTTTATGCTGCTAAGGCTTCTGAAGGTCCTTCTTATCCCAAAGGTATATCTCCATCTATTTTGGAAGGTTATATTTTATTTCATGACCATAGTATTCAAGTTCTTTTCGATACGGGTGCTTCACATTCTTTCGTATCGAAAAATATCATCGATGATTTATCTTTGGATGTTTCTTGTTTGGTTACTTCTTTAAGGATTTTGAATCCTATTAGGGGATTCGCGACCCTTAGTATGCTTTGTGATGATGTTGAGATTGTTTTATATGGCTTTTCCTTTCATGCGAATCTGCACGTTATTTCTTGTCTGGGATTCGATATGATTTTGGGAATGGACTGGCCAGTGAGATACGATGCCAGGATCAATTGTTCTGAGAAAATTTTATATCTTCAACATCCAGATTCATTTACTCAGTTATCACTTGTTCTTGGGGATGTGGATAATTCCGAAATGTCTTTATATTCTCTTGATTCTCGAGATGATGATGATATATCTCGTATTCCTATTGCTTGTGACTTTTCTGATGTTTTCGAGCCTGTTTCGGGTTTGCCACCCAAGCGGGCAATGGAGTTCCGCATTGATCTCATTTCAGACGCGTAGCCAGTTAGCCATCCTCCCACGAGGATGTCTACAAAGGAAAATGAGGAACTCAAGAAGCAGCTTTTAGAGCTTGAGTCCAAGCAGTTGATTCAGTCCAGTTTTTCTCCGTGGGGATCCACGGTCGTCTTCGTGAAGAAGTCCGATGGAGCTCTTAGGCTTTGCATTGACTATCGCAAGCTTAGCGAGTTAACCATCAAGAATAGGTATCCATTTCCTAGGACCGATGATATGTTCGATTTATTGAGTGGTGCTAAAGTCTTTTCTCAGCTTGACCTTGCCACGGGCTTTCATCAGTTATGAGTCGCAAAGGATAGCATACCTCTTACCGCTTTTCGCATTCGTTATGGTTCTTTTGAGTGGCTCGTTATGCCGTTCGGTTTGAAGAACGATCCTGCTTTCTTTGTTGATCTCATGAATCGAGTATTCCAGGAATATCTTGTTAAGTTCGTCCTTGTGTTTATTGATGACATCCTTATTTATTCTAAGTCTGAAGCTGAGCATGCTAATCACTTGAGAATTGTCTTAAGTACTCTCCGTCATCATCAGCTTAGAGCCAAATTCTCCAAGTGCCATTTTTGGGAG
The DNA here is from genome assembly GCA_030765085.1 of Allium cepa. Lineage (NCBI taxonomy): Eukaryota > Viridiplantae > Streptophyta > Magnoliopsida > Asparagales > Amaryllidaceae > Allium > Allium cepa. The sequence continues at coordinate 88,764,952 of CM060943.1, forward strand.
AATAAAGTTAAGTTCTTAGGACATGTTTTATCTTCCGACGGCATTTCAGTCGATCCCTCGAAGATCGAAGCCATCCAGAATTGGAAGAGGCCTGAGAATGTACATGAGATTCATAGTTTCCTTGGATTGGCGGGGTATTACCGTAGGTTCATTAAGGATTTTTCCCGTGTTGTCCTTCCTCTCACCAGCCTTACTCGGTAAGGCATTCATTATATTTGGTCTGATAAGTGTGAAGCTTCCTTTCAGACATTAAAGGAACTTCTCACTAATGCTCCTATTTCAGTGGTTCCCGAAGGGAATCATGACCTTGTTGTCTACACCGATTCTTGTGGTAGTGGTCTCGGTGCTGTTCTTATGCAGAAGGATCGGGTAGTTGCTTATGCTTCTAGGCAACTGCGTCCGAATGAAGTTCGCTATGCCACTCATGATCTTGAGTTAGCCGCCGTTGTCTTTGCCTTCAAGATTGGGCAACACTATTTATTGGGCGAGCGCTTCATTCTCTATACCCATCAAAAATCCTTGAAGTATCTGTTCACTCAGAAGGAACTCAATATGAGACAGCAGCGTTGGCTCGAGTTTCCTGCTTCCTATGACTTTGATATCTGGTATACCCCTGATAAGGGTAATCGTGTTGCTGACGCGCTTAGTCGCAAACATTCGGCTGTTATTTCTATGATGCTTGCCGAATGGAATATTCTTGAGACTCTATCTTTTTGTGAAATTCATAATCAAGGTTCATCTTCTGATTCTCCTATTCTATTATTTAGTTTGGGAGTTCGACCCATTTCATTGGATCGTATATCCGATGCTCAGCGGCATGATCCTGATTTGTTGCATCTTATTCAGCTTTGTGTGTCTGGATCCTATGACATTCTTGACGACTATCATCGTTTTAAGTATACTATTCATCCCGGTAGTAGTAAGATATATGTCGATATGCATCGCCTTTATTATGGAAAGGCATGAAGCGCGATGTGGCGAGTTATATGAGTAATTGCATAACTTGTCAGCGAACTAAGGTCGAACATCAGCATCCTTCGGGTCTTCTTCAGCCACTAGAGATTCCATTGTGGAAATGGGATCAGATTTCTAGGGATTTCATTGATGGCCTACCTCGTTCGAGGTCGGCCCATTCTAGCATTTGGGTTATTGTTGATCGCCACACTAAGTCTACTCATTTTATTCCTATTAAGTCTAATAGGACTGCTTCGCATTTGGCTAAATTATATATCAAGGAAATCATGAGATTTCACGGTGTTCCTAGTTCTATTGTGAGTGACCGTGATCCTTTGTTCACGAGTCATTTTTGGCAGAGTCTTCAGCAAGCTTTGGGAACAAAGCTTAATTTTAGCACAGCTTATCATCCGCAGTCTGACGGACAGACTGAATGGGTGAATCGTATCTTGGAAGATCTTCTCCGTATTTGTATTTTGGATTTCGGTGGTAGTTGGGAGGATCACCTACCTCTTGTAGAGTTCTCCTACAACAATAGTTTTAAGTCCTGTATCGGTATGGCTTCTTTCGAAGCTTTATATGGAAGGCCATGTCGATCACCTTCTTGTTGGTTGGAATCTGGGGAGAAGCTTATTCTTGGCCCAGATTTTGTTCGTGATTCTTCCGAGAAGATTGATTTGATTCGTTTGAGAATGAAAGAGGCACAGAGCCGCCAGAAATCCTACGCGGACAACCGTAGGAAGCCTCTCGAACTCTCGGTTGGTGATCTTGTCTTTATTCATATTTCTCCTCTAAAAGGGGTGATGCGCTTCAGTACGAATGGGAAATTGGCTCCTCGCTTTATAGGACCGTTTTCTATTACTGAACGTATTGGCCCTGTGGCTTATAGAGTTTCACTTCCTGCTCATTTATCTGGCATTCACGACGTGTTTCACATCTCTCAACTTCAGAAGTGTCTTCGGGAGTCCGATTCTGTTATCGATTCTCCTGATTTGTTAGAGCCTGAGATCTCACCAGGCTTATCTATTGTACAGCAGCCTATTCGCGTACTTGACACGGAGGTGTGACGCCTTCGAAACAAGGACGTGCCGCTCATTAAAGTTCAATGTTCCGCTAATCCCAATGACTGTACCTGGAAAACCAGAGAGTTTATCGATCAATTCTATCCGGTTTTTCTATCTTTGCTCGGCAATGATGAGAATATCTTTTCGTCTCAAGCTTATTTCCTTTTCTTTTTGATGATGTATGTATGTAGTTGTTGCAAATATCGTCTCTAGGAATTACGAGGATGCAATTTTGTAATGAGGGGAGATCTGTAACAATCCGCATATTTAACGATTATATATTTAAATATAGCGTCGTTAGTCGGATTTAGGTCCTAAATGTTACTTTTTGCAAACGGCCGAATTAGGACTCAAAACCACTTCCATTGAGTTCGAAATGGAATTTGCAATCTTTTTGAGTATAAACTTTGATATGTTTGGAGTAAGTCGAATTTTGCCACTTTTTCTATTGGGTTTTGGGTTTGGGTTCAACCAACTCATCCTATACCTCAACTCAGCCCCCTCTCCTCTCCACTCACTTATTTCATTTCATAAAACTCAAGCACAACTGAAAATGGGGAAAGAGAATGGGAAATAGAAATTCCAAGCCCTAGTTCCTCTTGCAAACTTGAATTCTTGCTCCAAAATCAAGGTGAAGCTATTGGTAAGCCTTCTCTTCATCTTCTCCAACTCTTTCTTCCTCCAGTTTCAGAAAGTTTCCTAAACCTAGCTTAGGAAATACTTGTTTTGAAGCTTGTTGAGTTGAAGTGGAGAGTGGGTGGTTTTTTCTTTGCAATTGGGCTTCCCATCTTTGTTTTTGAGTTAAAAAGGTGAGATTTTTATCTCACATCTATGTCCTAACTATATTTGATTGTTAGGTATGAATTCCTAACACTTATTCATGTGCAATTGCTTTTATCTTGGATTGAATTGGTGAATATTCCAATTTTCAGTGTTTTGAAGTCAAAAACTCTAAAAATCATAGCTTTGATGTTTGATCATGTTTTTGGAGTTGTACAAGAGAGAAAATAGGGCTAGGTTATCGATTGGCATAAATCCCTAACATCATTGCTCGTTCGATTGCATTTTGGAAGAGTTTTCCCTTCATTAGATAGGCTGAAGTACAGCCTCAAGGCTCAGTCAGTCGACTGACCTTCTGCAGTCAGTCGACTGGTTGTAGCCAATTGGCGTATCAAGGCCGTTGACAGAGACAAGAAGTCTCTGTTTTCTGCAATCAGTCGACTGACCCTCTGCAACCAGTCGAATGACTGCAAGAAATGCGATTTTTATGTTTCTGGATCGGTCGACTGATCTCAAAGGACCAGTCGACTAACCTGCTTGTTTTGATCTATTTTGCCTATTTGCTTGTGATTCCAACTTTTATCGATTCAGGTTGATTCCAATTAGTTGATATTGCATACTTGACTTTGATGATTCCTTTTTGATTTCCTACACCGGTTTTTATAAAATGATCTCTTCAAATCGTATTAAAAGCTGACTTCTCTAATTTATAAATTCTATTTCAAATACACACACAAATTCGCACTTCGAGCGAAGTGGAAGGGAGTTAAAATGGCTAGGTAAAACACGGACCATGAATCCATGCGTTTATCTTTCCGATTAATCCCCTACCAATTCGATTGATTGTTTTGACCCTTTGGTCTGGTTTACCAATGAGACGAGGTAACCTTTGTACTGCTTTGAGTGTGAAATTAACTAACGGATAGTAAACCGTTTGGATCAAACGGGTGGTCATGGGACTCACGTTACCACTTTTCGGATTCCTTTTCGAGAGTTGTGACACATTCGGCCAGTTAGTGGTGTCCAGTACTGGGCCTACGGTCCTTCACCACTACGGTTTGTTGCCTCTGGGATAGTGTCTTCGGACTGTCTCCTTCAGGTTTGTTGCCTTCGGGTATGTTGCCTTAGGGTATGTTGCCTTCGGGTTTGTACCTTCGGGTTTGTGCCTTCGGGTTTGTTGCCCTATTGTATCGCTTTTGGAGTTGGTCATTCGTCACCGCTCGAGTGATATTGGGTTTGGAGTCTTCAGGCTCATGGATCCTTGTTTATACAGTACTGAGCAAGTGCAAATTTTCTGTTGTTTCATTGATATGTATATTCCCTAGGTATCGCCCTTCGGTGTTGGTCTTTTTGAGCCGCACGATATGTAGCGGTTACCTTGCGGAACTTGTGTTACCTTCATTGGTATTTTTTATTGCCTTTTTGGCTTGTTTTGGGATATTCATATCCTCAATTTATTTGAGTTTCCGATGATATGAGGCTTGTTCTGTTATGATTCATATTTTGTTAGATGATTGTGTTATCTCTTTTAGAGATATTTGTTATACTTTATGGCCTTGCAGGTTATTGTTGTTCAGTTTATCTAACTGATTTGTTTATCTAGACTGACCCGTATATTTATACTCGGGTCAGACCGAGATGTTTCAGGTTAGGTGCTTTTGGACTTAGCCTATTTTGCTTCTGCATGGACTACTCCGCTAGCTTCTTTTTGTTATGGCTTTTTGCATAGTCCCATTTTGTTGTAACTCTGATATATGTATTCTTTTGGATTCGCCTGTATATTGTAGTTTGCTATACCACTTGACATGTATCAGTTTGTATACTCTGCTATGTATCTGTATGTGCATATGATGATCTACTGTTCTGTGATGTATATTGCGTTTGAGTTGTTATATTCTGTTCTGATAGATCCTCCAACCACCTATGGTTTTGTTTTAAGTATTCATTGGATATGTCGATCTGTTTGGTATGTCTGTTGTCGATGTATTCAATAGATAGTTAAAGCAAGGCTATAGATGGTCGCTCCTAACCAGCCTTATTCTTCGTGTTAGTTGACGGCATTACCTCGTAGTGCCCTTGGCTAGCGTAGGTATAGAGGTGGGCCATCACAAGACAACTTATGAATGATGTTGGCATCATTATTGTTTCCATCGTCACTCACTTCTTCCCTAACATGTTTGATCCTCGCTCCTCTGTAGTCTCCAACCTTTGACATGCTTTAGGATCAACGATAGGGCTCAAAATTAGGGTCATCTCATGACCTTTATTAGCATCCACGGCAGCATTATGTTCTTGAGAGGAGCCGTCCTCCACAACTTTCAAAATATACTCGACACTACGGCCTTCTTCTAACAAGTGGTAAGCACGCAAATTCTAATCTCTAAGGAGTGTTTTCATTTCCTTCTACTCAAGCGGGACTTAATAAAGGTCTACAAGAGTACTCACCAAGGCTGTACCGCCAGACATTCTTGAATTATTTAAAAAGGTAAAGAACGATGATCTGAATAATTGAAGCTATAGTATCCACATTAGAAAGGCATGATAAAAATAAGACTTACGTCTGGATAACCACATCGATGTAAAACCAGATAGGGAGCGTACAAAATAGAATTCATCTTTGAACTAGCTTAAACTTTTTCTTGAGGCCTGTCACAATTTGACTACCCCTGGAGGGCTCTAAGTATGTAAGTGAAGCAGATCGCTTTCGATGTTTGAAACTATATAGATAGAGAGTCTCTAGGGCGCTGGGCTCACGGTCCAAATGACGAAAGATTACATATATGCTATTCGAGAAGGCGTATATGTATGAATGTAATTGGGTCGGAGCAAGCTTCATATGCTATAGAATCAAATGGATAAAATGATTAAATGGTGGGACGTAGCCAACCATACACATGTACCTCTTATAAGCAGTATATCATATTAGTGGAAGATATGCTCGTTAATTGCATGAAGGAACTGAAAAATCTTCGAATAAAATGTCATCCCTCTCGCATGTTCTTCAAAGATATGATTCATCAACCTTTGACGCTGAAGAATTTAGGGATCATGTAAAATAATAACACCACCCATGTCGATATCGAAAGCAACCCCCACTACAGGCCCCTTGGCCTGCGCAAAAGGAACTATCTGAAGAGGTTATTCTATTTAATGATTAATTGATTGGGATATAAACTATATAGTAGTACATCTTGCTATAGGTAACATGGAAGAGATGGATTGTGTATCTAATCCGACGTATACCAACGTTGAGGGACCTATGGCCATGGCGGGGAGATGCAAGGAGCAACTATGATCCACAACTATCAAAACTTCACACATAATTGATATTAAGCATATTAATATATGTAATATTCATAGTAAAAAAACAAGCCCTGTAAATTCAATGTACCAAACCCTACAGATATCAACGTGAGTTGATCGATCGAGTCTCGTACATCAACGAAGGGTAATATAGTGCAGTTAAGAAGTGTTATGCAGTGTGTGCATCTAAAACCATGCGGTGCATGCATCAAACATCGTACAAGTCAAATCTATCATGTGGTAGAAAAAGACTGTAGTAGTTTGTCCAAGCGTCGATTTCGTATCTAAAGTGACCATCGCCAAAGGTCGTTTTAATGAATCACAAATTATAGACAACTCTTCGACCCAGCTTGTAATGAAACTTCAGTTGAATATTTTTGAAAATGTTGAGTCAAATTTGCATTAAAATTCAAAATTAATTTTTGAAAACCCTTGCCTGTCATGAATGTGACTCGAAGTCAACTCAAGTCAAAGTTTGTAGGAAACAAACGCGATTCATATCCAAGAAATTAGCAATTTGCGTCCTTAAAATTGCTCGACTCAATCAAAACACCTAGGTAACCCAATTTTTAGTGCAAAAAATTTGCTATATCCGGTATCGTCACCGATCCTTAGGGGTAAGGAAATTTTTGGCAACCGGGGTTAAGCATGGTCGAAGGTTCGAATTAGCAACGACATTTTGTGAACGATGGTGCCATAGCTTGAATTTCTGAGCTTTGCTAGGTTTTAATAATTATGAGTTTAGAATCTAAAGCATTCAAATTGATCGAGGCTTGTGGCTTGAAGTGAGAATCCTACGTCATGGGTGACCATAGAGGCACTTCTGATGTCGAAGTAAGGCGGTGGTCCAAGAATAAGAAGCAAGGTGAGGATTTGGAGCTTCGGGAATGGCGAGCTCAAGGAAGTTTTAGGCTAGAACGATAAGTGAGAGAAGTGTGAGAATGCAACTTTATAAGGGTCAATTTAAAAATATAGGCATAAAAATCATCTATGTCTAAGGCATTATGGTCCGGTACCGATCCATGGTCCATTGGTTGATACCAATCCATCAAATTTTTAAATAAAAAAATATGTAAGTGGATGTGTGTATGTGTGCATGCATAACACTAAACTATAGAAGTTCCAAGAGAACCGAGTCGGACCTTTACAATTTGAAGAAGGAAATCATTAAAAGCTTTCTGAAATTGGAATGATAAATCTGAAAACATATTATAACTTTTATACTACATGGAAGTTAAAAGTCAAATCACTCAGAATGATGAAACAATTGTTTAAAGATGCTACATTTCACGAAGGCAGTTCAATAGAAAGGTAGCATCTATTCGAAGTAAAGCTTGGAACCAATAATGTGGAATCTTCAATTTGTTTGGTCCAAAGCATATCTTCTTGATATGTGACATACTTTGGGGGAAAATGTTATACAAGTTTGTGACAAACCATATTCGAACATATTAGAATGGGAAAACAGGAAAAATTGCCAATTAAGGGCCTAGAGCAATAACTGCCAAGCGTAGATGTTGAGCAAGACAAAGGGCTGGATTCATAATTGACTAACTAATTATATTCAAGTATAGCCTACATTTCACCTAAAAAAAATTCCAAGTCCAAAATCCAAGATCCAAGTTAAAGACTTGGATCAATATCGATCCATAACCATGGATTAGTATCGATCCCTTAATCTTGCCAAAGATTTCCACATATTTCATGTCATGCAATGTTGAGGTGACTGTAAATAACCACATGCCCACATGGATTTGATCATAAGAACATCATGACTTAATGATCAATAGCCAAATCAAGTGCGTCCATCGAACCTCCAAATAAAGAAATTCACTGAAGTTCGACTTCATATCAATGTAATCAAAATGTTGAAGACAAAAATACAAGGCATCTAGACTTCCACAAGAGGAAATCAAGGCCTATATAGCAAACTCATGGATCGATACTGACCCCTGTTCATGATTCAGCACCGATCCCTGAGTATTGTTAACTTGGCCATGATCTCGTTAGTTTAACTCCTCCAAAAAGTGGGGAACATGGGGCAAGAATGTGGATGAGTGAATTTCGATGACTCGCGGCTATAAATAGTGGATGAGGAGCATTGTTTAAGGGATCCTTTTAATTTTGTCAATGAATTTCTGCATATTTCCTGTAATTCCAGGGATAATCACTAATCAATAAGAACATCTTTGTAAAATCTCAACAGAAAACTCAACAAAGTTTAAGTGGACGCAGGCCTTTGATTAGCCGAACCACTATAATTGTCATATGTTCTTATTTTCCTCACTTTTCAGGTTAATTTCCTCATTTTATTCTTTACTCTTGATCTTTGGGAATTTGTGCTTACTTTTGTCGTAAATATGTATCATATATAAAATTATAAACTCAGCTCTAGATAATACCATATTGATATATGTATCTACTAATAGATGCATATCCTTGGAGAAAGATTTAACTCAAAATTACTCATTTGAATCAAATTATAATTAGATTAATCCTTATACATCATAACATAACAAAGGAGGAGTGGCAGTTGAGATAAAACCATATTTTATATTATGTATTTATTGGAACTCTATATCTAATATACTCAACTTACTCAATCATGTCGAATTTTTATAGTTGTTTTGCTCGTTTTTAGTTTATCATGTACATTAAAGAAATTTGACACATTATATCAATATACATAAGTTTGTATCTCATACCTTTCAATAGTAAATGAAGTTGGTGGTTTGATGTTGGTATTGTAGAATACGATATATTTGTTGGTTTATCCCAAACATAATGGCTGCTTGGGCCCAAACTCTTTTGTGGTGATGCATTTAAATATTCCATGATAAACCATATTATGTCTTCTCTGGTCATATTCCCACTAACCATTATTACCAGTCGCTTAGGATTTACCTCATCTTGATTCACAATTACAAAATTACTAACGCGTTCTTCATATATATATATATATATATATATATATATATATATTTTAATGTATCTTAACGATCAATAGAATAGTCTAAATTTCCAAAACTAATAGTACTTAATATTTAGATACTTGTATAGTATTTAAAGCCAACACACCACTTAGTTAAAATATGAATATTATCAAGACATATTTTCGCAAGTTTATTATATATTGTATACAAATAAACCATGTTTATTTTAGATCAAATAAAAAATGGTTATTATTTAACAAAATAATATTGGTGTTCTTGAAAATATCTATTCTATATTAGATGTGTTCATTTACAATACTCATATGATAAGCTCCCACTTCGCACTTTTTATGCCACAACTATTACAACATCGACAATATAAAGTTCTATCACTTTTACCGCGGGCTTTCTATTTCAATTACTGTAACAAATTTATAATCGGGATTTTGGATCCAATATCCAAAAGCTCAATGAAATAGAACTTGAAATATGATATTTTACAAGAACTTGATATTATATTTCATGTTTTTTGTAAGTATATTCAAATATTTTAGTACAAATCCAATTTTGATGTATCTTCATGAATTTGAGGTGACGTTCACTACATATTCATCCCAGCTGTACCAACATTATTATTATCATTATATTTCCATATTCATTCCTAAAAGGTCATGCCTTTAGGAGAAAACCTAACTATGAGAACATAACCTAATTACAATGCCCAATTATTATCCTTCATACTTAACAAATTAAGGAAATCATTCTTGGAGTTAATTAGCTGAAGAAAACTGACATTTTAGTTAATCGTGACCAGCTTTAGTTCTTGATCTCAAACTATCTCCAACAAGCAAATTCACTTAATTGTATTAAGTATATGATCTCGTACTAAGTTTTATTTCTATTATTTGAATGAAAATTATTCAAAATTTGTATATTATGAAGTAATATTGTTTACCATACAACTTGTTAACTAACCTTTTGGTAAGGCGGTGATATAAAGAAATGAATTGGAAACCAAGGATTGTTCATCCCGAACATCGGTTATACATAGGTCTACTATGGATACTGGTAAATTTTCCGCAAGTCCGGTTCGAGCTACAATCGATATGATGCGACAAGCAAAGCTATGAAAACCAATGTTTCGAATTTCAAGTCAATTGGAGTTCATGTGCGTACAAGATATTGATTGATCAAGGTTGGGGAAAACAACTCCATTTGTATCCATGCAAATTTGTATCCATCAAGTCCTAAGTGAAACAACACGTTCATATCCATGGAAGAAGGGTTAGGTTCGTATCCATCCTTCACCATACCCTTCGTGTCCATCAGTGGCCAACGATGATCCGACCTCCACAATTTTGGTTTTGAAGCTATTCGTATCCAAGCAATTCGTATCGACAGACCGTAGATCGATATAAAAAATATGAACAAACGCGGATATGAAAGGAAGTAGTTCGTATAGGTGCAAATCGAAGTAAGAGCCATTGACATGAAGCGGCGATTGACCATCGATTCGAAGTCAACCAAATACTATGGATACGAAGTAGCATCTCATGATCGATACAAACTAGGGCAATAACCATCAATACGAAGAAAGCACATCAGATCGATATGAACAAAACCCGAGAGAGAGGAAGACTCGGTCACTTGGCATGAAAAGTGGATCGATCCTAGAATATAGTGCCACATCATCTGGCCAACACGTGCAAAACCGTCGATATGAGGCAATCGATACGAACAGTTTCAATAAGAAGGCGACAATGCTTTACAAATCCAAACTTGTATCTATCATATCTCAAAATCTACAAGTCCAAATGCCACCAAATTTTCACAAGAGCTTGCGTATTAACTCAAGAATGCTCATGATCGATCTCAGCTCAAAAAGGCCAAATTTGGATCAATATGAATTTGGCACATATCGATCATGGATCGATTCCAAATGGTCAGGGATCGATCATATGGGCCCACCCACATGAGAGAAGGGGTCTTTCGAGATTAGAGCGAGATATTTGCAGCCTACAACTATAAATACCAGTCCTAGGCCTTTAGAAAAGAGACTTTTGATGCTGGGATGCCGATAATCTATCGAAACCTTTGCTGTACCTTTAGTGTGCTGTAGCAAACAATTGTAATCAGCGAGAGTTATCAACAAAAAGCAAACTTTCTATAGTGGACGTAGGCTACAACACCAAACCACTCTAAATCTCTGTGTTTTCATACTTCTTTTTGTCTGTTTTTGGTGTGTTTGTTAGATCTACCTCATTTTCCATTTATATTCTTCACTTTAATCTCTTTAAACACGAGAAGAGTGTTGTGTCCAATTTTGGTGGAAACATTTTGGTGCATTCATTGAGAAAACCCAGCTTTCCTCCTGCTCTATGGGTCTACTACCACGTTGGATTACAAGAACCTAAGGGGAAGTTTCATATCTCATTCCAGTAGTTCTTCCATCCTATTTAGATTGCATCAAATCTAGGAGAAAGTACATCATTCACCATGGTTACTACAAGGACTGCCTCAACCACTACAGAGTAAGAAAGGAGAGATAGACAGAACCCTACGCAAGTACTCGCCACTGGCCAGAACTCAGCTTGGACTTCAGATCCACAAGGCCCAATCACCAGGGAGGAGTTCTAGATGTTGATGCCAGAACTGGCCCAAATCCGCCATCAGCTTACCCAGTAGACCCATGCTAACATGGAGTTGACCAACTGATTGTTTTAGGAAAGACGAAGGAGATCCAAAAGGGATCAACCTTCATATTCACCCACTAAGAGCTTGGCTCCCTCTGATTATCATCATAGATCCATACGTCCATGACTGGATGGAATCTACACGCAAGCTCCCAGGCATCAGCATACTCTGAATCTTGGACAAGCATGACCTGGTACATCTGCATTTCAACATGGAAGACCCTCCTCTCGAGGAGGGACAATTCCTTATCACATTACTGGTAACCGTGTTGCCGCTGTCGACTTAGAAGCTGACATTCGAGACCGAATAGATCTGAACCTTCATCAACGCAATCGTACTCCTGAACCCTATGTGCCCGAAGACCTGGAGCCAAGGAGGCAAGGTATGGACCGTCGACCGTGCCCGGGCCATCCTCGCATTGTAGAACTCGACCACACCTTGGAAAAGCATGCTCAGAATGTCCAGATGCCAGACATTCCCTCCATGATTCGTCAAATGGTTCGTGAATGTCGGGGCCTCTCCAATGATGACTGGGAAATCTCCCAGAGTCATACACCCTTCACTAATGACATCCTTTATGCTGAACTGCCCCGTCGATTCAAAATGTCAACTTTACCTGTTTATGAAGGGAGTTCAGACCCTAACCAACACATCTTAAAGTATGAATGGCTTATGAATTCCGCACGAGCTATGAGGTAAAATGCAGAAGTTTTTCTATCTCCCTCGAGGGTATTACAACTATGTGGTTTACTCGCCTACCACCCCGATCTGTTTCATGCTTTGATCAGTTAGCTACGAAATTCGTCGAACGATTTCGTATGCATGTCACAAGGCCCAAGGATGTTGACACCTTATCCAGCGTCACTAAGGCTTCGGGAGAGACACTTAGACGTTATCTGGAAAGATTTCATGCCGCTTGTGCGGAGATTAGTAAGCCTAATGATAATTCCATATTGACGCGCTGACTAAAGAATAGATCCTAATTTCGAATTTGGCAACTGGTTAGTTGGGAAACCCCCGCGTTGCTGGACCGTTTCTACTCTAAAGCGGCCAATTTCTTAAGAAGCGAAGATGCTAAACAATCCAGAAAGAAGGATGAGGCAGGGCCTAGTGTGGAAGGAATCCAAAGTAACGTTGTTGTGAAGCAAACCAGTGAGAGTTCAAGTAAAGTATAGTTAAATATATAGAATAAGCAGAATCGACAGAAAGGCGATGGAAGTGAGGGTAAGAAGTGTGAATCGGCAGAAAGGCGATGGAAATCAGGGTAAGAAGCGTGATTAAAATCTTAAATATATAGAATAAGAAAAATCAGCAGAAAGGCGATGGACGTCAGGGTAAGAAGCGTGATCAAAATCGTGGACTGCGACGCAGAGCTCCCATGTTTGACACCTATACTCCTTTGAATACATCCCTGGAGAATGCTTATTTGCAGACTTGTAATACTGGCCAATATAAGAAGCCGGCTCCGAAGTAGTTGTCTGAAAAGCAGATTCAATCTAGAAAATTCTATAGATTCCATGATTGTGATGGTCACAATACCAATAAATGTCGCCATTTACAAGACATTATTGAAAAGCTAATCCGAGAGAAGAAGTTGGAACAGTTCGTTCAGACGCCGTAGGTTGGAGGTACGGGCCCATTGAATCAGAATCAACTGCAGAATCAGGTTAGATTGAAGGAACCTGCTCGTACTAGCAGGAGGTTAGATATTAACATAGTTAGTGATGGTTCTCATCCAGCTGATCGGAGCTGGAGGGAAATGGAGTCATATGCCAATTCGATAAGGCATGTAGACTTCGAGTGTTGCAGTAATCTTGACAATGAGGCTTCGACTAAACAAAAAAATGATGACAAACGACATCGTTTTTTGAGACAGAGATGCTGATAGAGTCGAAGCCCCTACCATTGATCCGCTAGTCATATTAGCAAAAATTGGTCCTACTTGGATGAAGAGGATCTTAATGGACAGTGTAAGCTTCGTGAATATTCTTTTCAAGAGAGCGTATGATCAAATGAAAATGGAAGCGAAGAACTTAAAGCCGTGTTAGTCTTGTATACATGGCTTCAATGGAAGTGCAACTATACCCATTGGTATGGTACAATTACCGGTGGTGTTAGGAATCAGAGAGCGCTGGAGTGTCCTAATGTTACACTTTATTATGTTGGATAATAATTCATCGTATAATGCTTTCTTGGGCCGACCGTCCCTAGCTCAATTTAGGGCAGCTATTGCCCCTTGGTGTTTAAATTTGAAATTCCCCATTGACATCGGGGTTGGAGTTGTTTAGGGAGATCAAGCGACTGGACATGCCTGTTATGTTGCTGAGTTGTGAGAGGCGCAGCAAAAGAGAAGGACAGGGATGTAGAGGAATCTCTCTACGTTCGTTTTACCGATAATTGACAGCTAACACTTGGGCCTACGCCGGGGCGCCACAACCAGCTCCTAAAGGATCTAGATCTAGGAGATGATGATAGTGAAGAGGAAGTCAAGGACAGTTAGGTTCTCGGGTAGAGCTGGCGATTGATGTCCCAATCGATTATGACGACGACTTTAGAATGATAAAGATCGGGACTCAGCTAAGCCCATAGATAAAAGAGGAATTGGTTGAATTTCTCCGAGAAAACCTCTATGTGTTTGCTAGGACGCACTCAGATATGTGTGGGATCTCGCCAGACATCGCAAGCCACGCATTCAACATTGACCCGTAGGATGTCCTGGTCAAGTAGAAGAGGCATGGTATGGATCCAGAGAGATCTACCGCCCTTAAGGAAGAGGTGGATAAACTCAGGTCGAATGAGTTTATCCGAGATGCATTATATCCAGAGTGGGTATCCAACTTGGTGCTTATTAGAAAAAAAAGGAAAATGGAGAACTTGTGTAGACTACTTGGATTTGAATAAGACTTATCCTAAAGACAGTTTTCCACTTCTCAGGATTGATCAACTTATAGACTCAACGGCTGGACACGAGCTCTTATCTTTCATGGATGCATATTCCGGCTATAATCAGATACTAATGCACCTTCCCAATTAGGAGCATAGTCGCTTTGTCATCGATCTTGGACTCTATTGTTATAAAGTAATGCGGTTTGGACTTAAGAACATTGGGGCGACCTATCAAAGATTGTAAATCGAATATTTGCTAGCCAGACCGAGAAAACTATGGAGATGCACGTGGACGATATGTTTGTAAAGTTGTGACTCTTCATCAATCATGTCAAAGATCTGGAAACAATGTTCAACATCCTTCGAATGTGCCGAATGAAGCTCAACCCGTTGAAATGTCACTTTGGAGTTGCATCTGAAAAGTTCCTTGGATTCATTGTCAATGCTTGAGGAATTGAAGCTGATCCCAGGAAGATGTAGGCGATTCGGAATCTCGAAACTCCAAGAACAATAAAGCAAGTACAGAGCCTCAATGGGTAGATAGCAGAGTTAAGCAGTTTCATCACCAAATCCACCGACAAGTGCATTCCCTTCTTCGATTTGATCAGGAAAGGAAAGCAAAACTTTGAATGGACCGAGGAGTGTGAAGGCGCATTCAGGGTACTAGTTCAGTACCTATCTACACCACCTATTTTGTCAAAGTCGATTGTTCACGAGAGATTATACATCTATCTGGCAGTGTTAGAGAATGCAATCAGTGTTGCATTAATTTGGGAGGAGGATCAGATATTACGACTGGTCTATTACATTAGCAAAGGATTGACCGAAGCGAAGAGAAGCTATCCGAAGTTGGAAAAGCTAGCCTACTATCTCATCATTGCCTCGAGAAAGCTCCATCCTTACTTTCAAGCTCATCCTATCACAATTTACACAAACCAACCGTTATGAATGGTCCTTGCGTGGCCTGAGACGTCTGGTAGGTTGCTAAAGTGGAACATCGAGTCGAATCGGTTTGATATTGCTTACACACCCAGGCGGGCTATTCAAGGACAAGTTCTGGAAGATTTCATTGCTGAATTCACTATACCAGAGGACTTTCCCGAAACCAGTAAATCTCCCAAATACATATGGAAGCTATACACAGATGGTGCATCAAACAACCGTTTCTCAGGCGCTAGAGTAGTACTTGAAACCCCATAAGGTCGATCCATATGCTATGCCTTGAACTTTGATTTCTGTATAACTAATAACGAGGCCGAATATGATACTTGCCGGACTTAGACTCGCTAGACACTTAAGAATTATTGCCGTGGAGATTTACTACGATTCTCGATTAGGCATATGTCAAGTTCGAGGAGAATACCAAGCTAGAGACCGAAGGTTGGCTGCTTATCTTGCTCGGGTCAAGGAAGTGTTGAATCAGTTCGATTATTATGCCATCTATTGCATACCACGAGAGCATAACCAAAAGGCCGATTCTTTGGCAAAACTTGCCAGCACCGGCGAAGCGCAGCAAATGGGACCAGTCCCCATTGAGACACTTATCTATCCGAGCATCGATTAGATGGAGACCGATTAGGTACATGAAGCCAAAACCGAGAAGGAGTCGTGGATGACCCCATTCAAGACTTATCTCGAGCATGGAACCCTGTTTGAGCGAGGAGTGAGAAAAGGCAAGTTCTCTAGAGAGCTTCACGGTTCATTATCCAGAATGGTGTCATGTACAGAAGAGGATACTCCATTCCTTTACTTTGGTGTATCGCCCATGATGAAATCAAAGGAGTGTTACACGACGTGCATGAAGGAGAGTGCGGCAATCACACTGGGGGCGTGCCATGCGAAGAAGATACTCCGCTATGGGTATTATTAGCCGACCGTGAAGCGGGACAAATTAGACTATGCCAAGAGATACGACAGATGCCAGAAACATGCTCGGATACCAAATGTCCCGCCTACTGAAACTACTCAAATGGTCAGTCCATGGCCTATCGCCATGTGGGGAATCGATACACCTGGATCTTTACCCCTAGCTAATGGTGGAGCGAAGTACGTCATCATTGCAGTTGACTACTATACCAAATGGGCGGAAGATGAGCCGCTTGCTACTATCACGACGAAGAAAGTAATCAAATTTGTTGCTCGTAATATCATTTGTTCTTTTTGCCTCCCGCATACCATTATCACTGAGAACGAAGCCCAATTCGGTAGTGTCGAGTTTAAGAACTTCTATCAACGTTTCCACATTCAAAAGAAGTTCTCAACAGTTGCTCACCCTCAAGTGAATGCACAGGTTGTAGCTATTAATAAATTTATCAAATCCATTCTGAAGAAGCGATTGGAGAAGGCCGGGGGAAAATGGGTTGATGAGCTTCCCATGGCCCTATGGGCGTACCAAACTAACTACAAATTTGCAAATGGCCACACTCCATTTTCACTTTCCTACAGCTCATAAGCCGTCATTTCGGTCGAGTTAGAAGTACCTTCTCATTGTGTGACTTACTATGATCCGGAGACAAATGCTATATTGCTTGCCAAATCTCTGGACTTATTAGATGAGAAGCATGAAGAGGTTGATTTGAGGGCAGCTGTGCATCCCGTGCTCAAGAGGATTTATCCAGTCCCTTCGCACATGAATACAACATGGGAAGGAACGTATGTTATCGAACGAAGACTTGGAGAAGGAACATTCAAAATATCCACTATTGATGGTCTCACTTTGCCGAGAGCTTGGAACAGCGAAAGTCTTCGTCGCTACTACACATAACAGGCTTTGTTTATTCATTTAGTCTACTTTTCATTTGCAATTTGTTTACGCATTTCGAAAATAAAATGCTTTCTTATTTCAACAATAAAATGCAATCTCTTCGCGTCATGCGACCAATCACAATGCACGGAGAGCTAAGTTCCATCCCATGGTGGGACTTATTCAAATAGGGACTGACTGTGATACGACCGATCACTCACTAAGTGAAACTCGAGCTCGAAGGAAAGCCGTCCCACTGAAGCCAAAAAAGATTGATACACGACAATCCTCTAACTAACTTTGCTTCCGAGTATAAGCCGGAGTATAAACTTAATATTCAAAACGTAGGCTCGAGGTGGGTAGATCTGTCCACCCACGACTTCACCCATTTACAATCTAAACTCGAGGAGGATGGATCCATCCATCTACAGCTTCATTTGTTTACTTAGGGTGGATGTGAATCGACCATCTATGATCCTAATCAGTTTATCGTTCCTAGAGTGCAAATGACATCTCAAAACTCAAAATAGATGTGATCGACCGCCTGTTATCAAACTCTAGATTCCCATAGCGCAAACTGGAGTATAAACATTAATTAGATGTGACTGACCACCCATAGTTAACTCTAAGTCCCTAGAGCACTTTAATTCATCCTTAGGACTAGAGGTATAACTCCAGCATTGGCTACTGATCGAGATAGTAAAACATCAGGAATCGCCTTAATGTTTGGTTACGGCCCGAAGCCATGACTTCGGGACTTAACAACTTAACACAAGTCTTATCCAAAGATTAAAGCTTCACAATCGTAATTCAAGTGCTGAAACACTTAAGAAAATAAGTTCAGAGTTATGCTAAAAACAAAAAGGAAATTTTATTTCATCTATTCTTTGGAAACAGAATAAGTACAAAAAGCTTATTCTAAAAATTTCTACTAGCAGGGGACGAACCCACATCTACACGGCCTACTGAAAGCAAAAGAGGAATTCCTACTTATATACCAAAAAAGGACACAAAGAGACATGCCTACTCCTTATGTTTCTTTTTCTTCTGCCCCTTCAGCAACAATCCATTAGAGCCACCGCTATGGTGTCGTTTCGAACTCTTGCCTTTACCTGGCATATCCCCAAGTGAGGGAAGAATTGTAGTCTCCTCCTCTGAATTCATGGAAATTGGAAAGTTTTCGGAATGCGTGGTCATAGGGGCGGGGGCACTTTCTATATGAGAAGACATAGGGGTACACCTGTGACAATGGTTGTATCGCCCGAAAGGATCATGCGTAAAGGGGTTGGACCAGGACCCGCCATTCCACCTCCAATACCGCTACCCAGCGTGGCACCTGCCATCTCGGCAATGATCTTCTCCATTATCGCCTCATCATGAGCTGCTTGAGTGTCTGGTGGGATGCTGGCAGTTAGGGCTGAAGAGCTGGCTGCGAACGCGCCTTCGCCCATGATAAAAGGCAAGTCTGTGAGTGGATTTCCCTGGTGACCGAGGAGTTCTTCCATCATCCGTTCATTGAAGATAGAAGCACTCACATGAACTTCCTCAATCAATGCAGTAGCTGTAGTAATCGTCGCCTTCGTCATATTAGCCTCCTGCTCTTGATGCTGCTCTTGGGTTGTAGAGGGCACGACTGGTGCAGCTCCTATAACTGAATGGAGCTAAGAGAAAATATTAGTGACTTCTTATGATAACACTCCTGACTTTGAATAAATTCAAGAAGTGTTCAGAATACCTTCCTGAGGTTGGCTCGCGGGTGGAGCTGGAACTCCTTTGAAAATGTGCTCGCGAGCTAGAGATAGTTGCGGTTGATCGGAATCGTAAGCAGGCACAGGTGGAGGATCGACTGCTGGGGTAGATTCAGGCTGGGTTGCCACGGGAATTTCAGAATTTGTGTTATGATGCTCAACACCAGAACGCTCTCTGACCTTCGGATGCTGAGTGAAGAGTTTCTCTTTTTCAAATGTAACAATGGCCTCATGGAGAACTCTCCTCTCATCTTCGGTCAACACCCGACTCTCCACTTCAAACTCATCAATAGATGTAGTGTGGTATTAATCTTCCTTATCATCCACCAAGCGACGTCAGGCATCATGCAACAAATCGGATAGTCAACGAGCTAGCTCAAGTCACGGTATTTCAAGATATTGGCGTTGTAAGTAACTAGAAGGACTTCCATATCACCTTCTAACCTGGCCTTCACTGCCCCAACTTTGGCCTTAATCCTAGCCTTAGCTTCCTAAACATTTAGAACTGCCGCATCCCGCTCTCTTTTAAGCTCCACCGTCTGATCACACACCGCCTGAGCAGCCTTATTTTCATCATCTTTCTCTCTAATGGCTTCGGTGTACTTCGCTTTAAGCTCACTATGCTCTTTGAGCGCATTGTCTCATTCAGCTATGATGATGGCATTTCTGTGGCCGACATCATCGACCAGTTTCAAGTGCTATTACATCATTTGCTCCATTTTCTTGTTGGCCTCATCGACCTTTTTCAAGGCCTCCATATCTAAGTTCCTCAAGGTGTCGTTTTCATCAGTGAGCACTTGAATATGCGATCTTTTTGAGAGAGGTATTTTTTCAACTGTTCAATTATCTTTGCCCGATCAAATGCCACAGCCAAGGCTTTCTCTGCAGTTTTCTTCCATTCTCGGTATTGGCCATAGGCATGGTAAACATAGTCGTGCAGTTTTCTCTGCCTCTTCTGGAATCAACTGCAAATACGGAGGGAAGTGGAAGTCATTAAAATATATGTTAGGGAATTCCTTCTTTAGCTAAGCAATTCGGGTGGCTCCCTCCTCGATGAGCTCTGTATCCATTGATGTGGTAACTATAGGAGAGTCCGCCCTAGTTCTGTGGCACTGCTCGCTAGGCCTTGAAGTTTGTGGGGGCATTGGATGGCATGGAGTTTCAATAGTGTGTGTTCTAGTACCAGAGGATAGCAAGGGAACCTTAGGTGGAGGAGAGCGCGATCGGGAGCGACGCCTATCTCGCCACTCTCCCTTCCTCTCTCTATCTCTTTCTCTGTCCCTCTCCCTATCACAACGATCTCTATCTTGACTAAAGTAGCGGCGATCATAATTGGACTCATGCCTGTGGGACTCCCGGTATGAACTAGAAGATTGACGTGTGACACGAAGGCTACTAATCATGGATCCTTTCTTCGACATTGCATCTGTAAAGTGAAAAAATAAATAGAGTTAGTTATCTTGGAGATTGAACAGCTCGTGAATATTAGTTGTATGGTGTCATGAAGTGTGTGCATGCATGTGTAAACCCCCCAACCAACCGGATGTAGCAGCCGTACTCAGAGGGGTTGGCTCTCCGAAATCTAAGGCACTTTGAAGCCCCTTTAGTCCAGTATCTTGGTCAAGAGACACATCATCCGGAATGGGGATATTTACAAGTCCTTCCAAAGGACTCCCTATTTGTGAAGAGGGGGCCTTTGAAATTATGAAAGCCACTATTGGAAAAGACATTACAATAGACTTGCGTCACGGACTTTTGTAGGCAACGACCTTGCCTTTCCTTATCCTTTTTGTATGTTGATGATTTTGTGAAGTCCCGGGTGCGGGCTTGTCTCCAACGGGCATATTTCCATCGTCACCTTGCTCAGTGATCATGATTCTAGGAACTCTTCTTCCGACTTGCCTCCTTGAGCCTATCTAAGAAATACTTCAAAACTAATGCTTTGATCTCTATCAATTAGCCCAACTGCCCTCAGATTTTCATCAGTGAGGACCTCATCGATCTCTCTACGCTTGACAGGCACCTTTTGAAGAGCTCTTGCAATCTCCTCAAACTGAGCTCCTTCGGGCCGTGGAATCGAAGCTGTGAAAGAAAAGAAGTATTAAACTCTGAAATCAAGTACTATTATCTAGTTAATCGGCTTAGAAGTTAAAGCACTTACGCCTGGCTAACCACCGTCTAGCAAAACCTGGTGGGCACAGAACGTAGAACCATTCGGTCTTGAAATAGCTAAGCTTGGTCCAGGCACCGATCACAACTTGAAAATTCCTGACCGCCTCTAAGAAAGTGAAGGATGGGTCATCTCCTTGGCTCTTTATGTTGAATAAATATCTGACTTCCTTTAGAGTTGGGGGTCGGAAGAGGTGCTCCATGAAGATGATGAACAAGCTATCCAGCAAGTCAAACCCGTTCGGGTGCGGCTATTACAGGGTAATCTTTAAATAGAATAACACTTCTTGGATGTATTCATAAAATGGAGGAAGTATCCCGGTTACGCATGAAAATCTGTTGCACGTCGTGTACCCTTTCGGGGGAGTATGGGCTCTTTCTTCTGCCCTTGGCAATAAGACATTATCTCTTAACAATCCATGCCTTATGCAAATCCTGCCCAGCATGTCTTCAGAAATATTAGAAGGAACAAAATCTTGCAGATGTGCGGTGGAAACTACCTCTGGTAGCTCGTTTGAAGCAGGACAAAAAACTTCGGCTGCAATAGCCGGCATGTCGATTACAGGAAGAGGCGAGCTCTGAGTCTCCTACGGTTGCAAGCTTCCGGGTTCCATAGCTAATCAACTCAGCAAAAATCAAAGTTAGATGACTGTAAACCCATTTTTACCCGAGTGTGAAGTGTGTGGATGTGCTGTGAGTAAAGTGTTGTATATTACTTAAGAAATTCTATAAGTGTTGAAAGGTATTTAAACGACAAGACTTCGCAATTCAATAGGAATGACCGTCATCGCTGACAGTCACAACCGTGCCATCCATACTTCGAAGATTGACCCAAATTAAAGTTCTTGTAACTTTGTCAAGTTACAGTTCAATCGCGAGCTTCAAAAGGCAGTCAGATATGTAGTGAAACGGTTAAATCAAGTACTGTAGGGCAGAAGCTCGTCGGAGTTAAATGTTAAAGCGCGCAAGGGACTTTATCTCCATCGAGTTCAAGCTTGGATCGATCTCCAAATGGATAGTTCGTATCGGTCAAGAGGAGACAATTCATATCGATCTTCAATAGAACCATTTCGGATCGATCAACAAATAGTAATTCATACAGATACTAAAGCACTTACTTTGTATCGCTCTAGAAAAAGCATCTTCGTATCAATCTGTGAATCACAATTTCGTGTCGATTGAGTTATTGATTTCTAGCTCCAAAATTCATATCGATCAAGGCATATCAATACGAATGCTATTGGTTATCAATCGATACGACCATCCCCATTAGTTGGTCGAAACAAAGAGTCTGTCACCAACCGATATGAAACACTTCCTTTGTTCGATACGAAACTCCCTCGTGCACAGATCGATATGGTCCTACCTTTATTCCCAAAACGATACTAGCATTCCCTTCGTATCCCCACACTTTATCTTCTCCAAAGTCTCATAAAGGCCGTCTCCTCCTTCTCCGAACCTATTCTGACCATCTACAGCCACTACTTCACTACAATCGGCCACAAAAGCAAATGGAATGGCAAATAATTTCAAATCTCATCATTTTCAACACTAATCCATTGCCTAGTTACCTAGTTTCAGCGATTAGTGACTGGAATTAAGAGCTTGATTTGGTTTGGATTCAAAAGCGATTTTATTTTCCCCTTGTTCGGAGCGATACAAAGAAAAGATAAATGTGAGCAAGCAAAAATCTTCTTAAGTATAAAATCAAGTGTATATATAGGCCGCCCCTTGAGCATTGTCGATTCGTCTCCCAGTTGGAGTAACCGGTTAAGAAAAGGTCTCCAACACCGTCAATATGAAAAACTTTGCTCGTATCCCTCTACCCAGCAAATACAAAACAACTGACTTGTATCTAATGATGTATTTTGTAACGACCCAACTTCCTATCTCCAGGAAGTCGCATCGCTAATAAGAAAGAAAGGGATAGAGTATAGAAAGAAAGAGAAGAAGAGAAGAAACAGCACATTAGAATCTAAACAGCGGAACGAATAAATTATATTAATAACATAAAATATTTACATAGTTTACAACCACTATCAGAGTACAAAGATAATACAACACATACTAGACAGTTATAAACACCTGTCTAGTATTTATAACATAATACAATCCCAGAGACAACACAGAACACACAGCGGAATACTAATATCTAATACAGAAGCCTCCTGCTCCATTGCTCCTCCAATACTCGTCAAAGCTAACCCGAATCCTAACCTGATTCCCTTGGCTACTCGTAAAAATTTGAGTACCCAAGAGTTTATGAAAAACAAAAATAAACTCCAGGTCAGACATAGGTCTGGTGTGAGTAACAGGTTAAAGTTGCTTAACTTTCAAAATCCTTTAAAAGAAAGGTATCACGTAAGACTTCCCATACATAAACATGGAAAAGTTTTTACCTTACGCTTACCAAAACATTTGATAGGAAATCCGATGATATTATAATAGTGTCTAGGGTTTTCAAATAAATATGAAATAGCCGAAATTGTTACATCTATTAAATTCCAGCTACTAGCCACAAAAGTGGGTAATACAATCAAAACCGTTGGCATTTATTGGATTTTGGATTCCATACAATGGCAGGGCTACTGGGGTACCGCCCATCACAGTACGTGGCCTAGATCACCGTACCGAGGAGACACCCTAACTCCCCTGCAACACAAGGCCGGACCCGTTCCTTACTGAACAGTTCCGAACAAGACAACCCTGACAGTTGTCGCGATCAACCGCCCACATAGCCGAATATAAAGGGACCTCTAGACAGGAGTAAATCTTGCTCTCAAGTGGGGGCTACCCACGAAGCCTTGCTGCACCTCCCCTGTTTTAGCCATTCCCGGTTGATGAGGCTTGATGCTACAATTACCTTTATAGGACATCAAATCTTAGAATGCTCATCGTCCACCTGACGATGTTCTGAAAGCATTCAATCCATACAAGTTTGTTCCGGGTTCGAACGAAACCGAAGGCACTATCTCGTTGCACTCATTATTGGAATCACCCTCAGAGTCAACGACCATAGCCCTTGCACTCTGATTCACCATCTCGAATCTATAAGCACTATTCCGTCAAACTCATTACGGAATCACCCACAGAGTTATACTGAAGTATAGCCCTTACACCTCGAGTCTTCACTTGCTCCACTTAGATTAATGACCTAACGTTTAATTCGAATCGATGTAGTTTTCGGATTCCACATATGGAAACCCGATCCCGGTCTCATCGAAATCCAAAGCGTGTCTTTTAGGTCCAAGTTGTTTTAAGTTTAAAACAATTCAATTTAAACTATCTATGTACACACAGATAGTACTTCACATCATCATAATAGATAATCAACAATGTTATAATAAACAAGTAATCTATATTATCATCATAACTTGATAATCTACATTATCATCATCCATAGATAACTCATACCACCATCACAATGCAACCAATGCATTCATAATACACAACACTATTTATCTCATGTCTGAGATTCAAACCATTCAGGGCAAACCATATCATCCATTCATAAGCAAAGATCTAAAATCACACCATCTATAATTAATTTAAAATAAATTAAATTAATTACTTCTATCTCTAATTAATTTAAAGTGAATTAAATTAATTAATTATTCTTTAATTAATTTAAAATGAATTAAATTAATTACTTCACCATTTTAAACTTGCTTACCTAACCCTTAATTGATTATCAATCAATTAAATAATTGTCCTCAAATTAATCACCTTAATTAACCTCCCTTGATTAATTATTCCTTAATTACTTTCAAGTTATTATCTTTAAATCAATTTTACAAATTAATTAATTATTCTTAACCAAAATCAGTAATTAACTTTTAATTACTACATTAATTAATTAATTACATTAATTAGTTACTTCCTTAATCACTTACCATTGATTAATTAATCCTAATTAATTAATCCTTAAATACATCATTAATTATATTAATTAATGATCCTTAATTAAATTTAAATTAATTACTTATTTTAATTAATTACATTAAGTAATTAACCTTAATTAATCCACAATTATTAATCATTCTTGATTAACTACATTTGGTAATTAACTACTCTTAATTACTTCTTAATTACTCCCAAATTAATTACATTTAATAATTAATTATATTTATTAATCAATCTTGATTTATTCTCATTAGTAATTAATTACTCTTAATTAATTACATCACTTAATTATTCAAGTAACTTAATTAATTAATGCTTAAATTAATTACACAAAGTAATTAATTATTAATTACTTCATAAAGAAATTATCTTCATACTAATTACACAAAGTAATTAATCCCCAAAACTCTTCTCTACTTTAATTAATTACCTCCAATAATTTCTTTACCTTAATTACTTCTCTAAGTAATTATTCATCTTTGATTACTTACCAAACCATTCAATGATTATTCTAAATTAATTAAAGTTAATTAATTAATTTAGACAAATCAAATTAATAAATTAATTACAATAAGTAATTAATATCTTTAATTATTTCCATAAAGTAATTCATACTTAATTAATTTTCATAATTGATTATTCAAATTAATTAATCCAATTAATTATCAAAATTAATTACATTAATTAATAAATAAATAATCAAAAGTTAATGGCCATCATTAACTTATTAACAAATTCTTAATTATCTTTCTTAAATATATAACTTAAATTAATTACAAATTTAATTATCCTTAATTAATTTATTTCAAATATTTAATTAATTAAACAAATTAATTAATTAAATAATTTAAATTGCTAATTTTAATGAAACCAAGATCATTAAATCTTTAAATTACTTTATAAATAAAACATTTCTTATTCATGATTACTTTATCATAAATAAAGTAATTTAAAACAATTTAACTTAAGATTGTTTTCAAATTACATTTTAAATTTAAAATTTAAAAAGAAATCAAACTAAACTTAACAAAGTTTTAAAAGCATTTTTAAAAACCTTTAAAAAAACTTATGCTAAAGATTTTCTTATTTTATAAAAGAAGTTAAAAGAAATTTAAACCCCAAATTCATTTCAAAATACAAATCATATTTAAATGTGTTTCAACATCCAAATTTATTTAAACATTTAAATCATATTTAAATCATATTTAAATGTGTCAAACCACTCCATTTTACTCTAAAACGAATTCGAGTTTCCCCAATTCAACCTGGCAGCAACAACAGGCTCACCTTCAACCAAACCTGGAAACCCTCACATCCTCGCTCCACCGGTCACCGGCGGCAATTAAACTCTGTCCCACCCTTCTTCGACACCAAAGCAACCACCTCCACAAAAATCACCGCACTCGGTTACCTGAAGCTCCCATACAAATGAAATTACTGCAGTTCCTAAATTCTAGGTTTACAGACTTCATCCACTTCCCATCTCCTCCACCGAGACCTAATCATGCTTCTGACATTTTTGCCACATCCCCTGATCACTACTCTTCCTCCACCAAGAACCCCAAACCTTCTGATCAAATTGATCATCAAAGATTGGCCAAAACCCAACTTCAGTTCATATGGGTACTGCAGTGTCAATCCTTAACTAAACAATTTGATTTTAGTTTTAAAATTCATCCTTTTGTTTAAGTTTCCAGATTATAACACTGTATTTATAATTTTAAAATGTTTGAGTTTTCATCTTTATTTAACATACTCTGAAGTTAAAATTTACAGAGACATTACCCAATTTCATTTTTACTTGAATAAATTTCTAAGCTAAACTATGGTTTAATTATCACATTTGCTTCAAGACTTAATCCTTAACGAAATTTAAACAAGAACAAGAGGATTTTATTTTTATTTATATATATAAGAATCTGGAACTAGAATCATAAGAGCACAGTCACATACATGCAATCATTTATATGCATATATTCAGCAATATATTTAAAAATCATATGCACAGCAAACACATCAACATTCAATCCAAATAGCATACACAAACATACCTATTTAAGCAACAGTTTATATTTAAATTTCAAAAAAAAAAGTTACTCACTTGGATACTGTGATGAAGCAGAGCACAGATTTTTCCAGAAAAAACTTTTGTTTTATGCTTTAGGAACTGAGTTGCCTACTGATTGAATTTTGCATACAGGCTAGCTTCTATATGCATTAGAATCTTTAAATTTGGAAAACTTGAAGTTGCATGCTTTTAAAAGAACTGAGTTGCTTGCATTTAGATCTGCATGCAGGTTAGTGGGACTTGAACTTGATTTAACTTGCATGCAGACAATACTTGGTTCCCAGATTCATAGAAATGCAGAGACATATGCTTTTATTAGCACTTGAAAAAGATTGCCCAGAGGGTTGCAGGCAGATGCTTTTGCATTTCGAACTGATTTTAGTTTTGAGGGAGAGTTTGCATGCTTATGGAATTTATAGGTTAGTGATTGTGCTTTTGAAATGAATTTTAGGTGGAGGCTTTTAGAAGTGGATTTGGTTTTCAGGTATTAGATCTTAAGTTTGGGTTTTAATGATTTCAGTTTTGAGGAGTGTATGCATTTCTTTTGAAAAAATCTAGTTTTTGAAAGTTTGTAAACAACTTTGTTTTCAGCTGAGATTTTTCTTTTCTTAGAAGAAAATGCACATTAGAGAAAAATGAGGATGAAGGAAAAACATGTTTTATAAGTGTATAAGTGATTTATTAAAAAATATATAAAAGAAAATCAAAATAAAAAGGACACTTGTAAAAAAAGATAACACTTTTCATAAACACAACTTTGTTTAGTAACATGTGTCTTAAGTATATTTAATTTATTTGTTTTCATTTATTTTAAAGGTAATTGAAATCTTCTTTATTTATTAAAGACATATAAAGTAGTTTCATAAGAAAATGTATATGTATTTCTCTTTAATGAAATAAAACAATTTATATAAAAGTGAAAACTTATTCACAAGATTCATATATAAATTTATTAATTTGAATTTCAAAATGAATTCAAATTCAAATGCTATTTATACATTAAAAATCAAATTTTAAAACTAATTTATATTAACATATTTAATTTGACAATAATACTATTGTCTTAAAAAACATATCTATATTTATACATTTATTATTACTAGAAAATAATCTATTTATTAACTTTAAATCATTTATAAAAGAAATCATAAATTACATGTCTTATTTATCTTAATTAAAAGAATTAATGTTTAATATATAAAGAGTATCTTAAATTTTCATATAATTCCAAATTATAATTATTAAGCTATATTTCAAAACAAATAAAATAAACTTTTGTTTATCTTATTAAAATTTAAACTACGTTTAAAAATACAATTATACAATTTAAAACAATTACTTTTAAGTATTTTAAACCAATTAGTTATTTATTAAATAAAATAATAATCTTCAAATTATCAACATGAATATTAGAATTTTAAAAACAAGATTTTATTTGTTAATTTAACTTCACCTCAAAACATATCTATTCACAATATATATATAAATATATATACATACATTATAAATAGGAAAATAATTATTAGCTTTTAAAAGATAAAATTCATAAATTACACATTTATTTAATTGGATTATTAAATCAAGTTAATTTTTTATTAAAATTTTATCAAATCAATCTAATTTTAAATACAGATTATTAAATTGATATTGCTAAAATTTCGGGATATCACATTCCTACGCCCTTAAAAGAATTTCGTCCCCGAAATTTAAAAGCAAAAGTAATTTAATAACCCATTTAAAATTCTAGATTTTAAATTTTAAATCACAAACAAACATCAATCCTATGCTAACACCCATAGCAACCAATTTATCTAATCAATCAAATTTAATTATCTAGATAAAATTCTGGATAAATTCCCACGAGTTTCCCCAAGTATATATATATATATATATATATATATATATATATATATACATATACCGGGATACTCGCCCTACAAAATCCAAACAATCTAAACTACGAAGCTACAGAGCTTCTACTCATCTAGATCTATAGAACTAGACAAGATATCAGACTACAAACGAGTCTGACTCAACTACCAAACCTTCTTGAACAGGTGGCTCCATTTCTAGAGATAACTCATACACGTACTCCCTCAGAGATACGTTAAACTCATCGAATCCCAGTTATCCAAACTGGCAAGTCAACTCTTGAAAACCAACACCACTACAACCAAAACACAGAAGAGATCCAATCAAAACTCCGACTCCGGAATCCAAATTCCTTTGTCTCTTATCCGTAAAACTCTTCCGATGATCCCGGGCTGCCTATATCCAAACTGATCAACTCAACTCTTGCTGATTCCTCTAGAAACAATCGAGACCAAAAACAACCCAACACAACGATCTTCTCAAGATCAATCCAGACTAAGATCACCAACTCTACTCTTCAAGCATCAGAAGAGCAAACTCACTTCTTCTACCCAGAAAAGACAAAACAGAAACATTCCCAAACTGCTTCCGCTGCACAACTCTGATCTGACACAGAAGACACTGCTGATGAAGAATATGAGCACAAACTGGACATCACTTTCTAGAAGTATGGCTCAACATATCCAAAGAAAACTCAGAAGTTCTACCAATCCTAAGCTGCCTTACCAAACCTGTCTCGAGAAATCCTCCTTCTACTGACTGATCCACCGGTAGCACTCCTGGAATCCAGACAATAAGAAAACTCAATCTTCAGAAGTGGACAAACTTCCGACTTCTCAGAAGACAACCAAAAATCCTTCATTACCTCAAAAGAACACTCAAACTATCGCAAGTCACTTTTGCGATCAACACAGACCAATTCCCAAACAAAACTGTTCTCTCTTTACCAAACAGAACAGCTTACTCTTAATTAGCCAATCCAATAAGTATTGGGTCCACTCTGCTGCTTCTGAACTCCATCTTCAGAAACTACTCAGCCAGTCAACTTCTGCCAACACAGACACTCCGAGTTGCACTGCTGACACCAATGCCAAAACTTCCTTATCTGAAGTCCTTTGAGAAACTCGGCCCTCAAAGCCACCCACCACATCCTGCTGAACCCAACCACAACACCAAAGCAGACATACTTCCTAAATCTTGTTCCAAAGAAAACATCTTCGTACATATCCATATTTACTGCATCTCATCACGCAGCTACTATTTCCTGAGGTATCCAAAATACCATCACATACTTCTGCCGCCCCACAGATCCAAACTCAACTCATCCATCTTCAAAGATGAACTTTGAACCTTTACAGGTTTCCTTCAGAGATCGATGAAATCTCTACACTCTGCACAACTCACTCGAGATGGTATTAGGTCTACAGTCTCGACAAATACACTTCTAACCTCAAACATTCAAACTCCAACCAATGGTAGTAATCGTGTTACACACACCACTATCTTATCTACCTTTATAACCTATATTGGAAAACCTGAACGGGTAATCCAACAGATAGGTAGAAATAATAAATATATATAGATATATATATCAAAATTACAAATACGCTCTCTCAAGATAGACACCACTCCACAGCCTAGGTATTCACTCAACCTAATGCTCTGATACCACTGTAACGACCCAACTTCCTATCTCCAGGAAGTCGCATCGCTAATAAGAAAGAAAGGGATAGAGAATAGAAAGAAAGAGAAGAAGAGAAGAAACAACACATCAGAATCTAAACAGCGGAATGAATAAATTATATTAATAACATAAAATATTTACATAGTTTACAACCACTATCAGAGTACATAGATAATACAACACATACTAGACAATTATAAACACCTGTCTAGTATTTACAACATAATACAATCCCAGAGACAACATAGAACACACAGCGGAATACTAATATCTAACGCAGAAGCCTCCTGCTCCATTACTCCTCCAATACTCGTCAAAGCTAACCCGAATCCTAACCTAAATCCCTTGGCTACTCGTAAAAATTTGAGTATCCAAGAGTTTATGAAAAACAAAAATAAACTCCGTGTCAGACATGGGTCTGGTGTGAGTAACAGGTTAAAGTTGCTTGACTTTCAAAATCCTTTAAAAGAAAGGTATCACGTAAGACTTCCCACATATAAACATGGAAAAGTTTTTACCTTACGCTTACCAAAACATTTGATAGGAAATCCGATGATATTATAATAGTGTCTAGGGTTTTCAAATAAATATGAAATAGCCGAAATTGTTACATCTATTAAATTCCAGCTACTAGCCACAAAAGTGGGTAATACAATCAAAACCGTTGGCACTTATTGGATTTTGGATTCCATACAATGGCAGGGCTACTGGGGTACCGCCCGTCACAGTACGTGGCCTAGATCACCGTACCGAGGAGCCACACTAACTCCCCTGCAACACAAGGCCGGACCCGTTCCTTACTAAACAGTTCCGAACAAGACAACCCCGGCAGTTGTCGCGACCAACCACCCACACAGCCGAATATAAAGGGACCTCTAGACAGGAGTAAATCTTGCTCTCAAGTGGGGGCTACCCACGAAGCCTTGTTGCACCTCCCCTGTTTTAGCCATTCCCGGTTGATGAGGCTTGAGGCTACAATTACCTTTATAGGACATCAAATCTTAGAATGCTCATCGCCACCTGACGATGTTCTGAAAGCATTCAATCCATACAAGTTCGTTCAGGGTTCGAACGAAACCGAAGGCACTATCTCGTTGCACTCATTATTGGAATCACCCTCAGAGTCAACGACCATAGCCCTTGCACTCTGATTCACCATCTCGAATCTATAAGCACTATTCCGTCAAACTCATTACGGAATCACCCACAGAGTTATACTGACGTATAGCCCTTACACCTCGAGTCTTCACTTGCTCCACTTAGATTAACGACCTAACGTTTAATTCGAATCGATGTAGTTTTCGGATTCCACATATGGAAACCCGATCCCGGTCTCATCGAAATCCAAAGCGTGTCTTTTAGGTCCAAGTTTTTTTAAGTTTAAAACAATTCAATTTAAACTATCTATGTACACACAGATAGATACTTCACATCATCATAATAGATAATCAACAACGTTATAATAAACAAGTAATCTATATTATCATCATAACTTGATAATCTACATTATCATCATCCATAGATAACTCATATCACCATCACAATGCAACCAATGCATCCATAACACACAACACTATTTATCTCATGTCTGAGATTCAAACCATTCAGGGCAAACCATATCATCCATTCATAAGCAAAGATCTAAAATCACACCATCTGTAATTAATTTAAAATAAATTAAATTAATTACTTCTATCTCTAATTAATTTAAAGTGAATTAAATTAATTACTTATTCTTTAATTAATTTAAAATGAATTAAATTAATTACTTCACCATTTTAAACTTGCTTACCTAACCCTTAATTGATTATCAATCAATTAAATAATTATCCTCAAATTAATCACCTGAATTAATCTCCCTTGATTAATTATTCCTTAATTACTTTCAAGTAATTATCTTTAAATCAATTTTACAAATTAATTAATTATTCTTAATCAAAATCAGTAATTAACTTTTAATTACTACATTAATTAATTAATTACATTAATTAATTACTTCCTTATCCACTTACCATTGATTAATTAATCCTAATTAATTAATCCTTAAATACATCATTAATTATATTAATTAATGATCCTTAATTAAATTTAAATTAATTACTTATTTAAATTAATTACATTAAGTAATTAACCTTAATTAATCCACAATTATTGATCATTCTTGATTAACTACATTTGGTAATTAACTACTCTTTATTACTTCTTAATTACTCCCAAATTAATTACATTTAATAATTAATTATATTTATTAATCAATCTTGATTTAATCTCATTAGTAATTAATTACTCTTAATTAATTACATCACTTAATTATTCAAATAACTTAATTAATTAATGCTTAAATTAATTACACAAAGTAATTAATTATTAATTACTTCATAAAGAAATTATCTTCACATTAATTACACAAAGTAATTAATCCCCAAAACTCTTCTCTACTTTAATTAATTACCTCCAGTAATCTCTTTACCTTAATTACTTCTCTAAGTAATTATTCATCTTTGATTACTTACCAAACCATTCAATGATTATTCTAAATTAATTAAAGTTAATTAATTAATTTAAACAAATCAAATTAATAAATTAATTACAATAAGTAATTAGTATCTTTAATTATTTCCATAAAGTAATTCATACTTAATTAAGTTTCATAATTGATTATTCAAATTAATTAATCCAATTAATTATCAAAATTAATTACATTAATTAATAAATAAATATTCAAAAGTTAATGGCCATCATTAACTTATTAACAAATTCTTATTTTTCTTAAATATTTAACTTAAATTAATTACAAATTTAATTAACCTTAATTTATTTATTTCAAATCTTTAATTAATTAAACAAATTAATTAATTAAATAATTTAAATTACTAATTATAATGAAAAAAAGATCATTAAATCTTTAATTTATTTTATAAATAAAACATTTCTTATTCATGATTACTTTATCATAAATAAAGTAATTTAAAACAATTTAACTTAAGATTGTTTTCAAATTACATTTTAAATTTAAAATTTAAAAAGAAATCAAACTTAACTTAACAAAGTTTTAAAAACATTTTTAAAAACCTTTAAAAAAACTTATGCTAAAGATTTTCTTATTTATAAAAGAAGTTAAAAGAAATTTAAACCCCAAATTCATTTCAAAATACAAATCATATTTAAATGTGTTTCAACATCCAAATTTATTTAAACATTTAAATTGCCTTAAAACTTCCTTTATTTTCAAAACATTGTTTCAAATTGGAATTTGATTTCAGATTTAAACTCATGTTTGAATCTCTACTTAAATTAAAACTTTATCCTAAATTCAATATTTAAACTCTTTTGAAGTTGTTTAAATATTTTGTTTCAAAGTTTAAATTTAAAATTTCAAGCCTGAATTCAAATCTCACTTGAAATTCAAATTTTAAATTTGACTTAAATCCTGTTTTCAAAACCCTGCATTTAGATTTTTAAACAAATCTTAAAATTAAAACTACAGGTTTTCATAAACCTGTAATTTCAGAAAGCAACCCGAGTTCCCCCTTTATTTGCTTCGAGTCGCAAACCTAACTACTTCGAGCAAAATTCTAATTCACTCGAGTTTAACTCGAGTACATACTACTGCAAATCCCAATCCCTCCCTGATACTACCTCTGCTCCGTGCATATGCACGGTGGCTGTAGCCACCTCCGGCCACCACCCAGGCCGTGAACAAATCGCCTACCATCCATACATCACCTCGCGATCGTCAAACCACTCCATTTCACTCTAAAACGAATTCGAGTTTCACCAATTCAACCTGGCAGCAACAATAGGCTCACCTTCAACCAAACCTGGAAACCCTCACATCCTCGCTCCACCGGTCACCGGCGGCAATTAAACTCTGTCCCACCCTTCTTCGACACCAAAGAAACCACCTCCACAAAAATCACCGCACTCGGTTACCTGAAGCTCCCATACAAATGAAATTACTGCAGTTCCTAAATTCTAGGTTTACAGACTTCATCCACTTCCCATCTCCTCCACCGAGACCTAATCATCCTTCTGACATTTTTGCCACATCCCCTGATCACTACTCTTCCTCCAACAAGAACCCCAAACCTTCTGATCAACTTGATCATCAAAGATTGGCCAAAACCCAACTTCAGTTCATATGGGTACTGCGGTGTCAATCCTTAACTAAACAATTTGATTTTAGTTTTAAAATTCATCCTTTTGTTTAAGTTTCCAGATTATAACACTGTATTTATAAATGTTTGAGTTTTCATCTTTATTTAACATACTCTGAAGTTTAAAATCTACAGAGACATTACCCAATTTGATTTTTTACTTGAATAAATTTCTAAGCTAAACTATGGTTTAATTGTCACATTTGCTTCAAGACTTAATCCTTAACAAAATTTAAACAAGAACAAAAGGATTTTATTTTTATTTATATATATAAGAATCTGTAACTAGAATCATAAGAGCACAGTCACATACATGCAATCATTTATATGCATATATTCAGCAATATATTTAAAAATCATATGCACAGCAAACACATCAACATTCAATCCAATTAGCATACACAAACATACCTATTTAAGCAACAGTTTATATTTAAATTTCAAAAAAAAAAAGTTACTCACTTGGATACTGTGATGAAGCAGAGCACAGATTTTTCCAGAGAAAACTTTTGTTTTATGCTTTAGGAACTGAGTTGCCTACTGATTGAATTTTGCATGCAGGCTAGCTTCTATATGCATTAGAATCTTTAAATTTGGAAAACTTGAAGTTGCATGCTTTTAAAAGAACTGAGTTGCTTGCATTTAGATCTGCATGCAGGTTAGTGGGACTGGAACTTGATTTAACTTGCATGCAGACAATACTTGGTTCCCAGATTCATAGAAATGCAGAGACATATGCTTTGCTTAGCACTTGAAAAAGATTGCACAAAGGGTTGCAGGCAGATGCTTTTGCATTTCGAACTGATTTTAGTTTTGAGGGAGAGTTTGCATGCTTTTGGAATTCACGGGTTGGTGATTGTGCTTTTGAAATGAATTTCAGGTGCAAGCTTTTAG
This sequence comes from Allium cepa, assembly GCA_030765085.1. Taxonomy (NCBI): domain Eukaryota; kingdom Viridiplantae; phylum Streptophyta; class Magnoliopsida; order Asparagales; family Amaryllidaceae; genus Allium; species Allium cepa. Next base: position 88,800,804 of record CM060943.1, read on the forward strand.
AAGTGGATTTGGTTTTCAGGTATTAGATCTTAAGTTTGGGTTTTAATGATTTCATTTTTGAGGAGTGTATGCATTTCTTTTGAAAAAATCTGGTTTTTGAAAGTTTGTAAACAACTTTGTTTTCAGCTGAGATTTTTCTTTTCTTAGAAGAAAATGCACATTAGAAAAAAATGAGGATGAAGGAGAAACATGTTTTATAAGTGTATAAGTGATTTATTAAAAAAATAATATAAAAGAAAATCAAAATAAAAAGGACACTTGTAAAAGAGATAACACTTGTCATAAACACAACTTAGTTTAGTAACATGTGTCTTAAGTATATTTAATTTATTTGTTTTCATTTATTTTAAAGGTAATTGAAATCTTCTTTATTTATTAAAGACATATAAAGTAGTTTCATAAACAAATGTATATGTATTTCTTTTTAATGAAATAAAACAATTTATATAAAAGTGGAAACTTATTTACAAGATTCATATATAAATTTATTAATTTGAATTTCAAAATGAATTCAAATTCAAATGCTATTTATACATTAAAAATAAAATTTTAAAACTAATTTATATTAACATATTTAATTTGACAATAATACTATTGTCTTAAAAAAACATATCTATATTTATACATTTATTATTACTAGAAAATAACCTATTTATTAACTTTAAATCATTTATAAAAGAAATCATAAATTGCATGTCTTATTTATCTTAATTAAAAGAATTAATGTTTAATATATAAAGAGTATCTTAAATTTTCATATAATTCCAAATTATAATTATTAAGCTATATTTCAAAACAAATAAAATAAACTTTTGTTTATCTTATTAAAATTTGAACTATGTTTAAAATACAATTATACAATTTAAAACAATTACTTTTAAGTATTTTAAACCAATTAGTTATTTATTAAATAAAATAATAATCTTCAAATTATCAACATGAATATTAGAATTTTAAAAACAAGATTTTATTTGTTAATTTAACTTCACCTCAAAACTTATCTATTCATAATATATATATAAATATATATACATACATTATAAATAGGAAAACAATTATTAGCTTTTAAAAGATAAAATTCATAAATTACACATTTATTTAATTGGATTATTAAATCAAGTTAATTTTTTATTAAAATTTTATCAAATCAATCTAATTTTAAATACAGATTATTAAATTGATATTGCTAAAATTTCTGGGATATCACATATTTGTATCCAATGACCGACTAAAACAATTCCAACATTATCGGTACGAAGCTATCTTCGTATCCATCCAACGAGCAATACGCAACACATGGCCAAAGCTTGCTCGGACCGTTCGAATCCCATTAGAAATATATTGATATGAAATGATGAGTTTGTATCCACCAACCTAATGCCCACGGAGAAGCGTATACATCGATATGAAATGTTTTGGGAAGCCAATTGATTTGTCTCGACCACCACCGATATGAAGAAGATCTTTTTCAACTTTTCACAACGACCCAAGAGAGGATCGATACGAAGAAATACACTAAAACGACCATCAAGCATTGTTATAACTCGAATTTCACATCGATTTAGGAGAGGATCGATACAGAATTTGATACAAAATAAAACTTGAGAATGACTCATGAACATGCAAATGTTAACGGGAGTCAGGTTAACATACATTTATGTGTGATGAATTGACATTCAACTTTCAAAATTCACTAGAATTGGATGCTCACCTGGTGACAATTACAATGATAGTTTGCTAACACTCGACACTCAGTTAAAACAATGCACTGTACAATCATTGGCGGTCAGCAGTCCAGTATTTATATTACTGGGAATCTATCGAAGTTTACAGCTTTTGACGAAAAGATAACTACTACCCAACGAATCGAGCAGAACTTTTCAGACTCAAGATTGCGGCTTTTCAAAGCATGTCATGTTCACAGAAGACATACTTTAGAAGGCAAATGTTATCCCACCTTTGGCAAGGACAATAAGAAATTAACTGGAAACCAAGGACTGTTCGTCCCAAAGATCGGTTATACATAAGTATACTATGGATACTGGTAAATTTTTTCCGAGTCGAGATCGAGCTATAATTGATATAGTGAGAGAAGCAAAGCCATGAAAGCTAATGTTCTGAATTTCAAGTCAATCGGAGATCATATGCACAAGATATTGATCGATCAAGATTGAGGAAAACAACTCCATTCGTATCCATGCGAATCGGTATCCATCAAGTCCCAAGTGAAACATCACATTCGTATCCATGAAAGAAGGGTTAGTTTTTTTTATCCATCCTTCACCGTCCTCTTTATCTCAATCAGTGGCCAACGATGATCATACCTCCACAGTTCTGGTTTTGAAGCTATTCATATCCAAGCAATTCGTATCGATCGACCGAAGATCGATATAAAAATATATGAACAAATACCAATACGAAAGGAAATATCCATATCGGTGCAAATCGAAGTAAGAGCCATCGACACAAAGCGGCGATTGACCATCGATACGAAGTCAACCAAGTACTATGGATACGAAGTAACATCTCATGATCAATACGAAGTAGGGCAATAACCATCGACATGAAGAAAGCACATCGAGTCGGTACGAACCTAAAAAAGAGGAAGACTCGGTCACTCGGCATGAAAAGTGGATCAATCCTAAAATATAGCGCCACGTCATCTGGCCAATATTTGCAAAACCATTGATACGAGGCAAATGATATGAACGGTATCGATACGAAGGCAACAGTGGTTTGCAAATCCAAACTTGTATCGGTCATATCTTAAAATCTACAAGTCCAAATGCCACAAATATTCAAAGAGCTTGCGTACTACCTCAAGAATGCTCATGATCAATCTCAGCCCAAAACGACCAAATTTGGATCGGTACGAATTTGGCACGTATCGATCATGGATCGATTCCAAATGGCCAGAAATTGATCACGTGGGCCCACCCACGTGAGAGAAGAGGTCTTTCGAGATTGGAGCGAGATATTTGCAGCCTACACCTATAAATAGTAGTCCTAGGCCTTTAGAAAAGGGACTTTTGACTTTGGAACACAGATACTCTATCGAAACCTTTATTATACCTTGAGTGTTCTATTGTAAACAATTGTAATCAGTGAGAGTTATTAATACAAAGCAAATTTACTATAGTGGACGTAGGCTACAACGCCGAACCACTCTAAATCTCTGTGTTTTCATTCTTCTGTTTGTTTGTTTTTAGTGTGTTTGTTAGATCTACCTCATTTTCCATTTATATTCTTTACTTTAATCTCTTCAAACACGCTCGAAGAGTGTTATGCCCAATTTTGGTACAAATACAACTATTGTATATGATCAAATATGGATCAAATATCCGCACTTTGATATTATCCATAAAGTATATACTAACATAGATAATAAAAATATAAGGAAAGTTAATACTTAAGTTAACCGAGGTTAGGAAAATTTAAATGATTGTACACTTAGCTTGCTATTAATGACTTTGAATTGATTATATGCAAAAAAATATTATTTTCAGTGAATGTTCATTTCTTTACAATCTTTAATTTTAGTTCGTTGTGTATACCTTAATCAATAACATTTTATTGATTATTTTACGCAAGAATACATGCGTTCTTATACTTATTAGATTGGTTAAATGCGATTCATTTCATTTACCCAATAAAGTCCCATTAGATTTTATTTTCATCGAAAACTTAAGAGGAAACCATTCGATTTCTCTAATGGGTGTTAGGACCTACTTGTCTTGGGGATCCGACCTTGAGTTTGCTCAACAACCCATAGTCCCACAAGCGGTGGATAACACTTTATTGTTATATCTTGTATAATACTTAACCGTGGTTTTTACCCTAATATCAATCTTGATCTTGAGTTTGCCCAACAAGCCAAGAGAGATTAGTCATTGTACCTACCGTTTCGCAAAGGCCTAAGTTTATGTCCTCATGTCTTGAGTTTTCTCAACAAATACAAGCATTAATCTTACTCTTCTAGAGACATACTAAATAATACAACACATAACAGCCTTGGCTTGAATTTGATCAACAACTGACACATATGCAAGTAATCTACCTAATAAATATGAATGACAAAGGGCAACATTATTAAGATTCGCAACAATTAATAATTAAGAGTGCTATCGATTTAAGATATAATGTATTTTATAAAATACCCATATGATATAAGTATCTACAAATCTAATATCATGGTATACACATCATGTATATGTACTTACTATAGAAATCTAAGCTGGGTTAATTTCAGCCCATATACATATTACTAATATATTTACATATAATATTAATTTACTTACAACTTTTATAATTTCAGTTAAAACTTATGTTTTGTACATAAGTTTATTTGTATTTTAATCCCTTAACTAAACAATTTATTTAACTAATCAATCCAAGATTTCACAACATCTTATACATTAATTCAATGCAATTTTGATATAATATGTTCAATTATAAATATTTACATTTATATATGTATGGATTTATTTATTTATTATATATTTATAATATGCACGTGTGTGTGTTTAATAATAATTTTGGTTTTATTACATATAAATATATATATATATATTCATATAAGTCCAATTTATTTATAACATTTTATAATGTAGTTAACTTACATATTATACTTATCTTATTAATTGAAACAATTTCACTTAACCTTTGATTTTTATTTTAATTAACAAATTAAGTAAATTTCAATTAAAATTTGAACATTTTAAATTAATTTCTTAACCGCATTTTAAGGAATATTATACAACTATAACATTAATAGTTATTTATGTATCGATAAATGTGTATGTGTTAAAATTTTAAATTCAAATTATAATTCATCAGTAAAATTTAAATTCAAAATTCTCGAAACAATTTGGGAAATTTGTATGTTAGAACCACTGCAGTACATGTTTAAAATCTAAACAATTTCAAAATTTTATACATGTCTATACTACACATGCATACTGTAACCTTTACAAAATACATGTTTAAAATATAGATTTAAAACTCTTTTAAATTCAAAAAGAGTCATACTTCATGTAACATCCCTGTATTTTGTGATTATTTTAATTGTATATTTTAATTATTTTAATTGAATTTCCTGATTTAAAAACTTTATTTTATTTATTAAAATGAATAAGTTTTGTTATTTAAAATATAAATTTAATTTTTATGTGAATTATAATTTCAAACATGAATAAATAAAATATTTTCCAAAAATTTGAATTTTGGTCAATATAGTCAAACTTTGACTTTTAAATTTTAAATTTAAATATTTAAAATTTTGAACTTATTTTTATGAAAATAAATTAAATTTCAAGAATACTGCTTTTCCTTTCGTTGAAATCCGATTTATATTGTGAAAGTTATGCTTTTTACAGTATTGTATGTAAATTGTTTATTTAACAAAATTGTTTATTTTAATTTATATAAATAATATTTTTGTTTGTTCTAATTTGTGTATATATGTTTGATATGAAATGTTATGTATATATTTTATTTTTAAAACATTTTAAAGTGTGTTTATAAATTTTAAATGTTAATTGTATTTTGTTTTCAATTTTTAAAGTCTAGTTTCAATTTATTAACTATTTTCTTATTTATTTTATATTCTCCCTTAAAATTATTTATTTATTTTTCTTTCTCACTTTATTTTGTTTTGTTTTCTATTTTATTTTTTGAAATTTATTTAGTTTATTTAAATTTAAAAGAAATGAAAATACTAAGAGACAACACCTTTCATTTGCCTTATGACTTTTCATTTCACCTTGCCTTTTCAATTTCACTTGCCTTTTCACCTCACCTTTTGGCCGTCCTTTTTCTTTTGCTTCAGCCGTGTATGCTCCTCTTCATTTCACATGAGAAACTTTTCTCCTTATCCTCAAAACTCATGGCTCACTTCAAAAGAATTTTTTTTTTTTGTAATGGTTTCTTTTAACATTTTTCCCTTACTCTTTCATTCATTTTGTGTCTCACTTCCTCTAGCTTCTTCGACCTCTACTCCACACCATTACCTTGCACAGCAGCACCATAACCCTCTCTTCTGACCATGATAGGCCGTGACCTCCATTTGATGCATCACCATAATATTTGCAAAGATCCACCCCAAACCATGCTAGCCAACCTATGTTTGCACCCTACCACTTCATCTATCATCTCGGCCACCCCTCTAGCCACTACCACCAGCAGATCCACCACCTCTAGCCACATCTCCAACCACCACCTGACATGTCCAGACCTATACCATGCTTTGACCGAGCCAATGGACCCATAGGCCGAGCCAAAAAGTTGAACAAACTCTTGATTTTGCCTTGTCCCTTTGTTTATTCTATGTTGTAACTCTTATACCATCTTCACCACTTCATAGTCGTGCATTTGTGATGCCATACCCAAGCCTAGTATCATCATGGCTAATCATATGTTCCACCTAGGCCATGCATTTGAGTGATAAGGCAAGGTCAAGTCACTTTGTCTTTGTTGCTTTTATTTTTCAATTTGTTTCTATATTGTTTTTTTAGGTTGAATGTTTATGTTACATTGTCTTGTTTTAGTTGTTGTTATAAGATCATTTCTTGGCTCTCCCTTCCTACTTGAATCAATTGTCATGCTGTGTCATGCTGTATCGTGCTTTCTGGGATCTATTTTATGTAGTTTGATTTGCTATCTCTAGCGAAAAGGTGAGTAATTCACACTTGACATTCATACTTATATAACTTTGAATTGATTGCAAGTGAATGTATAGAATTGCTATATCAAATTATACCAGCCTGTGATATGAATTATATGATGTTAACCCTGTTTATAAACCTGCCATATCATCTGTTACTGCTATATGTGCTATGTTGTTTATTTTATTCTGTTCTCACACGGCCAGTTCCATGTAGAAGAGAATCACTATGGGTTGAAATGATACATAGCCGAACGGACTTTAGAATAGGAAAAAATCGTTATGGGCTGAAATGATAGGCATGAGCGATTTTTATTTATTTTATTTTTCTTGGTAGTACGGGTTTGAAATGATAGAACCCGGATTTTCTTTGTAAATTATGGATTGAAATGATATATTATCCGTATCACTTGACCTAGGTTGGAAAATATTATGCAGACCCGTGGTTATTTTATATATATTTTTTATGGAAAATTTTAAAATATTCGAAAAACGTAAATTTATGATATTTTAATTTAAATTGAATTAAAAATGATTTTTACAAAGTATAAATGATTTTTCTACAAGTTAAAATGTGAAATAAATGAATGGTTAAGTTGAAATTTGAAATATAACTTAAATTTGAAATTTGTGATTTTTGTTTAAAAATGGAGTTTAAGTTAAGTAAATAAAATATGATAATTTGATTTAATTTGAATTTAAAATGACTTAATAAAGTGTATTTGATTTACTATCAATTAATATGGTTAAATAAATAAATGAATGTTTGAAAGTGTAATTTGAAATATAACTTGACTTGGAAATGTGAAATTTGGTTTAAGAATAAAAGTTAAGTAAATAAAAATGGAAATTAAGTTTATATTTTAAATTGTTATTAAATTTAAGTGTTAAGTTCCTGGCAACGCCTTTGAAGGTGAACGATTTCCCTCTGTCTGGAATTATGTCAGACCTAATCCCCTCTGACTTCTCCGCCCATTCAGTTCCTGGCAACAATCCAGCATCAAGTAAGTCCCCTATGTCATCGTTTTTAGCCTCTTCATCTGATAATGCTTGGTCGTTAGTGGATGTTGGTCTTCCTGTAGACCCTTCTGTGGTTGTAGTAGGATCTGAGAATACTGATTGTTTGGGGCGAAAGTCAAACTTGGGGGTTGCATCGACCGAAATTAATTTTCTTGCTAACAATACTACAGTGGTGCAAAATGGTGGTGAGGGGGTAATTGAAGTGGGTGTTGTCGCTCCTGTATTGGGTGGTACACAGGTGCTCGTTGTAATGTCGATGACAATATTCCCCGGTCTGTTGTTTCTCTACCTAATCCGGAGGACCCTTCGTTGCCGCGGCCTGTTACTAAGTGGACATCATTGTTTTCCAAGCTGCCTAGTAATGCTGGTATACATTCGCCTCGTCGTTTTGAAATTGTCGAGAATGGGGGTGTGATGATTCCTCCCATGGAAGTGATAGAGACTGGTGTGGATTATTGGAAAGAGCACTTGGTTGGTTTCTTTCTTGACTCCAATCCTCCCTACCACTTAGTTAAGTCGAGGTGTAACATGGTGTGGAAGCCTAGAGGTGGATTGAGTGTTCATTTTGATAATGAGATGTTCTTTTTTAAGTTCACACGTAGTGATGAAAGGCAACGTATTCTAGAGGCCAACCCTATTTTAATTGATGGAAAACCATTCATTATCACAACGTGGAGTCCTTCGGTGGATCGTGCTAAGGAACAAGTTTTATCTATTCCTGTATGGGCCCATTTTTCCCATATTCCTTCTGTTCTCCAGCCTCTTATCGGGATCGACTGGCTTGCTGGACTTGTTGGTAAGGTGATATGTTATGATGCTAATACTGTGGCCAGAAAGAAGCTTGTTTATGCCAAAGCACTAATTGAAATTACTCCAGACAAACCCTTGCCTATGGTATTAAAGGTCAAATTAGATGAGAGTCATGCAGCTGAGGTCAGAGTTCGCTATAGTTGGAAACCTGAGATATGTACGACTTGTAAGTCCTTTGGACATTGTGCTGCTTCCTGTTCTAGTTCCATTGTTCCTTTCGTTGACCGGATTCCTCTTCCTTGACCTCCTGTCCGGATGTGGGTTAGGAAGGTTGCTCCCCCGGTTCCTTTTGATGATGCTCTGATAGCTCCCATTGTTGACCCCCCCCCATTGTGGATCCACCTGTTGTGCCCTTAGATGATGCTCTGTTAGCTCCCATTATTGTCCCTCCCATTGTGGAACCTCCTGCTGTTACACCGGTTTGCGTAGCTCCATCTGTTTTTGTGCCTGCCTTAGCCCCACCTATTGGTTCTCCTCCTGCATCCCTGGGGGAGGATCCTTCTACTTCCTCTTCTGATCTCATCTCTTGGGATTCGGTAGAACGTGCTTGGATTCACGCTCCTTCTGATATGAGATATTCGCCTGAGAAGGACACTTTTTGTGCATTTATTAGTGCTATTGGTGGCGAGAGTCGTTATCTTATTTATCATATTGAGGGTGATGGTTTGTGCCTCACTACGGTTGGTGTGATTGGTGAGGAGAACAAAAGTAAGTTTTATGATGTAACTTGGGATAGGAAATTTCTTTATTCTCCTAACTCGGTTGGATATGATTCTCGTTTGGTTGCTCTTTTCTCAGGGTACTCTCATGTTATTGGCCCATCTTCCGCTGATGGACGTGACTGTTCTTCCTCCTCTGAGGAAGATTAGTTTTGCTGTATTAGTAGTCTAGGCTCTTTTGTCTAGCTCCTGTGCTTTTATTTTTTCGCCTGTTTAGTTGCTCTATGCATGTGCAGAGCACCTGTTATCCCATATTTATATACGGTGGCACGGCCCAATTTAAAGCCGGCTAGCTTCGCTAAAAAAATATTAAGTGTTAAGTTAATTTTTGAAAATGTAAAGAATAGAAAATTGTGCAATTGAATTTAATAAGCGAATTATTAAGAAAAAATTAATATTTATTTGTGAAATTTTACTTTATAAAAATCATAAGTTAAAGGATATTTAAATGATTATTTTTAAAATGGAAATTATGAAATTTATACGTTCAGATGATTTAGATTGAAGTTTAATTATTTTTGAAATTGTATTGAAAAACTGGAAATTGAATTAACAACACTTCAGAAATGCTATAATTTCTGAAGTTAACTTAAAATCTGTTGTAAAGGATATTACATCACTTTGTTAGTGTTGTGGTTGAAACAAATGAACTAAAGGCTAAAATTTACTAAGAGTTACTATAGCACTTGGTAAGTGCTATAGTTGCAGAAACTAAAACAAAAATCTAAAATTAATAAAAGTGCTATTATAGCACTTGATAAGCGTTGCAGTTGGCTGAAATAAGATTTTTGAATATAACTGAACTGATATTACAGCAGTTTTGTAAACCCTGCCTTTGTTGAATTTAATTAAATCTTTTAATTTGAATCCTGAACCATTACAGCAGTTTTTAAATGTTGTCTTTGCTGAATTGAATTATTTTCAAATGTAACTTAACATAGCATTTTCTAAATGCCGCGAAAGCTGAAATTTAACAGTTTTAATGTATTTAGGTGAATAAATGAACTCTGAAAAGGCTAAATTTTTGGGAATTTAATATTTGATTTGAAGGTATAATGACTCCACCTTTTTATGGTTTTAAATGAATGATTTTAATTCGAAATTATAAACCTTTTTGGAATGTTAACCACGGGTACACTTCTCTGTATTCCTTGTAATTTTGGATGTATTTAATTAGTGGTTTAACGGATCCTTAGAGGATGGGCGATCCCAAGCATCCTTTAAGTTATTGTGCATTACTACTACAGTTCACTTGAGTTGGTTTACATTGTATAGGTATGTATGTCCTGACTCGAGTGTTTTGTGTTTTACTTTACGCTCAGGTCAGCTTAAGTATTTACAGCTTTAGATTTCTCTTTCTGGAGCTAGGAATCGCTGGAGATTCTACTTATCTTGTTATTCATCTATTTCTGTTTCAGTTCATCTATTTCAGCTCTTGTATTAGTGAACTTATATGTATTTGAGATTTCTATTGTGTTTGTTTTTAGACTGATATTATGTATTTTGTTTTGAGACTTTGTTATAGTAGATTCATGAACTACTATGGTATTTTTTTTATTTCCGCTGCGAGTTATTCTGATATTTCCGTGTTTGTGATTCTTTGAATGATTTTATTTGCTCCAAATTTTATTACAATGTGGTATTTTAAGCAATTCAAGTCCGACATGTGCGGATGCGAATGGATGAAAATATCGGATTGTTACACTTCAAGTCAAGTACCACTTGCTCAAGTAGTAAGACCTTTAAATAGTGGTTCTAAAGATCTTGGGTTTGAGCCCTCAAGACAAAAAATAAGTGCTCTGCTTGAATAAAAGTATCACTCCTATTATAAAAAGGAAGAAATTTCATACTTCAAATCTAAATTTTGAGTTTAAAATATTTTCTAATATTCAAATATGTTTATTTGAATTAACCAAAGACCCAAAAATAATTTTAGATCTTACCCTTGGGTCAACCTTAAAAACTTCCACTACTTGTTGGGCTAAGTTTGAAGCTAGGAAGGGGATGACACTAGTTGCTCCAACCCAAGCCTTGAAAACTCCTGGCTAGACATTAGTTAAACGATAAAGCCCGATAATTAATATAAATGCTAACTAATTTATTTATATATACCTACCGCATTATGATAACATTGCTAGTCAAGTCCATTTAGTAGTGGGTAAAGCGAGCTAAGTTTCAAAAAAATTCCTAACGTATATCTTAGGTTGGCTTACACAAATAACTGGCTAGCATTTAATCATGTGTAGAGTTTTAATATATTATCGTATTTTAATTAGTGTTTTTATGCTATTATCATTTTAAGTATGTGAAAAGTTACACTGATATATATGGCATATGGTGTCAATAAAGTATAAATTCAATATGTGTGTAACTTAATTAGGTGTATTGTGTTTTATTATTTTAGGAATGTGAAAATTTATATGTACATATATAGCAAGATAAGTTAACAAAGTATAGATATAACATGTGTAGTATAATATATATATGTAAGTATGTATGTTTGGCCACTTATGGATATTTGGATTTATATACATTAACATATAATAGTAGATGTTTTAGCTAAATCTTATTTACTTGCGAGTCCAAAATTTTGTAGATGTTATTGACTAAATCTAATTTACATATAAGTCCAAAAGTCAAAATCCAATATTTAACAAACCTATAAATAATCATGAAATACACACACACATCTCTAAAACAAAAATGTATAAATTCTTTATTATATGCGATTTTAATCCAATATGTGATATAGTTTTAAAATCCAATCACGTTATATTTATTTATACTAATAACATATAAATGAAATAATAACTGAATGAAGTAATAAATTCCTTCAATATAATTAATGTTATCAAAACTAAAATTAGTGATGAAAAGTTGAATTTTATGTTTATATGATTTGCGTAATAAACTATGAATAATACGACGTAGTTCTCATTAGGGTTTAAATTTTACAATAATCCAATTAATGTACACAATTATTTTTGATCAATTATTAATTTTAGCGATTATACAATAAACATATAAACATGGCTAATCATCGTACCTTGGGTTTAATAATTATGAACTAAAATGAAATATAATGTTTACCTATTTGTGATCCTGTCGCTTGTAGCACCTTGATTAGTGTATAACTTCTGCAAATCCGATTCTACCTTCTTGATCTTTCAAGGATCAAAGAACTGTCACCAATGGAGTTGATTTTATTTTTAAGAAGGGAGAAGAATGGATGTGGCCATTGATGGGGTGTTGACTAGGGTTTTTTTATCCAAAAAAATATTAGAGTTCGAGATGATATTTATAGAAGAGTTTTCAGAAGAAAATTTCTACCACTAATTACTCATTCTTCAAAGCTAAAGAAAACCCTTCGCCTTTCGTATATGCAACTTGCTCTCCCCCTTTATTGCATTTATTTGTATAGTAAACCCAATTAAATATGTACTAATATCGTACAATAATATGTATATTCTTATCGCTTATAATAATTACTAATGTCATCCAAAGGATTCCCAAGAGCTACCAAAATTGTTAATGACATCTTAACCACTAAAAGCACTCATAATTAATGTATCTTACATATTAATAAATTTAACTAATTTATTACCCATTATAAACTAACTAAATTGGCCGATATTTTGGAGACTACACGGATTCAGTTCTATGACTCACAAGTGTGAATTAATTCAACGACTACATTTTAAACAATTCAAATATTAACGTCCACACGACATCTATGTCCTGATATTGTGACAGTTTGACCAAATTCATTGCTTATGTCTTTTTGGTAAAATCATATTTTAGGTCAATTTAAGAAGCTCTTTTATGCACATTCTCTTTATTGCATTGAATCACCTTCCTTGTCCGGAATTTAGTTACGATCAAAACTATAACAATATCCATATACAACTATTTATTCGATATCCAAAGCCGTTGGTTCAGTATTAACATTTATTATTAATCGACATGCCTAAGCCAAACACTTTTGACTTCGAGCTAACCAATGTTAATCGTGATGCTAACCTCTTATAACATAGGAGACGAATTCTTTACTGAATATTGTTTCACTTCCTATGCTTCAACCTAAACCTAAAGTATAGTCGTTCGATGGTCTTCGTGCCATGATATAACTACAATCAAAGAAGAGTCCATAGTATTTTAAGTCAAAAGAGCTACATAACATCGTCATGTAGAGAATTCCTATGACCTTAGTTATTATCAACTAATATGAAACTCACGATTGAGTCATTCAATTGTCATCCAATAACTTCAAGTGTGTAATCCCCTGTTGCCCTTAGCAACCGTGAGTAATCAAGTGCCTAACATTTGGTGATCTTTATGTGTTGTGGTCTCAATAGATGTATCGATGTCCCTTTCTCAAAACACCTTGGTCGAGAATATTTAGAAAAAATTATTTTTGACTTACAATTCGATACTTATGGTTATAACATTTATAACTTCAATCGTATAATTCTTTATTTAAGGTTTAAATATTTATTAAATGCTTACTTAATTATTATTTATATCATAATATAATTATATACTATAGAAAACAAACACCAAAAGCATACTTTATTCTGAACGTGATTGGTTTCAAAGTTAGATCATGTACAAATTACATAATTATTTACAAGGCATAACCTTTTAATTTTTAGTCACGTTATTTAGAGACATGTTAAATATATTATAATTTTGAGTATGTTATGTTATGTTACTCCTTCAGATTGTGATTCTCTAGTATCATTATGTATATATTATCTTACTCATCGCTAGATTCTTTCCCAAACTGGGATGTGTTATTTATTTAACAACATTGGGTCACAACTGTGGTTGTTTTTAGTAGGATATAATTCTACAGTTTTATATATCTTTTGGGACTCAATTTGGTGACGGTGCAATGAACTGTGGCGATACTAGTTGTTTTGTGCTTAGTGATAGTAGCATATGATGATGTCATGTATATAATGTGATGTACTTGTTAGGGTGATGCAATATATCATTTTGGATAGACAGGTCATGTATTATGTCGTGATGTCTTTGTTAATATGACAACAGATATGTGCATGTTATCTTTTCATCGCTTCTGATAGTGTTATTCTAGGATGTCTTTATATATATGTGAACTTTTTCTACATCATTCCGTCTTGGAAACTTCTTGTGTGCATTTCTTTGTGATAAGACTAGATAAGTATTCTAAGCTATATTATTATACCAAAATATATCGATGTTCGCCCAAGAGAGTGTATATGACTGATCACTCCTATCATGTTCTTTATTCCATACTTATGGATGCTTAGCTCTCTCTGATAGCATTAGTACTGAACCGAGGCATGATAAGTCTTGTAGTAAATTTTTTTTTGAAAGGTTCGGCCATTTAAAGGGAAAGAGAAAGTCCAGAAGAAGAAATAACTGTAACAAGCCACACTGGAAAAAGCCTAAATTTCGACCTAAAAGGGGTCCATCAAAACATAGATCCATTCTAAGTTGGTTGTTGGATCGAAAAGAAATAAAAGTAAAGAGCAATAACTATTCCTTCAGAACTCACAGCAGATGGAACAAAATATAATATCAAATTGTATCCGTTTATTTCAAAACATTTGAAATGTCATAATTCAAAACATCATAAACTTATCACATAAGATCCGTTATATTATTATTAAAATACATGGGTAGAACATAAAAATATCAAAAAAATAATAATAACTGCCACAGGCTTAAGCCACTCCAACATTGAGCATCGTCACCGTCATTATTCAGTTCTTGACCTGGGTTGTGATGAGGAGGGAATTAGAAGAACAAATGTCTGGTGAATAAAAACCTTGAGTCTTACCATTTCAGTACTCGGGCAGTATAATTCAAAACAAGAATATGTCTGCGTACACAAATCCATTTAATACTTCTTATAAGGAAAGGAGGTGAGTCCACAATCAACCACTTGATACCTTCCATTATCGAAGTGGGTTTCTAAATACCACAACCCAAATCCCACATCGTAAATGTCTAACAATGCTTGATACCTTTTATTGGATAATGGGCAAACTTTGGCCATTTAAGACCTTAGTTAAGGCAAACTCCATCATTTAATACATACTTTCAAGGCGGACACTTCAATGGTAAGTATTTAGCTAACATCATATGAAATCTCTTAATCCACTTAATACTCCTTTATGGAAAGATGGAAGCTCAATCAGTCACTTGATACATATCCCAAATTGGACCCTATCGAGATACCACCTGACGTGCCTAATAACTAGCCCCTTGGTCATTTAATACTTCATTGGGGGAAAGAGGCAAGCCCTTATACAACCACTTAATACCTTAAGACCCTGAAGCAGGCCCCACATATAACTACGTATACTCATAATGGCGTCTTACATTAGTCTGACTATTTGTAGAAACTGGTAGCCAGACTATCTGGGTAGATTTACCCTACAGAATTTGGGACTAACCTCGCGTCATCACAAATATTTATCTTAGGAAATGTCTCACATCAATAGGAAGTATACACAACTACTGGTAGCCTCAATGAGAAGGCTAGACTTCATTTGTGCAACTCTACTAACCTCGCATCCCTATGACTTAGCCATAATTTAAATACTCTCCATATATATAATACTCATAATAGCTTTTATAAATAAGGCCTTAAAAGGAATCTTCCTTATTACGCCTTAAAACATCAATTACCTTCCTAAAGGGGAAAACCAATGATAATTGCTACCAAATTAACTATGCAATTATATGCCATAATTATGCATTTATTATGTTGTGTGTGCATATATATATATATATATATATATATATGTATGTATGTATGTATGTATGTATATGTATGCATGTATATATGTACGTATATGCATGTATTCAATTCTGGCATGCAGTTTATGGGCCCTAAACTGGCATTAAATGTCAATTCTTTTAACTGTAATAGTAATACAAGTTTTTTCCTTCAAATTCCTAAGATTTAAATATCTATAACAAGGGATTAAATATTCATATCCAAACTACAATGCACAGACTTGTAAAAATAGAAACCTAATTTATTACATCAATCCAATGGAATATCATAAACAATAGGAATTGTAATCCTTACCTCATACTTTATTCAACTCCTCTTTTACACAGAAATAAATGAAAGAATTTTGTATGGAATAAATGGTATAAAATACGATAGAATTCATGCTTGAAACCCTTATTTTCTCAATGAAAACTGACAATTTGAATCAAAGAAGGAGGAGAAGTGGAGTGAATATGAAATTATTAAAAATTGTAGAATAATGTAAATTCCCTCAAATTAACTTAAATAATTGAGAATCTTCATCTAGAATTGACATTTCGAAAAAAAAACAATTTTGGAGGATTTTGTCTATCGTATTTTCACAATCCCAAAATCCTTAAGACATATTCAAATCCATAGAGATATACTAAACACTTACGAAAAAGAAAATACTAAGGTTTCCACTCATAGAATAGCCCTAGCTTTGCCTTCCTTGGATTTGTATGCCTCACAATATCTTCTAGAATCTCTCTCTTTTGGTGTATATACACACAACATGGGAGAGGTATATATATTTATTAGATTCAAAATAGTTAGAGAAGAACATAATAAGAATAGGTCGAAGGGAGAAGAAATAAATAGAAAATAGACTGGATTCTTTCATGAATTATATAAGGAGTTTTTGAATCTAATTTAGAAATATAACAATGGCAGAGTTTCGCCGAATACCCCAAATAATATGAATAAGAAGTGGAGAAAATGACATTCTATTTATAGGGGTTGAAATGCACCAGAACCAAAGAATTGAATTGTGAGAAAAATAGATAAAATATGGAGCATACAACTCATCACCACATTGCCGAAACCCTAGCGACCATAGTTAGGAGCGGTCGACCTCACTGGTTAATTTGGGGAACGTTTGTTTTTCCATTGCATGATTTATTTTATTTCCTAATTAACTTTTTAACATTAATCATTAATTAAACATTTATTTAACCCCAAGTAATCATACGGTTAATTTTTGAAATTCAAACCCAAAATTTAAATACTCATTTGAATTTGAATTCAAACTAAATTAATTTAAATATGAAAACTTCAAATCTCATAACTTATTTGTTTGAGCATCTTTTTCAGTATATTATATATGGAAACAAATTAGAATTTCACCATAAACACAACTAAGCAACTTTTGTGGTCAAATTTTAATTTCTATAAAATTTCCATTTTCTCTATCGCATTTAATTTAATTTACTTCATTGATTTATGGTTAATTTTATGGGGTGTTATAGTAACGTAGACATAGATCTAATGAAAAGACAACTACTAGTCACCTTTGCTTCATTAAGAAGCATAGGAAAATGAATTTTATAAAATATTTATGCACGCTTAGTAAGCAACAATAAATATGATTTCTATTCCAAATGCACAGAAATATGATTTCTATTCCAAATGCATTTCTCTTATATAAAATTGTTCTCTATATATACATTTCTTTGAGCTTAAGATATTTGATTTGAAAACTCTCGATTATGAATTAGTTACAATAGAAAAAATAATTATCCCATAAAATTGATTCAATGGAGCTCTGTATTTTGGATGTTGTTATTGTAACAACATAAATAGTGGGAACATACCATAAAACAATTGCTAATGAATGCATCGAGTTTTGAAAAAATTACTTTCATGTGTACCAAATGTTATTTATTAAATATTTTTTTTGATTCTTTCCAAACGTAGATGCAATTTTATATGAATATATTCATATAAAATAAATATTTTTTCGTATTCCAATGGTGGCGGTTCTTTTCCTAACAACAGTGGCATGTTAGCTATATAAAATAAAAAAGCATCTAAAATATTTAAAACTTACTCTTGGAATAATAGATTAACCTATATCTTTATGAAATTTTTCTTTAGTCGTATAATTATGAGTCATATGGTACTTCTAAAGAGCATCTCATGATTAACTACAAAGCACTCATTTAGTGGTAGCGACAGAAAAGTTAATTAACTCTTAGGATTGATACATTTTGATGCATATAGTCTATGGTCCATAGATATCAAAAGCAGATCCACTTCATTAAATTCATCCATGAATTATCTAAAATATGATCATGTGTATTTTGATACACAAGTTAGATGTCTATGACAAGTTCGTAGAATAGGAAACGTTAAAATATATATCATTCAAAAAACTAAATTTATTCGATTTAATCGAATATGTGAGTATCTTGGATTAGTGATCCAAAAGTACCTAAAAGAGAATACGATTCATTATCGAAGTCACTTCTTTCTATGCTACATATTGATGTATTGATAAGGAGTAATTAAACACTATTGTTATGGTATGATTAGCAATTAGTGAGTTGAGTTGGTTTTTCTATTATGGGATATGTGCTTCAATGAAAGAGCATATGTTAAATTTGGTTTCATCCAAAAGTTAAGTTTATTTTCTATAAGTCTATAGACAGCACACAAAATCTTAAGAATATCTATTTCACCGTATTGAGAGGCAAATTGTTATTTCAAGATATGCTACCTTCTTACAAAAGGGATTCTTTCTAGAGAAATTAGGGGTATTGCTACGAACTTAGATGTGATCAATGATTCTAACATGGAAATGCATTATATAGATGATACAAATTTAACATAGCTTAAAAGGGACAAATTATTAGAATGTGTAATATGAAATCTTACATATTGAAGAGAAACTATGAGTTTTCTACCAATGTTGAAAAAATGGATAGTTCGTAATGACAATCTCATCGGTTATTAACAACACTACATTATAAAAGCAATTTCGCAACAAAGTTGTGCAGTGATTTTGAAATGGTTTTCAGCCATTGTAAAATTACAATTGCTTTGGGCCGTTGTAATTTTTTTCCAACTGCTTGTTGTTCAATAATTAGCAAAATATTTTGCTCGTTGCAATATTATAATGACACAGGGTCTTGCAAAACTTGATCATACCTTGAAGCTTAAAGCGAGGGTAATAGGGTTATTTGGCCACTCAATTTCTAATTACTTTCACATAACAATGACGTCAACGAAATCCTATTCCTCTCTAGTTCCTCTTGTCACCACACTCTTTCCTCATCCCGCTCTTCCAATCCAGCCTCTTGAACTCTCAATTTGCCCACCTACTTTCATGTCCACCTCCTAATTCGTCCACCTCTTTCACAGTCCACCTTAATTACACAGCCACCCTATTTTGTTCGATCTCGAGTATCGAGTTGTAGCTTGATAGCTTCCCCTCCATTAATCTGAGTAGTATGTTGCTACCTTATATTCTGAAGTTATTAAACAAAATGATGGTTGGGCAACTTATTACTACAATAAGGAAGCTGCTAATTTGGAATTTGGGTGGTGAGTAAATTCCTTAATAATTTTGGAATGTCTTTGTACTCTTTTGTTGGTTACATTTATATTTATGACATAAGTATTATTGCATTCAAGTCTATTACAGCCTTCAGTTCCGGCCCTAGAATATCAGTTGCCCTAGATAAAATTTTAGAAAAAATGGAATAGAAAAATAAAAAATAAACAGTTATGCTAGGATTTGAACCTAGGTCATTATGGGCATAAGTAATGACTTCAACCACTAAACTACAAGTTATTTCTGAAATGTTATGCCGTGTTGCAGAAGTAACTCAATTTTCATAAAAGTATTCGGAATATTTTGTTGCCCCTTTTACCATCCCAATGATGTTGCCTTAGGCAGAGGTCTTGCCTTCGGGCTGGGCCTGACAGCCTTCAGCAAGAAGAAACAGATTATAACCCTGTCATATCTATTGAAAAAAGGTTACATGAAAATTTTGCAATGTATTTCTAAACATACTTCTTTAATTACTTCACATTATTTATCCTAGCCTATCAATTATATAAAAAAAAAAACTTTCAATCATTTTTATTATTGAATTTTAACAAAAAAAAAATACTTGAGATTACAAATAGATGTTATTAAACATCATTATTTTAGTTTCATTCACCTGTCCTTTGTCATATGTGTATATTGTATAATTTGTAGGAATATTTCACAAATATCTCACTTCTTATTGTAACTATACATATTTTTGACTAAAATCATTTTGTAATGTTTAAACTTGCATCCGGATATGATAACAGGAGCTAGATAATATTTAGACAGAGAGAACAACAGATTTTATTAAATAAAACAATTCAATATTAAGCATGAAACAAAATGATGATCCTAATTTTATGCCATGATAGCAGCTAAACGGTACTAAGAAAAGGTAAATAACTTGAAACATTCAACTCTATGACATAGCAGTCCTAAACACATTATCTAACACTCCTCCTTGCTTTAGGAACTGCATACACCAAGTTTTTTCTAAGAAAATCAAACTTGTTGACCGGTAGTGGCTTGGTGAAAACATATACAATTTGATCATCTGTTTTGTAATAAACACGATTGATAACTCCATCTTTTTGTACTTCCCTTAAAAAATATAACTTAATATTGAAGTGCTTAGTTTGTCCATGAAAATAGGATTTTAAGAAATTACACTAGCAGCTTCGTTACTAATAAGGATCTTTGTGCTTTCCGTTTGCTTCAGGTTAAGATCATTTAAAATCTTCCTCAACCACAAAGCTTGATTAACAACAGCTGTTGCTGCAATAAATTTGGCTTTAACTGTAGATTAAGTTACAATTTGTTGTTTCTTTGAGCTCCATGAGAAAACACCGGAACCAAGCATGAAGTAGTAACCAGAAGTGCTTTTCATATCATCAATGGAGCCTCCCCAATCACTGTCTGAGAAACCATATAGCTTAAACTCTTTACCCTTGTGAATTTTATGCTAAAATCACATGTGCCTTTAGCATATCCAAGCACCCTTTTTGCAGCCTTAAGATGCCATTTACTTGCCAAATGCATAAATCGAGTACAACGTTCAAGTATCAAGACGAGTTACTGTGAGATACATCAAGTAACCAATCTAGCTTCTGAAATATGCATTATTAATTTTATTAGTTCCATCTTCTTTGTAAAGCTTCTCTTTTGAGTCCATCTTATTATTAATTTTATCAGAATCTCCTTAGTATATTTCTTCTGACGAATGAAAACTTCATATTCACTTTGTTTGATTTCCATTCCATGAAAGAAATTCATAAATCGTAGACCTATCATCTCAAAGACCTTCATCTCTCTTGCTTAAATTTCTCCACATCACTTGATTTGTTTCCTGTGACAAGCAACTCATCCACATATAGTGAGATGATAAGAATGTCCGCATCAATAAGCTTGACATACAATGTTGCTTCAAATGGACTTTTAACAAATCCTAAACTCTGAAAGTATTTATTAATCCTGCAATATGAAGCTCTTGGAGCTTGCTTTAAACCGTAAAGAGCCTTTTTTAGAAGAAAACCTTGTCTTCATCTCTTTGCTTTACATAGCCTTCTAGCTCTACGTAAATCTCCTCTCATAGCAAAACATTCAAGAATGCTGATTTGACATCTAATTGGTAGACTTTCCAATTATTGTTGCTGAAATAGGAAGTAAAAAGATAATAATGTCAAGTCTAGCGATGGGCACAAATGTATTTGAGTAATCCACACCAGGTATTTGAGCATATTCTTTGACTACTAACCTAGCTTTATACTTGTTGTTTAAGCCATCAACATAAATTTTAGTTCTATATACCCACTTGACTCTAATTAAGTTTCTATTTTAAGGTCGATTAACCAACTCCCACATTCTATTTATTTTCAATCATCAATAATTCTTCCTTCATTGTTGTAACCCCCTGGCTAGTCTTGGCTTCTTCATAATTGGTCGGCTCACACACAACAACATTGCATCTTGGTAAACAACGAAAAGTGATCTTGTTCTCGTAATAGATATGTCGTCCACTATTTCATTCTTCCAGTCTTCAATGCTTTTTTCTACTATGTTCAAGACAGGAAACTTGAGATTTGGTTCTTTTGGGGTTGAATCTACCTTTTTATGTAACAACCCTGTATTTTATAATTATTTTATTGTATATTTTAATTATTTTTAATGTAAGATTTTGATTTAAAAACTTATTTTACTTATTTGAAATGATTAAATTTATTATTTAAATATAATCTTGATCTTTATATGAGTTATAATTCCAAATTTGTGTAAGTTGAATATTTGCCTGAAATGCTGATTTTGGTCAAAATAGTCAAACTGTGACTTTCAACTTAAAATTTTAAAAGTTTAAAATTTTAATTTTTTTCTTTTATTATGAAAGTACATAAAATTCTAAGAATACCACTTTTCGTTTCGTTGAAATCGGATGTAAATTGTGAAAGTTATACCCTTTACAATATTGTGCGTATATTGGGTTATTTAACAATGACTATTTTAAATTGTACAAGTTACTTCTTCTTGGTTATATTTTATTTTAATATGTGATAATATGTTATATTATGTATATTTTGACTTTTAAGTATTTTTAAAATGATAATATAATTTTTCTAAAGTTCATTTGAATTTATTTCTAATTTTAAAGCCTAGTCTACAATTTTAAGCCATTTTCTTAATTTAATTATATATAATTAAAATTTATTTAGTTATTTTATGCACTCACTTTTATTTGCTGTGTTTTACTTTATTTTATTCATTTTACATGTATTTAAATTAAAGTAAATTTTTCCAAAGTATATCGAAGTTATTTCTAATTCTTAAGTCAAGTTTTCATTTTCTGTGCTATTTTTCTTATTTTAATCATATCTAATTAATATTTAATTATTAATATTTTGTTTATCTGTTATAATTTCGAATTTTAACTGATATTTTAATTATTTTCAGTTATTTATATGTACATAAATATATATGAGAAATTTGAAAGGGTTAAAGGCTAAGAAACGTAAAAAAACGTTTCACTGTTTCTTTTGCAGTTTCTTTTGTCATCAATACATCTGTTTTTTTGGCATTTCCCTATACCATCTACAGCCGACTTCCCTCGCTCATTCTTCATGAAATTTTTCTCTTTCTCAACCCTAAAAAAATCATGGACTCCTTGTTCAAAAACTTTGGTAAATCTTCTTTTCTATTTCACTTTTTCATTGTTTTATATTGATTTACACTTGTCTCTTCCACTTCTAGGTTCGGCCCTGCCTCCTCTCCAGCCCCTGCTGCCTCCACCACCACTGGAACCCATCACCACCACCTCCTCCTCACTATCCATCCCAAGCCGAGCCACCCTTGGTGGTAGATCTATCACCAAATACAATATAATTCACCTACATGACCTAACCGAGAAAATCTATGCATCCACCACCCATGGCCGCCACTAACACAACCTCCATCACCTCCAACACCACCTGTACTCTCGGCCACACCATCCCCTTTGACCCCAAAGTACAGGCCATGACCATACTAGCTTTGACCGTGCCTTGTAGTGCCTTGAAAATCATGTGTATGTTGTTTGTTGTGTTGTTTTCCCTTCTCCACACTTTTGCACCATGTTAACCTATGTTAGGCTGACCATACCCAACCAAAACCTGATTCAAATCTTACGTTAGACCTGTAGTATACCTTATGGCTGAACCTAGAGTGTGTTGGAAGCAAGTGCATAGCAACTCTGCCTTGATTTATGCAGTTATTTCTAGCCTTGTTTAGTCGTTTTTGAATTGAAAACTTATGTATTATTGTATTGTTTTGGGTATATGTTTACAAGACAAATATCAAGGCTCTCCATTCATTCAAATCAAAATTCATGCTATATCGTGCTTGTCGTGCTTTTGGAATCGCACTTGTGTTTGTTGTTTTGGTTTTCAGCTTGAAAAGTGAGTCTTTCTCACTCTGACATTTATACTTATGAAAAGTGAATTGATGACAAGTGTTTAGTAATAAAAAATGTTTATGCAAGTTAATGATGATCATATGATATGCTATGCCATGTTATTACCATATTATTACCGTGATAAAACCGTTAATTTTCACCTGACATCTGATATATGACTGTATATTGTGATATTGACCTTGTTTATATTATTTCTGTATACGATCACAATACAAGTTCCCTGTTAGAAAAAATGTTATGGGCTGAAATGATAGGCCTGAATGGTTTTAGATTTTTCATTTTGACTTGGGATTGCGGGTTTGAAATGATAAAACCCGGATTTTCTTTGTAAATTATGGGTTGAAATGATATATTACCCATATCACTTTACCTAGCGTAGAAAATTATATACAGGCCCGTAGTTAAAATATGTTTTTCTAAAATTTGAAATATTTTAGAAATTTAATTATTATAATATTTTGATTTTAAATTTAATAAAAAAAGGATTTTTGTAAATTATTATTGATTTTATGAATAATTGTAAGTGAAATGAATTAATGAAAAAGTTAGAAATTTTGAACGTGAGTTATTTTGGAAATTTTGATTTAATTATAATTGGAAATTTAAGTGAATATGAAATTATGATAAATTTATGATAATTTGAATTTAAATAAATTTAAAGTGATTTTTTATATCATATTAATGATTTTAATAAAGTTGAAATGTGAAATGAATGAATATTGTAAGTTGAAATTTTGAAATATAACTAAAACGGGAAATTTATGAAATTGACGTAAAGGTGAACTTTTAGTTAAGTAAATAAAAATAAAACTAAGTTATATTTGAGAATTTGAACTTAAGTGTTAAGTTGAAATTTAATGTAATGGATTTCAAAAATTCAACATTGCATTTTAATAAGTGAATTATTATTAAATCTTGATTTTTGACTGGAAATTTAACCCTGTAAAATCATGAACTTGAGGAAAATTAAATGATGTTATAAATGTGAAAATGTATGACTTTATAAGTTAAAAATGTTTTAATAAAAATATAACTGGTTGAGAAATTTTATTGAATATTTGAAGTTAATTGACTGCATTTTTGAAATGATATTAATTATAATGTAAATGATATTACAGCAATTGTAAATATTGTAGTTGATGATAATGAACTAAAAAAAACTATTGAAAAAAAACTATTATTGAAATTGTTGTAAGTACTATGATTTTTGAATTTAACTAAGTTTATTTGAAATTTAAGAAAACTCTATTACAACATTTTAAACGTTGTCTTTTGTTAAATTGAACTGTTTTGAATGTAACTTTCCGTAGAGTTTTCTAAATGATGCGAAAAGTGAATTTTCACTGTTTTGATAAACTTAAGTGAATAAATGAACTTTGGAAGTTGAAATTTTTGGAAATTCAATAATTTAATTATTAAGCATAATAACTTCATTGAAATAAAAAAAAAAGAATTTTTGGAATATAAACTGTTCTAAAATATGAATTAAAATGGTATTTTAGATTGAATAAAATGAATAATGATATTAAATGATTGAAATGTGGTTTGAAAAGATACGATATTTTGATATATTAAAATGATTTGAAAATGAAGTTTCGAAAGGATATGATATTTTGATATATTAAAATGATTTGAAATGAAGTTTTGAATGATATGATATTTTTGATATTAAATGATTTGAAAAACGAAGTTTGAAAGATAGGACATTTTGATATTAACATGATTTAAAAAGAAGTTCTGAAAGATATGATATTTTGGAACTGAAAGGTAGTGTTGTAACGACCCGATATTTTCAACCATTCTCATCCGCACATGTCGGACTTGAATTGCTCAAAATACCGCATTGTAAATAAAATTTGGCAAATCTTAGAATATACAGTAAATACATAGTCACAGATCAAAGACACAGAGTAAATAATAATGCAGCGGAAATAAAAGAGATAGTAGTTCATGAAGCTACTATATAAAAATAAGATACATCAGAGTTAAACAAGATACAACAGAAGAGTAACAAGATACATCAGGTATAAATCAGAATACATCACTGAAATCACTGGACACAAAAAGCAAAATTGATGGCTAGATCTTCAAGGAAAGCTCCAGCTCCAAAGGTGAATCTTGAATGCTAACTCACTCAATCTGACTCGAGCGTAAAGCAAAACACAAAACACTCGAGTCAGGACATAAATACTTATGAACTGTAAATCAACTCAAGTGAAGAGTAACAAAAATGCATCAGTAACTTAAAGGATGCTTGGGATCGCCCATCCTTTAAGGATCCGTTAAACTATTTACTATGTAGTAATATTGCGCTATTATAATAGTGTCTACGGTAAAATAAACATACTTTTAAATAGCGTTCCGGGCTACCCATATCACCCTTCACACATAATAGTCCCAGTAGTCCATCCAATATCTTGCCATCTCCACTCCGGGTGACTGTCAGAGGATACCACACGGGCTACGGGAGAAAAACAAACTCGTAGTAAAGGCTCGGTATGGTAGGTGACACGGCACACAAGGCAATGCCAGGGTAGATATACCAATTACACACACGGGCTGGTGGTAACGCAGCAGCCACATACGCCCACCTCGGAACACACTCCCAATCAAAATCGGAGGATGGCCATCTAATCAATCACCATTAAGAGTATAGTATCGAAGGAATGTGTCCGACCAGAGGTGCTACCTACTTTGGCCCGAGATCGCTCCTGTTTTAGCCACCTTATGCCAACTCACGGGAGTTGGGTCCACGTAATATACCTCAAGAACGTCGCCACCATCCTACTTCATTCTGAAATCTCCACCGCGTACACGGTTGTTAAAGTGGTTTTCAGAGTTGGCAGAGAGTATGACAACTTCCGATCCCGGTCTCTTTAACAACCAAACGTTATTATAACGCCGTGGTCATTTCGAAATAGTTTATATTTCAAAAGGATCAAATCATTTCATTTCAAACTATATTTCTTTCAAAATAGTTTATACTTCGAAACCATAAACCATTTTTATTTCAAAACTATTTATTCAATCAAAATAGTTTATACTTCGAAACCAAAAGCATTTCAAACATATATTCATTTCAAAATCATAATATTTTCAAAGTATAACTCTTTCGAAACCAAAATACTTGAAACAATTACACTTTGAAAATCATAACATTTCAAAATCATACATTTGGAATCATGGGATATTCATTTAATTCTTTACATTTTACAATTCATTCAATTTATACCAAATTTTCAATTTCCAACTTAATTCAATTCAAACCATCAGTTTCAATTAAATTTCCCAATAACCATTTCAAATCATATCAATTTCAAACATAGATTTGATCCACAAATTAAACTATTCAATTTTTTTAATATATTTCAAAGCTTTAATATCCCGCATTTCAAAAACTAAATTTTATAATTTCATATATCTCAAATCTAGTTTCATTATTACTTAGTTTTGAAATATTCATTTCATAAATCCAATATTATTTAAATAAACTCAATTTACAATTAAACTAAATATCCTTTCATACCAATATAAACTTCAAATATTCATTTATCAAAAGTACATATCATTCTAATTCATATTCTTTATCAAAATAAAGATCAAATCATTTCCAAACCTTATTATCAAATCATTATTTGAATTCAAATTCAAATACTCAAATTTAAATATCATTTTTAAATCAAATAAGTCATTCATTTGTTATTTCAAGTATCATTACAAAATACATTAAAAATTCCATTCAAAATTCATTTATCTCATTACATTTCATTCCATTTAACACATAACCAAGTAAACCTTACTTAAATTCAAATTCAAATTTAAATTCCCTAAAAATTCAAATTTAAATATTAAAATATATTCAAAACTTCTTAAATTTCACAATTAATCAATTTCCAAAATTTAAATCATTTAACACTTTAAAATATAACTCAAACAGGGTTAAAAACTATAACATTTCAAACATTGTCAAATTATAGCAACGACAGCATTTATAAAGTGCTATCGTAGCTTATAGCTTCCAAAAATGGTTTAGTTCAAGAATAACGGCATTTATAAAATGTCGTAATAGATATTTAGTTATTTCAAACATTGTTACATTCAAAACAATAGCATTTAAAAATGCTGTCAAAAGACTACAACATTTTGAAAATGCTATGAATTCCAGATTTCATTTTAGCTTTTCAAAACAAAAGATAATAAAACTCCAAATTTTTATTATAACTTATAAATCATATTTCTAAACTTCAAAATTTCGCATTTAAAATCATTTTAACATATGATTTAACACAACAAAATTTTTAGATCAAATATTCAATTTAAAAAAACTTCATTCATTTATTAAGTCAAAATTCACTGTTTATTAACGTATAAATTAAATAAAACTTAAAATTTTACTTCATGTATAATTTTAAAATTTAAAATTTAATTTTCATTATTTATTTACATTTTAAAATAAAATTTAAAGTCTAAAGTCTCAATTATTTCACATTTACGTACTCAAATTCACAATTTCAAGACCTAATATTTAATTTTCTTAAAACCATAAAATATATATTTTTAAATCAAAATTTCATACTTTTAAAAATACATATTTTAATAAATATCATTTAAAAACATACCACGGGGTCTGTATATAATTTTCTAACCTAGGTCAAGTGATACAGATATATATCATTTCAATCCGCAGTTTACAAAGAAAACCCGGGTTCTATCATTTCAAACCCGCAATCCCAAGTCAAATAAAATACAATAAAAATCGCTCAGGCCTATCATTTCAGCCCATAACAATTTTTCCCTAATCTAAAGTCTGTTAGGGTATGTATCATTTCAACCCATAGTGATTCTATTCTAACAGGGAACTTGCAGTGTGAATATATGCATAAACAATATAAACAATGTCAGTGTCACAATATAATGTCATATATCACATGTCAGGTGATAATTAACAGTTTTAATATGGTAATAACATGGCATAGCATATCATATGATCATCATTAACTTGTATAACATTTTATATTACTAAACACTTGTCATCAATTCACTATTTCATAAGTATAAATGTCAGAGTGAGAAAGACTCACCTTTTACGAAGCTAGAGACAAACAACACACACAAGAGCAATTCCAAAGGCACGACAAGCACGATTTGATTTGAATTGATGGAGACCCTTGTAAGCAACACAAAATATAACATACATAAGCACAAATATAGATATCGACATACAAATACAATCAACAACTTTAGTTTGCAGAACAGTTGCAAAACAAGAGAGATGACCAAACCTTAGAAGCAAAAGACTTGCACACGACAACATAAGCTTGTCACATGATCAAATGGGCTTGATCTCACCACACTAGGCTCTGGTTTGGGTCAGGTACGGCAACCATAAAGGTCAGGTTACAAGTGGATGAAGGTGGTGGAAGAGTTACAACATGAAGCATACATGGGTTCCAGGCAAATATGTGAAGTTTTTGGTGCATTTTGACTCGGCTATGACCACATATAGGTTCGGCCATCGGGTCTTCATGTCAGGTCAGATCTGGACAGTGGGGAGTGATGGTATAGCAGCACCAAAAAGGCATGTAGTTGCTGGTGGTGGTGGTTCTAGGGGTGGCCAAAGTGTATAGGAAGAGGTAGGTTATGTTTTATGGCTAGGCTAGCATAGTTTCAAGGAGTTTTTGTGCAAATTTAAGGTGCTTGCATCATCTAATGATCACGACCTGACATGGAAAGAGGAGAGGCTGATGTTGCAGCTGGAGATGGAGGAGGTGATGGTCGGTGATGATGGTGGAGAGTGGGGCCAAGCAAAGTTTTGCAAAGGAGGAAGCAAAATCATTGAAATTGTGAAGAAGAGAAGAGATAAAGGAAGCCATTTGCAATTTTATTTGTTTCTTCTCATGCCGTGAGTTTTGTTTGAGGAAGAGGAGAATATTTCACGTGAATGCTGAAAGAAATTCATGGCTAAAGCAAGAGATGTGAATGGTTGAAGCAATGAAGTGAAAAGGCAAGAAAATGAAAAGACAGAATGCAAAAAGGCTTAAGCAAATAAAAGGTCACTAAACTCTTCAAATTTCCAGTATTTCTTTTTAAATTTTATATAACTTTAAAATATATATAAATCCAGATAAAATACGAAAATTTAGTAAAAAAAAAATTAATTAATTATTAAATATATATAGTTTAATTAAATAAAACAGCAAAATTTGCAACTAGTCTTGAAAATATGAAAAATAAGTGCAATGAACTTGGGAAAATTTTTATGTACTTAAAAATATTTATAAATAAAGATAAGAACACAAAATAAAAAGGAAATCACAAAAATAAATAAATAAATTTTAATTTAAATATAGTTTAGATGAAGAAAATAGCAGAAAAAGGAAAACTACCTTTTAAAAATAGGAAATCATCATAGTAAATTTTAGAAAAATTCTATTATCATTTCAAAAATATTTAAAAGTCAAAATATACATAATATAACCTATTAAAACATATTAAAATAAAATATGACAAAGAAAAATAAAATTTATACAATTTAAAATAATAAAATTGCAAAATAAACAATTTATACTCAAAATTGAAATGTACATATCTTTTGCAGTTTAACTCCGTTTTCCACGAAACAAAAAGCAATGTTCAATTTATTAAATCTATTTTCATAATAAAAGATAAAATTTAAAATTTCAAACTTTTAAAATTTTAAGTTAAAAGTCAAAGTTTGACTATTTTGACCAAAATCAACATTTCTTGGAAATATTCAGTTTATGCATGTTTGAAATTCTAATCCACATCAAAATCAACATTTATATTTCAATTAAAAAAATATATTAATTTTAATAAATAAAATAAAGTTTTTTTTAAATTAGGAATTTAAATTAAAATAATTAAAATATACAATTACAATAATCAGAAAATACAGGGTTGTTACACTCTCCCCCACTCAAAACTTTTCGTCCCCGAAAAGGAATGAGGTACGGGAAAGCACAGAAAAAGATTGAATGAAATAGTATTAAGACAAGATGACAAGAAGATTAAAATTATACCTGATAACTGTTGCTATAGGTAAGTTTAACAATGTGGAGATGATCTTTCCAAGATCTTCCAGATTTCAAGAGCACAAGCATGGAAAAAAAATCTTTTAGAATCCGATTCACCCTTCCCGTTTGACCGACGGTCTGTGGATGGCAAGCAGTGCTTAGATTCAAAGATGAGTACCAAAGATTTTTAAAGATTATAGAAAGATTTCTAAACAGGCTGGTATATGCAATAGCCTCCCATTCTGTAGCAAGATAAGGGAAATTAGGACAACCAAAAGATAGTTTGAAAAACAAAATAAAATAATAAATTTGAAACCATAAAATTTCAACTTAAACTGAAAATTAATTTTACATAAGTCAAATAAATCTTAAGCATCTCTAATTTCATTATCTTATCATCCAATTATCTTAAATTAACAAATCCCTAAAATCATGTATTTGAAAAATCTTTTATTATACTAAAAATGTACCAAATAAAATTTAATTCTTCTTCACTACTAATTAAAATTAAAATTATTCCTCTCAATATATTTTATCACCTATGTTAAATATATTTACACTCATTGTAACTGCCTTAAATTTATTCTTAGTTCCTTTATCATCATTTTATATTGTAAATTATTCCATTACACTTTTTCTTTATTTACCTCTATTAATCCTTTTTTATAACTTAAATTTAAGTATATAACATTTATAATAACCACTCAAATTTTATTTATAAAAAACATTTTTTTTATATTGTATATTATCCAATTACATATTCAACTTTTGAAAATCAAGGTAAGTTATATTGGAATGAAATTGTGTATTATACAAATAAAACTTTCTAATTCAATTATTTCAAGCTTGAATATTTATCCAAATCTTGAAATTATACTTAGAAATTATCTTTGAAGATAGAATTTAGGATTTAAATTTTCGATAAATTCCAAACTATTTAGAGATAAATAAATGCTCATATACTATATGTATATATCCATTCAAATTTAAATCATATATCAGCATATGTTATAATCCATTCTTATTTTAGAAATTAAAATCAATTAAATTTTCACAAAACAAAACTGTAGCAAGACTACAGAATGGTCTCTTCACTTCGAAACTCGAAAATGAATGTCAATGATGCTGCAGTCATCACCGAAATTATTTTCCAGTCACAAAGAGAAGAGCACTAAATTTAAATTTAAAATTCTTTGGAAACAAATTTCTATTCGAAAATACTTTAAATAATATATCCCTTAAAACTTTAAAAACAAAGTTTGAAATCCATCGGAAATTAAATTCTCAAATTCTTGTTTTACATTCATTTTAAATTTCCAAATAAATTTATAACCATGTTTTATAGTTCAATTAGATATATCAAACAATAGAAAATGATATATAAAATCAAATATTATTTCTTAACAACCAATTCAAATAAAATCCAGATAAAGATTTATAATATAGTTACAAAATTTATTTCACAAAATTTATTTCATTACTAAATTTTAAAAACATATTGTGTCAGTTTGCTCTGTTCAAGTGTTTTGGAAATCTTATCGATGGCGTTGATCAGACGAATCAATTAGAAACCCAAATCAACATCAACAACTCAAACAACACAATATATAAAACATTTTAAATATTAGTTTACAAATACACTTCAAGAATAATTTGAAGATAAGTTGGAAACAAAGATGAGATGATTAAATAACAGAATAGGGAGATGGATGAATTTATATAAATCGCGGGCAACCTTAACCGGGTCAACCGTGACTTAAAGAATAAGATCGATGTGGATTTTTTGGGTAAATCGACATTCGATCTCAAGATGTAGAGTTCGAAATTATAAGAGATACTAGCATCTATACTGAGGATATAAAATCTCTGGTGAATCGATGTTGTTGTAAAGGAGTTCCCCCCCTTTACAAATAAATTTGAGGTTGGCGAGACCGCCGACTCATTATGAAGATCTTTTGAAGTGGAGTTATGGGATACTCCAGAAACAAAAGAAGATAAATAGTGAGGGACACGAAATGGATTTTGGAACCACAGGGAATGTTTCAAAATTCAAAGGAATCGAGTCAAAAAGGAAGAGGTTTAAACTCGAATGAAAGTGATTCTGTAAATACATTTACCCTATATACTAAGTTTTGCCTAGAGCTACCAAAGCTCTGATACCAACTGTAACGACCCGATATTTTCAACCATTCGCATCCGCACATGTCGGACTTGAATTGCTCAAAATACCGCGTTGTAAATAAAATTTGGCAAATCTCAGAATATACAGTAAATACATAGTCACAGATCACAGACACAGAGTAAATAATAATGCAGCGGAAATAAAAGAGATAGTAGTTCATGAAGCTACTATATAAAAATAAGATACATCAGAGTTAAACAAGATACAAAAGAAGAGTAACAAGATACATCAGGTATAAATCAGAATACATCACTGAAATCACTGGATACAAAAAGCAAAATAGATGGCTAGATCTTCAAGGAAAGCTCCAGCTCCAAAGGTGAATCTTGAATGCTAACTCACTCAATCTGACTCGAGCGTAAAGCAAAACACAAAACACTCGAGTCGGGACATAAATACTTATGAACTGTAAATCAACTCAAGTGAACAGTAAGAAAAATGCATCAGTAACTTAAAGGATGCTTGGGATCGCCCATCCTTTAAGGATCCGTTAAACTATTTACTATGTAGTAATATTGCGCTATTATAATAGTGTCTACGGTAAAATAAACATACTTTTAAATAGCGTTCCGGGCTACCCATATCACCCTTCACACATAATAGTCCCAGTAGTCCATCCAATATCTTGCCATCTCCACTCCGGGTGACTGTCAGAGGATACCACACGGGCTATGGGAGAAAAACAAACTCGTAGTAAAGGCTCGGTATGGTAGGTGACACGGCACACAAGGCAATGCCAGGGTAGATATACCAATTACGCACACGGGCTGGTGGTAACGCAGCAGCCACATACGCCCACCTCGGAACACACTCCCAATCAAAATCGGAGGATGGCCATCTAATCAATCACCAGTAAGAGTATAGTATCGAAGGAATGTGTCCGACCAGAGGTGCTACCTACTTTGGCCCGAGATCGCTCCTGTTTTAGCCACCTTATGCCAACTCACGGGAGTTGGGTCCACGTAATATACCTCAAGAACGTCGCCACCATCCTACTTCATTCTGGAATCTCCACCGCGTACACGGTTGTTAAAGTGGTTTTCGGAGTTGGCAGAGAGTATGACAACTTCCGATCCCGGTCTCTTTAACAACCAAACGTTATTATAACGCCGTGGTCATTTCAAAATAGTTTATATTTCAAAAGGATCAAATCATTTCATTTCAAACTATATTTCTTTCAAAATAGTTTATACTTCGAAACCATAAACCATTTTTATTTCAAAACTACAATCAAAATAGTTTATACTTCGAAACCAAAAGCATTTCAAACATATATTCATTTCAAAATCATAATATTTTCAAAGTATAACTCTTTCGAAACCAAAATACTTGAAACAATTACACTTTGAAAATCATAACATTTCAAAATCATACATTTGAAATCATGGGATATTCATTTAATTCTTTACATTTTACAATTCATTCAATTGATACCAAATTTTCAATTTCCAACTTAATTCAATTCAAACCATCAGTTTCAATTAAATTTCCCAATAACCATTTCAAATCATATCAATTTCAAACATAGATTTGATCCACAAATTAAACTATTCAATTTTTTTAATATATTTCAAAGCTTTAATATCCCGCATTTCAAAAACTAAATTTTATAATTTCATATATCTCAAATCTAGTTTCATTATTACTTAGTTTTGAAATATTCATTTCATAAATCCAATATTATTTAAATAAACTCAATTTACAATTAAACTAAATATCCTTTCATACCAATATAAACTTCAAATATTCATTTATCAAAAGTACATATCATTCTAATTCATATTCTTTATCAAAATAAAGATCAAATCATTTCCAAACCTTATTATCAAATCATTATTTGAATTCAAATACTCAAATTTAAATATCATTTTTAAATCAAATAAGTCATTCATTTGTTATTTCAAGTATCATTACAAAATACATTAAAAATTCCATTCAAAATTCATTTATCTCATTACATTTCATTCCATTTAACACATAACCAAGTAAACCTTACTTAAATTCAAATTCAAATTTAAATTCCCTAAAAATTCAAATTTAAATATTAAAATATATTCAAAACTTCTTAAATTTCACAATTAATCAATTTCCAAAATTTAAATCATTTAACACTTTAAAATATAACTCAAACAGTGTTAAAAACTATAACATTTCAAACATTGTCAAATTATAGCAACGACAGCATTTATAAAGTGCTATCGTAGCTTATAGCTTCCAAAAATGGTTTAGTTCAAGAATAACGGCATTTATAAAATGTCGTAATAGATATTTAGTTATTTCAAACATTGTTAGATTCAAAACAATAGCATTTAAAAATACTGTCAAAAGACTACAACATTTTGAAAATGCTATGAATTCCAGATTTCATTTTAGCTTTTCAAAACAAAAAATAATAAAACTCCAAATTTTTATTATAACTTATAAATCATATTTCTAGACTTCAAAATTTCACATTTAAAATCATTTTAACATATGATTTAACACAACAAAATTTTTAGATCAAATATTCAATTTAATAAAACTCCATTCATTTATTAAGTCAAAATTCACTGTTTATTAACGTATAAATTAAATAAAACTTAAAATTTTACTTCATGCATAATTTTAAAATTTTAAATTTAATTTCCATTATTTATTTACATTTTAAAATAAAATTTAAAGTCTAAAATCTCAATTATTTCACATTTACGTACTCAAATTCACAATTTCAAGACCTAATATTTAATTTTCTTAAAACCATAAAATATATATTTTTAAATCAAAATTTCATACTTTTAAAAATACATATTTTAATAAATATCATTTAAAAATATACCACGGGGTCTGTATATAATTTTCTAACTTAGGTCAAGTGATAGGGATATATATCATTTCAATCCGCAGTTTACAAAGAAAACCCGGGTTCTATCATTTCAAACCCGCAATCCCAAGTCAAATAAAATATAATAAAAATCGCTCAGGCCTATCATTTCAGCCCATAACGATTTTTCCCTAATCTAAAGTCCGTTTGGGTATGTATCATTTCAACCCATAGTGATTCTATTCTAACAGGGAACTTGCAGTGTGAATATATGCATAAACAATATAAACAATGTCAGTGTCACAATATAATGTCATATATCACATGTCAGGTGATAATTAACAGTTTTAATATGGTAATAACATGGCATAGCATATCATATGATCATCATTAACTTGCATAACATTTTATATTACTAAACACTTGTCATCATCTCACTATTTCATAAGTATAAATGTCAGAGTGAGAAAGACTCACCTTTTACGAAGCTAGAGACAAACAACACACACAAGAGCAATTCCAAAGGCACGACAAGCACGATTTGATTTGAATTGATGGAGACCCTTGTAAGCAACACAAAATATAACATACATAAGCACAAATATAGATATCGACATACAAATACAATCAACAACTTTAGTTTGCAGAACAGTTGCAAAACAAGAGAGATGACCAAACCTTAGAAGCAAAAGACTTGCACATGACAACATAAGCTTGTCACATGATCAAATGGGATTGATCTCACCACACTAGGCTCTGGTTTGGGTCAGGTATGGCAACCATAAAGGTCAGGTTACAAGTGGATGAAGGTGGTGGAAGAGTTACAACATGAAGCATACACGGGTTCCAGGCAAATATGTGAAGTTTTTGGTGCATTTTGACTCGGCTATGACCACATATAGGTTCGGCCATCGGGTCTTCATGTCAGGTCAGATCTGGACAGTGGGGAGTGATGGTATAGCAGCACCAAAAAGTCATGTAGTTGCTGGTGGTTCTAGGGGTGGCCAAAGTGTATAGGAAGAGGTAGGTGATGTTTTATGGCTAGGCTAGCATAATTTCAAGGAGTTTTTGTGCAAATTTAAGGTGCTTGCATCATCTAATGATCACGACCTGACATGGACAGAGGAGAGGCTGATGTTGCAGCTGGAGATGGAGGAGGTGATGGTCGGTGATGATGGTGGAGAGTGGGGCCAAGCAAAGTTTTGCAAAGGAGGAAGCAAAATCATTGAAATTGTGAAGAAGAGAAGAGATAAAGGAAGCCATTTGCAATTTTATTTGTTTCTTCTTATGCCGTGAGTTTTGTTTGAGGAAGAGGAGAATATTTCACATGAATGCTGAAAGAAATTCACGGCTAAAGCAAGAGATGTGAACGGTTAAAGCAAGAGAAGTGAACGGTTAAAGCAATGAAGTGAAAAGGCAAGAAAACGAAAAGACAGAATGCAAAAAGGCTTAAGCAAATAAAAGGTCACTAAACTCTTCAAATTTCCAGTATTTCTTTTTAAATTTTATATAAATTTAAAATATATATAAATTCAGATAAAATAGGAAAATTTAGTAAAAAAAAAAATAATTAATTATTAAATATATATAGTTTAATTAAATAAAACAGCAAAATTTGCAACTAGTCTTGAAAATATGAAAAATAAGTGCAATGAACTTGGGAAAATTTTTATGTACTTAAAAATATTTATAAATAAAGATAAGAACACAAAATAAAAAGTAAATCACAAAAATAAATAAATAAATTTTAATTTAAATATAGTTTAGATGAAGAAAATAGCAGAAAAAGGAAAACAGCCTTTTAAAAATAGGAAATCATCATAGTAAATTTTTGAAAAATTCTATTATCATTTCAAAAATATTTAAAAGTCAAAATATACATAATATAACATATTAAAACATATTAAAATAAAATATGACAAAGAAAAATAAAATTTATACAATTTAAAATAACAAAATTGCAAAATAAACAATTTATACTCAAAATTGAAATGTACATATCTTTTGCAGTTTAACTCCGTTTTCAACGAAACAAAAGGCAATGTTCAAGTTATTAAATCTATTTTCATAATAAAAGATAAAATTTAAAATTTCAAAATTTTAAATTTTTAAGTTAAAAGTCAAAGTTTGACTATTTTGACCAAAATCAACATTTCCTGGAAATATTCAATTTATGCATGTTTGAAATTCTAATCACATCAAAATCAACATTTATATTTCAATTAACAAAATATATTAATTTTAATAAATAAAATAAAGTTTTTTTTTAAATTAGGAATTTAAATTAAAATAATTAAAATATACAATTACAATAATCAGAAAATACAGGGTTGTTACAAGTGTTGAAAGGGTATGAAAATTTAATATATTGAAATGGTTAGAAATGACTTGATATTTATTTTGATAAATATTTGAATTGAAAGATATTTTACAACGATATATTGAAATGGTTTTGGAAATGATTTAATCTTTATTTTGATAAAGATTTGGATTGAAAAGGATATTTTATTTTGAAGTATAAAATATTGTTTTAAAGTTATAACTACGGGTTATAATAACGATTGGTTGTTAAAGAGACCGGGATCGGATATTGTCTTATAGCCGGCCAATACCGAAAACCACTTTAACAACTATGTACGCGGTGGAGATTCCAGAATGAAGTAGGATGGTGGCGACGTTCTCGAGGTATATTACGTGGACCCAACTCCCGTGAGTTGGCATATATGACTAAAATAGGAGCTATACCGGGCTACACAAAGGGTCGCACCCTTTCATCGAGCATGATCCATCGAAAACCATTCTATTACTGTTGTGATTCGATTCGGTGGCGCCACTTTGATTCGGGGGTATTGTTCAAGGTGGGCGGAAGCTGCTGGCTTGCCGTCACCACCGGTCCGGGAGTGCAAACGGTGTATCCACCCTTACATTTCCTTGCGTGCCGTGTCATATCCTTATATCGAGCCCACTACGATTTTGGTTTTAAAGATCCGACCGCGTTAAGGTTCACCATCCCCTTAACGCTATTTTCTATGTGATTATACTTTACTGATTAGACACTACCGTATATAGCGTATATTACTACATAGTAAATAGTTTAACGGATCCTTAGAGGATGGGCGGTCCCAAGCATCCTTTAAGTTACTGATGCATTTTGTTACTGTTCACTTGAGGTGATTTACAGTTTATAAGTATTTGTGTCCTGACTCGAGGGTTTTGTGTTTTACTTTACGCTCGGGTCAGATTGATTGAGTTAGCATTCAAGATTCACCTTCGGCGTTGGAGCTTTCCTTGAAGATCCAGGCATCTATTTTGTTTCAGTATACAGTGGTTCAGTGATGTATCTGATTTGTAGCTGATGTATCCCGTTACTCTTATGTTGTATTTTATTTAACTCTGATATTTTTATATAGTAGCTTCATGAACTACTATCTCTTTTTACTTCCGCTGCATTATTATTACTCTGTGTCGGTGATCTGTGATTTTTATTTACTGTATATTCTGAGATTTGCCAAATTTTTAATTACAACGCGGTAATTTGAGCAATTCAATTCCGGCATGAGTGTCTACCTATACACTTATAATGGATGCAAATGGTTGAAAATACCAAGTCGTTACAGTTGGTATCAGAGCTTTGGTAGCTCTAGGCAAAACTCAGCATATGGAGTGAATGTATTTACAGAATCTCTTTCATTCGAGTTTGAATCTCTTCCTTTTTGACTCGATTCCTTTGAATTTTGGAACATTCCCTACAGTTCCAAAATCCATTCGTATCCCTCACTATTCATCTTCTTTTGACTCTGGAGTATTCCATAACTCCGCTTCGAATGATCTTTCTAGTGAGTCGGCGGTCACGCCAATTTCAAATTGAATTGAAAACGGGGGAAAACTCCTTTACAATTAGCATCGATTCACCAGAGTTTATATCTATCCTTGGTTTAGATGCTAATATCTTTTGTTATCCCAAACTCTAACTCTTGAGATCAAATGTAGATTTACCCCAGAAAAATCCACATTGACCTTATTCTTTAAGTCACGGTTGACCCGGTAAAAGTTGCCCGTGATTTATTTAAGCTTATCCACCTATCTACTATGTTATTTAATCATCTTGTCTTTTGTTTCCAATCTATTCTTCCAAACATTTTGAATTGTACTTGTATATCTATGTTTTGTTCTATATATTGTGTTGTTTGAGTTGTTGATGTTGATTTGGGTTTCCGATCGATTCGTCTGATCAGCGTTATCGATAGGATTTCTAAAACACTTTGACAGAACAAACTGACACAATATTATTTTAAAATTTGGTTAATGAAATAAATTTTGATATATAAGTAAATTTATGAAACTTAATAAACTGATTTAAATTGATTATTTGAAGTGATAATACTTGATTTGGGAACTGAAATGAATTTAGAACAAGAAATCTGAGAATTTAATTTCCGATGGTTCCAAACCTTTTGTTTAAAAAGTTTCATAAGGGATATATTATTTAAAGTATTTTCAAATAGAATTTGTTTCCAAAGAATTTTAAAGTGCTCTTCTCTTTGTCGCTGGAAAATAACTTCGGTGATGATCGTGACATCATCGACGTTCATTTTCGAGTTTCGAAGTTAAGAGACTGTTCTATGGTCTTGCTACAGCTTTTTTTTGGGAAAT
The DNA here is from genome assembly GCA_030765085.1 of Allium cepa. Classification (NCBI taxonomy): domain Eukaryota; kingdom Viridiplantae; phylum Streptophyta; class Magnoliopsida; order Asparagales; family Amaryllidaceae; genus Allium; species Allium cepa. The sequence goes on from CM060943.1 coordinate 88,841,470, forward strand.
TAAATTGATTTGAATTTCTGAAATATGACTTGATTTATAATATATATGTATATATATAGATATATAATTGAAATTTGATTTGACATATATTATTACTTATCTCTAAATGGTTTGAAGAAATCGAAAATTTAATTCTTAAATTTTATTTTAAAGAATAATTCCAAAAAAAAATCAAATTTTTGGATGAATATCAAGCATGAAATGATTTAATTGGAAATTTTATTTGTATGATACAATTGCATTCAAATATAACTTACCAAAATTTCAAAAGTTAAAAATGTAATTGGATAATATACAATATAAAAAAGATGTATAAATAAAATTTGAGTGGTTATAATAAATGCTATACACTTAAATTTTAAGTTATAAACGATTAACAGAGTTAAAGAATAATAAAGGGTAATTGAATAACTTACAATAAAACAATGTTAGAAGAACTAAGAATAAAATAAAGCAGTTATAATAAGTGTAAGTATATTTAACATCAGTGATGAATATATTGAGAGGAATAAATTTAAGTTTAATTAGGAATAAAGAAGAATTAAATTTATTAAGTACAATGTGAGTGTAATAAATGATTATTTTTCAAACCCATGGTTCTAAAATTGTTAATTTAAGATGATTGGATAATAAGATAATGAAATTTGAGATAGTTAAGATTTAGTTAACTTGTGTTAAGATTTATTCTCTGTTTAAGTTGAAATCTCCATGCTTTCAAATTCATTTCCTTATTTTGTTTTTCAAACTATCTTTTTGTTGTCCTTATCATCCTTATCTTGCTATAGACTGGTATAGGCATCTTTCTATAATCTTTCTGTTTAGAAATCTTTCTATAATCTTTGATAGACCTTTGGTAATCATTTTGAATCCACCTTTTTCGTGCTTGTGTTCTTGATTCTGGAGGATCTTGGAAACATCACCTCCACCTTGTAAAACTTACCTATAACAACAGTTATCGGGTATAACTTCAATCTTCTTATCATCTTATCTTAATCCTATTTCACTCAATCTTTTCTGTGCCCTTCCATACCTCATTCCTTTTCGGGGACGAAAAGTTTTGAGTGGGGGAGAGTGTAACAACCCTGTATTTTGTAATTATTTTATTGTATATTTTAATTATTTTTAATGTAAGATTTTGATTTAAAAACTTATTTTACTTATTTGAAATGATTAAATTTATTATTTAAATATAATCTTGATCTTTATATGAGTTATAATTCCAAACTTGTGTAAGTTGAATATTTGCCTGAAATGTTGATTTTGGTCAAAATAGTCAAACTGTGACTTTCAACTTAAAATTTTAAAAGTTTAAAAATTTAATTGTTTTCTTTTATTATGAAAGTACATAAAATTATAAGAACACCACTTTTCGTTTCGTTGAAATCGGATGTAAATTGTGAAAGTTATACCCTTTACAATATTGTGCGTATATAGGGTTATTTAACAATGACTATTTTAAATTGTATAAGTTACTTCTTCTTGGTTACATTTTATTTTAATATGTGATAATATGTTATATTATGTATATTTTGACTTTTAAGTATTTTTAAAATGATAATATAATTTTTCTAAAGTTCATTTTAATTTATTTCTAATTTTAAAGCCTAGTCTACAATTTTAAGCCATTTTCTTAATTTAATTATATATAATTAAAATTTATTTATTTATTTTATGCACTCACTTTTATTTGCTGTGTTTTACTTTATTTTATTCATTTTACATGTATTTAAATTAAAGTAAATTTTTCCAAAGTATATTGAAGTTATTTCTAATTCTTAAGTCAAGTTTTCATTTTCTGTGCTATTTTTCTTATTTTAATCATATCTAATTAATATTTAATTATTAATATTTTGTTTATCTGTTATACTTTCGAATTTTAACTGAGATTTTAATTATTTTCAGTTATTTAGATGTATATAAATATATATGAGAAATTTGAAAGGGTTAAAGGCTAAGAAAAGTAAAAAAACGTTTCACTGTTTCTTTTGCAGTTTCTTTTGTCATCAATACATCTGTTTTTTTGGCATTTCCCTATACCATCTACAGCCGACTTCCCTTGCTCATTCTTCATGAAATTTTTCTCTTTCTCAACCCTAAAAAAATCATGGACTCCTTGTTCAAAAACTTTGGTAAATCTTCTTTTCTATTTCACTTTTTCATTGTTTTATATTGATTTACACTTGTCTCTTCCACTTCTAGGTTCGGCCCTGCCTCCTCTCCAGCCCCTGCTGCCTCCACCACCACTAGAACCCATCACCACCACCTCCTCCTCACTGGCCATCCCAAGCCGAGCCACCCTTGGTGGTAGATCTATCACCAAATACAATATAATTCACCTACATGACCTAACCGAGCAAATCTATGCATCCACCACCCATGGCCGCCACTAACACAACCTCCACCACCTCCAACACCACCTGTACTCTCGGCCACACCATCCCCTTTGACCCCAAAGTACAGGCCATGACCATACTAGCCTTGACCGTGCCTTGTAGTGCCTTGAAAATCATGTGTATGTTGTTTGTTGTGTTGTTTTCCCTTCTCCACACTTTTGCACCATGTTAACCTATGTTAGGCTGACCATACCCAACCAAAACCTGATTCAAATCTTACCTTAGACCTGTAGTATACCTTATGGCTAAACCTAGAGTGTGTTGGAAGCAAGTGCATAGCAACTCTGCCTTGATTTATGCAGTTATTTCTACCCTAGTTTAGTCGTTTTTGAATTGAAAACTTATGTATTATTGTATTGTTTTGGGTATATGTTTACAAGACAAATATCAAGGCTCTCCATTCATTCAAATCAAAAGTCATGCTATATCGTGCTTGTCGTACTTTTGGAATCGCACTTGTGTTCGTTGTTTTGGTCTTCAGCTTGAAAATTGAGTCTTTCTCACTCTGACATTTATACTTATGAAAAGTGAATTGATGACAAGTGTTTAGTAATAAAAAATGTTTATGCAAGTTAATGATGATCATATGATATGCTATGCCATGTTATTACCATATTATTACCATGTTAAAACCGTTAATTTTCACCTGACATCTGATATATGACTGTATATTGTGATATTGACCTTGTTTATATTATTTCTGTATATGATCACACTGCAAGTTCCCTGTTAGAAAAAATGTTATGGGCTGAAATGATAGGCCTGAATGGTTTTAAATTTTTCATTTTGACTTGGGATTGCGGGTTTGAAATGATAAAACCCGGATTTTCTTTGTAAATTATGGGTTGAAATGATATATTACCCATATCACTTTACCTAGCGTAGAAAATTATATACAGGCCCGTAGTTAAAATATGTTTTTCTAAAATTTTAAATATTTTAGAAATTTAATTATTATAATATTTTGATTTTAAATTTAATAAAAAAAAGTATTTTTGTAAATTATTATTGATTTTCTGAATAATTGTAAGTGAAATGAATTAATGAAAAAGTTAGAAATTTTGAACGTAAGTTATTTTGGAAATTTTGATTTAATTATAATTGGAAATTTAAGTGAATATGAAATTATGATAAATTTATGATAATTTGAATTTAAATAAATTTAAAGTGATTTTTTATATCATATTAATGATTTTAATAAAGTTGAAATGTGAAATGAATGAATATTGTAAGTTGAAATTTTGAAATATAACTAAAACTGGAAATTTATGAAATTGACGTAAAGGTGAACTTTTAGTTAAGTAAATAAAAATAAAACTAAGTTATATTTGAGAATTTGAACTTAAGTGTTAAGTTGAAATTTAATGTAATGGATTTTTAAAATTCAACATTGCATTTTAATAAGTGAATTATTATTAGATCTTGATTTTTGAATGGAAATATAACCCTGTAAAATCATGAACTTGAGGAAAATTAAATGATGTTATAAATGTGAAAATGTATGACTTTATAAGTTAAAAATGTTTTAATAAAAATATAACTGGTTGAGAAATTTTATTTAATATTTGAAGTTAATTGACTGCATTTTTGAAATGATATTAATTATAATGTAAAAGATATTACAACAATTGTAAATACTGTAGTTGATGATAATGAACTAAAAAAAACTATTGAAAAAAAACTATTATAGAAATTGTTTTAAGTACTATGATTTTTGAATTTAACTAAGTTTATTTGAAATTTAAGAAAACTCTATTACAACATTTTAAACGTTGTCTTTTGTTAAATTGAACTGTTTTGAATGTAACTTTCCGTAGAGTTTTCTACATGATGCGAAAAGTGAATTTTCACTGTTTTGATAAACTTAAGTGAATAAATGAACTTTGGAAGTTGAAATTTTTGGAAATTTAATAATTTAATTATTAAGCATAATAACTTCATTGAAATGAAAAAAAAAAAGAATTTTTGGAATATAAACTGTTTTTAAAATATGAATTAAAATGGTATTTTAGATTGAATAAAATAAATAATGATATTAAACGATTGAAATGTGGTTTGAAAAAATACGATATTTTGATATATTAAAATGATTTGAAAATGAAGTTTTGAAAGGATATGATATTTTGATATATTAAAATGATTTGAAACGAAGTTTTGAAAGATATGATATTTTTGATATTAAATGATTTGAAAAACGGAGTTTGAAAGATAGGAGATTTTGATATTAACATGATTTAAAAAGAAGTTCTGAAAGATATGATATCTTGGAACTGAAAGGTAGTGTTGAAAGGGTATGAAAATTTAATATATTGAAATGGTTAGAAATGACTTGATATTTATTTTGATAAATATTTGAATTGAAAGATATTTTACGATGATATATTAAAATGGTTTTGGAAATGATTTAATCTTTATTTTGATAATGATTTGGATTGAAAAGGATATTTTATTTTGAAGTATAAAATATTGTTTTAAAGTTATAACTACGGGTTATAATAACGATTGGTTGTTAAAGAGACCGGGATCGGATATTGTCTTATAGCCGGCAAATACCGAAAACCACTTTAACAACTGTGTACGCGGTGGAGATTCCAGAATGAAGTAGGATGGTGGCGACGTTCTCGAGGTATATTACGTCGACCCAACTCCCGTGAGTTGGCATATATGACTAAAACAGGAGCTATACCGGGCTACGCAAAGGGTCGCACCCTTTCATCGAGCATGATCCATCGAAAATCATTCTATTACTGTTGTGATTCGATTCGATGGCGCCACTTTGATTCGGGGGTATTGTTCGAGGTGGGCGGAAGCTGTTGGCTTGCCGTCACCATCGGTCCGAGAGTGCAAACGGTGTATCCACCCTGGCATTTCCTTGCGTGCCGTTTCATATCCTTATATCGAGCCCACTACGATTTTGGTTTTAAAGATCAGACCGCGTTAAGGTTCACCATCCCCTTAACGCTATTTTCTATATGATTATACTTTACTGATTAGACACTACCGTATATAGCGTATATTACTACATAGTAAATAGTTTAACGGATCCTTAGAGGATGGACGGTCCCAAGCATCCTTTAAGTTACTGATGCATTTTGTTACTGTTCACTTGAGGTGATTTACAGTTTATAAGTATTTATGTCCTGACTCGAGGGTTTTGTGTTTTGCTTTACGCTCGGGTCAGATTGATTGAGTTAGCATTCAAGATTCACCTTCGGCGTTGGAGCTTTCCTTGAAGATCCAGCCATCTATTTTGTTTCAGTATCCAGTGGTTCAGTGATGTATCATATTTGTACGTGATGTATCCCGTTACTCTTCTGTTGTATCTTATTTAACTCTGATATTTTTATATAGTAGCTTCATAAACTACTATCTCTTTTTACTTCCGCTGCATTATTATTACTCTGTGTCTGTGATCTGTGATTTTTATTTACTGTATATTCTGAGATTTGCCAAATTTTTAATTACAACGCGGTAATTTGAGCAATTCAATTCCAGCATGAGTGTCTACCTATACACTTATAATGGATGAGAATGGTTGAAAATACCGAGTCATTACATTTTATATCATCCCAATGTCATTCCTCGTCTTTCATAAAGTGCACATCTCTACTTGTAGTAATCTTTTCAGTTTCTGGATAGAAAATTTTATAAGCTTTTACAACAGAGCTATAACCAATAAAGATGCCTGGAAGTGCTCTTTTATCTAATTGTCTCTTTTGACCTATAAAACATGAGTGAAGCACAAACATCCAAATATTCTTAGGAAAGTTAAAGATGGTTTATATCCATACCAGACCTCGAAAGATGTTTTATCCTTCACTACTCTTGTCGGTAGCCTATTTTGTAGAAAAACAACAGTGCTTGCTAATTCAGCCCAGAACTACTTAGGCAGGTTCTCCTTATGTAGCATACACCGTGTCATTTCCAATATAAATCTTTTCAGTCTTTTACAACTCCATTTTGTTGTGGATTATATGGTGTGGTTAATTGACGTTGAATACTTGCCTCCTCACAAAATAGATCAAATATTTCAGAGA